>CM057449.1:940852500-941452500 GCA_016271365.2 Neoceratodus forsteri | reverse complement strand
ACAAAAAAACACACAAGCAACAGGGAGAAAGCGGATGAAAAGAAAGAGCCACACAAACCACGCAGAGCCCAGGGACACAAACACTCCCTAAGCAAGAGAGGTGTGTTAGAGGAGGGCTTATGTAGAGGTTGTGGGAAGAGCTATTCCCCACATTGAACCTGCGGCAAGCCCTCCCATTATAAAGACATTAAAGAGGACTGGTCCCAGTACTGATCCTTGTGTCATCCGCTGGTCACCCTTCCTTCCTCTGAGTGAACACTGTTTACAGCTACTCCCTGTCACCTATCCCACATCCAATTTCTTACCCAGTTTATCACTTTTGGAGTCACTCCCAGGCTGCCCAGCGTGTTGATGAGTCCCCTATGTGGAACGGTGTTGAAGGCTTTACTGAAATCTAGGTAGGCCATATCCACTGCTCCACCCTCATCTACTTCCCTTGTCACCCAGTCTAAAAAATCTATCAGATTTGTCTGACATGACCCCCCACCCAGTGAATCCATGAAGCAGCGGATCCTGTAAGTCACTGGTTACAAAAGATTCCACCATCCTTTCCTTAAGCAGTGATTCCATTATTTTCCCCATCACCCAAGACAAGCTGACTGGCCTGTAATTGTCAGCTTCCTTCCTGCTACCACTTATGTGAAGTGGGACTACATCTGCTCTCCTCCAGTCCTCCATGACCACTCCCGTCTCCAGTTAGAGGTTAAACAGGAATGCCAGAGGTGCAGCCAGCACCTCCAAGAAATCCTTCAGTATCCTTGGATGTATCATGTCAGGCCCCATTGCCTTGTCCTCTTTCAGATTTGCGAGTTCCTTTAGGAGTCTTTCTGCTTTAAATGGACTAGTGTCCACATCCCTTCCTTCGATGCTCCTGTCTTTTATGTGTGGTCGCTTGCCTTCCCCTTACTCCATGAACACAGAACAAAAATATTTTTTCAGGCTGTCTGCTTTTTCTTTGTCCCCTTCCACACACTCCCCCCCTTTACCTCCTTAGCCTTACAATCCCTTCCCTGGTCTTTCTCCTTTCACTTACAGTACATACCTGTAAAATGTCTTGTGTCCTTTCTTTACTGTCTGGGCTATTTTTTCCTCCGTTTGCACCTTTGCACTCCTGACTGATTTCCTTGCCTCCCTCTGCTTCTCATTGTACATCCCCCTATCCTCCTCCCTCTGCATCCCATTATACCTCCTGAATGCTAACTTTTTTTTCCCTTACCTTCTCAAACACCTCTTTTTGAGAACCGTAGCTGTCTCTTTTTCCTCTTGGTTTTGCTTACTTGCCTGATGCAGAGGTTTGTTGCCTTCCCTATGGCCCCTTTTAGTTTTGCCCACTTTTCCTCCACCGCACGCATGTCCTCCTGTCACCAGGGAATCCCTGAGGCATTCCCCATTTTTGTAAAGTTGGCACTCCTGAAGAGAAGGACCCTTGCCTTTGTGTGGTTCGATTCTGGCTCAGTAGTTATATTGAACCACACCGTGTGGTGATCTCTGGTCCTCAGGTGGTCACCCACCATAACATCTAAAATGTTGTCCCTTTTGGTGAGGTCCAGTACTGCTCCCTCTTGAGTGGGCTTTCTTACTACAGTAGTTGCCTGAGAAATGCTCCCTGCAAGGAGTCCAGGATATCCCTGCTCTTAGTTGAAGCTGCAAGTAGGATGCTCCAATCCACATCCGGCAGATTGAAATCCTTCACCAGCATTACCTCCCCCTTAGTCACAATCTTTTGGATGGCTTCCACCAGTACCTTATCCATCTCCCCCCTGTGCTGGAGGTCTGTAGAACACCCCAGTGCGAATAACATTTACTAACATACAAACATACAAAATTCTCAGCAGATACAGGCCTTCTGGTCTATCTAGTCTGCTCAAGTGTGCAGCACGCTGTTTATTAAACTGCAGCTGCCTCCACTCCTCTTGCACCTCCTTCTAAATTAGTACCCCCCCTTTTGAATTCTCTCCTCCACTTTTCCCACAGTTTTGACCCTCCCTTTGGCTCTATCCCACCCTCTCTGGAAACTGCCCACTGTTTGCAGTGATAACACTTCTTCTGTCGGTGCATTCCAACCTGCTACCACCCTCTCCATGAAATAGTGCCTCCTTATCTTCCTCTTTAACCTTCCTCCCTCCAATTTCAGACTGTGTCTCATGGGATCCCTCCCCCTTTTTAACCTAAACAAACTCTGTGAATTAACTCTGTTAGGCCCTTTAGATACTTGAATGTCTCAATCATATCCCCTGTCTCTCTTCTATCCTCAAGGGTCTACATGTTGGTTCCCTCAATCTCTCCTGAAATGTCTTGTACCCCATCCCCAGGCTAATCTTCATCACCCTATACTGGACCTCCTCCAGTAATTTGATGTCCCTTTTCAAATAGGGGCACCAAAACTGCACACAGTATTCCAAGTGTAGCTTCACAAGGGACCTGTACAGGGGCATAATGACGGCCTCCTTCCTAGAGATGATTCCCCTGGTGATGCATCCTAGCATTCTGTTCACATTTTCAGCTGTCTTCCTGCACTGTGCCAAGTGTTTCATGACCCTGTCACCATAACCCCCAGATCTTTCTCCTTAGCCAAAGTGGTTAACTGCACTCCCACCAACCAGTAGCTGTTCTCTGAGTTTTTAGCTCCCAGGTGCAAGACCTTGCATTTTTTTGCATTGAACCCCTGCTGCCATGTGGCTGACCAGTGCTCAAGTGTCACCAAATCCGCTTGCAGTACCTTAACCCCTCCCTCACTGTCCACCTCAGTACAGATTTTAGTATTGCCTGCAAAGAGATTGATCTTGCTCCATTCCATTCCCTGTCTCTATGGTGAATCACAGTGCCCCCACCCCTCCCTGTATTCCCTGTACCTCTGTTGCTTTTATGCTATCCCTTACTATGCTATGGCAGCATGGAGTTTGAATAGTAAATCGATAGAAAAAGCAACTTACATTTGAGAATGAAAATGTGAATGATAAAGTGCTGCCTCTGAGGCAAGGCTGCAATGTAGGTAACTTTTGTTGAAAGAATCTATCCCTTGCATGTGGAATATTGTTCTATAATTGTTGTGGATAATAACTAATGGCATGTAAAATTTTATTTTTATTTTAATTTATTTGTTTGTTTGGTAATGAAGAAGGTACACTAGAAAATCGAATGACAATTTTCAGGTACCGCCCAAGAGGGAACAGAATAAAATTCTTCAAACAAATACAGGGACACATTTAGAGAGTTCACAGTTCCAAGCTCAGAAAAGGTACAATGTGAAACAATTACAAATTACAGTTAGTGAACAGAATACAAAACATGTTGATCAGGTACATTTTGAAATGCAGGTAAATCTAAGGCATAATAAATTATGCAAGGGTACAAGCAAGTAGGGAATTAAAGAGCAAACAATTAGAGGAGGATATTGATAAGGTAGAATGAAAAGCATTGCAGTATTTGGATGGTGCACTAGAGACAGTTGAAAGTTGTGGACAATGTTAGATGAAACTTAAGGGCAATTTTTAAAGATGACAGGGTGAGAGAACTGTCGACATTGGAGGAGAGGAAGTTACAAAGCCTGGGTACAAATGAGGGAAAAGACTAAAGACTTCCTCTAGAATTCTATTAGTTGCTTGATTTCCTTTATTATGAGCAAATCCAGAAATGGAATTTCCGTAAAAACATGACTCAGTGAGAAATTTAGATACATAGTACAGTTAGTCATATAATCAAAAAATGTGTTAAGTTCATTTGTGTTGTTTCTTTGAGGTGGCCAAAAGTTGTGAATTCCGCTTTCATGGAAGTTTTGCAAAAATTTGGAAATTTCGCAGAAGTTTCCTAATTTCCACCATTGGTGAGATCAGAATCTTCCAAAGGTGTTTGGTGGATTTTTGTCCTGTTCTACAAAATATTTTGGCTGAACTACAGAATAATACACATGAACTGCGGAAGAACAGTTCTGAGGAAATTGTTTTCCAAAGTTTAATGAATTATTCCACAATACATGTAATTATTCCGCAGTTCAGAGATCAGTTCTGCAGACTTTTTTCTCCACAGTTTAATAGAATAATAATGATCAAAACATTCAAATTCATCAAAGGTATAAACACAGTTCAGGCAGACAACCTCTTCCAGGCCAACAAAGAGGTGAGTACTAGAGGGCACAACCTACGCCTGAGAGGGGGAAGGCTAAGAAATAATGCCAGGAAGTACTTTTTCATGGAAAGGGTGATAGACCCACGGAACAGCCTTCCCCCAGAGGAGGTTGCAGCAAAAATTGTGAATGAATTTAAACATGCATGAGACCAACTCTACTGTAAAAGCAAAACAAGCAACCTATAGGGGTGGGGTAGGATTCATAGGCTGACTAGATGGATGACAAGGTCCCCATCTGCTGTCATCTTTTGTTCTTATGTTCTTATAACACACAATTTATACATTTGTTCTGCTGTTCTAAGTCAGAATTTCCACGAAAGTTACTAATTTTATTTCCGCGCTTTCGCAAAAGTGAAAGTCAAACTTTAGCAGAAATTTAGCCGGCAGAAGGTTTTTTTTGCACACCTCTAATCATGACACAAAAATGCCATTAATGATGCAGTTGAATAAGATTATTGATTATTTTAAAGGTGTTAAGTTCTGCTTGTATGTATTCCATTTCAAATTCATCCATTAGAATATTAGCATATGTGGGTGCCATTGTGGCACCAATGTCTGTGTCCTGAATTTGTAAATAAAATTGCTCCTCAAAGGAAAAATAGTTTCCAATACTACCTGCATCAGCTAAACCAGAAATTCTGTTGGTGGTATCTTTTTCCTCTCTTTTCCAAAGTGGTACATAATGCCTGTAGACCAGCCTGTTGTGAGATATCCATATACATGTTTTTCTACACATGACCAAAATAAAGTTTTCAATGTTATCTTGTCAGTTATTGTACTCATTTATTAGTTGCATTACATGTTCTGAGTTTCATATATGATGGAATGGCTGGCAATAAACATTTACAGTAAGGATGAATGAAATAGAGAGGGGAAGAGATAAGGAGTCAGTTACAGATATTACAGCATAACCTGTCTGTGTATTTGGATTTTTGTTGTGAATTTTTGTGAAGATGTAGAACAGAGGGTGATGCTTTTTTCATAAGACTTTGTACAATCTAGTCCTCTATCCACTTTTTGTCATGTGTATTTGTGATTACTTCTGTTATTTCTTTCTGTTAGTTCTTTAATTGGCATACCAGGTGTTTTAAGATATGCTTTCTTGTCATTCAGTTCATTAATACATTCTCCTTTATAATATATGTAGTCCATAATCACCATCCCCGACCTTTTCGGTGGGTTTTATTACAATTGATTTATGCTCTTCCAGTGATTTAAAAGTGTTGTTTTCTAATTTAGACTGAACAATGTTTTTTGTTGTTTACCTTCTTTTATTATTTTGCCAATTTCCATTTCCACTTTCTAAATGTAAGCATCAATATTTGGGAGGTGTTTGTCCTGGAGGTAGAGAACCAGACTTTGTTCCTAGTGCTTATTTTAGTGAGTATTTTACCTGGTTCTCAGTTTCATTTTACTCTCTCTTTTTCTATGGTTTCCAAAAATTGTCTTCATTTCAGTTTCTTGAAAAATGTTTCAAGATTAAGTTTCAGTTCACACAAATGTCACAGAATAGATAAGCTTTTTCCCTGAAAACAGCCATAAAATATACAGATGAAATAAGCTGAAGAAATACATAGTATATAATGTTAAACGTCTTCTAAATAATAAAATATCTTTGTGTTATGCAAAAATATAGGTTTATAGACAACCTGTCCTAGTGTAAATTAAGCACTAACCAGCTGTTTCCCACATGTATACAATGTAAGTTCTATTCAGATATGTATGTCTTAAAACCAGTGTACAATAAATCAATATTGTTCATGAATATTCAAACTTATACTGTTTAAACATGATCTATCTGCAACTCTGTAACAAGTGACTAGTGTTTCTGCACATTCAACACCCAAACCTAACACAGACCCCCTTGTAATTGAGATGCTGTTATCCTAATATGTCCATGTATCAACAAGTGTCTGTATATACCTAATATTCAGTACTATTGTTAGTTTGTTTTATTTATTTATACTAGTAAGTCCATGGGCCAAAGACCCATTTTAATGGTCGACCAGTTCCACATAAACATACAATTAGACCAATATACAATAACAAATATACATGATACAAAAATACAAAAAGTACTGATCACAATTGATCTCAATACTCGGGTAATTTACATTACATAAAAATCAGACACAGCAATTGCATTCACTTTCAAGAAGTAGGTAGTTCCTAAGTCATTTCCTGAAACACATTAATGATCATTTCAGACTGTCTAAAATGGGAAGCAGATGATTAAAAAAACAAGGAAGAACATACAATAGAGTTTTTTTGGCCCTTAGAGGTCTTCATCCTAGGTATTTCAAAATAAGTAGAATCAACAGACCTTGTACAAACAGAACTAATATGTCTCTTAAAAAGAGTAACAATAACCTCAGGAATCCCATTTAATGTTATTTTCTTTGCCAACATACTCAGTGAAAGCTTAAAGCGCAGGTCTAATGGCAAAATGCCTGCCTCCCTCAGTAATAGACAATGATATGTCCTGGCTGAAAGTTGTGTAGAAAATCTGGAAATTTGATTTAAAAGAATTTTAACCTTTTTTATTAGTCCATCCCCTGCAGCATAATAAATCATAAGACCATAGTCAATAGTAGGAATAAGAAAATTATTGGCAAGTAGTCTTCCAGTAAATGGTGCAAGACAAGGAGAAAGTCTGTATAAAGCCCCCAGTCTCTGATGTACAGCTTTAATCAGACTAGAAATATGTGGTTCAAATGTTATACCCTCATCTATTAGAAGTCCCATATATTTGAATTGTTGAACTTGTTCAATAATATTTCCCTGAACTGTATGTAATAATAACTCAGTATCTGTTCCTCATCGTTTTCTTACCTTTTGAAAAACCATAGACTTAGCTTTCTTTTCATTCAGAACAAGTCTGTGTTCCATAAACCAATTATGGGCTGCCTGAAAATCAGCTGTCTATTCTTTTTGAACTATACTAATATTTGGACTGCTCGTGAGGATCACCACATCATCTGCATAAAGTAATACCAGGGAACTAGTGCAAACAGAGGGAAGAGTGTTTAAAAATAAACTAAACAAAATAGGACCCAAAACCAACCCTTGAGGAATACCTAATGAAATATGTGCAGACTTAGAAAAATATCCATCAATCTTTGTTACCTGTGAACGATGATTTAGGTAACTCCCAATCCTCTCTACCACCTCACCCGACATACCCAGATTGTAAAGAGATGATAGTAAAAGGCCATGATCTACCAAGTCAAAGGCCTTGTTGAGGTCCACAAACACTGCTCCAGTATATTGGCCATCATCCATGGCCAACTGGACAGTGCTCGTGAACCCCACCAAAGCCATGTGACCCGGCCTAAATCCATGTTGAGCGGGTGTGGGGATATTATACTTTGAGAGATACTTGGTCATTTGATCTGATATTATTCTCTCTAAAACCTTTGAGAGAGGTGCTAATAAAGAAATGGGCCTGTAATTTTGAACTTTCGTTGGATCACCAGCCTTAAATATTGGTACAACAACAGAATCCTTCCAAACTGTGGGGAAAACAGAATTACAAAGTGACAAATTAAATATATAAGATAATGGATGACAAAGTGAATCAGCAGTGATCCTCACGAGACAGTAATCAATCCCATCCCTCCCTACTGAAGGATGTGGGTCCATTTTTAACAGATATCTCCTGACTTCCTCAGAGTATGTAGATCTAAAATAAAATCTAGTATACTGTAATTCTACATCATTATTTCTATTCCATGAGTTACCAGCGCCAGATGGGATATCTTCAGATAAGTCAGTAAAAGTTTTGTTAAATTCCTGAGCTATTGAATAAGGATTGGTTATAATCTCATCAGAGTTATCTAAGCATGAAATACTAGAAGAACACTTCTTACCCAAAAGTTCATTTATCAGTTTCCATGTATCTGATACATTATTGCCCTTAAAGTCCCTTTGTCTATCCAAAAAATAATTTCTCTTTAATTTACAAACTAGCATTTTACATTTATTTCTAATAACCTTGTATGCCACAAGACAAGCATGGCAAGGAATTTTCCTGAAGATCTTCCACAAAGTGTCACATTCTCGCAACAATTTCAGTAACTCAGAAGTTACCCATTTGTGTTTATTTCCCCTAATTCTAAGAGGGGCAAACTTATAACAAATGTTGAAGAGTATACAAAAAATGGGCAGTGCTTCATCAACCTTCAAAGTCTGTTCTATTCTTGTCCAGTCTATAGATGCCATAGCTGTTTTAAATTTTTCAGTATCTATTTTATTTATACTACGAGAGAATATTTACACTGAAGGAACCTTTTTTCCTTTTGCTGTCCAACAGCAATATACAGGACTATGGTCACTAACACTATCCGAGAGGACCCCTGATTGAGCAATTTTACTAGTGTCAGAGACCAATATCCAGTCCAAGAGAGAGGTAAAACCAGATCTATAGTGTATCCTAGTAGGGGCTATAACAGTTCTATCAATCCAAATCAAAAACTGAGGGAGTCAGCACTCTGCCACAATACCCAACCCCCCCACCATCATGTATGTATCATTAAAAATCAAACTTAACAAAGACCCCCAGTAATTGAGATCCTGTATCCTAATATGTTCATTGTTTTATAATGTGTCAGTATATAATCAATCTGCTGTATATATAGCAACGGTCCTAGAAATTTGAAACAAAACCTAAAAAATTCAACACCCTCCCCCCCGGGGAACACTATTGTATTGATAAATGGTCAGATGGAATCATATATCTATTCTGTATGTGAACAAATCACACGTTATTAACCCCATTATGTCATGTACTAGATGCCAAGAGTTTGTACACATAAAAGAAACAGGCACAAACACTGACTACCTAGTAAATGAAATACTATACCTAAAATGTCCATGTATGAACATGTATCTGTATATAGTAAGCTTTACCCCATGCTACTAACCCACCCCACACCCTAATTTTTTTGTGGGGGGTGAAACTAACATAATGATAATCAATTAAAAGGGATTCTATATCCATTTAGTAATAAAACATACAACAAAAACAGAATGTGCTACCCGTCCATTATATGTCCATTCACTGTTCCTGAAGTAGGTGAAAGGTTAAGTATTGTAATGTGACATAAAACCTAAATCAATGTTTATACCCTCTCCCACAATATTAAAAAGTAAAATGAGCTTGATTTTGAAAGCCCATCTCTGTTGAGTATTTTTGAAATCTCCTTTCAAAATCAGGACTTACATATCTGAGATGGAGTGATCAGACTGAGAGAAGTGTTGTCCCACTGGTTTGTCACTCATCTTCATTTTAATAGTATGTCTATGTGAGGTCATTCGGGTTCACAGAGGTTGACTTGTCTCTCCCACATACCCTGTTTGTGGACATTTCTTGCACTGAATGAAATAAACAACATTCCGAGATGCACATGTGTAATTCCCCAGTATCCTGTTTTGTCTGTTTTGTGGAGTATTGATGCAATCGGAAGTGGAAATGTGCTCAAAAGTCTTACATCAGGTGGGACCGCAGGGTCTTGTATCATTTAGTGTTATGCTGTTTTGTTATTTTGCAAGTTTACTCCTAACAATCAGATTGGTTAAATTAGGTGGTTGCTTAAAAGACAATAGTGGTAGTTCTTGAAAAATGCATTTTAAGGTACCATCCTCACTGAGTTTAGGCTGAAGGTCCTTAATAAATTTATGTAGAAGCTCAAGGTCAGGATGGTACGTGACTACTAGGGGTATTCTGTTGGTGGTAGTCCTTTCTTTATACTGAAGTACTTGTTCCCTTGGTACCTGCATTGCACATTCTACCACTGTGTCAAATTCTCTAGGAGAGTGTCCCTGTTTTTTTCAATGTGGCCAAATGTGTATCTCTGTCCTCCTCACTTGAACAGATACAGTGATAGTGAAGCACCTGACTGCACATTACAGATTTCTTTGTGTGCCTAGGAAATGTGACAAGGCAGTGGGGAAGGCTAGCCGGATGCTTGGAAGCATAGGGAAAGGTATCACAAGTAGAAGGAGGGAGGTAATTTTGTCCCTGTATAAAATACTGGTGAGATCACACCTGGAGTACAACATCCATTTCTGGAGGCCCCATCTGAGAAAGGACATAAACAAGGTGGAGGCAGTGCAGAGTAGGGCAACTAAAATGGTGCATGGCCTGCAAGAGAAAACCTATGAGAAAAGACTAAAATAATTAAATATGTATTCCCTGGAGGCAAGAAGGGAGAGGAGTGACATGACAGAGACATACAAATACCTCACTGGTATAAACAGAGTACAGGAAGGGAGCATCTTCCAAAGTAAGAGATGTTCCAAGACAAGGGGGCACAATATGAAGTTGGAGGGGGAGTGGCTCATTGGTAACATCAGAAAATATTTTTTTCACAGAGGGTGTGGTGGATGCCTGGAATGTCCTCACAGAGGAGGTGGTATGGGCTAAAATGGTCACATGATTCAAGAAGGAGTAGGACAGACACAAGGGTATCCTTGAGGTAAGGGGGGGGTGCTCTGGAGTTCAGTTTGGGCATCAGACCTCATACTAGGTAGGGATATATAGGGCAGACTGAGTGTGCCCAGGTTTTTGATTTGCGGCCCTTTACCAACCTCCCAGTCCCTTTACCACCCTCTCAGTCACCACCATTATAGCTTGTCACTGTAGAGAGGTCGGAATTAAGAGGGCTCACATTGACCCATCTTGGTGGGGCACCTTGAGCACTTTGGGTGGGGGTAGGATTGAGGTTATCAGGTGTAGAAAGCACCCTGGGTGCTGATGGGTCCTAGGGATAAGCCAGACATGTTTGGTGCCTGTCCCCAGGGTTTCCACCAGACCAAGTGGACTAGTAGCCAGAAGGGCTACGCTGCCCACCAGTCTCCTGAGGGCAGTGCTTTACAGTGTCAAATTGATCAGGAATAAGACCACAATTATGGCAGACTTGGTTTTCTTGATTAATCTGGCATGCATTACTGAGACCTGAGTGGATGATGATGCTGGCCCGGTTTTAGAGGCCACCGTTCCCCCAGATACGTGGTGGTGCACTGCCCCAGAGTGGAATGCAGGGGTGGGGGAGTGGCCATCTGTTTTAGACCTGAACTTGGCTTCACTGTGCACCAAGTGGGAAGACCGGGTTCCTTTGATTGTGTGGCCATACAGGGGGGACTAGGTGCAGGCTGCAGGATTCTCCTGATTTACTGCCATCCTGTGGCAGTGGGTGAATTCCTGTAGGAGGTAGCTGACTTCATCATTTGTGAGATGTTGGAGTCCCCCGGATGTTTAGTTCTGGGGGATTTCAATGTCTAAGCTGACGATGAATCCTCTAGGCTAGGTTGCAACCTCCTGCAGATGATGTCATCTCTGGGCCTGTTGCAAGAAATTTCTTCCATGACCCACTAGGGCAGCCACATGTTTGACCTGATCTTCTCGCTTGGGCTTGATATTAGTAATTTCAAGATTGATTGGGTCATTTGGTCCGATCATTGCACAGTGGAGTTCTCATTCAGGGCCCCCACCGAGAGCACTCCCCCAGCTGGGATGGTAAACTACTGCTCTTTAAGGGGTTTGAAGCAGAAGGGATTTCTGGTGGTGGCAGATCTATCCAGGGTGAGTAGGGCATGCATAGGGGGTACAGGCAAGGCTGTCACCACCTATAATAGGACAATATCGGCTGCGCTCAACTCTCTCCCACCGGTCCATGTACGACCCAAATCCTCTCACTTGAGGTCCCTGTGATTTGATGGGGAGCTCAAGGCGATGAAGATTTTGTGTTGGAGGTTACAGCGCTGCTGGAGGAAGTCCGGGCTGGAGGTGGACAGACTGGCCCTGCGTTCTCATTATATTGAGTATCGGGGGGCAATCACCCATAAGAAGGCAGAGTTCCTGTCCAGGGAGATTGTTGCCAGGAAGAATCGACCAACAGTGCTCTTTTCAACTGTGGACAGACTGTTAAACCTATCCTATTTACAGCCAAAAAAAGCCTTTTCCGATGCTTTATGTAAAGAGTTTGCTTGTTTCTTCTTGGACAAAGTGTCCACCATCCAGCAAGGCATTCAGCCAGTGTGCCACATAGTGCCTGACAGTGGTCACCTTTGGTGTTCAGACAGCACTCCGCCTAGTTGGGGGGAGTTTTAGCCAGTGGAGGTGGCTGAGGACATTGAGGTTGCCCTCAGGCTAAAGCACACATATTGTGAACCGGACCCAGTGCCAACACGTTTCTTGATGGGATGTCGACACTATTGGCCCGGTGTTCACCTTGATTGTCCAGTGCGCTACTCAGAGGGGGTCTTCCCAGATGCCTTGAAGGAGGCACTGGTTAGGCCTCTTCTGAAGAAATCATCGTTAGACCCTGACATCAAGGTGAATTACCATCCAATCTCCAACCTCCCATTTTTAGGGAACGTTGTTGAGAAAGTTGTGGTGCAGCAGATAGAGGAGCACTTCATGACCTTTGACCATTATGAGCCCCTCCAGTCAGGGTTTTGGGCAAGGTATAGCATGGAAACTGCAGTAGTTTGGGTGCATAATGACCTCCTCTGGGCTCGTGATCGAGGAGAGGGGAAAATTCTCATTCTCCTTCACCTCTCTTCAGCAATAGACTCAGTAGACCACTGTGTGCTGCTTGACCACTTGAGGGAATTCTGTGAACTTGCCGGCACTGTCATCCACTGGTTTGAGTCCTATTTCATGAATAGGAGGCAATGGGTAGTGATGGGGAATTTCTCCTCCTCCCCTAGCCTCCTGTCACGTGGAGTACCTCAGAGTTTGGTCTTGTCACCAATGTTGTTTGCCGCGTACATTCTGCTCTTGGGAGAGCTCATTAGGAAATATAGTTTGGGTTTTCATTGCTATGCTGATGATACCTAACTATATCTTTCCTTTGCCCCTGGGACATCCAATGCGGTGGAAGTGCTGAACAGCTGCCTTGCCGAGATCAATGACTGGATGGCCTCCAGCTGGTTGTGACTGAACCCCACTAAGATGGAGGTACTGGTGGTGGTGGAGTTGAACAGAAGGTGTGAGAGGTTGGCCTCTGGTGCAGTGACAGAGTTGTTCCAGGGATCTGTGTCATTGAAAGCCTCCTCTAGGGTGAGTGATCTTAGTGTGACCTTCAACAGTGGATTGACATTTCAAGCACAAGTGTCATCCATTATCCAGGCAAGCTTTTACCATCTTAGGAATATCACCAGGATTAAGCCCCCTAATACCACCCATGGACCTCCCCACCTTGGTACATGCCTTCATAATGTCTAGGCTTGATTACTGTAATGTGCTGTACTTTGGGGTCTTGGGAGGTACCCTTCCCAGGCTGCAGCTAGTGCAGAACGCAGCCACCAAGTTGTTGACAGTGCAGTCTAAATACTGCCACATCACCCCAGTGCTGTGTGAACTGCACAGGCTGCCAGTCAGGAGGAGTATCCTCTTCAAGGTGGGCCTCCTCACCTTTAAGGCCCTACATGGACTGGGCCCTAGATACTTGTCTGACCTTCTGACACTTTCTATCTCGGCCTGCTTCCTCCATTCTTCCTCTATTGGCCTCCTTGTGATTCCCAAGATGAGGCTAAAATCTGCCAGCCACAGAGCATTTAGTCGTCCTGTGGAATTCACTGCCTCCATCTGCAAGGGAGGCCCCTTCAGTTGAAGTGTTCAAGGCCCGCCTCAAGACCCTTCTGTTCAGTCAAGCCTTCCGAGACACTGTTTACTAGTATTTATCTCTGGAATAGCCCTTTTTAATGACTACTGCTATTTTTAATTGTTTTATATGGTCTGGTTATATTTATTTGTGTTTTATTTATGAATGTGCCTTATTTTTATGAATACTTTGTAGTTATGTGTACTGAGCCCAGAGCTTCCAGGGCTGGGTGCCTTGAAAAATAAAACTTGCCTTGCCGTCCTTATCTGCTGTTAACTTGTATGTATGTATGTATGTATGTATGTATGTATATATTTTTTGTTCTCCTTTTCCACAAGGACCTGTACCTCTTTCTCTTATTTGCTGTTATGGGGTTGTGGAGAGGTCTGGTCTCTGTCAGGTATGTACTTGGGGGTGGAGCTGAAAGAGGCTAAGTGATTTCTAAAAAAAGGCAGCATATTTAAAAGATCAGGCTAGTTGGGGTACTGAGCTCAAGTAACAGGCTTGGCTGACAGAGAGCAGTGAAAAGCACCTAGCTTTACCTTAAACATATGTTTATGTTTATTTACATTCATTTCATATTGAAGGTAGCAGGGTAAGTGGAGAGAAAAAAAAGATTTGTAGGCAGTGTTTGGGGAATTTTGTCTTTAAAAGTGTAACAGGTGGTGTGGAGGAAACTATCTTTGGAAATTAATCTTGGACTGAGTAGATTCAGGAAGCCCTGTGAATCATATGTGTAACCCGGCAGTGGCTGACAGAGGCTTAGTGCCTACTTACAAGAGCACCGTAAAAGCATTTCCACTCTAACGTGTCCAGCATATTTATGTCTCAGTGAATGAGTGGAACAGTAAAGGAGTTCAACAGATAACTGGTGTCTTAGGCATTGGCAGGCATCGGCAGAAGGATGCAGGGGAGCAGGGAACTCTGATGAATAACTAAGGTAAGGAACTTGTTCACTATTGTGCAACAGCCACTGCTGGGAAGGGTGGAAAAAAAAGGTTGGCCAAAACTGGGAATAGGAATAACACTATCTAGGGTAGGAGTAAGAAGAAATTTAAATAAGGCATGGGGAAACACAAATAGAAACAAACAAAACAAGGAGAAACTAAAAAAATCCTATCAGGTGTAAGAGTACAAAAATATTTCCAGATAACACAGGGGGCATTGGAGATGAAACTGCTGGGAATGGGGAAACACAGTGGTTGTGGAGCAACAGTTTTCAGAGAGACTGCTTGGAAACGGTGGTGCTGACACATCTGCACACATGTCTCTGGGTTGAGGGAGGATGTCGCTAGACTCCACAATTCAGGGACCTCTTCCCACACCCAGGGCCACCAAATCTACCACAGTTACCTTAGACTCTAAGGCTTAGAGGATGCCATAGAGGATGAATGACTGGACAATGGTGAGCTCTGGAAGGGGGAGTGGTGGGACAGAGGCACATTTCTCAGTCAGTATCACTGTGTAATTCCTACACCACTCTGGCGGGGCAGGACTACCAGGAGGAGGCATCAGCAGTGGTGACCAGGGAGGATGTGGGGGACCGCCTGAGTGGATAACTCAAGGTGGGTGATAGAGGACCTCAGAGAAGAGGAAGCAACTTCTGATGGGGAACTCGACTGTGAGAGGTATAGTTTTGGGACTAGGAAAGGAGGTGGCGTGGGAGTGGCAGGTTCGGTGCCTATGCTGCGCCAGGGCCCGGAGGGATGGGAAGTAGATCTTAAAGATCACTATGGCAGCAGGACAAGAGGGACAGCTGGATGTCATTGTCCACCTGGGGACTAATGACCTGGCTTGGAGTGGGCCTGGGATAGTGCAGAGGAGTTTAGGGAGCTGGGATGGGGTCTTAGACAGGTAGGTTCCTCAGTGGTTTACACTGAGGTGCTGCCTGTCTACAACAGGGGGGAGGAGCGGGATATCCACACCAGGAGCTTCAACTCATGGTTGAAGGAATTGTGCAGAGCAGAGCAGTTTGTCTACATTGGAGACTAGGGACCAACCAGGGAGGATGAGGGTCTACACAGGGGTAATGGTCTGAATCCATCCAGGAGGGGATGCAGTACTCAATGGATGGTTTAAATGTTACTTCAGTGAACATTTAAACTAGCAGAGTGGGAGGCAGAAGGAATTAGGGAGTCAGAAACTGCCCCTCCAACACAGGCTGAAGAAGAGAGTAAGGAGAGTTCAAGGGGAAATTAATCTCCCAGGGTGCAAATAGAGACAATGGGGAAAGGGAATGGGAACTTTAAAAAGACTGGGAAGATGGAGGGAGGTCCAAAAGGAAAAAAGGGGGGAAACAAGCAGAGTGGAAACAAAATCGGTAAGGCCAGGTGTGTGAATGCTAGAAATCTAGGAAATTCAATTACAGGCCTAGAGGCCAACCTCAATGTTGTGTACTTTACTGAGTAATGGTGCACTGAAAACAATGACTGTGACAGGGCCATACTAGGCTATACTGTGTTCAGGAAGGACCAGGTGAGAAGCAAATGGGGGAGGGTGTAATGCTTTAAGTGAGGGAAAGCATAACAATGATGGAGATAAAAGGAATACAGGGGGAGACAGAGGTGCTGTGGTCACCCTGGAGAAGGAGAAAGAAGAGACTATTCACACAGAAGTGATCTACAGACAGCCAGCATATGGAGTAAATAGATAAGACACTGGTTGAAGTCACCGGCAAGATGGCAGAAAAGGGGGGGGGGTGCAGCTAGTGAGGGACTTCAACCTGCCAGATGTAGACTGAAGCCTCTCAGCAGTGGCTTCAGCTAGAAGCAGAGTCATCCTGGAATCTCTGCCGGGGAGCATGCCTCAGGCAACTAGCTAGTGAACCCTCTCTTGATGGGGAAGTACTGGACTTGGTATTCACTAAAAGAGACAGTATTGTAGACATCAAGGTGGGAGGCCACCTGGGGACCAATGATTACTATACGGTGTGGTTCAATATAAGGATGGCTGTGGAGTTGAACCACACAATAGCAAGGGTCCTGGACTTCGGTAAGGCAGATCTTATAAAGATGGGTGGATGCCTCAGGGATGACCAAGTGGTGGATGACCTGGGAGGAGAGGAGGAATAGTTGGTGAAGCTAAAAGGGATCAAGTAAACAAGAAAAACCAGCACCAGGTTCCAGTACAAAATTACAAAGTGTTATAAATACGCAAACATACAAAAAGGTACCTCGGTGATAAAAGCAACAGCAGTATATGCCCCCGACCTGGTTTCACCTGAAAGGCTTTATCAAGGCAAAACCAAGTCGGCAGACTGTCCTGCTATACTTTACCCCTCTAAGGAACCTTTTTGTATGTTTGCATATTTGTGATGAACTTTGTAATTCTGGACTGGAACCTGGTGCTGTTTTTTTCTTGTTTACATGATTACTTAGTCGTCAACCTGGCACAGGATCATTGGAGTGGAATGGCATTTTTCTGTTACCCGAAGCTAAAAGGGCACATAGTAAAGGCAACAAACCTCTGCATCAAACAAGTGAGCAAAAACAAGAGGAGAAAGAGGCGACTATGGTTCTTGAAAGAGCTTGCAGAAAAGGTAAAGGCTAAAAGGGTAGCACTCAGAAGGTATATGGAGATGTAGAGGGAGGATCATAGGGAGGAGTATTATGGGAACCATGGAATGCAGAAAGGATCACAGAGGTACAAATTGAAGACAGACTAGTTCTTGAGGTAACAAAAGAGGGCAAGACATTTTTTACGTATGTTAATGAAAAGAGGAAGACTGGGGTAGGATTGCAAGGTTAAAAAGGGAAGGAGTAACTGTACAGGTGGGGGTCAGGAAAAGGCAGGAATCCTGAACAACTAGTTTTGTTCAGTGTTTACAGAGGAAAGAGGAGGGAGGGGCCACAAAAAGGTAACAGAAGTTTTGGAAGGAGGGAGGTGGACACTAGTCCCTTTTTGTAGGAGAGAGTCCTGAAGGGATTCACTAATCTGAAGGAAGACAAAGCAATGGTGCCAGAAGCAGTGCACCCAAGGGTATTGAGGGAGCCCATGGAAATACTGGCTGCACCTCTGTCAGTCCTATTTAACAGCTCTCTGGAAACAGGAGTGGTTCTGGAGGACTGGAGTAGGGCAAATGTAGTCTCACTACACACAAATGGTAGCAGGGAGGAGGCTGGCAATTATAGGCCAGTCAAATCTAATTGATTTCTTTGACTGGCTGATTAAGGTCGCAGATCGGGGGAAGCAATGGATGTGGCCTACCTGGATTTCAGTAAGGCCTTCGATACTGTTCCACATAGAAGACTGGTGAACAAGCTGGGCAGCCTGGGAGTGGGTCACAAGGTGAAAAACTGAGTTAGGAACTGGTTGAGTGATAGGAGACAGAGGATCGTGGTAAATAGTGCTCAGTCTGAGGAAAGGAGAGAGACCAGTGGGGTGCCACAAGGATCAGTCCTGGTCCCACTCCTGTTTAATGTCTTCATAAGTGACATTGCAGAGGGGTTAGAGGGGAAGGTGTGCCGCTTTGTGGATGACACTAAGATCTGCAACAGGGTGGACACTCCAGGAGGGTAGAAAAATGAGGATGGACCTAGGTAAACTGGAGGAATGGTCCAGAGTGTAGCTGCTGAGATTTAATACAAAAAAGTACAAAATCATGCATTTGGGGTACAAGAACCAAGGGGAGGATTACATGATGGTGGGGTGAAACTGATGGTCACCAAACTGTAATAGGATTTGGGGATAATCATATCTGATGACCTAAAGGTGGCCAAACAATGTGCCATGGCTATGGGGAGAATCGGTGGAGTGCTGGGTTGTATAGGGAGAGGTATCACCAGCAGAAGGAAGGAGGTGGTGAAGCCACTGTACAGATCATTGTTGATGCCTATTTGGAATACGGTGTCCAGTTCTGGAGGCTGCATCTCTGGAAGGATGTAGACAGTGTGGACGCAGTTCAAAGAAGGGCAAGGAAGATGGTGCAGCCTGCACCAAAAGTCATATGATGAGAGACTGGGAGACCTCAGTATGTATACCCTGGAGGAGAGGAGAGACAGGGGAGGTATGATAGAAACCTACAAATATCTAAAAGGCATAAATAGCATACCAGAGGGTAGACTCTTTCAGAAAAGGAGATATCCAGGAATGAGTGAGGCATGACTTGAAGTTGGAAGGGGTAGACTAAGGGGTAGCATGAGCAAGTATTTCTTCACTGAAAGAGTGGTGGATGCATGGAATATACTCCCAGCAGAGGTGGTGGGGGCAAACACAGTGGGGGAATTAAATCATTCATGGGACAGGTATAGGGGAATTCTAGCAATAAGAACGAGGAGATAAAGCCGGAGATCAAGTAGGGTCTGTGACTTTTACAGTAGGCTGGAAAAATGGGCAGACCAGATGGGCCTAGAGGTTCTTATCTGCCATCGATTTCTATCTTTCTATGTCAGCCTGACATCAGTGGTGAGAAAGTTAATGGAATCACTGTGGAAGAAAATGATTGTGGAATATCTTGAATCCGGTAGGTTACAAGACCTGAGGCAGCATGGGTTCACAGAGGGACATTGTGTTAAACAAATCTAATAGATTTCTTTGTCTGAGTGACAAAGGATTAAGATCAGGGTGGAGTGGTGGGCATGGCTTAACTAGATTTCAGTAAGGCTTTAGACACTGTTCTACATAAGAGACTAGTAAGCAAGCTAGGTAGCTTAAGAGTGGGTCCAAAATTGGTAAACTGGATTACAAACTGGTTAGGAGATAGGCAACAGTGGGTAGTGGTTAATGGAGCTCACTCCAAGGAAGGGAGGATACTGGGACCAGTCCACTGCAATGTCTTCATAAGTGACATTACAGAGGATCTAGAAAGGAAGGTCTGCCTCTTTCAGATGGCACCAAAATCAGCAATTAGGTAGACACTCCTGGGTGTGTGTGTGGAAAGGATGGGCAGAGACCTGAGTAAACTAGAGGAATGACCAAGGGTATGGCAGCTGAATTTCAATGTTAAACTAACCTCAGGCAGAGAGTACAAAATGGGTGGAGAGATATTGACAACTACAAACTAGAAAAGTAACTTGAGTGTAATCATATCGGATAACCTAAAAGTGGTCAGGAAGTGTGACAAGGCAGTCAGGAAGGCTAGTGGATGCTGGGGTGCATAGGGAGAAGTAGCAGACAGAAGGAGGTGGTGTTGCATGTGTATAGATCACTGGTAAGGCCCCACCTAGAGTACTGTGTCCAGTTTTAGAGACCACATCTCTGGCAGAGTAAAAACAGAGTAGAGGCAGTCTAGAGTACAGCAACTAAAATGGCGCATGGTCTGCATCAAAAGCCCTACAAGGAGGGACTAATGGACCTCAATTTGTACGCCCTGGAAGAGAAGAGGGGGAAGGGGATATGATAGACACCTTTAAATACCTTATGGGATAAATAAGGTTCAAAAGGGGAGTATTTTTCAGGAAAAAAGGTGCTAAAGAACAAGAGGACATGCTACGAAGTTGGAGGGGAGTAGAGATTCAGGAGAGATGTGAGGAAGTACTTCATAGAAAGAGTGGTGGACCCCTGGAACAGCCTTCCAGTTTAGCTGGTGGGGGCAAAAACAGTTGTGGGGTTCAAGACAAGAGAGCATGAGACAGACACAAATGAATCATACTGGAAAGGAAGGGGAGAGGGAGACAGAGCTGTATAGATCAAGTATGGCTTGCAGTAACTAGGTAGGTAAAGAATAGCCATGGGCAAAGTGGGCAAAATTCAGTTTGCGGAGTAACCCGTGAAATGCCACCCATTTTGCAGAGCAAAATGAGAAATTTCACCAGGCAAAGTGGCAAAATTTTGCCTTTCCACCATGGTGAAATTCTGCCTTCCGTGGCGAAATTCTGCCCACAGAGGTGAAATTTCACCCGCGGATGGGGGGCGAAAGTGCAATTTTATGGGCAAAATTTCACCCATATTTAAAAAAACATGTCCTGGTGGTCCCTCCCCCCACCTGCCCCACAGGTACACAGTAAATCCCTGGTGGCTAGCGGTCCCTCCCCCTGCCAGTTCACCTGCCGGCCACCTGACATAATTTTTTTTTTATAAATAGCACCCCCCCAACAGTGCCCACACATCCAAATGTCCTTACTCCCTGGTGGTTAGTGGTCACTCCCCTACACTCGTTCACCCCAAGCCCAAGTGTATACATTTATAGTAACCCCTCATGTCTGTCCCACTCCCTAGTATACCGCAGTCATAAAAAAATGCTCTGGTGGTCTAGTAGTTTGAGGTTTCCATAATAGGCTGCCCTCCCTGTCCCAAACTCCCATCCCAATCCCATCCTAGCCCAGTCACATCACATTTTCAGTGACTCCCTCCAGTCCCTGGTGGTCTAGTGCCTCCCACCCCTCACCTCAGCTGGAGTGAGTCTGACCAACCACCCTGCTTCCCTTCTACTCCTAAACCCTGCAGCGGGCAGACCGGACATCCCTCCTCTCCTCCACGGCTGGCCCACCCACTAACTGAACTTTTAATGAATGAGTATGTTGCTGTACAGGGACCAGTAGCCACCAGGGCATAAGGGCATTTTGATGTGTGGGCACTGTCAGGTAGGGGAGTGTTATTTATAAAGAATTTTTTTTTATGTTGGGGGGCCGGTGGGTGAACTGGTGGGAGGAGGAACCGCTAAACACTAGGGATTTAATTACCTGCCTTGGAAGGAGAAATTTTGCCCACAGAAGGTGAAATTTCACTTAGACGAAATTCCGACTTCCACAGGAAAATTTTGCAAAATGCTCCACAAGGCGAATTTGGGCACTTTGCTGGCACTTCACCGGCAAAATTTTAATTTGCTGCATCACTAGCAGAGAAACATGGCAGACTGTGAGGGTCAAGCAATCCTTATCTACCATCATTTTCTATGTTTCTATGTTCTAAAAAATCTGACTCTCTCTGGTACTATTGCCTGTCCTTATACCTAAGATATATTTATTGTTGTTGGTATTGATTGCCATAATAGTCATCTCTGTAATCACCGCTGTAATAATTTAGTTCTCTGTATGGGGGCCTGATAGGGTAGTAATGCTGGTTGCTTCTTTACCTTGGTGTAAATCCTCTGTTTCAGGGGTATTGTGTAATGCAAATTTTAATTTGTGTCTGAATCTGATGCCTGTGCTGAATTCTCTGAATCTGTCATGTAGTATTGTGATTTGAAATGCCGTGACTTTTTTCATCTACATACTTATCCCTCCTTAATCTATAATATCCATTTGGAATTTGTACAATTTAAAGTTTTTTATGAAGTTATAAAATTCTTGAAGTGTTTTTTCAATTCTCTCCAGAAAAAAATCTTAATTCAGAGTGATCAAGGATTCCTTTCAGTTGTTCTAGGTCTGTTATCACTTGACTAAGTTTTATTTGTTCTAATCTTTTCTATCAAAAGCAACATAAAATCCATTGAGTATTTTGCTGTACTGCCATCCCACTTTTCTTGAATGCCCTCAACACTAAACCCCAGATTTTATTTTGGTTAGACTGGAACCCACAGACCTCTCAGTATTTCTTTATAGTTTTATGTATTCCAGAAGAGTGACTGCTTGGCAAGCCTAATGAACTTCTGTTTCCTTTAAATTTTCCAGCTTATTAATTGATGTTTTGTGTATATTTGTCTCTGATATTGTGCTTTTGCTTTCAGCAAGGATCATAATCCCAGCTGCATCTTCCATGTTGTAGGAATTTGTGGAGGTCTGTGCCTCAGTTAGGCTATCAAGTTCAGAAAACGTGGCCATTAAAACCTGTCAGGTGTGGATTTAGGTAAATTAATTGGAATCTTATGAATTATTATGGTGCCTTAGCTTTGTTCTTCTTCCAGATATAGTTTTCATAGCAGTTAGGACTGTGAGAGACTAGGATATAAACTCTTCTATTTAAATAGTTTAATACACATTCATTAATTGTATCCATACACCTTGTTCCTTTTAAGAATCTTAAATGTTGGCAGAATCACATTCAGGAAACCGGAGTAAGACTTTCAAATGTACAAACAACTTGTGTTGGAACTCTACATGCAAGCTTTTCTTATTTCAAAATGTATAATCCAGAGTAACTGAAGTTCAACCTGTCACAACATCTACTTGTAAGGCATGTTTGGGGTGATCACTATTTTTCTCCTGCTGTAGCAATTGTAGTGCTTCCTGCCTTCACAGGGTGCTGCCAATGGCCACATATTTTTAAACAGCTGTAATGAGAGTTGCTGCTACAGAGTTGTTGTTAAAGAACTCTTTCATCACAAGATTAAGGCAATGTTTTATGCAAGGAACAGGCTTTTAATGCCTTTCACTCATTACTTACAGTTTAGGATGTTATTGCCATTATTGAATACCATGATGCCAGGTTGGAGCTGGATTGAGATTAACCCTTTAGTGAAGTACTTACAGTATGCTGATATGGAAACTATAGATGTGAATGCAGTCTTTTCTGAATCCAGTACTACATGTCTACTGCAATATGGGTGCTACAAATGTGTACACCAACTGCAGAAGAAGTGGTAAAAATAAATCAAAAATGTAATCCCTGGAAAAGGTGGGGGACATTAGCAAGTGTCTAAGACAGGCATGCAGTTGGTGTGCAGGATGAACAGTTCTGGTCTGGTTACTTCATCCACATCAGCCTGTCTCATCACAGTCTCATAACTTTCCAGTCTGGGGTCACTTATGACATAAAAGGCATCACAGGATACCCATGAAGAAAATATGGATTTACTGACAAAATCATAAACTTGGCCATGGTGTATGTCTGTCTAGTGTTTATATGACCTCATACTGGGAAGAGTGTGAGATGGAGGAGGACTTTGTTGTTGGGAACTGGGATACACTTTGTTGACTGTCTTCCAAGATCAGTTTCAGAGCCTATCCCTCTCTCATATTCATCCTGTCTTGTTTACCACTTATGTCCAGCAAGGGCATGGTGCTTGTGTATAAGATGAACCCTGACGTTCCACATACTGCCTCATAACTGTGAAAAGTACTGTCTCTGCATTAAGTGTTAATGTTACAAGATGCATCCTTCTTCCTAAGTCAACATTTTTTTTTCACTTGCATACTATCTAGCACAACAGGCAAACATTCATGCATGCTCTCCTCTGCTTTCTTCTTGGTGCCTGTCATTTTAGCTGGTTTCCAATTTCTTACATTATTTGAGGACTGTTTTGTAATGTTCTTTCCCCTGCTTTTGATCTTACTTCTTGCAGAATGTCAGTGGTTCAGTAGGTAGCACACTTGCCTCTGGGGCTAAACGATTTGAAGGTTATGGGTTCTAGCCCCACACCAGGTACTTGGGGTAATACCTATAACTTACACTGTAGTGCTGTACAAGGGGATTGTTGCACTGGTGAGGTGCTGTCCTTCAGATGAGACATTAAATTGACGTTCCTTCTGTCCATCTGCAATACCTGTACAGTTTGAAGTAAATGATTCCATGGCACTTATTGACAAAGGGCAGGGGAGTTTCCCTGATGTCATGGCCAACATTCCCACTTTCAAAACAGGTCCATACAACCCACCCCTCAGGACACACCTTGAAACAAGCTATAATAGCTTAGGATGTTTTTCTACATCAAAAATTACAAAGAAATAGGGAGTCACGTGATGCACTCGATGGAGTAGCAGCTTGGTGTAGCAGCTCTGCGGTTCTCAGGTTGAAACCAGTAAATCCTCTCTCCAAATAACAACTGTGCCATCTAAAAGCAGGCGATAATAATAGGGTTGGTCTAAATAATAACAATGGTGCTTCAGAAAGAAGAAATTTGAAGTGATTCAGAAGATGAGGTGGAATCAACAGTAAGAGGCCTGGAGCCAAAAAGGCCCCGGAGAAGTGATTCACCAGAGGCAAGTCCAGAATCTTCGATATCGGGTCAACTACAGGAGGATGTCTCTGCGATTAAAGTCGCATTATTCTCCCTTATCGCTGACTTCAGGGAGTGGGAAGCTTCTATCAGTGGTCTAACAACCAGAGTCAACGATGCAGAAGTTTGTATTTTTTCTATAGAGGATAGAATGGAAAGGCTCCAGATCGAAAACACTACTTTAAAAAAAGCATAAAGAAGATGGAAGATAAAGTGGATGACCTAGAAGGAAGGTCTAGGCACAACAACATTGTGATCTTGAGCCTCCCCAAGGGGGGGGGAAGGCATAAATATGGTGGGCTTTGTGCAGAAGTTATGTGTTCGAATAGCGGGTCCATCACCTAATGGCCCTACATATATAATAGAATGGGCCCACAGAGCGGTCAAGCCGAAACCTGCAGCGGATCAGCTACCCTTCCCATTATATTTAAAGTCTTGAACTATTTAGATAGAGATCACATTTTGAAAGCTGCGAGAAGTGCATAAAAAATAATTTGGGAGTGGAAACAGCTGTTCCTGGTCCCAGATCTTACTTATAAGGTGTACCAAGACAGAGATGCATACAGGCCAATTCAAAACAAATTATGGGCAGCGAAGATAAAACACAGAATGTTATTCCCAGCTCGTCTAGAAGTTACTTATAATAATGGGAATCAGAGATATGATTCGGCGGTACAAGTGCTGGAGGATCTAAAGTGGAGGCTGCCCGACCTATTTAACAAGGAGGGGTGAAATCTCTGAGTATATGAGAAGTTACAGGAATCTTGAAGACGCAGCAGAATACGAAGGCTTTTCTGAAAGACTGATCTTTTTTTGTATGCAATCTGGACATTTAAAAATAGACTTTTATGTTCAGTTGGACATATTATGGGGCTGCTGAAGCATCTCTTTGATTTGTATAAAAAGAGACCACAGTTTTTTGCTCTCATTTATAAAAGCAGTCGGATTCAATTTTAAGTTAACGAACATTAGCTTACAGCGTCTCTCAGCATGTAATTCTGAAAATGGGGGCTAAAGCTATACTTTTGAAGATCTTAATTATGATATATGCTAGTTAACCTCCGAGTCACATCTTGGCTACATAGACGCATGCCTCATTGGGTGCTTATGGAGGTGGTGTAGTAGGACACTTGTATTCTTTTCTTTCTCTACAGGCATCCTAAAACTGGATTCACATACTGGGTTAGATGGATAATGGAAGTGTAAAGTTTTTGGGGATTAGGGGAGGTCCCTGTGGGGATAAGAAGCTATAGCAGGATGGAGACGACATCCGGAGGGGGAGATAAAGGCTTTCTGATGAAAGTATACACAAAGACCCTAGGTGTTTGGTTCTTGGTGGTCTCGCTGCGGTTTGAGACAGTTGGTGCTAGGGTAGTTATTTTTGTTTTTGTTATATACTTCTCGGCCTCCTTCCTGGTTGCCTGTTAAAAGTGGCAAGAGGAGGGTAGAGAGGGAAAGGGATATAAAAAGGATAAGAAGGAAAGGTATGCTGGAAAGCGACAAGGAGGTAATGCTAATATTTGGCATGGTCGCTTAACACCCTCTAGTGGCATATGTATTATTTTGATTTAGAGGACCATTATGAGAGCTATCATTTGGATTTTGATCGCAGTAAATATTAAGGCTGGGGAAGGATGCTATATGTTGGAAGGGTTAGATCACTAGTTTAGGCTGTGGTTAAGATAGTAAGGAATCAACACGGGTTAGGTACAAATAGGAAATTGACAAAGGAATAAGTATACTCGGGGTTTGATAAGGGCTCGAGAAGGGAGAAATACTAATTGGTGAAGATTATGTAACGGTTAAGTAATTAGTTTAGACTTATATAGAGGACTGCATTTATCTGCTAGGGTCTAAGGGGAATGATGGGGGAAGGGTATATTAATAGAGAGGTGTAAGATCCGAAGAGCGGCTCCTAGAGTGCATGATGACCTTAACATTTAGGAGCAGGCATTCAGCCGGGGAAGAAGGGGGAGGTGGGGATGTGGGGCAGAGAGGGAACTGAGAAAGGTGATGGTAGTAAGGTGGGAGAGGGACTGCACATACCGGGTGATAAGGGATATGGAAGACAAATGGGGCTAGTCTGGACACAAAATAAGAAGAGAATTGTTAAGATAGAGGTATGGGGAGTTGGAATATAATGTCGTGGCATATCAAAGGTGGGAAGGACAACACAAAAAAATATAATGTCTTAAGACACCTCAGTAGATATAAACCACATATAGTCCTGCTGCAGGAAACTCACATTTTGACAGACTGTGTCTCAACCTTGCAGAAAATGTGGGTAGGCCAAGCTTTTGGGGTGGGCAAAAATTCCAGAAGGGGAGGAGTTGCAGTATTGATCAATAAGTATGTTCCTTTTCAGGAAAAGAAGGTATGGAAGGATCCTGAAGGGAGATATATTATGATATTAGGGCTCTTGGCAGGGGTAGATACTCTATTGGGGTTGGTTTATGGGCCAAATGTGGAGTCTCTGAAGTTCTTTCTTCCCCTAGCAGATATTATAGCATCTGCCCCAAATGTACCACGTTTATTGGGAGGGGATTGGAACTTGGTTTACTCTAACGACTTGGATAGGTCCTTTTGCAAAAGAATAGCTATGTCACCAGCTCAAAGGGCTTTGAGGGAATTTATGGAAAACTCTGGCTTAATCGATCCATGGAGAACTATCTACCCACAGGAGATAGAGTTTATGTATTATTGTCCACCACATAAAACATATTCCCGAATAGATTATTTTCTTATAAGCAAGGTGGCGTTGCAGGGGATTGAGGATGTAGGCATATATCCAAGAACCCTGTAAGATTATTCTTTAATCTGGTTAAAATTGAAAGTTCAGAATTACTCTGGAGTAGCTAAAACATGGTCCCTTAATAATCAGCTTTTAGTGGAGGCAGAAATTGTAAATCATATTAAAATTTTTATTAGAAATTCCTGGCAGAATAACTGTGAGTCGGTGGAGGGCAGAGATACGCTTTGGGGGGCAATGAAAGTGGTTTGGAGAGGAGAGTTTATTCGGTTGGCTTCTATGAGAAAAAGTAAGATTTTGGCGCAGGTAGAAAGTTGGCTTGCCAGAATAAAATTTATAGAATCTCATATGCATCAAGCAATGGACAAGGCTACTTGGGAGGAATTACATGCCCTGAGGACGAAATATGCAGCTCATTTGCTTAATCATACGCTGAAGGTGGCTATAAAATGGAAGGCTACATATATAGGACAAGGGGAGAAATCAGGGAAATTGTTGGCCCAAAGAACAAAGAAACAGAAGGAAAATAACTGGGTAGCTAACTTAAGGGATGGGGTCACAGGGAAACTAAATTCTAATCCAGTGGACATAGCAAATAGCTTTAGGATGTATTATTTAAATCTATACACAACCCCTTCTCCAGAAACAAGATATTCCCAATATTTAGAAGAGTTTTTGGAGGATATTAATCTTCTGCAAAGTATGGTATCTCAGCAAAAGGAATTGAGAGGAGGAATATCTGTACAAGAGACAGAGAAGGCCATCGATAGATTACCTTTGGACAAGGCTCCAGGACCGGATGGCTTTTCAGCATTATTTTACAAGACCTTTAAAAAGGAGCTTAGTCCGTGTCTGAGGATCCTCTACTCTTATCTATTTTCTTCTCCTATTAGGGAGCTGGCATTATTGGAGACGAGAGTCGTGGTATTGCCGAAAACAGAGAAGGATTTATCCAGGCCAGAAAATTACAGACCAATTTATTTGTTAAATACTGATATAAAGATATTGGTGAGTACATTAACATTCCGGCTTAAAAAAAATATGGGGAGATCTTATTGGACCTGAACAAGTGGGTTTAAGCAACTGGCGAACATTCGGTGATCATTTTAGGAAATTATGGTATTTGCTCGTCAGCCCTTCGGTGTGACACTAATACAACAAAGGTCTTGGTGTCCCTCACGCGAGAAAAAGCCTTCGATAGAGTGAGTTGGAAATTTCTATTTGATTTGCTGCCCAGATATGGAATACCTTCAGAGTATATCACTTGGGTGAAAGTTTTGTATACAATCCCTTCAGCAAGAGTCTGTTGTAATGGAGTTATCTCCGATTGTTTTAAGCTTACAAGGGGACTAGACAAGGTGTCCTATCCCCCATGTTGTTCAATTTATACATTGAGCCGTTGGCTAGGAAAATTAATAAAGTAAGGGAGATAAGGGGTATAGTTATAGGAAGAAGAATACAAACTGTCAATGCTGAACAACATCCTCCTACATCTCTCGAGTTGGCAAATATCTTTGAA
The DNA here is from genome assembly GCA_016271365.2 of Neoceratodus forsteri. Classification (NCBI taxonomy): domain Eukaryota; kingdom Metazoa; phylum Chordata; order Ceratodontiformes; family Ceratodontidae; genus Neoceratodus; species Neoceratodus forsteri. The sequence goes on along the minus strand of CM057449.1, from coordinate 941,423,686 downwards.
GGAAGTATTAAAGATAATAGAGTAATTTAGTCTCTTATCGGGATACAAATTAAACCATAATAAGACATTAGTTCTTTCATTGAGTTCTACTTGTACGAGGGGGGATGTAGAGGAGTTGGGATTGGGATGGGCAGCTAAATCCATCACTTTTTTAGGAATAGAGATTACCCCGGAGGTTAGTACCCTGAAATCATTAAATATTGACCCGGTGATTAAGCACATGCAACAAGACCTGGTAAGATGGCAAGCGTTGCCGCTTTGTCTTTGGGGCAGAGCCAGTTTGTTTAAAATGGCGATATTTTCCAGGATTATGTACCCACTTAATATGTTAAATGTATTCCTCCCCAAAAAATGGTTTAAAATGGTAGATTCTATGTGGTCTTCATTTCTGTGGAAAGGTAAATGACCTAGAAGAGCATTAGGGAAGTTAACTATGGAATGGAAAAAAAAGAGGGTTAGGTATACCTCATCTGTTTCTTTATTATCTAGCTTTTCAGAGCAGTAAATACCTTAAGTGGTTGACAACATTAGACAGTGAAGAAACACAATGGGGTGGCTCAGGATAGAAAGAACTAGAGCCGGAACATCATTTATCTATTAAGTCCCTATTATATCTTCCACAGAAAAAATTCCTAAGGCTTGGCAGGACACCCTATAATGGTCATTGAAGCACATGCCCAGTGGTGTACATTATATAATTTTGATAGGAGACAGGACTTGGGGCAGCCAGTATGTTATAATGGTAATTTGAGAATTGGGACCAAACCCATATCTCCAAGATTTTTGGATGAACTTAAAGATGTGTCGGTGTCGGATCTCATATCAGATAACAAATTTGATACGTTAGGGCAGATCCAACAGAAATTGGGTATGAGATCCCTTCCGGTCTTTAAAAATTTGCAGCTTAAAAGATGTATATTGACAAATGTAGGGACCCCACCTTGGTCCGTCAAAATGACTGAAATGTTGCTTAATATCTCACTTTGCAACTCTGCTAAAACCATTTCTAAGATTTACAAGTTTTATTGGTAAGATTTTGGCAAAATTACCCCGTGACTGCATTCTATTGGAGACATTCTGTTGGTATCTTGTACAACTCGGAAACATGGGAACAAATCTGGAAGTCTCATTATAGATGGTTAAAACAGGATAGATTAAGATTACTCTGTTTTAAAATTTTACATAATTTACTTTATACTCCCATAAGGCTTAAAATAATGGGTAAAAGTCAAGATGGCGTGTGTCACTGGTGCTCACAAGAGCAGGGAACTTTAATTCACATGCTGTGGTCATGCCCAGTAATTCAGGTCTTTTGGCAGCAGATAACTAAATTTGTAGAGCCATTGTTTGGAGGGGAATGTATTTTCGACATAGAGACTTGCATTGTGGACAGTCTCTCAGCATTACCATCCCAATCATTCAGATACTATTTTGCACTTATTTCGGCAGTTGCACTGCTTCTTATCCTCAGGTATTGGATTAAGGATACTGTGCCACCTCTTAGGGAATGGATTCAAGAAATACATACAGCTTTTTATGCAGAGAAATTGATAGCGGGGCAGTTCTCTAATATGGGCAAGTTTAGGGAGAGATGGAAACAATTTTCAGAATTTATAGCTGGGAGACTCAATATAAGAGATAAAGGGCAACACCCCAGTTTGAGAGTAAGCAGGATGCCAATAAAGGGAAGGCAAATTTATTCATAAGGAATAGTGTCCTAGACATGATTTTGGAACCAAGGGAGATGCAGTCCTGATATGGGATGGGGGGTAGGAGGGAGATAGAGCAAGGATGGGGATTTAAAGGGATGAGATAAGAGGTAGAAGGGCAGGGGGGTATGGGGAAGAGGGGGGTGGAGGGTGAGGGAAGTTAAAGTTTAATGCACGACTGAATGTTAAAAGAGGATTGGCATTGTATGGTATGGTATGGACCTTGTGTTGATCTGTTTCATGTATGTATATGCTGGAAATATCAATAAAGCATACTATATAGAAAAAAAAATACAAAGAAATAAATAAAACATCTCTTCCCTCTTCCATACCTTCTCTTCCTTCTTCTACTGCTCTCCAGTGGATCTTAATTTCAGTCACCATTGTAGTCTTCTGATTCTGGGAGAAGCTCAGACATATAATCAGTATCAGTGAGGCTGTTGCCTTATTCCTCACTTTGAAACCTGTGGCCATATTCATTTCATCCACCAACTTTTGTTTCCACAGCCTCTGCTACAGTTTGATTTAAGAATATGAACACAAGACATTGGGTTACATTTATTTATTTATTTAGTTTTTGTTGACCGGGTAAGTGCACTAGACAAATTCTGCCTATTTTCAGGCACAACCCAGGGGAAGGGGATACAGATGAATGCCAACTGACTTTGAACCAGATTAAGCTGTTGGTGGTATTTCAGTGAATGGAGGAAATATTGGCCAGGGCACTGGTGAAATTCTCCTACTCTTTTCAGCAGGTTGCACTGTGGAGTCAAGAGAGTGTGTGATCCCAGTCAGATGGAGCAAGACAGTGGAGAAGGAAGGGAGACATCTTGCTTGCAGCAACGCAACTACAGCAAGGGGAATGATGTGGCTGGGATGCATCCTAGAGGTGGGCCAGCAAAGCGTACTGACCCCCTCGCATACTGGATGGACGTCTGACAGTGCCGTTTGCACCAGTAAACAGGAGACATCAGGAGGCTTTACTGGAGTGGTTCTCTCAATGGAAGTTTCTGAACCCAACGGCTTTAAACATCCCATAGGTGTAGTAGAGGTTTTGACAGTATGCTCACTAGTGAATACAGCAGTAGAGGAATGGAATAATCTATAAGAAAAGCAAAGTCTTTTGGAAAAAGCGACTGATGATGTTAAACAAGCCCAGATGGAAGTAGCAGAGGAATTAAAGAAATGGAAGAGGCCAGAGGTCGATTCCTCCACAGCAATCTCAGGCACTGTGTCAAAGTTGTTTATTGCATCCAGCGCCCAGCCTTCGACATCAGAAGGCTCCTTTTCTCAGACCACAATTCTGCAGGCTGGCTTTTCTCAGCAGGCTTGGTCCCCCAAATCAGCCCTAGAGAACGTGGGCTGGATACAAATCAATACAGGCGAGTGGGTTGCAGACCCCAAAATACCTCTGCCAGGGGTATCTGGGGTGGGAAACACAAAAGAGGAAGGCAGAATCCCCAAAATTACTAATGGAGTTGAGGCTATGCCCTTGATTGTACCAGAGAAGCAGAACTCCTGCTCCAATCAGGAATCTCAGCATAACTTGCATGCAGCCGTCCACACGATGAATGATTCTACCCAGCTTGATTCACTGCAAGCTTCTGCAGAACAGGTTAGCTCTATATCATATTTTCCTATTGACAACCCTTTGCAGGAAGAGGCCCTAGAGGTTGCTGGTGTGGGGAACGACCTAGTACAAAACTTGGCCCAGACCTTGGATCCACTTTCAGAGGCTGAGCATCCTACTTTGGCAGAGGCTGTACCTACATTTGCTAGTCTATTCCATAAGCCTGTGTCCTTGGCAAAACACAGAAATGCTGTCAGGCTCAGGTTTTTGGGCCCCATTGACAACATGTCTGACTGATTTTATGTTGGAAGAGTTTTAATTAAACAAATGTTGGGATTCTCACCATATGAGGTGTATGCCTTAATTCACAATCCAGGGGATAACACCTATGATATTAGTTTTTGATCTCCAGATCTGGTAAACAGATTCTGGATGAAGTATGCACTGTTGAAAACTAACCCGGCATGGTCTCACTTTCAGGCTATATACCCCTTACAAAACAATCTTTTAAAGTTATAACTGTCCTGTTCAGGAACGAAGGGGTGAACGTGGAAGATATATCCTATTGGCTAGACAAGGAGTGCAAAATTCAAAGCGACCCAGAGCCCATCCTTGATTCGGAGGGTTTCTGGAATGTGGGCTGGAGGTACAAAGTAAATCTAACACAAACTGAGGACGGGCTGCAACATCTCCCCAGTTGTTTTTATTTGGGACATGACAAAGGTTTTATTTTTTATCCTGGCCAACCTTGTCACTGTTATAAGTTTGGTTCTGGCAGACACCTTAGCAGAACCTGTGATACAGTTAAATGTGTACTATGTGGGGAGTTGGGACACCTGATGACGTATTGCCATCACCCTCCTAAGTGCTCTTTATGTGATGAAAACCATTCTTTTACAGATTGCCCATGGGCAGCACACAATAAAGCTAGTGAGGATTTTTGTATCCAAGATTTCTACATTAACACAGCCATTAAGGCAGCCCAGCATCAGAGCCCCAGCTTCAGAGCAACTAGTGGAAACACTCCCTATAATTCAAGAAAAGAGGCCTAACATTAGGGGATCTCTTGACCCTCAAGAGACAGAGGTACCCAAGGAGGATTCTGTGGCAATAGGACCCTGTACATCATCTGAAGGACAGTCTAAGACATCTGGCTCTATGCCCCCTCCTCTTCCACCTGAAGAGGTGTATACTGTGGTCACAAACAGATGCAGGAGTTTGAGGCTTAAGAATTCAGGGAAAATGTCAGGGGATGTTTCCAATCTCCCCTTGCAAAATCCTTATTCGATCTTACAGGAGAATGCAGGAACTGAATCAGACTCTGCCTCAGTACAATCATCCCAACCAGAAGAAGCCTCAGATGGGGAGCTAATTGAAGAAGTCTCTGATTTAGGAAAAAAGAAGAAGTCTCAATTGGGTCCGAGGAAATGGGTGAAAAAGAAATGAAGACAGGGTTTGGAGTTTAGGGAGTAGTTAGATAATTATTACTGGTGGGTGATCTATTTTACTGATTATGGCTTGGTTTTATCACATTACAGTGGCATCTTTAAATGTGAACAGTATTCAGTCGGATAGAAAGAGACTATTGAGTTACTCTTTATTTGAGGAGGGAGATCAAGATGTAGTATTTTTACAAGATACCAGGTTACACATCAAAGCCGATATGCAACAGGCCTCAACAGGATGGAGATGCAATGTGGCATACTGGTCCATAGGAGAGGAATTGTGAGGTGGGGTGGGGATTTGCATTAACAGCCCTACTGCCCAGCTAGTAAATACAGTAGATATCTATCTGGGCAGAGTATTGCTGTTAGACATAATTTTGTGTGGTTTACAATGTCGATTCATTAATGTCTATGCACCACAAACGGAATCAGCAAGGATAGATGTGTTTAGAGATATACAGCCACTTTTATTTACATTGAAATATGTGTTTTTGGGAAGGGATTTTAATTGTAGTAGGTATAAGACTGATCGTGGAATGAAAACCAGTAAAATATATTGTGATGCTGTTTAAATTATTATACCAAACTGGCTTGACAAATGTGTTAGCATTATCAGGAGAACAAAAAAAACAACCTTTTTTCACAGTAACAAAGTGACCAGAATAGATTTTTGGTTTCTATCTGACTCTTTAGAGGTAGTAGATACTAAAATGCAATCGGTAGCCCCCTCAGATCATGCAGTGATACAAGTTACCATGGCAAGTCATAAGAAAATACACCATGGCCCAGGGTACTGGAGACTAAATTTAGAATTATTAACCCTTCCAACAGTGGCAAAAGGTCTGGTGGCTTTACTCGAAGCTCGAAAATCGGTTTTATGTTTGTATGATACGTATAGAGACTGGTGGGAGGTTACTAAGAAAGGGATTAAACATTACTTTCAAATAATAGGTAAAATAAATGGGTAACACAAGACTAATACCTATCAGAACCACAGAGAGGAATTCCAAGATCTGCTGTCTCAGGCAGCGTTGGGCAATAAGGCTGTGCTTCCTGCCCTGGAAAAAGTGAGGAAACACCTGAATGATGCACAATATAATAGATTAAAGTCTCTTGAACAGGAGAGAAGGTTTGGGTCAAAGGGGAAGAAGGATTTTATGAATCCATAACATTTATGTGCCCAACAGAGACTTCAGAAACATATGGACATAGTAAGGGATGCACAGGGGAAGTTATGTACATCCAAAGATGATATCCTGAAGGCACTGGATGAGCACATTGATACTTTATTTGCCCACCCAGTTTCTGAACCTAGTACACACAGACTTTGGTTGGATCAGTGCTGACTTCAGCAAGTTTCTCCTGAGATCCAATACATATTAGTGGCGCATGTTACACATCAGGAGGTCTTGGCAGTTTATGCACAATCAAAAACTGGCATGGCCCCTGGAAAGGATGGGATCCCATATGAACTGTATAAAGTCATTTTTTCGATATTATTGCAGGAATTTACAGCACTGTTGCAAAAAGTACTGGATTCAGGAATTCTCCCAGAAAGTATATCGAAGGCTTGATCCTGTTTATGTTCAAAGAAGTTGATAGGTCTGACCTCAATAACTGGATCCCAATAACCTTATTAATGCTGACTTTAAACTTTTAACAAAATTATTAAATAGCCGACTGATGCTCAGTGCTGATTTGTTAATTCACCCTTCACAAATGTGCTCCATACCAGATATGAAGATATCAGATGGGCTCATTTTGCTTCGAGAAATATTGCAGAGAGGGGCTACAGGGGAACTCACAGGGTTCTCATAGGCCTTGACCAGGCTAAGGCTTTTGATAAGATAAATCATGAGTACCTTTGGGACTGCCTGGGAAAATATGGGATCCCTAGAGTTTTTGTAACTTGGGTAAAGTACTGTTATGCTAGTGCCTTAGCCCTGACATATTGCAATGGGTGATTGGGTTCCAAATGTGGAGTGAGATGTGGGGTTAGACAAGGTTGCCCCTTGAGCCTGTTATTATATATATTCTCTTTAGATTCCTTAATACGTAGGGTGCAGGACAATATGGGTATACAGGGATTGTCCTTTTCAAGTACTGATACAGAGATAAAATGTATTGCATATGCGGATGATCTGTGTTTTACACTAGGAGATTTACCTTCGGTCCACAAGTTAGAACAGGTACTTCAGGAATTTTTGAAGCAGACAGGTGCTCGCATAAATTTTTTTAAATCTAAGTGTATCTCCATAAGTGGCAAGGATATTCAGGATACACATCTGATAGGTATACCAGTTGGTAGGACAACATGCACTATTTTAGGTATATTATTTGGTACAGGGCACCTAGCCCTTCTGAATTGGGAAGCCCAGTTATGGGTTGCATTGATAAGGTGGGAATGTGGAACAAATGGAGGCTGTCTAAGTTAAAAAGAGTACAAATGCTTAAAACCTTCTTTTTACGTGGGTTCATATATATAAGCACTGTTTTTTGCCTTTCCCCCAGCTTAGAGACTAAAATGTATAGTTGTTTTTTTTCTTGCATATGGGGCAGCATGCTTAACCCTGTTAAACGTTGCCTCCTATTGAGAGAAAAGAAAGACGGTGGCTCGAAGATGATACAACCCATAGTGGTTTTTTTTATGATGTTTGTCTATGCAAATTTAAGACCTTTATTAACACACAGTGATAAATTATGGATGCCCTGGGTATTAGATTCCGTCAGCAATATCTTCCGGATTTGGCCAACACACACTGGTATCCCACGACAACAATCCCTTCAGCACCTCCCTGAGATTTTTAAGATATGCTTTGGGAAAATAAAACTATGGGGCCTAGCAAAAGAGCATGTATGGAATCAGGGGAGGAAAGAGTTATATGGTTTTATTATCCAAAAATCTTTCAGCAGACAGCCCACTTTGATACGTATCCCCTACATGATAAACTTCTCATGGGTAAAATGTTGGTTTCACCAAGAATACCACACTATATGTGGAATGTCCTATGGCTTTCCCTTGATGGGAAATTGAATGTGAGGGGAAACCTGAAGCACGAACAAATGACAGAACGGTACTGCGACCTAGAGAGACATGTTCTACGATGGTAGAAACTATGGAACACCTATTTTTAGATTGTCCCTTTGTGCAGGGTTTTTGGCAAACCTTGAGGAGGCGGTGGCCCTCTTCATCTTTTTATAATATGACATTAGAAATACTTTGTTTAGGTATCCTACCTTTTCTGTGGGCAAAACATGATAGAGCAACTCTGTGGCTATTTTTAGTCTGTTTTAAATTCTATATCTGGTATGTGCATTGTAGGTTGACAATTTAACAACTATTGTTTACATCTGATGAATTATTTCACATGGTGGAGAATTTAATTAAACAGCAAAGAGCCCTAGACTCTAATGTAGTTCCACCCAGCACATTTCAATCACACTGGGCTTCAATAGACTGGTTATGATTTCTATCCATTTCATTATGTGTGGTACCCTTCCTCTATTAGAAGGGTGTATTTCTAGTACTTAGGAAGTGATATTCAACTGTGTTTTACTTTCTCCTTTTAGGTTCATATGAAGAAATACTATTTTGGCTCTCAGGGTCCAAACAATTATTCCCCTACTATTTTAGTGGGGGGGGCTGGTGTTACTTTTAGCCTTAGTTAACTGGTTTGGGGTTATATAGATGTTATTTTCTATGGTAGGCTTTCCGTTTGACATTATGTTTATTTATGTTTTTTTGTATTATGATCTAGTGTGCAGTACCACGAATATGGATGTAATTTCCTTCCAGGGATACTAAACTCCCCATGCTCTTTTGGCGGGGTGAGGAGGTTTCAGTTTATTTTAGTTTTCCGAGTTCACTTTTGGGATATACACTATTATTAAACATTACAATTAGTCAGGGTATGTCTTTAATATTCTTTTGATTTCCTTTGCAGTATGCTTTGATTATGATTTTGTGTGCATTAACACTGTTTGTATTTATTTGTTGTTGAAGTTCTACTAAAAATTCCCCTACTCCTTTAGTGTGGATGGGAAAGGGTTTGTTACAATACAGATTATTTATGTTTGAAGTTCATGTATGATGCAATACTTATTTCTGTTTCTGATTTCTTTCATGATGATTTTTGTATGATGTAATGCACTGTTGTATACTTTGTTTGAAGTTTTGAATAAAAATTCCTCTACTCTTTTCGAGAAGTGCCATGGGATCTTTAACATCCACCTGAACTACCACCAGAACAGGCAGACGGGACCTCGGTTTAACGTCTCATCTGAAAGAAGGCACCTCAGGAATACAGCTCCCGCCTCATGCTGCACTGCAGTGTCAGTATTGGGATATTAACCCAAGCTACAGTACATTGCATTAGATAAGAAATCCTAGTGAAGGGCTGTCATTGAGGCACAGGTCAGAAAGCATAGGAAAAACCAGGAACAGTTGTAAAATTTGCAAAAAGTATTTATTTGCACTAGCAGTACCATAAAAAATAACATTGTTCAGAATAACTATATACAAAGGCAAAATAAACAGAGCAGATTCATCAGAGTTTTCCTTCAATCTCTGTATCTCTTTTGCAAGCAATTGCAGCTCAGTCTTAAAAGTCCTTGCAACCCCCCGTTATTAACAAGCATCTTCCAAAGTGTTCTTGTATGTTTCAGGCAGATGCTGGCAGGAACACTGTGTGCCTGAGCTGAGGCCCCTTTTCCATAGCTCTTCTGCAAAAGGCTTAAAAATTGTACTAAGGTAACCTCTTGATTTTTCAATAGCTTTTTGTAATCATCTCAAACTATAATTATATACATTTCAAAACTTAACACTATATAATTTCTAAACAAAGGGATCCCAATATCAGTTACATTTCCACATAATGATTTGCATATTTTTTTTATATCAGCAGATATGCAAGGGAGGAAAAGATAAACAGCAAGGGAAGACAGAGACACTGAGAGGTAGATAATTGCGAGACTGTCAGGGTGATCAAATCCTAGGTCTCACAGGAAAATTTGGTTTTGCAACCAGACAGTCAAGAGACAGGAAAATGAAAGAACAGATCTGTGCATTTAAACACTTTCTCCATAACAACTGGGACAGGGTCCTATTCTACCCTGTCACAAGGGCCACCTGGTGGCCCAGCAGCTAGTGCTCTGTGCTGCTGTGCTGATGACCCAGGTTCAAAAGTGAGCTCAGGAGCTGTGACAGGCTGGCACAGGACTGAGAAGGCACTGCCATGCAGCAGCACTGCCAATTCTGGAACAGTAAGTGTCAGAATCCACCACTCTGGTGACCCCTACCATGAGTCAGGGAGCTTACCCCTCTGCAGGGACACACCAATAGTGTACAAGGCCATCACAGGGGTTGTACCTGATGCTGTGGAAGTGAGTTTGGTGAAAATGGAAAATGGAGCCAACGTACAAAGACTGGCCCATTCTCCAGTCCCTAATGCCACGCAGGCTGAGCAATCTGGATGTGTGTACTGAGTGGGAGGTAGGCAGACCTCACTTTCCTGGCCCCACCACTGGGGGGGTAATCCATTAGGTTCTCATGCTGGTAAGTTCTGGGGGAGGTATGTGTTGAGTGGGGGTGGGTCCGGGCTATGAACAGCTGGCTCCATGACAGAAAAAAGCTTTGTAGAAAAAAAAAGAAATACTAGTGATTTGAATGCCCAAAGCATCATGTGACTGGTTATCACAGCAAAACTGGACACTTCGGATCTCATGGCAGATAATCCATTACATATGTTTGTATGTTTGTGCTTGCATTTGCTCAAAGTGAACATATCTGTGTCACTGTTGCACCAGTGCAAGCAGTCTGCAGTGGACTTAACAGTGTCAGACCAATCATCAGCTGTTCATGACACTCTTCTGGACTTGCTTGGCAGAAACATTGTGAAGTTCAAAGAAAATAGCCAACTGTATCATAGGGCAGCTCTTTGCTTTGATCTGTATGACACCACCCAGGAAGCAGCTGGTCAGTGTTATGATCATGAATGCATCACTTCCTCCCCCCTGCAACATAACTGACTGCACATTAGCCTGGATTGACCTCCATTTTCCCCTTTTAAACAATGCCACCCACTGCCAAGTAACCCTACCACCTCCCGGTCCCTTCCAGTGCCCCTTTTAAAAGATCCCACACTCTGCCAAGTATCTCTCCTACCTTCCCATTGCTCCCTGTGCCCCATTAATATGAACCTGTCACTGGAGTGCCCAGTACCCAGGGTCGGTACCCGAAACAAAGAATACCATACCTTGATTACTTTTAATTTTTTTTTTTACATCCTGTAAAAGGAAAGTGAAAGAAAATGGTCCATTGATGCCTGTTTCTGCCATTGCAATTATGCTCACCCATTTGGCCCTCCCTACTCAGCACCCCCCCCCCCAACACACACACAACCTAGCCCTTACTTACCTACCAGGACTCCAATGCTTTAATTCTTTCTGGACCAGAGACACATTTTTCATCACTCTTCTTTGCCAGATAGAGAACTGAGAAAATCAGCTAAGTTGTGGTTAGTATATTTTAATGCATTTTGAACTTGTACTTGTAACTTTGTAATTTTTTAATATTATTCACCCAAATTTTCAGCATAGCATTTTGGGACCTGACCTCATGAACAAGATAGGTAGAATTTTTAAAATCTGGCCCAAAAAGCTAGGCCAGTGGTGCCAAGGGTTGAGGTGCTGAATGCTACACCTCACGTTACACCAGTGACCTGGGTTCAGAAACTGTCCAGGGTCATTGGGGATCAGCGGGGGGATAGGAAGGAGCAGGACTGAGCTTCTGTTGGGCAGCTCTCCTCTTCTCTCCTGGGGAGGGTCAGGCACCATCTCTACTAGCAAGTGGTGTTGGGAGGGAAGGATACTGTCAGGCACTTGGTGGAAGCTGTGACTCTACATGGCTCTCTGCCTGGACTTTGGTCCTTCACAATAATGTCCTCATGGTGATGTTGAGGAACTTATGCAATCACTACCATAGCTACAGAAAAAAATACCAACCCCACGGCCATGCAGTGTGATCCTGTATGGGGGGTGGGCATCACGGATAGATTGTATGCTGCCACCAAGCCAAGGCTGACCACAGTAGGAAAAATATGATATTACAAAAAAAAAAGATCTGGCCCAAAAGGTGATTTCGCAGTCACTGTCTGAAATCACCTTTTTGAGCAGGATTTGAAAAATGTCATCTACAGGCTTCATGGGGTGGGGTCATAAGAAGACTATGTTGAAAATTTAGGGCTCAATTCTCAAAGATCACCACAAGCTGCACTAATGGTGGCTTGCGCTGATTGCTGGTGCACCAGGGACCCTGCACCTGATTCACTATCAGGACCCAGACAGTGCTCTAGCACCAAAGTCCCAAAGCTTGCAGCAAATGTGGACATGCAGCAAAGAGGCAGTGCACCTGAAAGGCTCTCCACAAGCTGCATGATGGTTGGGTGGCATCTGTGCCCTAGAAAAGAGATGTACCAGGAGGCTGCTGGGTTTGTGGGGGATGGGCCAGTGCATGGGGAGGGCTGGTGGCACACAGATGGGTGATGGGTGATGGGAGGGGTGGCACCAGCACTCCAATGGGGTATCAGAGGGGCCACTGTTGTGCCAGTATGTTGGAGGGTTTCTGCATGCTGGGCACCACAGGGGGCCACTGAGTGCACCGCACCACAAGGGGCACCAGATGTATTTCTGTAATCCATTTTTGTTTTCTGGGTTGGTGCACTGAGCAAATACATTGCCAGTGCACATACTGTGCTGTTGTGGGGGCATGGGAGACCATGGGCAGGAGGTGGCACATGTTTCTTCCTTCCCAGGGAGAACTCCAGGGGTTGGTGCATGGATCATTAGACCAGCCCTGACTGGTCTAATGGTACTTGAATGTGTGCCCTCTGGGAGAGTTTCCTGAATCCCAATGTTGGGGATATGGCAGCTTGTGTCTGCCGCAAGCCCCCTAACACCCCGGTGCACCTAGCAGCTTGGTGCAGACCTGGCACAGGGCTGGTCTGGTGCACTGGGTCCCAATTTTGGCACAGGGGACCTTCCTAGATTGAGAAATCCACAGGTTTTGATGCAAGGCACCCCATACATCAGTGCTGTGTGACACAGGTACCTTGCGTCAACTTTGGAGTTTTGAGAATCTAGTCCTTAATGTCAAAATCTTTAAAAAAAGAAAGTTATGAAGGTACATTGACATTTTCCAGTGCTTGCTCATAGCTTTGGTAATATTCAATATTTTACCCCAAATTTTCAACATAGCCATTTTTTCATACCATATCACAAATGTAATAGGTGTCATTTTTCAAATCCTGGCCAAAAGGTGTTTTCACACTTGTGGTACAAAATGTCATTTTACCCAGTATTTTATACATGACACCTTTCATGTTCAGTAAGAGGAGTCAAAAAAAGACTATGTTGAAAATGATGTGTCAAAATGTTATAAAACAATGAAGTTGAAACTTTTCAATGTTTTGTTTACTCATAACATTTTGATGTGTGTAGATTTTGGCCCCCAATTTTCAACATAGCCTTCCTGTTACCCCATCTCATAAGCATGGTTTTGCATTTGTTCCATGAAATCACCTTTTGAATAGGATTTAAAAATTCCACATGCTGTGATCATAAGGTGGGGTTACAAAAAGACAGTGTGGAAAATTTTGGGTCAAAATATCAAAAAACAGCGAAGTTATGAGGGCATTTTTTTCAATGTGTACTCATAGTTTTGTGTTTTTTTGCAGATTTTGGCCCCAAATGTGAACATAGCGCTTTTGTTACCCACCTGAAGAACATGACAGGTGCCATTTTTCAAATCCCTTTTGAAACATGTTTTCACAGTCCCTCTGTGAAACCACATTCTTGGACAGTATTTAAAAAAAAATCACCTGTCTTAATCATAATGTGGGGTCATAAAAAGACTATGGGCAGGAATTTCAAAGCATGGCACAGGGCTTGTGCCAAGTTCTGCACCATGATACTTAAGTCCTGGCAGTGTGCCAACCCCGTCACCATAACTGCACCTGATACCACAATCTCAGTTGCAGTTGCAACAGTTTTTTAGATTTACGGCAGCTTGTGCCAAATATCTGGCGCAAGCACCATAAAAAAGGCCCCTAGAATTCCCACAAGTAAGACCAGAAAAAAGTTGATCTAACGTGAGGCAAGTGCCACACAGGATATGAAATCCCATTAGGTCACCGTGAGCCCCATGCACTGTATTGTCAGCTCACCCAGGATATGCGGTGATCTAAGCCTTTCGAAAATTCAGCCCAATGTTGAAAATTTGGGGTCAAAATGTGAAAAAAACAACTACGTTATGAAGAAACATTGAATTGTTCTGTTTACTTATTATTTTATTTTTGCAAATACTGGTCCCTAATGTTCAACATATCCCTTGTGTTACCCCACCTTATGAACATAACAAGTGTCATTTTTCAAATCCCATCTGAAACCTATTTTTTGCAGTCACACTGCAAAGTCACCTTTTGGATGGGATGTTAAAAATTCCAGCTGTCTTGATCAAAACAACAGGTCTTAAAGAGGCTATGTTGGAAATTTGGAGTCAAAATGTGGGAGCCCACTGAAAGTTAGAAATTACTTCTCTCAGCTGGCCTATGCAGTGTAAATACAATCTAAAAAGTATAAAATCAGGATGCACTGAAAATGAGATATTGCATCTCATCTGTCTATTCCAGATTAATATATAGTAAAAATGTGTAAAATCAGTACCCCAGTACAGCAGAGCCCCTACAGAACTGTCCATATCTGCTAATCTAGCCTGGGAAAAATACACTGTAAAAGTAGGCTCCAATTGAAAATGAAACTTGCCTTTCAGTTGGGCTGTCCTCGGTAAATACATTATAAAAATGGGGTTAAAGCAGGGCACCCTCAAAAATTAGATACTGCATCTTGAGCATGCTGCCTTATGTGAATACAGTGTAAAAACTGGGAAAAACAGGATCCTGCTGAAAACAATATAGCCTCTGAGCTGTGATATCCTGGGTAAATACAGCAGAAAAATGTGTCAAAGAAGAACCCCACAGAAAATGAGATATTGCATCTCAGCTGTGTTACACTTGGCAAATATTGTGCAAAATTGTGTAAAAACTGGACCCTACAATAGAACTCCACTGAAAAGGAGACTGTGCATCTAAGATGTTCTGTCCTAGAAAAATACATTATAAAAGCAAGACCACACTAAAAACAAGATAGCACATCTCACCTCTACTATCATTGGTAAATGCATTATAAAACTGTACAAAATCAGGACCGCATTGCAAATGACATATTGCATCTCTTCTTGTCTATCTTGGGCAAATATATTGTAAAAATGTGTACAAGCAGGACCCAGCACAACAGCAAGCAAGTGAACACACATTGACAAATGCTTGTTTTTGAATGTTATAACTATTTTATAAGAAGAAAAACTCACAGGGGGTTCCCCTGTGGTTAGATATACAGACACATCTGTTGGTTTAAAGCACTTGTCTATGCCTTGCTTCGTGCCTTGCAACACACTTGAAGTGTCCGTATATCTCAGCGCAACTGGGTACCTTGCTGTATGATATTCCTTACTTCAATTATAGTGTGGGTAGTGTGTTGCCATTTTTTGGGCTATACTACTAGACAAGTTGAAGTTTGCTCAACTAAACTCTGCTGCCTCCCTGAAGAAGGCCCCTATTTGCACAGGTGGTCCTACCAACTAGCTCCATCCTTACCTGTCTGTTTAGTCATTTTCTTTTGTAAACCTAGGACATGTTTGAGGTTTTTTTTGGCACCTCTCTGCACAGCCTACTATGATATGGTGGTTAACTTAAGCAGGAACAGGATTAAATAAAACACATGTGGCTTTGTTAATTATGCTTGCTAATGTAGGTTTTTATACCACTTAAGTCAGGTGCATGATCTCATGCCTAGCTGTCATTCTTCCAAACCCAACATCCCATCCTGTCTTCTCCCATGACCATAGGGATTAGGCAGGAGTATTGAGTTTATGTGTACTGGCAGTGTCATACTATTTCCTGCTGTTTTGCACCAGCATCTCTTTTGCCCTTTATTGATATTCCTTCCACCGTTCACTGGTACCAAGCATGCCTGTGATGGCCTTGCATGCACGCAGTATTTATTTATTTATGTATGTATATATTTAGCTTTTGTTGACCAGGTAAGTACACTAGACAAAAACAGATGCCTATTTTCAGGTGCAACCCGGGAGGTTGCAAGGAGAAAAGGATGCAAGTAACAGTCAGGTAATAATACAATGCACAGGTAAACAATAAGCAGGTAGTTCAGCAATGAGACAGAGATGCATTTCAGGGTAACACAGAATGAATGCATGAGGAACAGGTAAACAGTAAACAGACATTTAAAAAAAGAGAACAGAGAGGCAGTTCTAAGAAACATAGAGTAACTAACATGAGGAACACTGTGAGCAGGTATGTCCGGGGGAAGCAAACACACACAGCAATTCTGTTCTTTATGCCCTTGTGAAAGAGTAACTTCACAGACCCCCAGAGATAACAGTAGCAGCAGTTTGAGGTCTTCCCAACCCTTTTCTGGGATATGTTACCCACAGAAGTGCTTCCTTAGGCCATGTTATCTGATAGGGATGTTGTGAAATTGAATTTCGCTGGCAAAATTGCCGCAAAATTGGCAATTTCGCCATGTGAAACATTTCACGAAATTCCGCTGTTCTGCAAAATTTTTCACCGGGTGAGAAGTTACAAAATTTCACCCACAGATTGCAGAATTTACCACAAAATTTTGCATTCCACAGGCAAAATTCCATATTTCGTGCCTGTGAAATATTTTGCGAAATGCGCAAGTTTTGTGAAATATTTTGCGTAATGAAATTTCATAATCTTACACATCTCTATTGCCTGAGTGCTGGTGCATTGGGCTGGCTCCTGATCCAATTCACCTGCACAGTAGTGGGACAATCTACTACACTACCAGTGAGCCACCAGGTGGCCAATAAGAACCATTTAAAATGATTTAATTTGTCTTTAGCCTGGTGATTTACTGTAGTGGATGTGTGAGTTGGCTGACACACTTGTCCCTTAATAACCTCAAACTTTAAATGCATGCCTAAGCAAGAAGACAAATGGGGCTAGTGCACACAATTATATTAAAATATGGAAAATCAGCACACATTCCCAGGGGCAAGCAAAAGCACATGCCAGCTGAGACATTTATGCATGTAAACACCTGAGTCTGGATTCATAAAGCCCCTGACAATCCCTCAGCTGCTTGAAAAAAACAGTGCAAGTGGGTTGCCACTTGTTGAGCTGCAGTTGTTGCCAGATATGTGGTATTCACAAAGGACAGTTGCAGAAAAATGTTTTGCCCAGTGGGACCAGGCAAAACATCTCCAGCAGCTGTGGCAGACTATGAATACAAATCTCCACAGCTGCAGTGATTTTGGTCTACAACTGGACTTGTGGAGTAGGATTTAGTCCCACAATGTTTTGGGAATCTGGCCACTGATTTCCATTTGAATGTTAGGCTTTCCATAACCATTAATGTTGCATACGTAGTAGCATCTTAGTTACTTGTATACTTTTGCAAAAATGTTAAATCCATACAAGAAAAAAGGCACTATAAACCATATGCGCCAATATTACGACATACAGAATTATTGGAATAAGTCATGAACTGCAATGAGTGTAGACCATTCTGCCACTTTTCATTACTAACTACAGTGCTTTGTAAGTTATGTCATGACCCACAGCTACTGAAAGCCTCATCAGTCTAATAATGGCTAAGCTTCTAGTGCAGCAATAATTGCATAGTTCCATTTGAGCCAACCTTCCCCTCACCCATATGCAAGGCCCCGATTTTTCTACTCACTTTGGGATCAAGTTCTGTGACAGGATTACTATTTGCTGCAGAACTTCTGCAGTGGTGGTTTGTCATTTCTGCAGAACTTCTGTGGCACAAATGAACTGCCATATTACAGGGTCAGCTTGCCATCCTGACACCACGTCCATGGCAATGGCTATGGCAAATGGTATGGGGCACACACAGTACCATTAGTTGAAAAAACAAACCCGCAGACTTTTAGAAATAATTTTTTTTTAAAAAGCTAAAAAAAACTATCACTTAAGGTCCTGTCCTATTCTATAAATGAAATATGCAGGAGGGACCTTTTGTGATAAATGATTTAGCTATACTCATGCTGTTTATGCCACTTGTGAGGTCCCCACTGTGTATCACTTATATATTTATATGCAGTCAGTAAGGAGTTTTTAAAAAATAAATTTCCCTTTTTGTGATTGTGAAATTGCACCCTGATTCATGCACCTCCCTTTGGAAAGAGGAACAAACAGAATAGTGGAAAGCTTTTTTTTTATCCATCTCGCTTCACCCGAGGCACTATTTCGTCCCATCTGGCCATCACATGCATGTGAGCCTCTTGTGAGGTAAGGTTCTCTGTCCCATCACAAGATGTTGCTTGTGTAATAGAACACTGCACTTTACTGTCACAGGCTCACATCACTGGCTCCCATCTACATGCTGCCCAACCTACTCCATGAGTTCATCTCCAAACTTGAGTCACCAGCATGGGAACACAACACACCGCTGGCCAGATGGCCTGCCCTTCACACAACATATCTTCTAGTTAATTCTGTCAACTTATGATAATATATAATCAATAACCATGGCAAAAAATATGTACAGCACAATTTTTCATTTAACAGGTCTGTGCTTACTAGGACTGCATATCATTATATTCCACCATTCTGAACATAATTCTTTTTTTTTAAGACAGTTTATTTTATGTTATTCATTTCAGAGGGCTTCCCTATACCTAAATCACACAAATAAATCTCTACAAATTAAGGTATTCAGTTAATAGGTATATGGTGTTGTGAAGTATGTGTTTAAGTTGGTCCCAGTGTACCAGCTTAACTGAAAATTTGATTAGGTTGTAGTACATTTGAAATAAATATCACAGTACCTGATGTGCTCTTCTACATTCTCAGGAGTGGAAGCAGTGGTAGATAAATGACTGTTCACATCTGTGGCAGAATACAGCCCTGTCATTTTCTGCAGTGTGATGTGATGTCCTTGATAACATTAAATACTGAGCATAGAGGTTGTATATAAAAGGAGGGGAAGGGAAGGGAAGGGAAGGGAAGGGAAGGGATCCAGGTGCTATGGAAATACTGTAAATATTAATTAATCACCAAGAACAGTGAATTTTGCAGCACTGCAGATATTCAGCAGTTACAAGTTCTGCGCAAACTTCTGCACCCGCAAAATTCTAGGTGCCTTGCTCATATGCTCTATTTCTCTTTCATAAACCTCACTAGTTCCATGTGTCTCTCCCACCTTTTCCTAAATCTTCCACTGCGCTTCCCTTTCCCACCACCCTCTCCATGAAAAAGTATTTTCCCATGTCCCTCCTAAATTTCACCAATGCCATCTTATAGCTTTGGCCATTGTGATGGACTTCTGGATAAGCTTAAACAGTTGCTGGCTGTCCACAGTGTTGATATCTTTTACATACTTGGAGGTTGAAATCATGTTTTTCCTCCCTCTCCTGGCCACCAGTCAATACATAATTAGGTCAGCCAGTCTTTCTTCATAAGTCTACCTGCTGGCCATGAATGATTTTACTTCCTTTCCTTTGGTTCAACTCTAGGCCGTCCTTGTCCTTTTCAAGGTGAGGGTTCAAGAACTGCACACAGTACTCCAGGTGTGGCCTCACCAAGGAACTATACAGGGGTAGGATCACCTCCTTCTGTCTGCTTGAGAAGACCCTATATATGCACCCCAGCATCCTGCCAGTTATTCCATGCATCCTCTTACACTGGGCTGAGGTCTTAAGGATGTCACTAATTATAACACACAGATCAATTTCTTCTTAAGTCTACTTCTGTTGTACTGTTCTATTCAATTATGCATTAGTTATTCTATACATAATGCACTACCACGTGTGTATATTATTAAAATTTTGGCATTATGTTTTTTTTTTTTAACATTAATAATGCAATCTACCACAATGGTTTGTAGTGATTAGTAGATCCTGCAATTTTAGAGATTAATGTAACTTATTACTTCATTCTAGACATCAGTGTTCAGTGAAATAAGAAATCTCAATGGAACATTCAGCCTTGAAGTGGTAAAAGTATGCTAGATCAGCTCTTTTAGGTCTTTGAAATTTGTTTTAAATGGTGTGGTGGAAAAAGTAATATTTTATACAGTAAATGTGTAACAATTGTACTTAAATCAAGAACCCCTACATTTCTGCATCCTTTTAGTGGAATTAAATCTGACCACATTGTCTCCAGTTAGTGCCAGTGACTCAATAGGTAGTAGTTGCCTCTAGGCCAGGAATATCAAATGGCCATGAATTAAAGATCCATATCAGGCATTAGAGATGATACCTTGTACTGACACTGTGGTCTTGCACTATCGCACAGACCTTCCTTAGAATAATATGTTTAACCAAGATTTTTCTGTTCATTTTTAGAGGCTGCTCTTGTGATTTTTTGTAATTTATTTTTATAAAAATTTTTTTTCATACAACGAACAACATGTACACAGAACAATGCAGCTGCAGTTAAATGATATCCTGTAAAGCATCATAAAAGAACAAAAAATATAGTGTAAATCATGAAGGGCTGCCTGCCACACTTAGTGAGTAGCAGGAATGGAAAATACTTAGAGTGATGCCTTATAAAACAAAAAAAGAAGAGGTGATCATTAGTGTAATATTATAACAAACATTACAGTACAAAGTAATCCCTGCTGGCCATAATATAGATAACCCATCTTCTCCATAACAATTCAAATTTAAGTAAAGCTTGAGATACTTTAGCTGTAAGTTTTTCCATTTCATAAATGGAAATCATAATGTCCTGCCACAAGACAATGGTGGATAAACTAGTAGTAAGCAAATTTTTTGTTATGGTTTTACGGGCTGTTAGAATTCAAATGTATAGTTATTTTTTTAGTGGAAGGGTCTCTAAAACCCTCTGGGGGGTCCAAAAATAATAAAGTGGATAGGGTTAGATTGAATGAAGGGTCAAGATTGTCCATAATTCTGTTTGCAGCTGGTCCCGGAATGGCTGTAATTTGGGGCACAACCAAAAGATATGAGCAAGTCATGCCCAGAGAGAACCACAGTACCGCCAACAGTGGTCCCCGTATTGTGGCACATATTTAACCTGTTGTACAGGGGTACAGAGGTAACATATAATCCCTTTCCATGAGTATTCCTTCCAGATGCATAAGAAAATTGGTTAATGTGTATAAGTATTATCTTTATCCCATTGGGCTGGTGGTATTTCCATAACCAAGTTCTGTTCTGAACAAATGTTTATCTAGTCAGTTGAGCATCCTAAGAGTGAGGTCAAAGCCTCATAAATGTGGGAAATTAATAAATCGACTGTTCCTGAGGTAATGGCTTCTGTGATTAAAGTAATCAGCGGGGGGGCGGGGTAGGATGATCTTTAGGGATAGTTTTCTTTTGCTGATGTGAAATTTTAAAGATCCAGAATCACAAGGCCAGGAAAATGCCAATCTGGCAAGTACTAGTGCTGTCAAGCATTCCAGTTCAAAGACAATCAGAAGATACATAAGACAAAGAGCTAGAAATCCTTCAGTTCTTCAAATGGTGAGTTTATTGGCAGTGTAGATTACCAATGCCAAAGTGGCAGTCAGATTGAAAGTACAAGGAAGTATTCCCAGTCCTTTGTGGTGCTCTGCCACATTTCCAGGTGATGGTGCTTGCAAGGATATTAGAGATTTATGCACAGGCTTATGTAAAGGGGACAATCCCTTTTGGATAACTACATAAATGTACTTGCCCCATATGAATCTTTGCATTTCAGATGCAAAATGTTGATTGTAATTATACAGTTAAGAGTATCCCTAACAAAATTTAGACTTTTGTGGAGCCTAAAACAGCAGCAGCCCAGTGGATAGTGAGTAACCGTTTATTTCATTTCGGGATCCATGATTTTCTGTTCTCAAGCCTGAGCAATATCCAGTGATAGAAACAGATGTTAGAGCTCTGACAGGGTGTCAAGATGCTTAAAGAGCAGCTGACACCTCCAGCAGAACTTTGAAAACCATACTGTTCAGATACAATTCAGCTTATATATGACATTAGCTCTGTAGTTCTCCTATCAGTCATTTATTATTGAGGTCATGTGCATGAAAACAGGATCTTTGTTCTTTGAGAATTCATCAGCTCCTGGTGCTTATTTCCTACCTGAGAGCATAATGCTCTGCTTGTGACATCACAATTACTCCCTTGACAACAGACTGTGATGTCACAACAGAGGATTAGGACCTTAACTTGAGAATAAGCTGTAGGGGTAAACAAACTCTCAGGGATGAAGATCCTGTTTTCATGAAAGTTTATTCAGTAATTAATAAGAAGTAGGAAAAATCTATGAAATATATATAAAAAGCAAGCTGAACTGTGTCTAAATATCATGTTTTCTAAGGTTTTCCCAGATGTGTCAGTGACTCTTTAAAGTAGACTGTTACAGTAATTTTCTCACTTGTCTCACATAGAGACTTGTTTTGTTATAACACTATTAAAAAATAAAAGCATAATAAAACATTGGGTCTGTGGTGTCTAAGAAAACTCATAATTCTTGAACTGGAGTAAAAAGACAGACTGTTCTCATAAATACCTCTCTAATACTGAAACATACCTATTGTCTAGCACACAGTGTGAGAAACAAAATGATAAAATGTGAAACAAAATGAAACAAGGAAGACATTATTGTGCCATCTGATGTTAGGAGCTATGGCTCCCAGTTGGTGCAGTTGAAAAATAAAAACACCTATAGCTCTCCAAATGCAGAAAAGTTGGTTAAATATCTATATGACACTTTGAATGAGGAGGGGAGTTATCTCATAGACCTGCCAACATTCCCTTTCTCAATAACATGTTATACAGTAGGCTGTAATAAAGTATGGTTATGTGATACGTATAAGCATGCGTAGTGGCTACTGCATGTATAGCCAACATACATACAGTCCCTGCACTAGCAGTACCAACCGTGTTGCTTAAAGGGAAACAGTCAGCATTAGCAGCCTCACATCCATGTGTGAGGCTGGTCCCAGTTTACATTTTGTGTGCAAAAACATTTTTTTTTATTTACCGTTTACTGCAGTATAGTACACTGTATTAGGCTGTCACAGAAGAGAGGACTACACATAGCCTTGGGAGAACATCAGGACAGGCAAAGATACATAGAAACAAAAGTTGCCAGCAGATAAGGACCTCTTGGCCCATCTAGTCTGCCCAGTTTTCCCTGCTACTGTGCCACCTTGGACCCTACTCAATCTCTGATTGTCTCCTCCCCTTGCCTAACTATCAAGATCCCCTTGTATCTGTCCCATGCATGCTTGAATCCTGTTACCATTTTTGGCACCCATCACATCCATAGGAAGGCTGTTCCAGGCATCCACCACCCTCTCCATGAAGAAGTATTTCTTCACATTTCCTCTGAGCCTCCAACTTCATAGGGTGGCCCCTTGTCCTCGAGCTTCTTTTTCTATGGAAAATGTGGCCTTCCTGTACCTTATTAATACCTGTTAGGTATTTGAATGTTTTTATCTTATCCCCCTTTCCTCCTCTACTTCAGAGAGTACATATCCAGTTCCTTGAGTCTCTCATTATAGGGCAGATGCAGGCCCTGCACCATTTTTGTCATCCTCTTTTGTACCACCTGCACCTTATCAATGTTCTTCCAGAAGTGAGGCCTCCAGATTGGGACACAGTACTCAAGGTGGGGTCTTACCAGTGATCTGTACAGGGGTAATATTACCTCCTTCTTCCTATTGGTGATACCCCTCCCTATACACCCGAGCATCCTGCTAGCCTTCCCCACTGTGTTATCACAAAGCTTGGCTACCTTCAGGTTATCAACAATCTTTACCACTGGGTCCCTTCCCTGTTTGGTGGTTGCCAGTACTTCCCCTCCAAATTGTAATATAGCTCCCTGGTTTCTGTGCCCAAAGTGCATGATTTTGCACTTTTTTGCATCGAAGCACAGCTGCCAGCCCATGACCACTCTTCTAACTTTTTCAAATCATCCTTCATTTTTCCCACCCAGCCCCTACTGTGTCTACTCTGTTGCAGATTTTTTTGTCATCCACAAACAGGCATACTTTCTCTTCCAGCCCTTCTGCAATGTTGCTAATAAAGATATTGAAGAAGACTGGGCCTAGTACTGAATCCTGAGGCACCCTGCTGGTCACCTTGCCTTCTCTGGAGTGGACACTATTTACCACCACCCACTGACTCCTGCTGCTTAAAGAGGGAGTCTGACCAAAATGTCTGGAATTAGTAAATTCAAACTTTGGATCAGCATATCCCCTATCAGCCTCATACCAAAAATGAGATCTCTAAGTTACTTTGTTTAAAAGTTACAAGTCCTTTTGTAACCCTGAATTCACTGCCTGGTCAAGAAAGCCAGTTTCAGTAAAGAGCTAATGAAGATGTCACAACCAGAACTCACAGTCTAGTCATTCTTGCAAATTACTGTACTTTATAAGACTTATTTCTCCCACATTGCATAAAACTGTGGTTGTAGTAAACATCTGAAAAAGGAAAGCTGACACTGGGTGGGTCAGGGCATACATTTCCATAATGTGCAGATGCAAAATACAGTACTTAAGTTGTGAGTGTGATGGGAGGGGTTGGAATGCAGTGGCAAATATCGCTTTAGAATGACAAACATGTGTACAGTTTTTAGAATACTGCAGGGATGAGATTTTGAAATGCCACCAGACAGCAACTGTGGAATGCAGCAATGACACACTCTCAGAAAGTAGCTGGAAAGAGGCAGGAGTGCTAACATTTATAACATGGTGGTGTCATATAGTTTTAGAATGTGGTAGAGATACACAATTTTGAAATGCGTTAGACAAATAGTTGTGAAAGGTGGCAGGGATATGCAATTTTGTAATGTGTCCTGGACGCATTAATTTGGCATGTCGTGGTGAAGCACAATTTCAAAACATGGTTGGTATGCTTGATTTCAGATTGTGGTGGCAACATTCAATTTCATAATGCAGCGGTGACGCAGTTTCAGAATGTGGTAGTCACATGCAATTTCAGAAAGAAGCATGGATTCAAAATTTTAGAATGTAACTTGGACATGCAGTTTTTGAATGTGGCAGTGGTACTCATTTTCAGAATATGATGGGGATGTGCAATTTTGGAATATGGTGGGAATGCAGTGACAGTGACAGGCAGTATTAGAATGTGGAAGTTAACACTTTTTCAGAATGTGGCATGCAGGTACAATTTTAGAATGTAGAGGAGAGTGCAGTTTCAGAATGTGTCAGTAATGCACAATTTTGGAATGTAACGGTGACACAGAGCTTTGGAATGTGGTGGTGATACACAACTTAGGAATGTAGTGGTGATTCACAATTTAGGGATTTGGTGATGATGCATGACTTCAGAATCTGGTGGTGATGCATAATTTCAGAATGTGGTGGTGATGCACAACTTCAGAATGTGGTGGTAATGCACAACTTTGGAATGTGGCATTGACACGCAATTTCAGAATCTGGTGCTGACGCAGAATTTCAGAATCTGGCAGTGATGCACAATTTCGGAATGTGGTGATGACGCACAGCTTCAGAATGTGGTGGTGACACACAGCTTCAGAATGTGGTGGTGTCACACATTTTCAGATTGTGGTGCTGACACACAACTTAGGAATGTGGCAGTGATGCACAACTTAGGAATGTGGCATTGAAGCATGACTTTGGAATGTGGTGGTGACGCACAGCTTTGGAATGTGGCGGTGACTCACAGTTTTGGAATCTGGCACAGACGCACAATTTCAAAATGTGGCGGTGATGCACGACTTCAGAATGTGGTGGTGAAACACATCTTCAGAAGGTGATGCAATTTTGGAATGTGACAGTGATGCACAACTTAGGAATGTGGCTGTGACAAACAACTTAGGAATGTGGTGGTGATGCACAACTTAGGAACGTGGCACTGATGCATGACTTCAGAATGTGGTGGTGATGCATGATTTCAGAATGTGATGGTGATGCAGGATTTCGGAATGTGACGGTGACAAACAATTTCAGAATGTGGCAGTGAGGCATGATTTCAGAATGTGGTGGTGGCACACAATTTTGGAATGTGGTGGTGATGCACATTTTCAGAATGTGATGACGCACAGTTTTGGAATGTGGCGGTGGCACACAATTTCAGAATGTGGCAGCGATGCACATTTTCAGAATGTGGTGATGACTTAATTTTGGAATGTTGTGGTGACGCACAATTTTAGAATGTGATGGTGACACACAATTTCAGAATGCGGCAGTGACACACAATTTTGGAATGTGGCGGTGGCACACAATTTCAGAATGTGGCAGCGATGCACATTTTCAGAATGTGGTGATGACTTAATTTTGGAATGTTGTGGTGACGCACAATTTTAGAATGTGATGGTGACACACAATTTCAGAATGCGGCAGTGACACACAATTTTGGAATGTGGCGAAGATGCACATTTTCGGATCGATGACGCAAAATTTTGGAACGTAGCACTGATGCACAATTTCAGAATGTGACAATGAGTTTTGGAAAGTGGTGGTGCACAATTTTAGAATGTATTGGTGATGCACTATTTTGGAATGTGGTGGTGATGTGCAACTTCGGAATGTGGCACTGATGCACAACTTTAGAATATGGCACTGACACAGAATTTCGCAATGTGGTGTTGATGTACGGTTTAGGAATGTTGCGGTGATGCACAATTTTGGAATGTGGTGGTGCTGCACAAGTTCAGAATGTGGCAGTGACAGTTTCGGAATGTTGCAGTGACGCACGTTTTCAAAATGTGGCAATGACAGTTTCAAAATATGTCAGTGATGCACTGTTCTGGAATGTGGCAATGACAGTTTCAGAATGCAGTACTAAAACACAGCTTTGGAAAGTTGTTTGGATGCACAGTTTTGGAATGCAGCGGGGTGCTCAATTTTGGAATATGGCTGGAGTCACAATGTTGGATTGTGGTGGTGATGTGATGCACAGTTTTTAAATGTGGAGGTTGCATACAGTTCTGGAATATGTCAAGACCAAGCAGTTTCAAAATAAAATGATGTGTCCTGTCACATTCTGACAGTGTATATCCTTACTATATTCCAGAATTCCCAGCCTCTGCTAAATTCCTTGATTCATATCCCTGTCACATTCTGAGATTGTGTTCCACCACACTGCGAGATGGCATATCCCTGCCACACGTTGAGATTGCATATCCCCCCCAAAGCATTATAAAATTGTACACCTCTTTGACATTCTATATTTTGATTCAGTGCTGCATTCCAAAACTGCCTCCTGATCCACTCTAAAGTACAGTACCATGCATCTGAACATTCTGGAAATGCGAGCACTGCAGACAACTCTGTGTAATTTTTTTAAATGATTACTGCAGCTACAGTTTCAATACCTTTGGAGAAATAGATCCTATAAGGTTGCTGGCAGGTACTAACCTGTGAGTTCTGGTTGTGCCATCATCAGTGGCTCTTCACTGAAACTGAGTTTTTTTGAACAGGGAATGAGATCAGGGTTACAAAATAGCTCATAACTTTAAAACGAAGTAATGCAGAAACCTAATTTTTGGTATGAGACTGGTATGAGACTTATTAGGAATAGGCTGATTCTGGTTCTGTAAATTAGTACTTTTGACTCGATTCCCTCTTTAATCAACTACTTACCCAGTTTATAACTTTTTGACCCACTCCCAGACAGGCCATTTTGTTCACTGGTCTTCTATGTGGAATGGTGTCGAAGGCCTTATTGAAATCCAGGAAGGCCACATCTACCGCTCCTCCATGATCCCCTACCGTGGTCACCCAGTTGAACATATGAACATACAAACATACAAAGAAGCCAGCAGAAGAAGGTCGTTTGGTCTGTCAAGTCTGCTCATATTGCAAGGTCCACAACTTGAGCTAATGTCCATGCCCTCACTCCCCACTCCTCCCATCCTCCCTACCCATGATCCTTACCTTCCCCATGCCTATCCCAGCCTCTCTTAAAGCTGCCCACTGTCTTCAATGAGATGATCTCTTCTGGCAAGGAATTACAAGTGTTCACTACCCTCTCTGTGAAGAAGTGCTTCTTGACCTCCCTCCTACACCTCCCACTCTCCAGCTTAAGACTGTGCCTCCTCGTGTTATGGTTGCCACTCAGCTTAAGAGGACTCTCCTTATCAACCTTATTTATCCCTTTCAAGTACTTGAAGGTCCCAGTCATGTCCCTTCTCTCTATCTCCTGTCTTCCAGGGAATAGTTTCATAGTTTCATAGTTGTCACAAAGCATATATAGACTTTCATCCTTGTCTGCTTGCAAGAGTTTACTTTATCATCAAGTGAAAATTAATAAACTAAAAACTTGGTTCTACTATAATCATCCAATCTTACTTTAAAAATATCTAAAGTTGGGCTATTAACTATATCATAGGGAAGAGAATTCCACCTTGAATCAACCTTGTGGCTAAACCACTGTTTCCTTTTTTGAGATTTTCACTTTTGTTGTTTAATTTGTCTACAATAAGCTCTTGTAGTGTAATTTCTAACAAATAATTCAAGTCATAAATCTTCTCTGAGAGTGTTATCTTGAAATGATTTATAGACCAAGATCATATCACCCCTCCATCTTCTATAAGCCAAGGAATACAGATCCAAATTGTCCAACCTTTCCTCATATTTCATATTTTTAAGTCCCAGTATTGATTGGGTAGCCCTTTGTTGCAATCTTTCCACTCTCACTATCTCACACTTGGTATAAGGGGCCCAGACCCGGGAACAATACTCCAAGTGAGTTCTAACCAACGATCCATACAGCAGGACCAAAACCTCTTTGCTTCTACTTACTGTATGTCTCAATATACAGTTAAGAACCCTATTAGCATTTTTTATACTTTGATCACAATGAGCAGTAAAAGAAAGGTCATTTTGTATAATAACACCCAAATCCCTTTCCTGTATCACATGTTTTAATTGTTTGTTGTTAATATTGTAATTAAATTCCAAATTTTTCTTGTCCATATGTAGGACAATACATTTATCCTCGTTTAGTTTAAGTTTATGATCTACTGTCCATTTCTCAATATATTTGAGCACTTCCTGAAGTCCAATATAATCTGAAGGTGAATCTATTACTGCTCCCACTCTACAATCATCGGCAAACTTGGTTATCCATACATTTCCCTTATTATATTGTAACAATGATATATATATATGTTGAACAGGCAGGGGCCCAACACTGAGCCCTGAGGAACCCACTTGTACATGTACACTTGTACATGTTCAGTGCCCACAACCTCTCTTCGTTTTTCTTACCCTGCTGACCAGTTATCATCTTTGTTGCCCTACTCTGGACCTTCTCCAGCAGGTTAATGTCCTTTTCAAGGTGTGGGCACCAGTACTGAACTCCATACTCTAGATGTGGCCTTACCAGTGACCTATACGAGGGCAGTATAACTTCCTCTCTATCTTGCTACTGATTCCCCCTATATATGCATTCCAGCATCTTGTTTGCCTTTGCTGATGCTTTCTTGCACTGCATGGAGTACTTTAGGTCACTAGTGATCCTCACTCCCAGGTCCTTCTCCTCCTCTGATACAGATACTCAGACCTGGGTAGTACTCTGTCCTGGGATTCTTGGCTCCAATTTGCATATCTTTGCATTTCTTGGCATTGAAGCCAAGCTGCCAGATCCTGGACTACCTCCCCAGCTTTTCCAGATCTTCCTGTAGGTTCTGTATCCCTTCAGCTGAGTCCACTCTCTCACAGAGCTTGGTGTCTTCTGTGAATAGGCACATTTTGCCCTTAGTGCCATCCCCAATGTCATTGATGAAGACATTGAATATCACTGGCCTCAGCACCGAGCCCTATGGGACCCCACTGGTTACCTCTCTGGTGCCAGATAATTATCCCCCCACAACAACCTTCTGGGTTCTGTCCCTCAGTCAGTTTTCCACCCATCTGGCCATCTGTTTCCCAACCCCAAGATCCACCAACTTCCTGATCAACCTTTTGTGGGGCACAGAGTCAAAGGCCCTGCTGAAATCAAGATAGAGGATGTCCACCACTTGGCCCCTGTCTACTGTCTTAGTGACACAGTCAAATAAGTCAATCAGATTTGTTTGACACAACTTTCCTCCCATGAACCCATGCTGCCTCTCATCCTGGAGACCATACTCCTCTAGATATTCCTCCAACCTTTCCTTTAGTATTGTCTCCATAACCTTGCCCACAATGGAGGTCAGACTGACTAGTCTGTAATAATGAAGAACTCGATCAGGTTTGTCTGGCAAGACCTCCTCCCTGTGAATCCATGTTGCCTTGAATCCTAGAATCCACTGGTTACAAGGTATTCCACTATCCTTTCCTTCAGTAGTGTTTCCATCACTTTGCTCATCACTGAATTCAGGCTGACAGGTCTGTAATTTCCTGCCTTCTCCTTGTTCCCACTTTCGTGAGATGGGACCACATTTACCTTCCTCCAGTCCCTCAGGACCTCCCCTGTTTCTTATAATAAGTTGAACAGAGTTGTCAGAGGTGCAGCCAACAGTTCTTTGAGCTCCCTCAGTATACTGGGGTGCATCCCATCAGGTCCCATTGCCTTGTCTACTTTCATTTTGCTAGTACCTTGAGGACTTTCTCCTCTGTAAAAGGACTGGTGTCCATCTCCCTACCATTTATGTCCTTGTCCCTTATCTTGGGCCCATCACCTACCCCTTCTTCTGTAAATACTGAACAAAAGTATTTGTTCAATATGTCTGCCTTGTTTTGGTCCTCCTCCTTGCAAAACCCTTCTTCCCCTTTTGTCCTTACTATTCCCCTTTTGGTCTTCCTCTTCTCGCTTATATATCTAAATAAAGTTTGATCCCATTTGATCTAAGCTTATATCTTCTCTAACATGCTACGCAGACTATTGACTTTCCCACTACTACAGCCCTGGTCTGATGTCAGCTGCTGGGGACTCTAGGACTTGTAGTTACAGAAAATAACAGCCTGGAAGTCAACCAAATCAGCTTGATACAATCTACTACTATACTGCAGTCAACAGTGAGTACAAAACATGTGTTTGAACACAAAGTGATAATTGTGACCAGCCATAAACTTGGGTGTGGGGATCTTAGTGCTGACTGTTCCCCTTAAATAAGAGACTTTGGGTTGCAGTGTGCATGAAAGGCCTTCAATGAAACAAACTCAGTTTTATTTTTATCCATGAGAACTGAGCTGGAGAGCAAAAACATTCAAATTGCAGAATACTTTTCTCTGTATCTGGATGCTGTTTACTTTTTCATGCATGCTGCAGCTGCTTAAGGTCGTATTGGAATCAATTAATGATGATTATGAAGTCTACTAATATTGACTGCAGCCTGGGCTATTGATTCGCAACACTAATAAAATCTCTCAGACTGCCATGCTCATTTAGAGATGCAGCCCCGCTCTCCTCTTGTTGCAGTAAAATGCGCTCCCATGTCTCATTAAAATTAATGATGATCAGTGGGGATCTAATAGCTCCGTCACCTTGAGTCTCTCTTTACTTCACTTCTAATAGTTTCACCATTGCCTATCTCCAACACTTTGGCTGAATTATTCATATGAATGCTCTAAAAGTAATAATACTGCATTTTTATAGTATTATGCTCAAATTGAATTGATGAGCTCTTTACCCCTGACTTCAGAGTAATTGTTTTCATACAAGATGTTTTATTCATGTCAAAATAAAATATGCTTTTACAACTTAAGGCAGGCAAATCAAAGAAGTTATATTCTCCACTGGCTAGCCAATTGTTTTGTAAAGCCATTGGTTATGTTTCATTAAAAGGGGTACCATAACGTCCATTAATGAGTTTAATTTATTAGGCTTGTCAGTACGCTGTAGCACATATCTTGAACTCTTTCATGCACCCTTTCTTCAACTTGCAATCCACTGTTGAGGACTTCAAATAACTGTGCTTTATAGCTGAAATGTATTGTTTTCTTGCACTGTATAAGATCCCAGTCCCTTCCCTTCCTAACTGTTTTTTGCATATTATTTTACAAGATTCTTCTGAGGAAAGAAGCAATATTTTATCTTTCTCCAATGACAATGTATTATTTAATTTACTTAAATTTTTTGACTTGTAAAAGTTCAGTGAGTTTGAGCTCATTTCCAGGCCCAACCTGGGAGAGGAGTTACAAAGGGGACAATACTAGAACAATAACATTTCAAAGGCAAGTTGCATGTGCAAAAAAAGAGTAGTGGTGCAAAAATACAAATGTAGAATTTAAAGATTTCCCAATGTATAAAATATGTACAGAATTGTAAAACAACAATGCAGAAGCTGCTGAGATACTGCGAGTTAGGTCAGGAATAGTCTGGGTACCAGATGTGTGCTGAATAAGAGTTAGCTGCAAGTGCATGGCTAACAGAAGTCTTCCAACAGGAGCAATTTGAAAGAGTGGAGTGAGGAGGACAGTTGGATAGGGAGGGAGAGCAGCGCTGATAGAGAAGATAGCCTAACCAATAACAGATTTTCAGTGAGGGCTATAAAATCAGTGAGCAGCATATGAACAGATGGAGTAAGAGGATGGAATGGAGGGAGTGAGAAGAGAGGAGAGATAAGGGTGGAAAGCCAGTATTTAGCCAGAAAGGAAAACAGTACAAAATGTACCAGGAATCAAGGGATGGAATAGCAGTTAGCATAAGGGCAGCAGTGAGTGGAAAATGGATTCCAGTCTGACAAGCATAGACTTGGGGCAGCACTGTAATTCATGTCTGTAGAGTCGAACACCTCCATGATCATATAGAAGAAAGACTAACAGAACTCACAATTCTGCAGGACAAATGCACTTATGCCGAGTGTTTTAAAATCAGTGTTCTATTTATTGTTTGCAAAAGTCTAATTTGGTGCTCAGAGCAGAGCTCTTACTCTTATCACAGTGTTTCACACTGCAATACTGCTTTCCAGTTTTCCAGAGGTGGACTTTGGCAAACGATAAATGGAATACCGATTTTAAAATATTCAGTGTAGGTATGTTTATCCTGCAGAGTGGTGAGTGCTGAACCTTTTTCTTCTATTTAATGTCTGGTGAATGGCACCATGAACTCAAAAGTGGCCCTGTTGTGTGTTTGTTTACTGGCAGGATCATCTTGAGGATGATCTCACAGCAGACCAGGAGTGGAG
Source organism: Neoceratodus forsteri (assembly GCA_016271365.2). NCBI lineage: Eukaryota > Metazoa > Chordata > Ceratodontiformes > Ceratodontidae > Neoceratodus > Neoceratodus forsteri. The sequence goes on along the minus strand of CM057449.1, from coordinate 941,390,781 downwards.
ATAGAGTTTGTTGTAGAGCATACAATGAAGTATTTCATACATGGCAAATGTAGTGAAAGTGAGGTTACTGTAGGTAATGTTCTAGTTGCCCACTGAGCTACATGAAGTGGGGGTACCAAATTGAGGGAGTCACTGTTTGGGTTCATGAAGATTGGGGTATTAGGGAGCCCCACTAGTTTCTGCCTTGTGCCAAAAGTCATGGACCTACACTTATTGGCATTTAGTGACAGCTAGTTTGAGTAGAAGCAGCACTGGACTTGTCAAAACCACACTGCAGTGACAGTTCCTGCTCAGCACTCTTGTACAAACTATATACCATAGCATATACATAAATTACAAACTAGCGCTGCAAGTTCAGTACCGATAAAAAATCAAACACTTTGAACTTCTGCCACTCTCGAGGACTATCCCAGATTATTAGGACTAAATTCAATTGAACTTGTCCTTCACCTCCTTCTTGACCTTCCCGCCACACACATACAGCATCACGCACACAATTAGTGTTGGCTTCTGGCACTATGAGAGGTAAGGTAAGCCCCCTGCTAACCCACACCAAGCAAATGAAAACACAAAACCTCTTAATATAGTGCTTGATGCTTATTGAATGCATATACTGTACTGCAAGTGTCAATCTAGAAAAGCAGGTAAACAGCACATCAGCCCACTCACCAAATGCCCAATGTGTTTCTCACCCCATCCTGGTGCTTTCCCAAGGGCACAAGGCTCCCCTTCCCACCATTCTGCTTATACTATATCCTTAAAGGAGACATTGTCTTAAAGGGGAACTATGCAGTATTGCTCGTGGGGCTCACTACTATATAAGGCTGAGTGTAAAAGTGAAAAACTGCACAGTGCAAATGAAAACAATTAAAAAAAATTTCAAAACATTAAAATCATAATGCAGTAGTTTGCCAGTCACTGAAATCTTCATATTAATGGCCATAATCCCTGATGACAGCATTGTATCTTTAACAACAGAAAATATAGGGATTGAAAAACAGTTCTAATGTACCATTCATCAAGCAATGCAATCCTTTAAATCTTAAAATTAAATCATTTTAACCCAAGGAGGGCCCAATTCAAATTTATTGTTTAAACCTGGCCATTGGTAGCAGCAATTTCAAAAATCCAGTAGTTTTCTGCCCAGCTAGTTATCAACCCCGTCTTATCTTTGGAATACCCATCAGCTTGAAATAGTGGATCTGGGGGTTCCTGCTGGTCCAAGCTGTTCATCTTAAAGAGCATTTCCCCTTTAGGAGTACAGTATAACTAGAATGCTGGGAGGAAGGGAAGGGGGAATTTTGCCTTTGACAAAGCACCAGGAAGGGGAACAACATGTGTTGAGTGTTTGGTGAGTGGGTTGCTTCTCTGTTTACCTGCTTTTCTAAATTGGCACTTTGCAGTATATGCACTCCAAATAAACCTTTAGCACTTTACTTAAGTGGTTTTGTGTTTTTATTTGCAGGATGTTGGTTAGCTGGGTACCTTTCCCTAACCTCTTACTAGTTTCATGAATTTGTTTAGCACCAGCATCCCTGTGTGCTGCTTGTTTGCTTGCTAGCCTTGTTCTTTTTCACAAACATACACTCCTGAGTAAGGGGGATGAGAGGGGGAAGGAGGAAGACTCCATGTGTAAAGGGGATGGGGACAGCTCCCATAAATTCATCTAAGAGCTGCGTACTCAAGCAGATTAGATAGACCTAAATGGCTTGTTTCTGCTGGCATTTTTGTATGTTCGGATGCACAGTATGTATCCTCTAACAGCAACTCAATCAGCTGCCTTGATCCTAACAGAGACCTGCTAGTGTTCACTGAAGCACTGTTTGATTTTATGCGGTGTCAATACCGTTGTGAGTCATTGTCCTCTCAGGATGTGGTTTATACTTCCTCCTCTCATCCCCCCTTTGCAGTGGAGATGAAACAACAGATGAGTGAGGAGCTGAAAATAAAGAAGCAGCCCACCAACAGTTCTATAACCTGGTCAGCTTTACAGAATACAATGAGAATTTAAACTGTACTTTGAATCAACAGGATGTCAATCTTAATGCTGTAAAGAAGTGCAAATTAGAACACAGTGCAAGGGACTCTGCCAATGGGCATATTTTGGTATTGGCTAAAAAGGTGCAAAGACTAGCTGCACCACCATGGAGGCAGATAGTTCAATTTTAAAGAGGCAGCACAGGAATTCCACACTTGACTTGGGCACAAATGCCAGTAACAGTAAGTGGGGGAGGGTTCCATGAATGTAGAAAGCTCTTAATCAGAGGGAGAAGGGGGAACACTCAAGATATTGCCATGCACAAAGACTGAGATGAGGAGGAAGACTTTGGCAGAAAATGAAGAAACAAAGGCAAAAAGGAGTGAAGGAGTAGCAAAGGATGGAGAAGAAACATTTCCCAGTCCTCTGTCTGAATTCAGTGTTTTTAACATCACAGTTAGACAACTGACTGAGGCAGAGGTGAGGATTTTAAATCATGGACTCGCATTATTTCCAACAAATAACATTTATTTTTTCAAACTACCATGGACCACGGACTAACATGGGCCTTTACTGCTTGGGTGAGGCATATGTCACTACTGCTTCAAGTACTCAGAATGAAACCATGTTGTATCATTCAAATGTATGCAACTGATATGTTTTGTCTAACTTTTTTGGTAATCTTTGCAACCTGTACGTTTGACTAATTGTTTTGTGTATGACCTGGAACCTTTGTAAATGAGTCCCAGGACTCAAAGGTATTAATCCTAAACTGCAATAGATAAATAAATGAATAAATAATGTCACAGATACTGCTAATTAGGTCTCAGAAAATAGTCCAAAAGTACATTCTCCATATAAGTTGTTCTAGCTCTGGGTGAAAGGAATCTTCAATTACTTAAAGAGGGACACAACTTGAGACTTTATGATAATCTAACTAGTGGAAATAGTGGCTTTGCAAAATCTTAAAAAGGACACTAGTATAACTATAAAGTCAGCAGACAAGAGGGAGTCAGTGGTGGTAATGAACACTACATATTTAAACCTGGAGGTCTATAGACAGCTGGAGGCCACTGAGCATTCTGTTAGTCTACAGTCTGACCCCACCTCAAATTTTTAGAAACCTGTGGACTCATATTGAGTCACTCAAAGTTATCAATACTTTTCCATTGCAAATAATTGAATATCTAAAAGGTAATTTTTCTGTTCAGCCCAGTTTTTACTTCCTGCCAAAAATACATAAGTTCCTGTTGCCATCCCCGGCAGATCCTATTATTTTGGGAACAAGGAGATTCCTGAAACCCCTTTAATAATTGGTTTATGTCCACTTGTGTCCTTTGGTCCAGTCCCCCTCCTCATACATACAAGATATGGCAGACAACCTTAGAACCCTAGAGCATATGATAATGGAAACAGAGTTATTGATTGTTGCCATGGATGTCTACTTCTTTATACCAATATCCCTCAATATAAAATGGGTTAGAAAATCCCTGTGTCCTGATTGGTTGAGACTTGGTTCTAGCCATTACCTTCAGAGAGCACTACCAATGGTTAAAATCAAGTCCCTGCCAACAGGGGCAAGTCACTACAGAATTCATAAGTCACTTACTTCTTTTTTATCATGATATTCTTCCTTCTCTTCTGTGGAGTGGGCATGTCGGTTGTCTAGCCGCCGGCACCCTCAGCCCTGGACCCTGGTTTGGTCTCCAATATGCTCTCCTCCATGCAGGCTGACCAATGCCTGGGTGGGGCACACCTCTCTAGGTCTTGGGTCGTAGCGCACTGCCATCAGCTGCCATGATTGCCCCTCCATTTTCCAGCTTATTTTCACCCCCTGAAGCCGGACATGCAATGACGTCAGTGCACTAATGTGCAGATGTCCGCCGAGCTACAGCTGTCTGCTACTCGCTGCTGTTGTAGTGCTCCTGACATCTGTCAGGTGCTGCTGCACAGCAACATGAACTCCTGTACCCACCACAGAGAGAGGAGAGCAGTAACGGGATGCTCCATCTTCCCCCTCCCCTGCCAACCCTCAGTTACCTGGGTCCATTCTCGAACCCAGGTCACCAGTGTAGTATGAGGTGTGGCATTCAGTGCCTCAACCCTTCACGCTACCTGGCCAAAGCCACTTACTTCTTGATTTCGTCACAAACATGGCTATAACCTTTACTTATATATAAAAACCTTCAATTAGGCCCTAAAAAAAAGTCTACTAAATTAAATAGAGTAAATAATGTAATGTTTTTTTCACTCAAGAGACCCTACTTACACACATACACACAATAATTTTTTTTTATTACTTTTTCTACCTCCTTTTTCTGGCCACCCTGGTCTGCTCCCCTCTTTTGTCCTCGCAACCTGTCCAGGGATTCCGGCTGCCATCCACCTCTACCCGGTCCCTGGCACCCATATACACCTGCAGTTGTGCCCTCTGCAGCAGGGCTGCAGGGAGCCTCCCCCCCCAACTCCCCACAGAATATGGATCCAGCTTGGGTGCCCAGCCACTGGGTGAAGTTTGTGGATGGCCATCAAGCCACTCAACTAGGCACCCACCTCTGTTTTTTTCCCCGGAGCTAAGGACATTCAATGATGTCATCGGAGGTGGGGTGCACACACATCTGCATGTGCCCCCTCCAGACTTCTGCCCTTAGCTCCACCCCAGTGCAGTACAGAGTGTGCTGTCCCCCAGCCTCTGCCAGGAGGCAACCACGTACTGATTGCCGTGGACTTCTCCTTGCTGGAGAAGGAGATCAGTCCTTCAGACGCTCAATCCTTCTCCTCCTCTGCCAACCCCCAGTGACCCGTGATTGTTCCCTAACACTGGTCATCAGTGTGGAGCGAGGTGCAGTAACTAGCACCTCAGTGCCACTGGGCCAGTTCCACATACACGCATTTAAAAAATCAAGTACTATTCAGAGTTTCCATTGCTAGTGTTTTGTTGAAGACCATGAAAAATCCCCCTCCTATCCCTACCAGTTTGCTAGAAAACTTCCTGCTCCTAACTTGGCAACAGACAAAATTGAGCTTCTAACTATACCTGAGGCCTGTGTATGTGTGTGTGTGTATGTATATGTATACTAGTGGAACTCTGAAGAATTTTGAATTCATGTAATTCCATGTTACCATTCCATGTGTATGTGTGTGTGTGGGGGGGCATTCTATTACTGGAATAATGCAGAGCTTGGAATTCTTCTATTTCATGGTAAACAATCACACAATGTATTGAATGTGAAAAAAGGCAGATGACTGACTGGTGAAAAACTACTATGAGGGGACTATTTTACATAATTTAACAACATTTTATTATATTTTTTGTGGCTTTGAAAAATTTTAGAGTGTTCATTTTTTTTAAAGTTGCCTGAGGATACATTTTTATATAAGCAATAAGGCACCCTGGGGACATTGGTGATACTAGGTTTCCCCAACGGTCAGGGGGCTGAAGGCACTCAGCTTCACCTCATGCCTCTCTACACCCCTGACCATGGCAGAACCCAGTACCACCAATGCCCAAGGGTGTAGACAGGCATACTCACTGTACACATTCGTGTACAGTTTTGTTGAATGCCTGTCAAAAACCATAAGCCACTCTGTTAATATTATCATTCTAATCTGTAGTATTTGGGTTAGTGTAGGCCACTGAGGAGTGCCTTATACATGTATAACCCCTTTAGAGAGTAGAGAAATCACCTGACAACAATCTGACTTGTTTGGAAGGGGGTGCCATTTGGAAAGGATGTGTACATTTTTAATGGGGGGGTATAACTGTTGGAGACTGTACAAAACGGAAATTTCTGTCTACACCGCTGCCAATGCCCTGTCATGCCTTATTGCTTAGTAATGAAAGACTTCCAGGCCATGGCTATTTTTCTTGATGTGTGAAGTTGTTAGCCCCCACTGAAGTCCTTGTGGAACTCACAAGGATGATTTTGGAATTTAACTCTTTTCTGTATGGAAATTATCACTTCTTGCTTGCAAGTGAATGGCCTTGGGGCCAGCCTGGCTCCCAGTTATGCTAATACATTCATATTTTTATATATGTATATATATATATATATATATATATATATATACATATATATATATATGAAGGCTTTAGCCTGAGGTTCAATTGGGGGGAAGGATGGCTCCTCCCACATCCCCTTCTTTAATCTCAGAGTTCCGCTTGCTCAGCTTTGAGCATTTTGAAACCGCCGGGCGTTCATTACTGCTGTGGGCTCTGGCATGTCTGCCAGCTAAACCTTCTTTCTTTAGTCCCTCTTTCCCCTCTTCTTATTTTGTGCCCCTCTCCTCCGCTCCGCCATTACAGTGGCTCTGTGTTTGAGTTCCCCCCATCTTCTCCTTCTCTCCGTGTTCATTCTCCATCCTTGTCCTTTTTTCCTGCTGCTTCTCGCCTGCTCACCCCCCCCCCATTTTTGTTGCCACTTGCGGCTTGTTTCCATTTCTCCCACTTCCTCATTGCCTTTACTCCTTGGCTTCTCAAGCAGCCCATCTGCCTCCCCATCTCTCTCTCTAGTTTCTTTGCCTCCCGTGGCTCCTTCCCCTGCCTGTTTGTGCCACCTGCTTCTACCGCCTTGTCCAGTCTCACTCTTGTGTGCGCCGGCTGCCATTCCACCTGTGTCCTGCCTGCTGTTCCTGTCCCTTCTTCTCCCTTGTTCCCCCTTTCTTGCTCCTTTTTTCTTTTGGGGCTTTTTTTTTCTCCTCGCATGTGCCCCATTGCTAATCCTCTCAGAGCATCACCTCTGTCCTCTGTCTCAGTCTCCAGCTTTCCTGCAGCCAGCAGTGCTCCTTGTGGTTTTGGTACATTGCCTGGCCTGCACTTCCCGAGTGCTCCGCCCCTTACAAGATACCATTGGCATTTTCCTTGCTGCTCTGCAACTCAGGCAGTGCCTCTACCACAGAAGGCAATTACAATATGGGCTGGCGTGCTCTCCTCATGGCAGCATAGTACTACAGGGTGTCTACTCTCCTAGTCTCCCATATCTTTCAACCTTGTCTAAAGCATGCTGGGACACTGGATACACCAATTACTGGACAATGCAGAACACTGTGGGGCACTCATTCCCTTACTGAGACTCTAACTTGTGTACACTTACTCACAGTACCTCATACCCACTACTTTTACTTGTCATAAGACATGATGACTGACAGAGTAATTTTTTTGTGGTTAAATGTGAGGTTGTCCTACACAAGTGGGACAGTTGACAGACATTCATGATGCCTTCTAACTGCTTTCTGGCAGCTTCTAACAGTACCCATTGATGTAATCTGTGACTTGTACCTAAGAACTCAATGCCTACTTTAAAGACTGTTTTTGTTTTGTGCCTCAATTAATTAGCTGAGCAGCTATCCATAACAGTTTCAGTTCCTAGGATTCTGGGACAATGACATATATGCTGCACAGTAATGGCTGAAGGCCCTTGGCAGTGCCTCATCCGCTTACCTTGTAATATTATGAGGCTTCCGAACCATGTGGGGTTCCTCGGTCCCACTGCCTATGCCATGAGGGGACCTTACTTCTTGTTCCAGCATATTCATATCTCTGCAGACAGGCAGGCTGGAGTGGGAGTCAGCCCTCCTCACCTTAGACTCTGCAACACTGGTGATGGCAGACCACATGGGGTCCCACCATCCCAAACCATACATGCCCCATGAAGGGACCCTCTTCATAGTTCAAACGTATTTCTCATCACTATAGGCAAACTCAAGCGGGGGTCTCACTCTCCATACTATGGTGATGGCGGACCATGTGGGGTCCCACCATCCAACTCTCGCACTACTCCATGAAATGGTGATGGCGTACCACGTGGGGTTCACCATCCCTACCAGCTGTGCCCACGAAGGGGCATCTCTGTTCTTCTCAAATCTAATTTCCATTTTCTACAGGTAGACTCAGTTGGGGCCTCATCCTTCTTCATAGGACTATGCCTAATACTGCAATGGCAGACTGGGGGGGGGTTCCACCATCCCTATTAATGTACCAACAAAGGGAGTCTATTCATTGCCCTTTCCATTTACTGCAGGTGGACTCACTTGGGGTCCCGTTCTCCCTACTTGGAACTATGCTAATCCCATGATGACAGACTGTGGGGACGCCATCATCCTTATCCTTCACAGGCTATACTACAGCAATGGCAGACCACGTTGGGTGCCGCCATCTTAAACATACTCTACTCCATACTATGGTGGACCACGTGGGATTGTGGGGTCCTGCCATCCCAACCATACTCTACTCCATACTATGGTGGACCATGTGGGGTCCTGCCAACCCAATCTCCATTACTCAGTGATGCGGCGATGGTGGACCATGTGGGGTCCCACCATCCTTATCACACATTACTCAATGTAATGCAATGGTGGACCACCTACAACCAAACCGTGCCCACGACAGGATATCTATTCTTTGCTCAACCTCATTTACATTTCCTACAGATGGCCTCATTTGGGATCTCGTTCTCCTACATTGGACTATGCACTAATACTGTAATAGTGGACCATGGGGGGAGTCCCGCCATCCTTACATCAGCCAGTGCAGTACTATGGCGATGGCAGACCATGTGAAGTCTGCCATCCCAAACATATATGCCCCACCCACCAGGGGACCTACTCATAGCTCACTCATATCTCCAAGTCACTACAAGCAGATTCTCATGGGGGCTTTGCTTTCCTTACTTTGGACTATTCCATACTGTGGTGATAGCGGACCATGTGGGGTCCCACCATCCCAATCATGCATGCCCCACGAGGGGCCTTACTTGCATTTCCATGTCATTACAGGCAGACACACGTGAGAGTCTCATTCTCTTACATTGAACTATTCAAGATGATGGCAATGGTCGACCACATGGTGTCCCACCACCACAACAAAGGATCTCGCCAATCTTATTATAGATCTTATCATACTAGAGTGATGGCGGACCTGCGGGAAGGTCCCACCATCCCAACACAAACATGTCCACAATGGACATTACTTATTGCTCAAATGTATTTCTCTATTATCTACAGGCAGTTTCATGTGGTTTTGTCTCCTTACTTCATATTATATCATACTGTAGTTATGGAGAACCCACGTGGGGATCTTGCCAACCTGAATCCATCATGCCCCACGGTGGGCATTTCACATTTCTCACATGTATTTCCATCTTCGCTAAGGCAGACCCACATGGGGGTCTCGCCTTCCTTAGTCCGACCATCTGAGGTAAATTCTATTGCTTGGGCATTCGAACACTGCATGCATCAGACCGACGAAGAGGTTGCATGGTCCAGCCAGCTCACATCGAGGCCTACCTTACTTCATCACTCATTCACTTTTCTACTGCAATCCACCTTCCTGTGCTCCAGTTCCAGCCTAATTTCTATGCCAGTCATTTCCTTGGAACACACCTCAATTACCTGGTAATCTTAGGACAATTTCTCCTCTCAGACATGATACCCGATCATACCCTACTGTTTCAACAGACATACAACAGCCATGCAAGGCTCCCAGCTGGGCTACTCTCCTACTGAACATCGTTCCCAGCCACACAATGCTCCTGAGCATTTCATCATCTATGATCTCTACCTCCCTCAAATTTGCAACTTTGGCACACATTCCTCAGCCATGCTGACTGTATATGTACACTTTACATCTGCTTCACTCAGCTACCTCAGACATGGACTAACCATCGTCTGTCCATCCAGACATCATTCCAAGTTGGATCGCTTCATCTGCTGGAACCTTCATCTTCAGCATTAACATCCTGCTCATCATCGATCTCAGAAACAGGACTCTTCAACCAGCATATCAGGCTTAATCCTTGGACATAACCATAACAAAATCTTAGCCACATTTAGGATTATTCTCCTCTTAGTATGCCCAGAGGATGGGCAGGTCAGTAGCGATGGGTCCTCAGAGGTGTTCCCCTAAGGGGTGTTTTCCTCTTCTGCATGCTACTAGTCACACTCTCCAGAGATGGAGGAGATAATCACTATGCTAATTCTCTTTTTGGGGCTTAACACTTACACCTACCCATTATTCCACAGAGGGTTGGATACAGAGAAATGCCAGAGCTCAAGTTATACACATCAAATATATACCATTCAGCTCATACGTATACACAAGCAATGAGTTATGTACCACACATTGAATTGGAAGGCTTTAGCCTGAGATCCAATAAGAGGGGACTAACTCCTCCCACATCACCTTCTTAAACCTCAGACTTCAGCTCGCTCAGCATTGTGTGTTTTTAAACACCTTCCATCCTCCCCTGCTTCCTTCTCCTCCTCCTTCTCCAGCACCCTTATTTCACCCTCTATGCTGGGGCTTAAATCTTACGCCTACCCAGTATCCCACTGAGTGTGGCATATGGAGAAATGCCAAAGCTCAAGTTATAAATGTCAAGCATATACCATTTAGCTCATAAATATACATAAGCACTGAGCTATGTACCACACATTGAACATATATATATATATATTCATTGCAAAAATCTCATTAATGCATCAGTTAGGGTTGTGTCCACATAGAAAAAAGTGTGGAAATGCGGTGTTAGGGTTATCTCCCCACCATCGGACCCCACACTCCCATCCTCAAAACCCTAACTCCGCATCCCCCCACCCCACCCCACCTCACACATACATGCAAGCAGGGGACGGGCCAAGGCAACACAACCAATCAGAGACAACCAGCATCACATAACAGAAGTAACATAGACCTCTCTAAATGTAGTACAAGACACATCCATCATCAAGGTTCTGCTGTTATCAGAGTGCCTTGGGGGGTACTCACTCATACTGGGCAACAATGGGAGATAGCCCACAGTAAGCATTTTTCTGTTACAAACATCAATAACATGATTTAAGCTGATGCCTATATTTCAACTCTTAAGAAATGATTAAACATACAGTATGTTATCTATAGATAGCTATACTGGAAATAAGAGTTTAGGTAACCGTATCAACAGTCATTGGAAGTTTGCATATTTTTTTTCTGATCGAGTGAGTCAGTTGTAATAACAAATGGTAGTAATAATAAAAGTAATGTTTTGTAGCATAGTTTATAAGCAGCATGTGACAGCAACAGTTGTAGCATCCAAAGGTAACCATAACATGCTGCTAAGGCATATTTCCAGGTAACGTAGCAGTATTGCAACATGTGATGGTGCTAGTTTCATATTTGAGCAATATCTGAAAACGATCATGTATGTGTCAGCTCCATCTTTCCTGCTACCACATGCCGATGTGGTAGCAGTGATACCTGCATGCAGCGAGCCAATTGTTAAAGTATGACACATAAAAAAATCAATATTTAGAAAATTTGTACAGACTAAGTTTCATTGTGTTAAAAATTTATGCCAGCTATAATGTTTCTCATCATACAGTGCTGGTAGTATGGCGTTGATCATACTGTATTTGTTTTTTCATTACATAGTGTTATGTGAAATGAGTACAGTGTAGTGATTACTGTGCTTACAGATGTAACTGACTTGTATTGTGTCTTACAATTTTGGATGAGTCTTGCATGTGTGTGGGGGTGATGGGGGGGATGTGGAGTTAGGGTTTTGAGGAGGGGGGCATGGGGGTGGAGTGGTGGGGATAACCCTAACACCACATTTCCACATTTTTGTTGCTGTGGAAACAACCCTAACTGATGCATTAATGGAGATTTTTGCAATGAATGTCCCTCCTTTTTGAAAAAGTGTAATATAAATAGTAAATTGTATATGTTGGTGGGAGCACAGGGCCTGAACCAAGCTGTCCATTTCTTCTTCAGGCCCTGTGCTCCCATTTACACATTAGTATGGAGCCATACAGCAGCCGTATAAGGCAAGGAACCCTTGTACCAGTAATTTGTCAATATCTCAGGAACCATAGCAGGTAGAAAAAAAATTAAAGTGTGGTTGTAATCAAGAGAGTGAGTACTTAATGAGACAACAAATGACTGAACCCATATCTTACATCGTTTTTGAGTTATGGGCACTGAAATGCAGTGAGAAGGCACCCTTCGAACCCTTGGAAAATGTTTTTGTCCATATCTCTATAACCATAGCAAGTAGGAAGAAAATTCAACTTCAGGTGTCATCTACTATTTCCAAACTTGTTTCAGTAGTTCAGTGAACCAAGCTGCCAGTAGCGAAAACTCTGTATCTCACTTCATTTTCAAGATACGGGCACAGAAAGGTGTGGCAGACACTGCAATGTTATCCTATGGGAAATTGCTCAACTTCAGAATGCAGTAACTTTGAGGCCCTTGAATGTTTTGGTACCAAACCACCAAAACCACAACTGTGTGGCCAGCACTTGCTACTTCATAAATTTCAGCACAAAGGATCCAATTGTTTGGTTGCAGGAGGGTACCAAAGATTTACAGTTATTTTGAATTACTTTCACAAAATACTTTCGCAAATCACTAAAGTATTGCAAAACAATCATGAAACTTTCACATTTGCAAAAGTATTTTGCGTAAGTATTTTTCAGCTAAATTTAAAAACACATTTCTGATGGGTTTAACTCCCCAAAAAAGATATGGCTAGCATCCTCAGGACCCGACTAGGTAAACACAACAATCAGTGTTTACCTAAAGGGTCCCAATTATAAATGCCAGGCATTTTTCTGTGTCACCAACTGAAAACAAGATGGCAGAAACATGAAAGTAAAAGAGCCATTTGTGACAGTAAAAATGGCCATTTGTGAAAGTTTTGTGATTTTTGCTAACTTTTCCCTTTGACTATAATGTGAAATTTGTTTTCTGAATAACTTGTGAATGGTTTAATATTTTTTCTCCAAGTCTATGAAAGGCACATCGGTGACCAAGACTGCATCTTCCCTGAAGAGTTTGGACCAAACAGACAAAGTGTGCGGGCTGTCAGTGTGAGCAAAGAAATGCACAAAAAGTAAATTTGTTTGTGTTTTTTTGGCATTCTGTAGCTCCACAACCATATATCTGACCATAACACAACTTGCGACATTCAGAGATCTGTGGTACCAGACTATGCATTCAACATTTCAGGCAAATCCATCATATGGTGGCAAAGTTATTAAGGTGCAAAATTTGAGGTTTAACATTAAAGTGGCTACTCAACCCTAACTGTAGTGGTACTACTGTGCCACTATTTTATATATATATAGATATAGTATGTGGGAGAGTGGTAGGGGATGTGGTCAGTTACAGAGAGGTTAAATCATTGACAACACTGACCTCTGGCACTGTTTTATTGACATTGTCCTTGTCATATGGCAGGGATCAGAAGAGTGGCTCACTAATTTGGTGGCATTTCTGAGAAAGAGGAATTGGAACCTAAAATTTATTGTAAAATACAACCAACAGCATACGTCTTCCTCAGGGGATGGATCACTAAAGCTCAAAAAACATACAGTACATGCTTTACAAATGCATAGCTATAGTGTTACACTTCTTCTGTATTTTATCAATACTAGTTCTTAGGGCCTTGTATCATTATATAACATACTGATCTTATAATGGCACAATTCTTTTTACTCATTTTCTATTTCCTACTTCCTAACATTCAAAAGTTTGTCTGTTTTAAGGAAGAAAATTATCATTTTTTCCCCTGTAATATTGACTTCCTTCCTCTTAGAATGTATTTCTGCTCGATAGTCCAGTGGCGTAGGAAAATCTCATTTATAATGGGGCCTTGCTTCAATCCAATTAAACAGCTAGCAAGACTGAAACAGAGTAATGTTGAGTGTCTCACTGTAGTGCAAACAGTGAGCTGTAGACCGTGTTTGTACTGAAACAAAATCCACTCATTTTTGGTTATGTGACATACCCACTGGATCACATTGCTTCCTCAAGACATTGTTACCTGCAACAGCTTCATAACTTTTAAAAGAAAACTAGATATTCTAATAGGGAATGGCTGCGAACACAGCCAAAACCACTGAGAAGTGGGGGGCAATTGTCTGTGAGCAAACTGCCTTTTATTGCCTTTTAAAATCCAAATATTAACCCAAGTATTAATCATGCTATAATGATATAAAGAGCAGACTGGCATGAACAGATCTGTGCATGTATACCTTGCAGAAGTACCTGTATATGGTTTAAATTGCTGTCCCCATGAGTTTTAGAAATCATGCAAAGATGAATTATGTGGTGTAGTCAAAGACTATAACATCTAAACATTTGATTAAATAAATTCAAAAGGTTGCATTTTTGACCCAGCTACTGCTGATGTGACAAGAGTGTACTGAATTTAAATAGTACAGATGAAACTGAGCAAAGCTGCAGATGTCACTTTCTAAATTGTTGCAAATTGCACAGATATTACGCAAATTACATGACCATGCAGTTTGTCCAAAATGGAAATTTGTTAAAACCTGGTTTGTAATAAATGCACAGTTTGAAATTTATGTGCTCAAACTATGTGAAAGTGCTAATTTCTGCCAAATGTGGGCATCCTTTTAAGTCATGTTTTTTGAAAATAAATAAATGAATACAAGTTTGGAATGTTTATGTGCAAAAAACTTGGAAGTGTGCATTGTTTGTCCAAATTGTAGATTTTTCAAAAATATGTTTTTTTTTGTTTGTTTTTTTTTAAAGAAATGTACAGCTATGGAACTTTTGTCCACAAAATATACAATGTTCATTTTTGGAATCAAAAAGATGCTATTTGCAAAATTTGTGCATTTTAAAGTGGAGTACGTATGAGCCCCAGTCTACTGACATGGGACTATGATGTCTTGATTTACCAATATGCAGAGGAAAATAATGTGTTGTCAACTTAAACTTCTGTTTTTTTTTTTTTTTATGTTTACATCTGGTTGATTCTGCAACTCTCCCTCTCTCGCCTTGAGTGGGTATGGGGTTCACACGATCAACCAGATAGCAACATCAATTGCAACTAAAGTAAGTTGAAAAAATAATTTTACTGTTTTTATCCATAGCATTATTTCAAGCTAGTGAATGGGCAGACATTTGTGAAACATAAGAGTTGCGAGTGCTTAAATGGTTTCTGCTTGATACAAAAATGAAAGTAAGAGTTTGGCTCAGGTTAACTCATATTTAGTTTAAAAAATATTTAAGACTGAAAATGAAATTGTAACTATGAATTTGTATACTGACCTTGAGAGTCACTGCTGAGATCATTGCTGACTGAAACTAAGGCTCATTGCATATTTATATATATATATATATATATATATATATATATATATATATATATATAGATATAGATATATCTCTCTCTATATATATATATCTACAGTATGAACATGTTGTTCATAATAAGCTTGGAAATGCTTGCATTTTATATATGTGTAATCATTTACCATGGAGTATGTACTGTATGCAATAAGACACATATGTTGTGCAATTATGGTTCAACAATTGCACACCTCTGAAGTTTGTTTTTAGACATGAGGAGCTCTTGCCAATAGAGATGTGTGAAATTGGGAAATTTTGCCTAGCAAAATATTTTGCATAATTCCCACATTATGCGAAATTGTTCACCTAGGTGAAACATAATTTTGCCTTTCATTTTCGCTTTCACGTAATGTGAAATTTTGCCCAATTTTGCCAATTTTGCTTTCGCGTAAGGCGAAATATCACCATTACCCTGAATTTTGCCAATGTTTTCAATTTTGCTAGCAAAATTGCAATGCATTGTCGGTAGATAGCTGAAATATCACATGCAGGCTGTTTCCTGCACAGCATATTGTCTGTTGAGTCGGATAACAGTTCGGTGTGGTGCATCACAGCAAATAAACCCTCAAAAATCTCTTTATTTGTAATTTTTGAGAGTTAATTGCTCCCAGAATCTCAATTTAGTTCCTAGTGCTGCTAGTGATCCTTTTTTTTATTTTTGTATCTTTGGTTAATACTTAGTTAAACGTAGGTAGTGTTTTCAGTTTTCTCTGTATCTGTGTCTGTGAGGGAGTTGAATGGGGGAGAGTTGACCTTGTGGTGTGTGTGTGTGTGTATGTGAAAGTAGAGCAGGCTAGTTCCTAATATTTGACAGCTTTCTCACAAGTTGTGAGTGAGTTTCTGTAATTTCTTTTAAGTCTTAATATTTTTGTTGCTGTGCTATTTATCTGTTATATTTTTCTTACATATTGATCCTTTTTTGGGTAACTTTATCTGAACAATTACTACATTCTGAGTAGTGTTGTTCCTGTTTCCCTTTTCTTAATCACTTTCATGATTTATTTTTTTAATTGAAAGTATTTGTGTACATTGACCACTTGACTTGTCCATATCCAGGTACACTGCATTGTTGAATTGCTTGCAGAAATTAAAATTATCATCTAGCCTCTGCATTGCAGCGTTCCTGTTTTTCTATTTAATTTGCTTATCATAGAAAACTTTTCCTCCCTGTTACACCACTGTCGTTTACTATCTGACTCTACTATATAAAAAAGTACATAGTTTTCAAGAGAGTGGTGGTTCCTGCACTAGTTTTGGAGGTGACTTTGTTCATTTCAGATCTTGTTGTCCCTTCCGTCTGATATATCTGTAAGTCAAAACTGTATTTAGTAAGTACTAATAACACATCACAGTACTCGCCTTATCCAGACACCACTTATCCTGGCTGTAGTTCATAGTTTGACTGTGAGGTGTTCTGTGCGGTTGGTTTCCAGTTTCATTTTCATGAACCTACCAGTACCTACCTGGTTATTATCAAGTTGTGTAATAATCATTCCATTTAAAAACTGACATTTGATTAAGAACTACTTAAGTATTTTTTTCAGATTAACTGCACATCCTTGTTGTGGTGGTGTTCTCTGTCAGTTTTGTATTGAACGTCTCTTACTTCTGTACTCCTGTTACCCCATGTTATTTAACTTGTGTTTTTTGTAATTGAAAAACTAAAATAGTGTTTTAACACTTAAATAGGCTACAGTAGCAGTTGTAGGTAGTTATATACACTACAGTGCAGCTACCTGTTTTGATTTCTGTTTGCCCTTTGCAGATAGCAATGCAGGTGTTAAATCACACTTATATAATAGAAATACATAATAATATTCTTCCAGAGGAAGCCAAATGAAACAAGCAAGCATATAAATATGCCTACCAAGAGACTTTCAACTTCAGGTAAAGGTGCCAGGGTGGAAAATGGCTGAAAGAAGTCTGTTGGAAAAAGCAAACTAATTTCTGAATCAGTGCCCTCTGTGGGCTCCGCTGCTGCTGTGGCAGCCAGTAGCAGCAAAATTGAAGTTAGAAGTGGCTTCAAGTCTGTGACTCATTTTTTTACTGCCCAGTCTGTAGCTGGTATGCCTGTTAGGAATGATGCTGGGAATAAGGGAGACACTCACATGAGTGGAGGCACAGATGTCCAGGAGGAGGTAAAAAATGTTGTCAGTGTGACTGTCGTTCCTGCTCAAGGAGGAGAAGCTGATGGTGGTGAGGGTGACAGTGCCCAGCTTCAGTCTGTTTCTCCTGGAGAAGGAGGTAAGGAGACTCAGCCCCCAACTGTGAGGAGATGCCACAGAAGGGAAAAGTTTCCCTGGCAGTAGACAGTGATAGGGAGGAGGAGGATATAATATGTTTTGGTGATGATGATAATGATGAGGTATTGGATCCCCTGTGAGGGCCAGAAGTGAAAAAGATGAAAGGTGATCATGTAACCCATTTAGATGACAAGACTGAGGGTGAGGATATCAGCAAGCCTACAACAAGCAGTCCAGTCACTCCACCTCCCAAGTGTAGCATGGTGGAAATCATGCAAGTGGCCAAAAAGTGAAAACTCACACACCTTTGACTCCACTGTCCAAGGCTCAGCCCCATGTCAAATATAGAGGTTCAAAGTCCCTAGTTTGGGATTTTTTCATGCTTGATGCAGCTGATGACAATGTGGTGATATGTCAACTGTGTCAAGCACGTGTAAGTTGTGTAAAAAAGGGCAGCCACATAGGCACCGATGGCCAGCACACCCACTTGAAAAACAAACACCCATTGCACTGGCACCAACACCAGAAAGATACCAAAGCTGTTGGTGGGACTTCCCTTGTCAAGCTGAATGTTAGTGAAAGCAGTGCTCTAGAGCAGGAGGAAGGAGGACTGAGTGGGTCAGTGGAGGAGGAATGTGAGGAATCATTTTCTCTCTCGAGCAGTGGGCATATTAGCAGTGGAGCTGCCACTCCCTCGAGTTATAAAATTACACCACCAAGCTCCAAATCCACCAAAATAATGAGTTTCATACATGCTGCACATCCCAGGCCCCAAGAGTCACCTGGTACCCCAGTAAGAACAACATTGATGGCACAAGTAAAGCGTTTTTGTTGACCCACTCCCAAGATGCAGCCCACATTGAAGAGTGTGTTTGAGCGGCACTCAAAGTATCCCCCCCAATCATGCTGCTGCTGTGAACTGAACGCAGCCACTGCTGAAATGCTTGCCATTGACCTGTTGCCCTTCTCCTTCCTGGAGAATCCAGGATTCCACCGTTTGAAGGCCCGTGCCTGTCCCAAATGGCAGGTGCCATCACAAACGTATTTCTCCAAACGTGTCATGCCCGAACTGTACAGCAAAGTTTTACAGTCCGTCCTACATGCCATGAAGCATTCTGCCTCCAAATATATCCATCTTGGCATGGATATGTGGATAAGTGGGCAAACAGCAGGCAGCTCATATCTGTGCATAACAGCACACTGGGCACAGATACCTGGGGTGGTTATTGATTTGGGGCCTAGCAAAAGCTGCATAAAGCAAAATTGTGGTGGTAGCAACACACCTGGTATTCATCAGAATGCAACCATAACTGTGCAAAGTGTCACGGGATCTCACTCTGGTGAGAAAATGCTGAATGTGCTACTAAATCAGATCGATTAGTGGCTAAACACACACTCACTCACAGCGGGATTTATTGCCAGTGAAAATGGCTTCTGTGTGGTTAAGTGCACTACTGATGGTGTTTTTTTCAGAGTTCCCTGCATGGCACACTGCCTTAATCTAGTCGTGCAGCAATTTCTGAACCATGATGAAATAAAGGAAACTGTGTCTGTCACCAGACACATCTGTGTGCACTCTTCTCATTCTGCAAAGGCTCTTGACCCATCTGCGTGAGCTGCAGTGCACTAACCATCTGCCTCAGCACTGTATGAAGCTCAATGTTGTTACCAGGTGAAACTCCACACTGTACATACTGGACCAGCTTTATGAGCAGTATAAAGTGGTTTCAGATTACCTACTGCTGCACACCACCCAGGACAGCGCTGGAGCGTCCATTGCCTTAACAAAGGAGTAGTGGTGACAAATGGATGGCATAATACACATTCTGTGACCATTTGAGCATGCAACACAGGCTGTGAGTGGGGACACTGCCTGTATAAGCCAGTCAATACGTCTTATACATGTGCTGAGGCAGACACTGGTAAATGTCCATCACCAGATGGAGACAAATGATGATCACAGTTCTGTTCATGTAATGGGTCACATGCAACAGATACTGGACAGCAATACACATATCTCTGGCATTATGCAGTCTAATGAGTTTGCTATTGTTACCATGCTGGATCCATGGTTCAAGTGTGGCTTGCCTGCCATGATTGAAGGGGGTCATGTGCAAGTGGACAAATTGACCGATTATCTTGTCAGATGGGTACATGGTGCACAGATGAAAAATGCAGACACAAAGGGCACATATACCAGGTGTTGCTACCACCACCACCAGCAAATCATTAGAGGCCACCAAATCAGAGAAAATGTCAAAGTCGTAGCACAGGATGGCAGGTAATCCCATTTGGGATGCTCTGTACTAGGTGGGTATGGAAGAAATTGAAGACAAGGAGGAGGAACATGATGAGACAGCAGGACTCAGGGCAGCACAATGAATGGTGGATGCCTACATGGGAGACACCAAGCTTCTTGGCATCACTGATGAGCCATTGGTATACTGGAGCAGCAAAGTGAGTGACTGGCCTGCACTGGCATCTGTTGCTTTTAAATACCTCAGCCTCCCACCATCCAGTGTCAGTGTGGAATGGGTGTTCAGTTCTGCTGCGGCATTATGCATGACCGTAGGCCAAATCTGTCCCCAAATAATGTTTCCATCCTAACATTTATAAAAAATTAATGAGGCTCGCATTCCACATAACACAGTTATTTCAAAGGTGATGCCACAAGAACTGTGTCTTGGAGACGATGATGACAATGAAGACGTCCAAACTAGTAAGGCTTCTACTAGTAGGGAGGTAGATGAAGCAGCAATGATGACTGAATTTCCACCTGGTGATGACTCAAGTCTTGAAGACTGTGAAGGCTGCTTCATGGATGATGTGTTAGTGAAGGAAGGCTAAAGATGTCCTGCCCCCACCCCAGCCACCACCAGCATCCCCCCCCCCATTTCCACTGAATATGCTGTTTTATGTTATTGTTATATATTTTTTATTTTATTTTGCCGGTTGTTCTGTTACACATCCTGTTAAACTATTTCATTTGATTGCCCTGTCTAGTAACAATGTTCACTTCATTTCATTTTTGAAAATTTATTCACCCCTGCTATGCTAACTGGAATGAACATGTCATCTCAGTAATACAAAATGTCCCACCAAGTGACAAATTCTGAACAACATCTTCCCAATTTCCCACATATACCTCCTCCATGAGACCATGAATGAGTGTCTAGTGAGTGTGCCACTACTGTATATACAATGTAACAATAACAACTTAGTCGGACAGTGCATAGCCAGCACTATGTTACTCAGAAATGCATGCATACTCCATCCCATGTATACAATTAACCATCACGTAATCAGCCTCCTTGTCATCCATCCTAATGTGTATAACACAGACTTCGACAGTGTGGGCCATCACTCTGATACTGCCAAGAAAAACAGCTGAAAATCTGTTAAGCTGACAGATGCATGCTCTAGCATAAACAGCAGTCACAGACCAGTGCATGTAAGCTGCCTCTGAGTCCAGCTAAATTACTCCTCCTCCTACAGCAGTCTTCCACCAAGAACAACTGCAGCATTGCCAATGCTACCACATTTGGGGCCAGTACATCAACCCGCACAATGCAGCAGTGTTATCCCAGCAAGCACACTTGATGTTGTTTTCCCTCCTGCTGGCCACCCATGATGACAGCATTGCCAGCACATTTTGGGCCAGTACATCAACCAGCATGATGCAGCACTTTCATCCCAATAAGAATACGTGGTGTCATTTTCCCTGCAGCAAAAGAAACAGCCACTCAGAAAGCAACACATATCATCAGCAAGCAAGAAGTATGTATGTTCTTCCTCCATGGCCTGTCTTCTGTTCAACTGATTCATGGTAGTTAGATTTCAGTCGTTGTCATGTTATTACTTATACCTCCATTGTGCATATGCATGCCTTTGTTGTGATAGAATGTCAAGTATGCATGCAAGGTAACACACTTTAATGTATAAGTTATCTTATGTATTTCCATTTCACTCTATATAAGGTTTGCCATGATCACGCCATGTGAGGCCAGGACTGCAAAACAAGGATAATGCATCGACATGGCACATTCAGAGCCCAGTCCATCCACATCGCAAGCATCATTATGTACACGTCAGCATTGGAACTGTAACATTTTTCACTTCTTAGAGTTTGTGTATTCCATTCCAGGTACTGTATATTTTTCCTGATATATTTCACCATAGGCTCATAATTGAAATCATTTCAGTGGTGGGACCTTTTTGGGCACATTGCCAACATCGATGGTAAGTATCAATGCTATTTTTTTTTCTTTTGATATTTTTTCTCCACCTTTTTGCAGATGACATTGGATCAAACAACATCCGTCTTGAATCATGTGGCTGGCAAGGCAAATTAAATGTTCTGTTCAAAAGGAATTCATTTTTTAATATTGGTAACAGTGTTAGTTCAGGTAGCATTATAGTGCAGGTGATAAGTGGCTATGCTGCCATTTACAGTGTCAGTTGCACATTCATGGATAAAAGTAATATATCCTTCATCATCTTACAGTGGTTCAATCAAGGGACTTCTTTATGCTGTGTATGGATGATTCCACAGTGTCAATGGCAAAACACATGAGGATACAATCCAAGGCCACAATTTTCACATTAGTGCAGCAGTATTTATAATATGTTTGTTTTCCTTCACAGGTGTCCATTGATGAGGATGACATATGTTTTTAGTTGTCAGCAGTGGCCCACACCTTGCAGGTGCAGCACCTCTATCCAGCGTCCACACACCAGGATGGAAGACTTGTATTTAGTCACCCTGCTGTACAGAGATGGGATGCATCAGCAAATGTCCACCAGAAAACTAAACAACCATTCCAACTGAAGTACTTCGTTCCTGGTAATAAGAAAAAAAGAAGACATTTTGAGCATTGTTACAACTAGGTGCCCCCCACACCACCATCATTACATGAACCAATACTTACATCAGGGAATGGCTGTTAAACTGGAACCCTTGTCATGAACAGACTATGTCTGATGAGCACAACCAGCAGCCAGATTAGGAGGTAACAGACGTACCCCAGCAGCTGAATTCCTGAATATTGACAGACCCATATAGAACATAGTTACTGTCAATGTCTGACATCTCTGTACTGCAGTAACCACAAACTTAATACTTAACCATATCCACCAACCCTCAACCACCTCCTCCACCACCCACCCTCTGAAGACCATCACAAATTAAGAAATACTTACCACAAATTAATGAATTGCTCACATATTGAGCAGCAGCAGCAGTGCACCTGGAGTTAACAGCACCTGAATCCCTGCATGTTGAGTAAAGCAAAAATAATTCAATTACAGTGCAACTCAATCCTAGCTGTAGTCACCTATCCCTCCAAGTAATGAAAAATTCAGTACTTACCTTGTTCTTGAGCAATGTGAAATGTGTTGCATTCCAACATCACGTATCCCAATCCTGGCATGCATGGCATGATGATGCACTCCTCAGCACACTAGATAAAATAAAATCAGTACAAACATATAAGAACTCAAGACATCCCAATAGCAACCCACCATCCCCCTTCTCTTGCACCTGAAAAAGAAAATACAGACAGATACTTACATGTTCAGCTGCAGAAGCAGCAGCAGCAGCAGCATTGATCGGCTATGTGAAGAAGATCCCCATGAAGCAGACAAAGCATTACTTCTCATGGCAACTAATCAGAGCAGCAGGCAGCAGCTACAGGCAACAGCAGCAGCAGCAGCACACAAAAATGTCATTCAATCCACACAAACTTAAAACCACAGAGCCAACAGCATGAACCAGGGAAGCATCTTTTCTAAATGATATTTCCACAGTTTTCAATCAATTAAGAAACCAGCAGCAGGAGGAAGCAAGTGCAACTTTAAGTTGCAAGACCATTTTGTAGGAGGATTTATTTTTATATGCATGGCAAACTGGATTATGATGCATGTCAGGCAGTGGCAGCACCACGGTTAGGTCTGAAAACCATATTAAACAGTGCAGAAAACAGCAGATTTTGGGACCTTTGTGGATGAGAACCATGTAACTGCATGTCTGACACTTGATGTAGGTCTGAATGTACTGTGTAATTTTTTGGAAAATATGTCTGGGCATGTACTGCTTGTTCTGCAGTCTCAGAAACAAGATGTGGCCTAAAAGTAATTATAAACAGTGGCCAAAACTGCATTTCAGTGTCTGGGTGCTGGAGGGGGTGGCACCATAAAACATCATGGCTCAGACCATATTTCTGTCTGAATTTAATGTATCATTTTTCAGGAAACATTTCTGGACATGTACTGCCTGTTCTGCACTCACAGAAACAAGGTGTGGCCTAAAAGCAATTGTAAACAGTGGCCAAAACTGTATTTTAATGTCTTGGTGCTGGGTGACACCATAATACAACAGGACACCACATTTCAGTCTCAATCTGATGTAAAATTTTTTGGTAAACATTTCTGGACTTGTAGGCCCTGTTTGGCATGATCAGCGCTGAGATTCTGGCTGAAATACTTGGCAAACAGGCCCAAAAACAGTTATTTAATGTCTGGGTGGGGGATGTGGTGGACCACATCACATCCTGACTCAGACCATATTTGTGTCTCAGTTTTATGTACCATTTCTCCTGTCATATTTCTGGACATGTACAGCCTGTTCTGCACTTGCAGAACAGAGATTCAGCATGAGATGACTTGTAAACAGTGGACCAAAGACCAAGTTTTGGTTCAGGTGGTGGCTTGGGAGCCATATAAGAACATGGCTGAGATGAGATTTCTGTCTGAATTTAATGTACCATTTTTTAGGAAACATTTCTGGACATGAACTGCTTGTGCTGCACTCTCAGAAACAAGATGTGGCCTAAAAGCAATTGTAAACAGTGGACCAAAGACCATCATTTGGTCCAGGTGGGGGTTTGAGTGCCATAAAACATCATGACTGAGACTTGATTTCAGTCTGAAGTTACTGTCAAATTTTTTGGGAAACATTTCTGGGCTTCTGGGCCATGTTAATTAGTGGCTACACCAAGATCAGGCATGAAACCATTTGTAAACAGTGGGCAAAAGAACATGTTTTGGTCCGGGTGGAAGGCGTGCAACATTTAACAGCATGACTGACACCTGATTTCAGTCTGAATTTAATGTGCTGTTTCAGTACTTATATAAACCCTGCTCTGCAAAGCACAGTGTAGACTGGAGGGGAGGGACCCAACTTAACATTTGTGGCGAGTGCAGGACATGTGTTAAGCACTGAAACCATATTTATGTTTAACTTCACAATAAAATTGCTAATGTTTCTGTGATTGTTGTGTACTGAATGCCTTTGGACTGTTGCTGCGCACACTCATGAATGCTGCAACATCACATATTTTTGGAAAAACATTTTTGTTCATAGGAACAGTACTTGACATCTGTGGATAGGAGGAGAAAATATGTGAATGAGTCAAACAAAAGAAAAACCAAGGTAAGGAGTTTATGGGTACATTACTACTGACTATGATACATGAGTACGACAGGGGGAAGGGAACAGGACAGGTCATGAGTAGTGTAATATGAGAGAGCGATACAGAAGTCAGGGAGCAGGGAAAATGGTTTAATACTATGGGGAGAATAACATTACACATAAGTAACACACCACACAAAATCACTGGACAATGACTTATATTTATGACAACAAACAAACAAGAAGATATAGAGGAAGATTAGAGAACAGAAAATATTTGTTGTAATTTTTTCATCTTTTTATTTTTTTTTTATTTTTTTTGTATTTTTTAAGGGTCGAGATAAAATGGAGAGAAGCAAAGACTTTCAAAACACAGTGACAGGACACAGGATGATAGGATTCATAAATAAGAAAAAACAGTTAACTTGCTGCTGACTTTAAATATGTAATTTAAACATGCCCAGAAGTGCCACCGCCACCTCCACACTGCAAGTCCACCAGGAGGTTGACAATTTGTTGCTGGTCCTCCATTATTTTGTTGATATCCCCACTGGCCTCACTGAACTCCTGTCTGAACTGTTGATAGTCATGCCGTAGTGTTTGCACTTCAGCCTGCACAGCTGCCAGGTCTTCACTGATGACCACCTGACCACCAGCTGCAGCCAGTGCGGGCTCAGCACCCTAATGCTTGCGGCATCACCAACTGTGAGGTAATTGTGCTGCTTGTGTAGCTGCCTCCTGCTGCTGCTGCTGTATCTGACTACTACGCCCCCTGTGTGGATGCCAACTCACCACAGACAGAGAAGGTCTGCTTTGCACCTCCTGGCCACCTTCCCCTTCTCTGTGTCCAGCCATGTCTCCATCCAGCTCACCCACTTCTGTGCTTACACCTGCACTGCTCCACACAGCTGCACTTGATGCTGCTACCTCCCACAATTTGAGGTTCCATTGCAGCGGGTGGTGGTGCTCCATATAACAACGCTGGCCGGTTGTCCTGAAGTGGGATCCACACTTTCCCCAATGCACATCCTGTCTGCATCGATTGCAGGTGACCACTGGGTCACCTACCAATATTTCATAGGAAAAATCCCAGACAGGAGAACTTCGGGGTTGATGGTGCCGTGTGGGGGGGGCACAGATAATGCCCCAGACACTAACTGCCCCAACTGCTTGGGAGGGTGCACAGTATCCTGCTGCCTGGGTGGAAGAACATTATCCTCCTGGTGATGGGGAGGGGGCACAGTCTCCAACTGCTGCTGCTGCTGTGGTGGAGGGGCCACGGTCACCTCCTGCTTCTGGGAGGGGAAAAGTTGGCTGCTGGGTGCTGGTGCTGGAGCCAAAAGCCTCCTGCTGTGGCGTTTCAGTTGTAATGGTTACCTGAAATGCGTGTACAGGTGCCCTACTGTCTTGATCCTTCTCCATTATGTCCACAAATTACAATCCACAAAAACAACCAATTGAAAATAAAGAAAAAAATAGAAATAGAGACCCTGAGAGAGCTGGGTCGGGGGGGGGGTCTCTCTCACATTCACATACACGCAACACACACACACAAAATCACAAACACATACACACATAAACCCAATCACCAGATACTAAAATATGAACTAGAGACAAACAAGAAAAAGTTAGAAAAAAAAATAGCATAAATTAAGCAATTTATCTGTGAAAGTACACTCGCAGTCACAGGGACTAAAAATTCTGCCTGCTTCCTCGAGATATGTAGCACAGGAAATGAACCACTCACTTGCTGTCTGTTTAGACTCAATCATGTAACCACCAGCATGGTGAAAAGAACAATTTTGCCTAATTTCTCTTCCGAAACACAGGTGAAATTTTGCTGTGAAATTTCGCCGAAAGGCCAGAATTATGTGAAATGTTTCACTAGGTGAAACTGGAGATTTTGCCATAATTTCACCTGCAAAATAAAATTTCGCTGTATCTCTACTTGCCAAGTGCATTTAAATGCATAACAGAGAAGTGCAATTATGACCACAATTACTCATCCCTGAAGTGTCTTATTGCACTTTTCAAATGGGCCCTGTACAACAAATGTAAAAAAGTATAAAAAACTCAGCAGGTCAAAGAAAAAGTTGTTTTATTAAACACGTTTAAAATGAAAAAGTAGTCCTTTTGTTTGTATTGGTATTCTGCTCTACCCTCTATTACTGACATTCGAGCAAGATAACATGAGCAAGGAAACCCTCAGAGGGAAGAATGCATTACTTAGAGAATAAATTCTGTCACAATCTTTGTATCAGATACTTTTGTTTATTTGGGAGCTTGTCTTGTCAGAGCTGTGGTAGAGCTGGAGGGGTGATCAAATGCTATAGTGTTAATGCTGCTAACCAGTCCCACACTGTGGGCCTCTCCTGAGTTGTATGCTTAAAAGTGTACATATAAAGGACTTGTGACTACAGTCAGGATAAGGAACAGGATAAACTCAGTGTTCAGGCGAGGAAAGGGAGCAGGATGTACTCAGAGATCAGGGGACACATGGCAATGGGATGAACTCAGTGGGGCAGTTCCAGGCTATTAAAAAAATGAAACTAAAGATTTTTTTTTTCTATTTTAGAAGGAATAACCAGGATAAAGCCATAGTGTAGTGAGAGTGGGATGTTCATTCACAAAAAAAACAAAAAAACATGTCTGACATTTCATTTGTGTAGGGAGAGTCAAATGGATATTTTGGTGTGCAGTATGAGCTGGCTGGCCTGGTGGCTGTGAGTACAATCTGTATTATTATTATGGAAGAGTATTACATGAGTTGGAGTGGATCTCAGCCAATGAGAACCCTGTTTTTTTATACTCATTTAAAAAAAAACACATGGGAAACATGCAGTAACTAAGCTTGTCATTCCATCTTGGGATTCTGGTGACATCACAAGCCACTCAAGCTTTGTTTTCACGGTTTATTATGTCACTAGAAGCTGTCAATGAAATGCGTCCTTGTTACTGGTGGTTTCCATCTATTATTCTTGGTTTCCATCCATTATTCTGTTTGTGATTATCAATCCACAATGAATATAATGCATCATAATTGAAGCATACACTGCAGAGATGAACTAATCTAAAAAATTGCAACACTCGCATTTTAAACCATAGCCACATAGCTAACGAGACACTTGTTACTTTTTTCATATGAAATAAACTTTATTGAAAACAAGAGATGTACAACTAACAGTAAGAGTCTGGCGTAATAATATCGACTCTAACCCGGAACTGATACATAATGAATTATACGAAAGGAATAGAACAGATGGAACAATACTATTTCACATACATTTTCTAATGAATAAAAACCACGTCCCTCCCTCTACCCACCCACCACCAGAGGATACAGGATCAGAGGAGTACCAGAGAAGTGAACATATAGGAAATACATGTAATGGAAAACCAGGCAATAATGCACACAACAACCTTTTAATTAACCACTAAGGAAGACAGAGTAGTGTCAATGAAAAAAGGTGGGGTGCTACCAGGGAAAAACAAAATTAGCAAAGGCCAAGAAATCAGATGTACTCAAGTAGTTAATAAGACATATAGGGGTTCCTAGATACTTTGATATCTGTGAAGTCTATTTGACATACAGTACTAGCTATAAGCCGCTATGCCTGTTATGCAAAAAGGATCTCGCTGTACCATTCAATAAATAAAGGGATATGCTGGTCAAGACAATGTCAGAGAATAACTTTCATGGCACAGGCTAAGATAAGATTCATATGCGGCCTTTGGTTACCAAGTAGGTTATTCCCATAGTCCCCCAATAAATAGACATCGGGGAAGAACATGTCAGACAGCCCCAGCATAGGGTCCAGTCATGACTGGATGGATTCCCAGAAGGGAGCAACTTTTTCACAGGACCAACTACATGAAACAATGTACCAGGTTCCTTACTGCATCTGTAACAGATGTCAGACAGAAGTTTACCCATTCTACATAATTTAACAGTGTTATAATGAAGGTTATGTAAGACCTGAAATTGCATAAACCGGTATCTGTCCCATTTTATGTATTTATATAAATGTTTCCAAATTTGAGGCCAGTTTCAGGAAGAATTAGGATCCAAAAAGACTTGGTCCCGGTAGTAAAATGTTGAACCTTCATTATTATTTAAAAACATGTGTAATCTATGGTAATAATGGGAGATAATATGAGCAGTGGGGGCAGATATGGCCAAGAGGAAGACATGAGTCCTATTGGAATTATCCCAGTGGCCAGTGCCCAAGTGATGCAAAAGCATGTGTGTCAGTTGGAAATATTTGAAACAGGATGTGGTAGGCAAGTAATATTTTTCTCTGGCCTCTTGAAAGGTGAGAAGTTTCTGGTCCCATATGAGACCATCAACTGCATCCACCTCAGCATAAGGCCAGTAAGTTTTAATAAGCACCTGCCTGGCACTTTTAAAGTTGAGGTTCCCAACTAAAGGCTGAGTAGTAGCCTTATATGGTTGTACTTTAACTAGGGAACATAACTGTAAGTGGGCTTGGAACAATTGCAGTTTCTAACTCAGATATGGCAGAGGTACAAAATTAATATTTTTCCACAGTTTTCTGCATTAAAAACTCACAAGAATTCAAGAAAATAAAGCCCACAGTTTCCATAACTTCAATACACATTGACCCTAAAGAGATAAATAAATGGCTTTCATCACTAAATCAGAATAAGTCACCAGGCCCAGATGGTTTCCACCCTAGAGTCCTTAGAGAATTGGCAGATGAACTGACTGATCCTATTAGCTACAGTATATTCTTCAGGAAACACTTAGAAGGGGAGAGGTTCTGGAGGAGTGGAGGCAGGCCACAGTCATTCCACTTTTTAAGAAAGGGGAGAAAAAGCTAGTCTCTAATTACAGACCAGTAAGTCTGACAAGTAGAATAGTTAAAATACTAGAAGGAATTATTAAAAACTATATAAACAATCACATACACTTAAATCAGCTGCAAGATGAATCACAACATGGCTTTACTAAAGGTAGACCTTGCCAGACAAATATGTTAGAATTTTATAATAAGGTCAGTAAACATTTGGACAATAGAAATTCAGTGGATATAACTTATTTGGATTTCACCAAGGCTTTTGATAAACTTCCATGTCAAGAAGTAGTAAAAGCATTAACCATACTTGGGGTACATGATAATGCAGTGGCCTGGATTCGTGCCTGGCTGAGCAGCAGGAACCAAAGAGTCTGTATAAAGGGGGCGTATTCAAATTCTACCAGTGTTACTTGTGGAGTATCCCAGGGGTATTTTCTTGGGCCATTCCCATTCAACATGTACATCTTCCATTTACAATGCAAACAGGAAGAGTGTGGGTGACTAAGTTTGCAGATGACTGCAGACTAGGGATGGTGCCAGATTCTCATTCCCCCTATTCTGCAATGAAGGATTCCTTGAAGCACACAGAGAAATGGTGTACAAGTTACCAACTACTGCTAAATCCTACTAAATGCACAGTAATGCACCTGGGCTGGCATAAGCCTGAAATACCTTATAAATTGGGAAACAAGATCTTAAATATCGTAACTGAAGAGAAGGATTTAGGCATTACTATTTCAAATGATTTTCAGTTTAAAACACACTGTAATAAAACTATTAAGAGAGCAAATGGAGTACTTAACTGAATTTTAAGACATATTAAGAGCAGGGATAGGACTGTGCTGCTACCACTTTTTGAATCACTAGTAAGGCCCATTATGGAATATGGAGCACAGGTTTGGTCTCCACTCCATTAGGGGGAAATAGTTAGGTTAGAAAGGATTCAAAAAAGGGCAACAAAAGCTATTAGAGGTATGGAAAATAAGAATTATGATCAAAGACTATCTGAACTAGGACTGTACTCCTTGGAACACAGGAGATGGAGGGATGACATGTCCCTGCTGTTTAGGGCCCTGACAGATCAGGAACTATGGGAAAAACTTGGGTTGGAATTCCAAAGTCAAGTATATTCCACCAAGGCTCATCCATTGCAGCTTAATAGCAAATCTTGGAAAAGAAAAATGCGGTTTAATCAGAGGGTGGTTGCATCATGGAATGTGCTCCCCCTAGAAGTGGTTGGCAGTCCTACTATGGATAGTTTCAAACTAAAACTAGATGCCTGTAAATCTCTAGAATATGTAAACTAAATTCTTGGCAATCACTATGGACACAAGTTCTTTTGCTCAGTATTCACCTATGATACCTGTGATTGTACAGAAGCTTCTAGAGGGGTTCCCTGTAATGGTCGAGGAAGCCTCTTATGGGGAATGTAAAGAAGTACATGAATGTCCAAGCCTTGTTGTAAACAGTGAAAACTCTCTTTTCCCAACCATTGTTGGACATAAGACCAGGTCTTGTCCCCAGAATGTGGTCTGAACCATTGAAAAGATCTAGCACAGTGGATGGCCAAGTAATATAAAATGAAATTAAGGGCTTGGAGGCCACCCCTCTCCTTAGGATGCATTAATTTATATAGGGCTCATATGGGGGTTTGCTCCTCCATAGGAATGAGGTGAACTAGGACTTCGGCAGAGCATAATTGAACATTCGACGTGAGTACAATAAACGAAGTAGTACATTCATTTTTATAATATTCAGATGCCCCCACATAGATATAAGCAATAGGGACCAACGATCTAAATCTGTTTTAATTCAGGCAATCACTGAGTCTAGATTATATTATTTCATTTTGATGGGTGACCCACTTAAATAAATACCCAGATATTTCAGTATATCACAAACCCAAACTAGGCCCAGATGTTCAGTTTCAGCCATCAGGGTCACATAATTAAGGGGCATCACTTCCATTTTTGCTAAGTTCAATTTATAGTTGGCGGTGTGACCGAACTGGGTAATAACATCAAGGGCAGCAGGTAAAAACATCACAGGAGAAGAAATATGTAAGAGGATGTCGCCTGCATACACTGAGAGTTTATATTGGTGCGACCCAAATGAAATACCCAGAACCTGTGGGGAGGCATGACATTTGTTAATCAAAGCCTCCAAAAATAAATTAAATAAAAAGGGCGAGAGAAGACATCCTTGCCTGGTGCCCTGATGTAACAAAAAGGAGGTCAAAAGGACCCCATTATAAAGGATGTGAATTGAAGGGCAGGAATAGAGCACCCTGCCTCACTGAATAAATGTTGTGGAGATATGAAACTTGGGTAGCAAATGAAACAAATAATCCCAGGAGACCTTGTGAAATGCTTTTTCTGCATCCAGGGATGCAAACACAATGGAAGTACATGAATCCCTGGATGCAGAATTAAGGTAGGCAAGTTTACACAGATGATCTGTCAAAAGCCAACCTGGTATGAAACCTACTTGTTCCCTGTTTATAAGGGGACCCCAAACTTGATTCAACCTACCAGCCAATATTTTTGCAAGAGTTTTAAAATCAATGTTAATGAGAGATATTGGCCGATAGTTGGAGACTCGCAAGGGGTCACTATCAGGCTTCGGGAGGATTGCAATAATGGTCTCCGTAAAGGGAGGAATTGGAGAGGCCCTCCTTGAAGACATAATTAAATGTGTTTAGAAGTAATGGGACCAACAAGGTTTTAAACATTTTATAGAAATTGGCAGTATAACAGTCTGTGCCTGGAGATTTGTCTGAAGCTAAAGAATCGATTACCTGGTGAATCTCAAGTAAGGTCAGGGGAGCCTCTAATATTTCCACGTGTGTTTTGGTCAAATGAGGTAAATCTATATCTTGAAGGAAGGTCTCTAGGCATCTGGGAAGAAAGGGGAAGAGGACGGCATATATAGTGTTTGATAGCAAACTTGAAAATGGGCAACAATATCTCGGGGGGAGGTGAGAAGCTGGCCTGATTCAGTGTGAATAGAGGTTACTATCCTGTCTGTGGCCTGGGAATGCAAACACAATGCCAGGAGTTTCCCAGCTTTCTCACCCTGGTCAAAATATTTTACTTTAGAACGTAATAGTAAGTGTTCCACCAGTAAGTGTTTCACCCTCTCCCCTAATAAGGTGTTGTATTTAGATCTGAGACCTTCTAGGTGTTCCCAATCTGGCTGAGGAGAAGTTGAAGAAATATGTCTCTCTAAGGACTGAATTTGATCCAACAGAGAGGCCAATTCCCTCAAAGCCAGCCTCTTCCACCTGGAGGCCAAACATATTTGTTCTCCTCCAGAGGGCACATTTCAGGGCCTCCCACAAGAGATCAAGTTTAGCCATGGAAGGGGACTTAAGCTCCAGGAAAGAGATAATAAAATGCTGGATATTTTGCATCAAATAGTCAGATTTAATCAGTTGGTTATTAAGTCTCCATAGTTTATCACACTCTAGGGATGGAGAGAAACACAGCTAAAGGAGAGTGGGGTGGTGGACAGATAAAACCTCAGCTGTATAGTGGCATGAGATGACTTCAGAAAGGTGCTCAATCCCTAACAACAAATTCAGTGTGCCTGTGCAGCTGGTTTCATGCTTGTGTAATGTAGATAAACTTTGGCTGTTCTCCTGTCTATCTGTGGGATATACCACCCTGTCGGTGTACGAGGGCAAGGAACCCTAGGGGAAGGTTCCATCCCTTAGGGTGCCGTGAGAGTGATTCCCTTGGTTAATGGTACCTTAGGAAGAAGCCCATGAGAGAGATAGGTGTGCAACTGGAGGAGGAGGGGTGGATGAAGGGGCAAGGAAAAAATGCTTGTGTGTGGAGTGAGAAGAGTCACCCTTAAATAGGCCAAAGGGGGGTGTGTGGCCAGTTACACTGCCCCCTTGAACTACAGGCTATAGCCTTCCAATTCAATGTGCCTGTGCAACTGGTTCCGTGCTTGTGTAATGTAGACAATCTTTGGCTATTTGCCTCTATATCCATGGGATATACCACCCTGTAGGGGTATGAAGGCAAGGAACCCTAGTGGAGGGCTCTACCCCTTGAAGTGCCACAGAAGTGATTCCCTTGGCTAAAGGTACCTTAGGAAGAAGCCCAAAAAGAGTGTCAAGCAAAGCATACATGGTAGTGAAAATGTATCAGAGTCGAGGACCTGTATGTAGGTTGGTCAGTAGTATGGGTTCAGTTGGTAGCATTGGTCAATTGGTAGTATTGTTTGAGCAGAGTAGGCAGAAACAACAGGTGAATAGTGACTTACTCAGATTTCTGACAGTAAGGCATGGAGGTCTGCTTCCTAAGGAGAGAGAGAACAGCCAAAGGGGGAGATGGGACACTTACAGGATGGCAACCTGCTCCATCCAGCAGCAGAAACCCACCTAAGTGACCTAGGGATTATTGCCTAAGATTAACTAAATATTATGACCTGTGGCATGGAGGGGAGAGAAAAAAAAACCCTATGAGGAGGAAATCTGTAGGGATCCAAGGGCTAGGTTGCCTTTCCTCCAGGCTTGGGATGTTTTTGATTAGTGACAGTTCTGCTGCCTTAATAACCCAATCAAAGGTAGGGTGGAAAATATTCCAGTTTGAAAGAAGGCTCTCACACTATCCCTCTAGTGGGAACACTGTGAAGGGTTGTAAGCAAAATCTGCAACACAAATCCTCCAAGGTGGGAAGAGGAGAGCGATCACTGCTGAGGTGTTCAGCTGGCTTACCGATCTAAAAACAAACCAAATGAACCAGAGGCAGTCTTGGGGAGAATAGAGTAGAAGGTGCCTTAGGCAGCTGGTGCTGCAGCTAAAGGATAACAATGTATCCTCCCTTCACAACTTAGTCAAAATTCGACATCAAGAGGTGCTGCTGTGCATCCACTTTTAGACCTAATGGCTAAAGCTCCACCTGGAGGGAGGACATTCCCATTATGGGTCAGGAAGGAAGGACCCTGCACCAGGCATCACATGCTCAGGATGCAGACTAGGGTGCAGAATGAGACCATTGACTGCTAGCTAGCTAGAGCCAACTTGATGGGCATGGTTGGCTAATCTCATGTAGCAGTTGAGCAAGTCACACAAGGCACTTGAGAAAATATCAGGTACTAAGCAGCAAAAGAAACACAGTAGGTACGGTACAGGCAGCAATAAGTAGATGATAGGCATGTGAAACAATGGGAGTGCTGAGTGTTGGAGACCATACATACAGTAGGTCACAAATGTTTAAAGCAAGGTTCAGCGCAAGGGAACCTGGGCCTTTAGTGGTGCAAGGCTAGCCAACCAGGCCATGAATGAGTGCCAAATAAAGGTGACAAAGACTTGGAGGAGTTTAGCAGCAGAGGCAGTAGCCAAACATAATGTAATTAGGCCACACAGGGCAATGGTTCTTCAACAAAACCCCCAGTCCCTGCCATGGGAAAAACAAGGAAGTAATGGGGAAGAACCATGACCCACACACAGATTTTGAAACTAGTTTACAGCAACAGCAGTAGCCAGGCTGACCTCCAGAATATAATAAAGAAAGGTGCAAAAGTAATTGAGCAGCATCCAGCAGCAATTAACTATAGCTTGTAGGGGCAGCAATCTAAATGAACATAGAACTTTAGGGAAAGGAAATGCACTAAAAACAGTAGCAATATTTGCTTGGTGTAACTACAGGAAGCAGGACTGAGTTCCATGGACTAGGTTGCTGAGGTTATAGTGAAGCAGAAAAGGAGCCGTTGTTAGCTGGGCAGCAAAGCTATGAACCGGGTGCAATCAATGAAGGGTAGATAGCATAGGAGAGCAGAAGCAGGGAAGTAGCTTCTGAGCTGAAACACACAGAAAACAACTGAAGTTGCACGTGAGGTTTTGCTGAATCTGGTGAGTAAATGGGAGCCAAAAT
Organism: Neoceratodus forsteri; assembly: GCA_016271365.2. Taxonomy (NCBI): domain Eukaryota; kingdom Metazoa; phylum Chordata; order Ceratodontiformes; family Ceratodontidae; genus Neoceratodus; species Neoceratodus forsteri. Next base: position 941,355,312 of record CM057449.1, on the reverse strand, counting down.
AACACAAGCTCAGGAGTAGCAGAATACTAAGGCAACAGGATGCTAAAAAGTGAAAAGTCACCAAAAGAAAAAGCAAAGGAAAACACAAACACAGGACAGGAACAAGCAACACAAAGAAGCACAGCAGCCAGAGGCAAGCAATACTAACCAAAGCAGAAGAACACAAAACAGATGTCCAGCAGAAACAGAGCAGAGTAGTTTGCCAAAACACAGCAAGACGGGGGGGGGAAGGGGAGCTGCAAGCCCCAGCATGCCCCAAGGGAGAAGACAGACTGAGAGGGCCTCCAGCTGAAAGGAAAACATGCTTGTGTGTGGAGTGAGAAGAGCAGTTCTTAAATAGTCAAAAAGAAGGTGTGGCCAGTTGCACCGTCCCCTTGAACTACAGGCTGTAGCCTTCTAATAATCAATCCTTGAAAAGGTGTTATATGGGATAGAATGAAAGGAGTGCTCCGTTGTCCTGGATGCAATGCCTGCCAGGGATCCAGGAGACCCAAGGAGTCTATAAGGTCCCAGACAGCCAATTGTCCTGGTGATAGAGATTGATGGTGGTTACCAGACCTGTAAAGGTTGTTACAGTAAACCACGTTCCAGTCCCCCGCGAGAAGCATGGGAAGACAGGTCCAAAGTGCCAGTATGGATATCAAAGTAGTAAAAAATCTAAGGTCACCTGTAGTGGGTCCATAAATGGCACCCAGAACAATCTCAAGGTGGCCAAATAAGGCCTGCAAAATGAGAAACCAGCCTTGAGTATCCATCTCTTCCTGAAGCAGATGAAATGGTACTCTCCTGACCACCAGGACAGCAATGCCCCTTTTACGGGAGTCAGAGCCTGCCCCAAAAGCCTGTCTCACCCAGGAACACCTAAAAAGGGGAACCTGGGATGGGAGCAGATGAGTATCCTGCAAAAAAGCAACATCCACTTCTAGTTTATTGAGATGAAACAAGATCTTCGCCCATTTAGTAGGAGATTGAGCACCCTTTATATTCCACGTGCAGAAATTATAGGCAACCGCCATGATATATTAGCTGAAAGAAGAGACCCTGTCCAAAATTTGAAAAGAAGGAGTGTGTAAGTGCCAGGTAAGTTATTCCTGTCCTCCAGTGATAACCCACCCCCAACCTAACCCATTTGTTATAGCAACAAACATGTAACGTAAGGACACAAGAAACCCCAACAAATCTTGTCCAAATCCCACCCCCACCCTCTCCCATGAAGATGCCCCATCACCATTGTGGTGAAAACCACACCACCCCCACCCACCCTCCCACCTCCACCCACTGTAAATTCTACCATAACCCTCCACACTACTATTCCCACAAACATGAATCAGAAACCAAGTAACGAGAGAATATAAGGATATATCATCCCCAAGGGTCTTAGGGACCAGAAAAAATAGTCAAAGCCAAGTGCCTGCTATAAGCTGAAATAGCTGGGTAGCATGAGGATCCGAAAACCTCAGGCCAAGTGTTGACAAAATAAGGGAAGATAGCCCTATTACCCCCAAAGGAGATAATAACCCCCACCAGGAAAACAAAACTGTAGACCCAACCACGATGTCAACTCGTGAGGCTGTCAGTTATCAGCATCATTTCACCCCATCCACCATGCCCCACCTGTCTGTGAACAATTACAACCTTATCAGAATTTAATAACATTTATCAAGTTAAAAATCAAAGATTTAAAGTATCAAAACCATTTATCTTATTTATTTATTTAAGTTTTGGAATTACAGTACCTTTGAGCCAGAGACTCATTTATGAAGGTTCCACGTCAAGAGTGTACAGGGACAAACAGATAATACAACAACATACAATAATTCATAAAACGTCAAACAACAATTCAAGTCAGGTGATACAGAGAGTACCTAAAATTAAACATCAGTCATACAGTGACTAAGTACTAAGAAGGAAAAATGTAAGTCAGAAAGCTTGTTAGAAACAGTAGTCATCCCAGTACAGGTGTAACAGGACTAGACCAAAGAACATGAGTATTAAACAAAAATGTGTCTTTTGGCATGCCACATTGTGAGGTAGGAGTCCATCTGCTCAATCTTTTAAAAAGAACTCCAGAGCAACCTGCACTAGATATTGTGGGTACACATCCACAGAAAGCAGCAGTTATGCATTAACGGTCTTAAAAACCATCCAGTTTCTGCAGTACAGCTGGGCTGTAAAAAAGGGGCAGTAAGCAAGCAGTAGTGTCAGTGGTTGGGAAAAGGAGCCAACCCAATGGCTGACCGAGCACCAAAAAGAAATTTACCAGAAAAGTTAGACGACAGCCAATAAATTATGAAATTGTCTAGTCACAGCCCAGTACAGTCATTGGGGAACAGCATCTGCCAGGGGAAAAAACAGCCTGAGATAAAATCTTGATGCGGGCAAGATAGAATAATACATACAGTACTTGCAGAGCAGAATTGTAGATCTCAGGGGCCACTCCATGCAATTTCCCATTGTGATATGGGATCATCTTCAGAGCAGGAATTCAATGCTGCTACTGAGGTTGAGGTACAGTATAATCGTGGGCCGCAAAATATCAGCTGTGCAGGATCAATGTTCGGATAAGAAACATGGACCAAAGAAGAATCCTGTACACAAATCTGGCACACTGGTGGCATGTTGTAGAGCTCACATTCCTCTAAGCCAGGTGGGTAAGTAACTGACCAGATCAGACAATGAAAAGTTGCTATTGAGATAAAATATGAGGGGTAGGCAGACTGCAGAACGGAGAGCACATGCCAAAGGGTTGAAGAAAATAACTGTAGGCTACCAGCTGGTCCAACAAGAGGGGTGCCCGATTTCACATGACAGTACACAGTGGTTCAGAGAACAAATATTCAGGTACTACAATATAAAGCAGGCACACTAGGGAATCCAGTGGCGTAGATAATGATTTAAGGAAGCTAAGCCGGACTTGACGAGACCTGGGAGAAGTTATTTAAATTCTCAAGAAGCTTTGTCCCCACTGTCAAATGAGTGCCAAGAATCTTGAAGGCAAATTTGTAAACGGGCAGTATATAGTACATGAAACTTGATGCCAGCTAGTATAAGTTTCATTACTGTAGGATGAAAAGCTGCCCATTTTTGTCTAATGGAAGCAGGTAGATCCATGATAATGTGGAGCCTTGCACTCTCCCAAGTGACTGAATGAAGCTCTCGGAGTTTGGACAGAATATGTTGTTTATCCAAATAATTCAGCAATTTTGATATGTGAGGACATGGTGGGGATCCAGCTGGGGGTTTAGGGTGCAAAGATCTATGAGCACACTCCACTATGTATGCCGGGCCATTTGGTGATGGTCCGGTCAGCTTTTCTAGAAAATTCTGCACAAATAAGATCAGGGTGGCCCCTTCTGCATTTTCAGGGAGGCCAAGGACGATCAAATTGTTTCTTCTACTGCACCCTTCTAAATCCTCCAATTTAAGTTCCATTTTGTTTATTTTTTGTCACAGGTAGGATAGTTCTGGCTCTGTTCGTCTGCACCACTTTTCCAAAGAAACAGAACAGGCTTCCAAATCCCCAACCCTTCTATTTATCTCTCTGAGATCTTGCTTAAGAGTTTTGAGCTCCGAAGTGAGGACAATAAGAGAATCCTTTATGGGCTGACTCTCAGTCAAGAATTTCTCTTCTGAGAGAGGGATAGATTCTGATGAAGAAGTAGCAGAGCGGTCAGTAGCTGAGCCATGACCTTTGGATTTTTTGGAGGCCTTGTCCGGCGTCTGGGGCAGCGTGTGTTGTGGTAAGTTTTGCCGCATCTCAGCTTCCATAATTTATACAATCCCAACAAACTAAGTGCAGAGAAAGTTACCAGGAAAATTCCTCTAGTTGTAGAAATAAAGAGGTACTAAAGAAAAAAGATTAAGCAAGTAAAAGATTAATCTATATCCACAACGAGTGGAAGCGGAGCTAAAGTACTTCTAGTTCCTCAGATGCATCACGTGACTCCCTTGGGACACTTGTTACTAAACAAGAAATAACACTGAATGCAAAATAAGTGTGTGTGTGTGTGTGTGTGTGTGTGTGTGTGTGTGTGTGTGTGTCAGGGGGGCAGGACTTTCATAACACATTCATGGCTCTATAACACTTGTGAGTTATGGTTCTACCCTCTCACACTTATATATAAATTGCATATTTTGAGTGAGTCAGACAATTGCATATCTCCTGTTCATATGCAATTAATTAGCTAAAGCAGTTTCTCTGAATATCTAAGATGCAACAAATCTAAGGGCTCAATCCACAACATGGCCACACACCCTATGTGTCTGCATAGTACAGGTGTATAGGACATTATGTACAAAAAGTACATATTGGCAGCACACACAGATCCATGGTGGTCTGCATGCAGTGTGTACAGAGGGAACACAGAGCCCTCTGCACAGTGGGTATGCATAGCAAAGATTCTGGGTATGTTTGACAGCATGCACATGTGTCAGTTGTGTATGCTAATTCACAGCCCCAAATGGCTGGCTTTGCAGAGTACAAATTCTGCACCTACATATGCATGGGGGTTGTTGTAGTTATCCACCATACTGGGTAATGCACAGACAGATGCTTGCACGATATTCACAATGTCTAGCCATCCTGGACCATGCCTGCCTTGGACCATCTGCCTCCCCCACCATGAAACAGTGAAATGCCATGCTTCCAGCACCATAAATATTTATTTTATAGCAAATCTTAAATGGGACCATTCCATAATAGAAGGCACTGGGTTGTTCGTCGCACTCAAGCAATAGCTAGTCCACTTGTTTGCCCATCCCAGGGCAAAGCACAACAGAAGAGGTCTGCAAATGCCAGTATGTAACACAGCACATGACATCCCATCTCACAGGCTGCAGCACAACAGTCACCTGGTAGGCATCAATAGCACCCTCACTTGTAGTTCCATGATGTGGTCCACCTGGCCTTGACCCTGGACAGCAGGCCTGCCTCAAGTGCACCTCCAGCACTGTCTCCAACATTGCTCATCAGTGGCCAGTCCTGGCATTACAGTCCAATGTGGGGCATACTCTATGGGCTCATCCTGTGGCATCCTTGTCATCCCCCTCTGCAGGATCATTATTCCAACAGGTGAGATGGAACCCTGCAATGACACATAAAATGGCACTCCAAACACAGTACCAGACAAGCAAGATAATAAACAATGACAGGCTGATGGCAGCAATGGGTGAAAAGCCCATAGTGGAACACCTACCAGTAGGGGCTCAACCAGTCATCAGTACCCACTGTCCTCATTCCAGTACCCGGTATTCTCCAGGGTGTAGGTCCATTACAGGAAAGGTGTTGGTGAAGCATTATCTTCTTTGTTTTCAGCATACTTCCAGGGTCCAGTGTACCTGCAGACTATGCTCAACTATATCAATCTAAATGAGCTTGGTTGTGATGGAAAGACACCACATCCATATATCCTGCCAACAACTGGCTGCCAGTAATTGGCTATGTGGGGCACTAGACTACTATATAAAGAGGAGAGACATTGGTTGCTATAATCAGTGGGGGACACCAGGGACTGCTGGTAAACATGGGACTGCACCTTGTAACAATGTGCCCTTATGTTCTGATGGACATACTGTATCAGCACAATGAGGTGTTGGAGGGATTAGAATTGCATACCTGCTGAGGGCAGACACAGCCACATTAATGGAACAGTAGTGCATAGGCAGGTACTGCTTCGACAAGAGCACCATAACAAAGATATATCAGCTCCTGGGACCACAACTGCAGTCCTGGACTGATGGAGTCATGCACTAAGAGTGCACACATTTGTGTATTAATGGCCTTGGACTACTATGGGACAGGTAGTTTTCAATGCATGACAGGGCTGTGACTAATATGAGCCAGTCCTGTATCAAAAGGTTCTTCTAGCAGGTGACCGATGTGTTGCTGGCACATCACAAAGACTATATAACATTCCCATGGACAAATTTAGGGCTATGCCCATAGTTAAATGGGGGAAGAGCTCCTCCCGCACATCCTATTTATACCAGCAGGCAGTGTACCGCTCTGCTTAGAGTGAGTCGCACTTGCTAGTTGGCGGTCCTGGTGTGCAGCTGCTCATCTCCCCCACCCCCACCCCTTTTGTGTTCTTGCTCATTTCTTTTCCACGCTGTTAGTTTTTTTTTTTTTTGGGAGGGGATTGTTGTTGCTTTGTTATCCTGCCGCTATGTGTTCAGCCAGCCATGTTATCCCTTCTCCGTGCTGCCGCCTCGTTGCCGTGTTCGTAGGCCAAGGCATCTCGCTTGCTCTACCTGATTACAACCTTCGCTTACCTGCTATTTGCTAGCGGAACCTCCATGGACTCGACCCTAGCTTTACCTTGTCTCTGCATAGCTACACCTCCACGGTGATTCAGCATCCACGCTGCTTTCCATGCTTCCCAGCTGCCACCGAGCTGGGCTCCTGCGTATTGCTGTATCACAGCTTCTGACTTCCCTTCGGCAGCCCTTCCAGTGCCACCTGATTGACCTCCTACACTAGCAATTGTGTATCCCCACCTTTTACTAGCCTACCCTTCTCAATCAATAGTGATACACAAGATGCCTTGCAATGCCTTCTGAACAGAGGTATCAACTGTCAGTGCACATGGCAGAGCAATCATGGATTACAGACCATTCGGCTCAGAGACATACTCCCTGCTTGCCACATTCGTATGGCTCCTGATAGTAGGCCTAAGTTGTGATATGAACCTTCACCTTAGCCTACTTTACTATTTGCTGGTATCCTGACATCCTTTAGCAATATGGGTAACATCAGTACACTCATATGGAGCAAGGTGATTTTAAGTACTAAGCCATAGCACTATTCAGCATTTCTGACAAACAAGGGGCATGCCCTTGCTCCGGAGTACATCATTCCTTAGTTACAGATTCTTCTTACATGTACCTGGGATATCATTGCCTGCTATTGTATACTTGGCTGCATTCTGGTACAGCATTTTGCTCTGGGAACTGGATAGCCTGGATCGCTTCTCTAATCTCTGGATAATACCACAGCAGTCCTCACTACTTTAATTTTCCGTTATTGCTCTCCATTCTGCCTACTACGGTTAGTTTTGAGATATGACTTAGTATTGCACTATCTACAGTATCTATACCACATATGAAGTATTATCACTCCCTACACCATAGAGAACATATAACCACACTAGGAATGAATTGCTGGCACCGCCTCCTCTCCTATCCAAGCTTCGGTCTGCCTAGCTACACATGAGACTATACCATATAGAGCTTTATTATGTTGCTCCCTTTACAGCTATCTACTAACTGCTACAAGTTACACCCTTACTATCAAGATTGGACGCATACCAGCATGTTACCCCTTCAGTCAGCATCTAGGATCCTAATGCACTCTGTTTGCATTCGACTTCACCAGTTCCCAGCTCTCACTGTTCGTCATGATATCAGCACGCCATGCCCATTCAAATCATTTGCTAAAGCTCTCAATCAATAGGACCGCATTCGACTATCTTCATTGCTCATTTGCTACCCCACTTGGAGGTTGTGGGTCTGCTAACCTTCATGGGGCCTAGCTGCCACTCTACTTACCTTACCAGCTGGCCTATGAGGGCTCCAGCTGCACATGCTAGCTTATGTGGGGCTAGCTGCCACTCTACTTCCCTTTCCAGCTGACCTACAAGGGGTTCAGCTGCGCATGCTAGTCTATGTGGGGCTTGCTCCCACTCTCCATTTACTTACTAGCAGACCTACGTGTGGTCAACACCACTCCTGCTACTTCCTACCTCATCTAACCTACACAGTTCAGCTGCATATCCTCACCTATTGGGCTCACTCTTATATTCCCTTGGATGCTTCCTACTGACATGCTGCATTGATTCAGATCTACTGCCTTCAGTTCCTGCCTGGATTCTCAGCACTGCTCTACTGCCTTCAGCCTTTCTATATCATGATTTAAGCATACAATCTACCCTCTTCAGTGTTATTGACTTAACTGTGGTTTCGTCTCTCGGGGAAGACTTCCTCACTTTGGATTGCTCGATTGATGCTACTCATTGTTTGAGTTCATTATGCTGATCATGGAATTTCTGGACTATCACCACTGCAACTTGTTGTTTCAAATTTATTTCAACATGGATTTCACTCTCCTACCATTCTGGCCTGCTCATAGATTTTTGAACTTGGAGTTTACCCGATGGATGCTTGCTCTGTTCACCTTCATGTCTCGATTCAATACGTCTTCAGTTCTCCGTTTCTCTGGATCTGGTTCTACCACTTTGGGGTTCGGATTAGCCGATTGATTAAAAAGTTAGGATTACTCTCCTTTAGTATGCCCAGAAGGACGGGCAGGTCAGTAGCCATGGGTCCTCAGAGGTTTCCCCCGAAGGGGGGTTTTCCTCTCCTGCGTGCTACTGGTCACACTCTCCGGAGTTGGAGGAGGTGATCATACTGCTACTCATTTTCTTGGGGGTGTTTTCCTACTCAACCCTTCAACAGTTGGATACAGAATAATTGTTGATATCATTATTTTTTGGGGGTCTCATAATACTAGACTAAGCATCCTTCCTATGGTGGGATACAGAGAAAGGCCAAAACTATCAAATCATAAAAAGCGACTCATCAGTTCAAGCATCTAAGCACCTTGCATATACTGTCCAGTTCATATGTACTATAATCACTGACTTGCTCATGTCTATGTTAAAGTACCTAAGCATGAATCATTTCATACTACTAGTACCTTGCAAGCATTATCCTACTTACTGGTCTGGCCTCTGTATCCAAGCACAACCTTCAGCATCAAGCTACAGTATGTAACATAAGCACTGAGCTCTGAACCACAGTTAAATTTAGGGCTATGCCCATAGTTAAATGGGGGAAGAGCTCCTCCCCACATCCTATTTATACCAGCAAGCAGTGCACCGCCCTGCTTAGAGCGAGTCACACTCACCCACCATCCTCCCCTGACACCTCCTCCTTCTGTGGCACTCTTATCCCACCGGGGGTCTCATAATACTGGACTAAGCATCCTTCCTATGGTGGGATACAGAGAAAGGCCAAAACTATCAAATCATAAAAAGCGACTCATCAGTTCAAGCATCTAAGCACCGTGCATATACTATCCAGTTCATATGTACTATAATCACTGACTTGCTCATGTCTATACTAAAGTACCTAAGCACGAATCATTTCATACTACTAGTACCTTGCAAGCATTATCCTACTTACTGGTCTGGCCTCTGTATCCAAGCACAACCTTCAGCATCAAGTTACAGTATGTAACATAAGCACTGAGCTCTGAATCACTGTTAAAGATTAATATGATGCCAAGGCAGCCTTCCACGCTGTGGCAGACATGCTCAACTTCATAGCTGCCATCGACTGTACAAGCATGGCAATTATCAATCAATCAAAAATCAAAAAAACTTTATTTTTATAGTGTCTTTCAAAAGCCTAGGTGCTGTACACCTTAAATACACAAATATAAAAACTGAATAAAACAATAATACAAATTGGTTAAGAATAATCTGGAAGGGCTATTGTAAAGAAGTATGTTTTTAACATAGATTTAAAACTATTGACGGTCAGGCATTCTCCTAACCGACGAGGTATAGAATTCCACAGGGTTGGTGCTGCAAATGAGAAAGCATGAGCGCCAGAAGTTTTTAAGCGAACCCTGGGAATCTTTAGCAAGCCGTCGGCGGCAGATCGGAGAGGATGAGTGGGGGAGTAGGGAGTCAGGAGATCTCTCAGGTAGTCGTGTCACTGTTCATGTATGGCTTTGAAGGTAAGCAAGCCTACCTTATAGGTGATCCACCACTGAACCTGCAGCCAGTGCAGTCCGGGCAGCACAGGTGTAATGTGGCTGGTCCTAGAAGTACCAGTCAACAACCTGGCCACAGCATTCTATACTAGCTGCAAGTGGTGGATATCAACCCCAGACAGCCCTAGGTAGAGGGCATTGCAGTAGTCAAGATGGGTGGTAATGAAGGCATGGACCAATGTTGGAAGGTCGCCCGGTGGAACTAGGTGTTTCACCTGGGCGATATGCCTCAGATGGTAGAATGAGGATTTAACCACGGCTGACTCCTGAGATTTCAGGGTCAGGTCGTCATCAAAAATAACGCACAGGTTATGCACCCAGTCTGAGGTAGTGAGCTGAACACCATCAAGCCATAGGCCTGACGCATGCCCAGCCCCCAAATCCGCCCCCAGGTGACCTGAGTCCACTACCAACACCTCAGTCTTATCTGTATTCAGCCTCGGCAAGCTAGTGCTCATCCAGACTTTGATCTCAGACTTTGGCCCAGACACAAATGAAGGATGCATACAAGGATCAAAAGGGATCATGCTGGTTGTGTGCAGTGATGCACATGTAATTACGCATGACTGAGCCAGATACCCTGGCTTAATACATGACACCTACATCTTGGAGAACTCTGGACTGCAGTTTTGACTGAACAACCTGCCTGTTGACCAGGGCTGACCAATCAGTATGTTCAAATGTGCAGGGGTGCTGCATGCTGAATGGGTATACATGTGTATGTCACACTGAAGATATACGTATCTAACACAGGTGACAGCAGATACCCATTATGCAAGTTACCAGTGGATAAAAAGGAGGAAGAATGGCTGGAGTATGGTGACAGAAGATACCCATTATTCATGTCCACAAAGGATGCCAGGGAACAGGAACTGCTGGACTACAGTGTGCTCTGAAAGGGTAGGGGTGGGTAGTTAGGGGGCTGGCAGTAGCCTAGAGGCTAGAGTAATGAGCTATGAATGATCTTGGTATATTCAGCAGACCAGTGTTTGATTCCCACAACCTCCACTTGCATGCTATGTGACTCTGAGCAAGTCAGTTAACCTCCCCAGTGCTCCTGGGTCACCCCTGAAAAAAGGCACTTGTGCCTAGTGGGCCTTACCCAGTTACCAAAGAAAAAATAAAAAATTAAAAAATAGTCAGAGGCACATTCCTCAACTGATACCACTATGCAATTCCTATACCACTCTGGTAGGGCAGGACTGCCAGAAGAAGGTATTAGCCAGAGAAGATGTGGGGATCCTGTACAGTGAAGACCCCAATGAGGGTGAAAGAGGACTCCTGAGGAAGGAGAAGCAACTTTTGGTGGGGGACTCGATTACGAGGGGCATAAATTTGGGAATAGGAAGGGTGAGTGAAGGAGGTGAGGAGCAGAGCAATGGGACGGGGATCCTGAGGATAGCTAGGGCACAGCAGGATGTCATTATCCATATGCGGATGAATGACCTGGCTAGGAACCAGACTAGGATAGTGCAGTAGGAGTAGGGAGCTTGAGAAGGGTCCTAGACAGGTAGCATGCTCAGTGGCTTTCGCTGAGGTGTTGCTTGTTTACAACTGGGAGAGGAGAGAGAGCTCCACACCAGGAGTTTTAACTTATGGTTGAAGGAATGGTGCAAAGGCAAGGGGTGTGGCTACTTTGGAGACATTGGAGACTGGGGATCCACCTGGAGGGATAAGGGTTGATGGCCTACATCCATCTGGGGGGGCACAGTCATCAGTGGATGGTTTAAATGTTACTTTGATGAACATTTGACTAGCTGAAGAGGGTGGTGAAAGAAATCAGGGAGGCAAGCTCTCCTCCCTCACAGGCTGAATTAGAAAGTAGGGACAACCAGAGGGAGAGGAATCCCCAAGGGTGCAAACTAATGAAGGAAGCAGGGTGGAAGAAATAAAGGGGATGGGAATGGGAACATTAAAAAGAGCAGGGAGCGGGGAAGGCGGGAGGGAAGGCAAAAAGAAGGTAACAATCAGGGTGGTAACAAAATCTGGAAGGCCATGTGTGCAAATGATAGAGGTCTAGGAAATAAGATTTCAGACCCAGATGCCATCATGACAGAGGCTGACTTGGGTATGCTGGCCATTACTGAGTCATGGTGCAACAAAAACCAGAACTGGGACATGGCCATACCAGGCTATACACTATTCAGGAAAGACAGGGTGAGAAGGAAAGGAGAGGGTGTGGTGCTTTATGTGAGGGAAAGCATAAAAGAGACAAAGATTCTAGGAATATGGGAGGGGCAGAGGTATAGTGGGTCACTCTGAAGATTTGGAACAGAGCCACTGTTCACATTGGTGTGCTCTACAGACCTTCAGCACAGGGAAAGGAGTTAGATAATGCACTGGTAGAAGCCACTGGAAAGATGTCAGAAAGGAGGAGGGGGAGGGGGGCTGCCGGTAGGAAACTTTATTCTGCGAGATGTAGATTGGAGCCTCCCACCTTTGGCTATAGCTAGAAGTATGGACAACCTGGATTCCCTTCAGGGGGCATTCCTCAGGCAACTAGTCAATGAACCCGCTCATGATGGGGCAAAATTGGACCTGGTACTCACTAACAGGGACAGTGTTGCAGATGTCAAGGTGGGAGGTGACCTGGGGACCAGCAGTCACCGTACAGTGTGGCTCAATATGTGTGAATGCCTCAGAGATGACCTGGCTGGGGGGGAGGAGGACCTGGGTAAAAAAGAGGAACAGTGAGCAAAGCTAGAAGATAGCATAGTGAAGACAACAAATCTTTGCGTCAAGCAAGAGAGCAAAAGCAAGAGGAAAGAGACCCCTATGGTTCTTGAAAGAGGTGGCAGAAAAGGTAAACACCAAAAGACTAGCACCAAGAAAGTATAAAGAGATGCAAAGAGTTGAGGATAGAGAGGTGTATCAGGGGTAACAGAGGGAAGCTGAGAGAACAGTAAGAAGAGTGAAGGTGCAATCTGAAGAGAGAGACGACTGGAGGAGGGCAGATGTGATTCCCATTCACAGAAGTGGGAGCAAAGCAGAGGCAGGAAACTGCAGACCTGTTAGTTTGACCTCAGTGGTATGGAAAATGATGGAATAATTTCTGAAAGAAACAATTGTTGAGTACCTAGAGGCCAGCGGGGCACAGGACCCAAGGCAGCATGGATTCATAGCAGGAAGGTCATGTCAGATGAATCTAATAGATTTCTTTGACTGGGTGACCAAAGTAGTAGACCAGGGAGGGGCTATGGACATGGCCTACCTAGACTTTAGCAAGGCACTTGACAGTCCCACACAAAAGATTAATAAACAAGTTAGCCAGCCTGGGAGAAGGTCCCAGGGTGGTAGCCTGGGTAAACAATTGGCTGGACAACAGGACACAGAGGGTAATAGTAAACGGAGTCCACTCCGAAGAAAGGGGGGGTTACTAGCGGGGTACCACAGGGTTCAGTACTGGGACTGGTCCTTTTTAGTGTCTTTATAAGTGACATTGCAGTGGGACTAGAAGGAAAAGTATGCCTCTTTGCAAATGACACAAAGATCTACAACAGGGTTCATATACAAGGGTGTGTGGAAAAGATGAGAAGAGACTTGGCTAGGTTGAAGGAAAGGTCAAAAATATGGCAGCTTAAAGTCAATGCAAAGAAGTGCAACATAATGCACCTGGGAAACAAAAACCCAGGGGAAGAGTACACAGTTGGGGGGGGTTACTAACAACAACAAAAATGGAAAGGGACCTGGGGGTAGTCATATCAGATGACCTAAAGGTATGCAAGCAATGTGAGAAAGCAGTAAGGAGGGCTGGGGGGTTACTGGGATGTACAGGGAGAGGCATCACTAGTAGAAAACAGGAAGTTGTTATCCCTCTGCATGGACAGCTGGTGAGACCCCATCTGGAGTACTGCATTCAGTTCTGGAGACCCCATCTCTGCAAGACCATAGAAAGGATGAAGGCAGTCCAGAGGAGGGCAACTAAAATGGTGCAGTGTCTGCACCAGAAGAAATATGAAGAGAGACAAAAGGAGCTTAACATGTATACCCTCGAGGAAAGGAGGGACATGATAGAAACTTTCAAGTACCTCAAGGGAATCAACAAAGTCCAAGAGGGTAGCATCTTTCAGAAAAAGAGAGGCGCAAGAACAAGGGGCACAATTTGTAGACAGAGGGGGAACGGCTCCAGGGGCAATGTGAGGAAGTATTTTTTCATTGAGAGGTGGCAGACACATGGAACAGCCTTCCTGAGGAGGTTGCGGGGTCAAAAACAGTGGAGGAATTCAAGAATGCATGGGACAGACATAAGGCAATTCTGGTGGGGGTGGGGTAGGAAGAAGTAGGCTGTTGGTTAACTAGGATCTGCAGCTTATCCAATATGTAGGGAATTGGGCAGACTGGGTGTGTCAAGCGGTCCTTATTTGCTGTCAAAGTCTATGTTTCCATGTTAGAGACTAGCACAGGCAGTATGAAAGTGGACAAGACATGCTTTTGATATGTAAGTGAAAAGAGGAAGACCAATGGAGGGACTATTTAAAAAGGGAAGAAAGGACTATGCAGGGGGGAACCAGGAAAGGGCAGACATACTGAGCAAATACTTTTTTCAGTGTTTGCAGAACAGTAGTATTGGAGGCAGAGAAGTAGACATTAGTCCATTTTCAGAGGAGACAGTCCTGAAGGGACTTGTAAATCTGAAAGTGGACAAAGCAATGGGGCCAGACAGGGTGCATCCAAAGGTATTGGGGAGCTCAGGGAGGTACTAGCTGCACCTCTGACAATTCCTATTTAATAGCTCATTGGAAACAGGAGTGGTTTTGGGGACTGGACAAGGGCAAATGTAATCTCACTTCACAAAAGCGGTAGCAGGGTAGAGGCTGCCAATTAAAGGCCAGTCAGCCTGACATCGAAGGTGGGAAACATAATGGAAACACTGCTGTAGGAAAGAATTGTGGAATATCTTAAATCAAGTGGGTTGCAAGACCTGAGGCAGCATGGATTCATGGGGTAGGTCATGTCAAACAAATCTGATAGATTTCTTTGACTGGGTGACCAATGAACTAGATCAGAATAGAGCAGTGGATGTGGATTTACTAGATTACAGTAAGGTTTTTGACACTGTTCCACACAGGAGACAAGCAAGTAAGCTAGGTAGCGTTGTAGTGGGTCCAAAGGTGATAAACTGGATAAGAAATTGGTTAGTGGATAGGTGGCAGAGGGTGGTGGTAAATGGAGTTCACTCAAGAAAAGTAAGGTGACCAACAGGGTGCCTCAGGGATCAGTGCTGGGAAAACTTTAATGTCTTTATTAATCAACAACTATCCCGATACTTCAAAAATTTCCCCCTCAAGAACAGCATTGAAGCCTTACCTGGACCCTTTTCATTTGCTGCTGGTATTACAGTTTTAAGTGTCCCTGTTTTGGAAAGGAAGGGATCATATTTTGGCTCTGTGGAGTTGTGCTGGGCCGATCCCTTACACTTCCTGGTACCTGCTAAAACTCTGATCCATCCCTGACCCGCTCTCATGCCAACACATTTTCTGATGTCACTATACGGACAGTGCAGCAGTACACTCCATAGACATGAACGGGGCTAGTATTCAAAGTCCATTTTTGGTATTTCAAATGGCCATCATGAACAAATCAAGGACACTGCACAACTAACAAGGTCCTTGTTAGCCAAACAGTACCCTTGATTTTTTTGTGATGGCCATCTGAAATATCAAAAAGAGACTTTGAAAACCAGAGCCATTCATGTCTATGGAGTGCACCCCCATGCTCTCCATATAGTGCCATCAGAAAAAGTGCTGATGCAGGGTATGGATCAGGGGCAGATCAGTTTCAACAGGTACCAGGAAGTGGAAAGGATCAGTGCGGCGTGGCTCCACGGAGCCAAAATATGATCCCTTCCCTTCCAAAATAGGGATACTTGATGAAAATACTGGCAGCATATGAACTAGGGCCAGATAAGGCTTCTATAGTGTTCTTGGGCGAAAGAGCTGCAAAGCAGATCTTTAAGTGGCATTGCAGAAGAGCTGAAAAGGAATGTCTGTCTCTTAGCAGATGACAACAAAATCTGCAATAGGGTGAACATTCTGAGTGGTGCAAAGGATGAGAAGAGACCTGAGAAAACTTGAGGAGTAGTCAAGGTTATGACAGCTGGGTTTTTAAATGCAAAAAAGTGCAAAATAGAGCACTTGGGGCACAGAAATCCAGGGGCAGAGTACAAAATGGGTGGAGTGGTATTGATGACCACTAAGTGGGAAAGAGATCAGAGGATAGTCATATCTGATGTCACCAGGCAGTGTGACAAGGCAGTTGGATGAGCTAGTTGGATTGGATGCTGGTGTGCATAGGGAGGGGTATTACCCACAGAAAGATGGAGGTGGTGATGCCTCTGCACAGACCACTTGTAAGACCCCACTTAGAGTATTGTATCCTTGCCTGAATTGATCTGCTGCTGGCTGCTCTCCAACTTGGGTATGGAGAACTTTCCTTGAAACCTCTTGCTATCACTGGTTACCACTGCACTCACAGTCCATCAACAACAATTATCCTCCTCCCCTTCCACCACTGTGCTCAGGTCAGTATTGTTAGCGGTACTGTTGGAAGCTTGGAGCTGACTTTACAGTTCTGTTGCTGCCAACTGCCTGTGTTAAATTTTACCTAACCTCCCAATTGGTCCAGGCTGTCATGCCATCATGATGCACTGGTGTTTTCTGGTGCTTGCTCTGCACGTCTGCCCACTGACAGTCCTAACTGATGCTGCTACTGGTTTCTACCAGTATTTCCTGACATCCACTGTATGCTCTTGATGCCTGCCCCTTCCCCCCACTGTTCAGTGGTACTCCACTCTGCCACCAGCAAGCCACTTACAGGTAATGGGATCCAATTCCCAGCTACTTCCATCTTTTCCACTTTTCACTCAGCCTTCTGATTCCAGTTGCTGCTGCTGTAGCTCCATCACTAGTGCTAGTTGCTGCTGCTTCTTATTTGGTCCGTCCAAAATGAAAGCTCAGTAACGAGACATGCCACTTTTCTTTCTTCTCTTAAACCTGCATTAAGATCTGTTGAAACTGAGGGTGGGAGGTGGCTTTTAACACTGTCTAACAATTCCCCAGAATTGTTGCCAACTTTGGAGGCAAAGAGATGGATCCAGCTACTCAAGTGAAAGAGTTCTGTAATCCTTGATTTATTTTAAATGTCTGCAATCTTTCTGTCTTTTGTCTATATCAGAAGTACTCAAGCTGATGCTTCCTTCAAAGATACATGATTACAAAATCAGAGTTGTCAGGCTGATAAGGTATAAGTTGAAGCAATGTTTTTTTCCTTTTTTTTTTGTTTAAAATTCTAATGTGATATTTGATGAATTACAGCAGTAATCACCTCCAAAACAGATAATGGTTTGAACATTGCATTATGGAGCAACGTGGAAGTTCAGACTTTGACAGAAGGGGCACCTTCACCACACCCGGTGCATGTTGGCAATGAGGGACTGCCCTATGAAATACAGCATACAGATCCCCCCACCCTCATTCAGATCTTGAAATACGGTATGGAGCACCCAAATGCAAGCAAATATGTTTGGCATTGACAAATACTTGTTCTGGGGTGAGGTTGCTTTGCAAAGTTATTTAGAGTGTCTCCAGCCACTCTGTGTCTTTGCCATCCTCTTACTTATGGCTTTGTCTACTGCTTATCCATTAAACCTTGGGATGGGGGGGGCAGTGAATGGTTGCTGCTCCGCACCCCCTTCTGTATTTTGCTGATGTTCTATTTGGGTGGCATGGATAACAGCTGCAGATGGGCTGCCTACAGTATGTTCCATGTACTTCCAGCACAGCCTGTGTCAGAGAAGAGAGGCCATGCTCGAGAATATCAGATTGGTGGCCAAAGCCACTATCTGTGGAATGCTGATGGCCACAAGTTCCTCACACATGTCCACTATCTCTGTGAGCAGTCCATTTATGATGTCAAAGATATGCTGCAGCTGCTCATTCCCTGCACTTGTCTGGTGTATACGCTGCTGTTCCAGGCCATGCACCTCATTATATATGCCCTGCAGCATCTGCTTCCTGTTCCGATGTTCCTGGGGCCATGTCTCTGAAGGCCACCTCAGAGGGTGTGTGTGTCTATAGATGGTTGTCCTGTGGCCCCTTGTGTATCCAGTGCAGTGCTGTGTGTGTGCTCAGGGCTGGTTTGGACATGGTAGTGTCTGGTGCACCTGATACAGTGACAGTTAGTGTGTCCACTGTGGGTATGCATTGTTGTGTCTGTGGCATGAAGCATGTGATGGTGGACAGACAGTCCAGGTGATGTGTGTGTGTCCTGGGACATGTCTGCCTGGTGTGTGCTGCGTGGCATGCCTGTGCAACTGTAGCCATCCTTTATGCAATTCATGATGCTGTCGCGGTGTCATGGGAATCCTGGGACACAGTATATTCTGCATCTGTGGGTGGTTTAGATGTGGCTTTTGTAATAGCTGACATACAGTACTGCACACTTGTGCATGGGGGGGAATTGCCCAACTCCTGTGGCACGCATGTGGTATACCTTCCTGTCTCCTGTGGCTTTTAGTTATCAATGTCAGTTTCCTCATCCTGGTCAATTGTTGATGTGTCTATATCTGTGGGAGACATGCATAGTATTAGCAATGTATACATTCATGGCATGATCACCATGTGGCCCCATAAAAGTACTCACCATCCAGTGTTTCAAGTTTTTCCTCATCACCACTGATGGATTGCTGGCTAAAGGCATATGCCACAATATTTTCTATTGGTGTCATTTTGGGTCCTCCTGTAAGATGTCACCACCCATTGCCAGCTGAGACTGCCTCCACTGTGCCAGTTTTTTCTTCAAATTTCCCCACAGGTTACGCCACTTATATCTGATCATTGAGAATCTGCATGGTGTGTTCCACATGGCATTAATAGCATCCTGTATGCCAACCAACATCAGGTGCTTGTGTGATGGTATGCTCCTCTGTGCCCCAGAGCCATACAGCATGGCATACTTCACATGCACTCCTGTGGTAGTGATGAAGGTCTACTTCACAATGTTGTTTGACATCCAGGGCTGTAACTACAGATGCCACAACTGCCCACTCCCCTGTCCCATGCATGTGCACCAACTGGACTAGGTTGTCCCATTGCCTGTGACTGTGCTGTTGAATTCCTGCCCATGCCAGTGACCATGGTGTGTTGCTTCACCCCTGTGTCATCAACAGTTGAAATTTCTGTGTTGCAGTCTGGGGCCGGGGTGACATCTGCTTTAGAAGTTGGGTCAGGGGCATTCCACAGGGGTGTGCTGCTCCCCACAGGTCCCTGGCCATCCACTGTGGGCACCTCTGTGTTGCCATCCTCACATGTCTACCACTCCCATGTCGGCTGTGGATCTCACCACCTGCACAGTCATTGCAAGCCACAGAAATATGAACCCACTTTACATATGGATAAGAAAGAATCAGTGCTTTTCTGTGGCTCCAGTGCTCTTTACCCACTGGAAAAAAGTTCAGGTACTCAAAGACAGGGGTTGAATCATTTTAAAATTCCACTTTGAAAAACTTCTGCAGAAATTTAAGAATCCCACAGAAGGGATATTCTGTTTAATTGTGTGATTTCAGTGAATCTGTTGGTGGAAGTCCACATTATGCTGTCAACAATTCCTCAGGGTTACATGACAGGGACAGTTCAGTTGAATTTCTTCTTTGAGGAATTCTGCCAGTTGAAAAAAAATCTTTCACACACCTCAAATAAGTAACACCAAATATTTGCAGTTTCAGCCCTCTACACATTTGTTTTTCAATTTATTCACTCAGAAAAGTCATGCTGAGATGCACCATCTCTTTTCCGGAGGGATCCTACCTCTACCTATTCCAGCAACCGGGTGGACTGAAGTACTGAGAGCTTAAGTGACTTACCTAAGGTCACAGAGTGAGCATTTTGTGCTGCCTATTGGGTTTATTTATTTCTTTATTCCAAAAGTTTCACCAGGAAAGACATACTGAGCTGACAACAGCTTGTTTCCAGATGTGTCCTGGGGCAGCGGATAAAGAAGGGCAATGATAGTGCATCTGGGCAACAGTTATACTTGCAGAAAACAAGTATAATAATAAAGGAATAATGAACCAATCAGAGATCAGCTTTCACAATGCTGGTGACATCACAAATGCATAGTGCAGCACTGAAGGCAGCAGAAAAATTCAAGAAGATAGAATTAAATCTTCAAATAAACAATGGATTTTAAAGATAAGCTAGTAAACTGGGGCTAGATTCAGAAAAAATCGCAAAGCACAGAGCAAAAGTTTGTGCTGCACTTTGCGGATGCGTAGGTGTTAAATCTTGCTATTCACAGTTGGATAGCACACCACCCTATCTGACTGTGAATAGGGCCAGGACAAGTCAACACTAACCCATTACTGCTAACACTAACCCGACTAGCACTGCCCTGTTTGCAGCCTGGAGAATGGCCCTGCAATGAATAGCGCAAGTGCGTTATTTGTAATTCACAAATTCTGCCATGTGAATGAGCCATCTGGGCATGCAAGGCACTATCTTACCATTTGCATGCCCATCATGGGCCCGTTTACATAGACTGCAGCCAGATTTTAGCATGCCTCACCCCCAGCTCCTACTCCAAATGCAGCCCTGTGACCCTGGTGTCTAGTGCCCCCCCACTGATCGCCATCCCAAGAATTCAGAAATAGTTTCCCCTCATGCTAGTGATCCCCCTCCCCCTGTGATTGCCAATCGCCTGACCCAGTATAGTAAAGTTATTTCCATGGTGCTAGTGGTCCCTCCCTCCCCCGGATTACCAGCCCAAGCAAAAAAAATAAATAAATAAGTGTCCCTGGTGCCAGTGGCCCCCCGGTGATCACTGATTGCTGGCCAAGTAAAAATAAAGTTTCCTTAGTGGCCAGTGGTCCCTTCCCCAACCCAATGCCCTGCCTGACAACTAGCAGTCCCACTCCCACCGATCACCCATCTGACATTGACAGCATGTTCCCTGGTGTCTAGTGTAACCTCTCCATCCCAATCCCCTTTATAGCAAATTCAAAAAATGTCCCTGGTGGTATAGCAGACCTCCTCCTTATCCCTGATCCCCTGTGAAGTGAAAGAAAACTTGTCCCTGGTGTCTAGTGACCCCCCACCCTGGCAGGTAGTGTCCAACCACCCCGCTCACCCCCCATTCCAACCCCAGCTGGGGACTGGCACAGCCCTCCACTCTCCACCATGGCCGGTCGCTGCCTGAGCTGTCAAGGAGCACATACTGTATACATTAAAGCAAGGACTTGGTCAGCAGTATTTGCTCCAGGCAAGAGAACCCAGCAAAATACCCTTATGTTGAGCAAATGCTTTGTGTATTGGACTGCAGCGATATGTAGGTCCCCTTCCCCTCATTTGCATTGTGGCCCCTCCACACTTTTACCCCAGTGCAAACCTGGTTTGAGCGTGCAAACTGAGCTTTTGTGAATATGAACTCGGCACAAAACTTGGTTTCCTCATGCAAAACCAGGTTTGTGACAAGGCACAGTTCTGTGAATCTAGCCCCTGACATTTTATAAATCAAATATGCAACGGCCTAACTCACAATATGCAGTTTCTCATCACTTGTGAGGGGGAAGGACCTTTATAAAAAATGTATGACCCTGCAACTCATGAGTTATATTTCCCTGCCCCCTCACACTTGAAGATAGGGTGCATATTTTGAGTTAGGCCACTGCATATCACCTATGTAAAATGAGTTTGCGGCTGACAGTATAGCCTAGAGGTTAGAGTAACGAGCTGTGAATGAGCTTAGTACACCCAGCAGGCCTGGGTTTGTTTCCCATAACCTCCACTTACATACTGTGTAACTTTGAGCAAGTCACTTAACATCCTCAGTGCTCCTGGGTCACCCTTGAAAACAGGCATCTGTGCCCAGTGGGCCTTACCCGGTTACCAAAGACTAAAATTAAAAAACAGAAAGAAAAACATGAAGACCGAGAGAGGGATGTGGAAATAAAGAGAACAACTGACTAGTAATTCTTACTCTAGCTTATATTTTGCTTCACTGTTTCAGGAAGATTTATATTCTTGTGCAGCCTGCTATTTAAAAAGAATTATAACAAAACATATTTCATAATGTCATGTCTGTGAAAGATTCTAGGTGATACATAATTACATTGCACTGTTTGCATTCTCATGCCAAAAAACTCAGTGACCTGTTTTACAAACTCACTGACAAACTCTGATGGAGGTGCAGTCTGACAATTAAAAAGTATGTTATCTTTCACCAGCTTGTTATGGCTAAGCATAAAGTAGATGCCAGCTTTTCCCTAATCCCATCAACCCAGTCTGTAGGAAAGGTCAGGGGTCAGTAACTGCCTCAACAAGCTCTTATCAATTGAATCCAAACAAGCACTGCCACTCACTGTACCAAGCAGCTGCTCACAAACAATTATTCTGAATCTGTCCTTAGTACCAATTCTGCACATCTCACATAGCATGGAAAGCAGAAGTTGAACTGTAGCAGAGGGCACCATACAGACTTGGCAATAAAATATGACACTGTCCAGGCTTCTTGTCATTTATAGACTGCTCATTGTTACAAAAACGTTTTTTTTCTTATTGTGGAACATGACAAGGGCTTCACAACATGTTATAGCTTGACCAACACCATCTGCCTTTGGCAAAGGATAAAACAGTTGGTTGTTTGGTAAACAGTAAATGATTTATCAGAAATGAGGTCACTGCAATGAAAATGCAATGCACAGATCAATTTTTTATGAAGGCTACAATGAAGTAGAGCTGTGGCTCAGTACTGACACATGGAACCCAGGTTTGCATGGAAAGATGTACAGTAGCAATTCAGACCTATCTTGGTTGGTGGGGAATGGATACCTCACAGCAAAGATGTGCCCCCCCCCAGTCAAGAAAATTGGACTATGTTGCTGTGACAGGAAAGGGGGATCAAAGCCATTTAGTCTTTTGATTCATTTATTGTTTTCTGAATATGCATCTGCTTCAGGTCCAAGATGACTACCAGATCCCATAATCAAGTAGCCCTCTTGGACCTGAAGCAGATGTACATTCAGAAAAGAATAAAAGAATCAAAAGACTACATGGATCTGGTCCCCTTTCCCACCACAGTTACTCTTCAGCACTCTGTGCTTCCATGTTTTGAGCCAGACTTGACAGTGTTTTAGTGAACACTGCATGTGCCCCTAACAGCAGCAAATGGGTGATATATAAAGCTACCAACAGTCCCTATTTTCCCAGCACAGACCCTATTTTAGGCAGCATGTCCCAGTGTCCCCACAAGTTTTGCAAAATGTCACTTTTGTCCTGATTTTTGCTTACTTGTCCCAGTTTTGTCCCCTTTTATTTTTGCTGACTGCTACTCCGTGAGTGACAGTTATTTCGGCACCACTGTGGCGCTGCTCGGGCTGGACAGCAGTTTGCAACTTCAACCCCTGTGCCTGTGTTGCACTGCATGCATGTCAGTGGGAGCATAGTAAAGTGTATTCCTTCCTTTTAGATTAGACTGCATGGTAGTGCAAACAAGCGCATGTGGACGTCTGCTTGACAGCAGCTGAGAGGGACTCCAGAAGAGAAGAGACTGGCAGCAGTGAACTAAGGTACCCGAACCTGATCAGCTGTAGGGAAGTGTGTGAAAACAATCTGGTGTGGTGGTAGGAGTCACTGAAATGAAGTTTCTCAGCAAATGAGCTGAGTTTAAGCGGGTTGGGTGGGACAGTCAGGAGGAGCAATACATGCAGCTAGAATGTCTGATCACAATTTAAAGCAGGTTTGCTTCTAATGAGCTTTCTGTACATCATGATTTGGAACTTACTGCAGCAAAATGATGTATTGTTTTAACCTGGATGTTTGCTACTGGTGTTACTGTGGGGTGGCAGGGCCAGAGCAAGCAGAAAATGTTAATTGTTTGTGTACAGCGTTGTCTGCGGCAGTGCCCGTGGAAGTGATACAGTGAGGAAGTCATGGTCAGGATGGACCGTCCCAGTTTTAGGCCTCAGAAAGTTGGTAGCTTTAGATACAGCTTGGGGTGGGGACAGGATTCACTGGTGAAAAAATGGGAAAACCATAAACCAAGTAGCTTGAATAAGGCGATAGTGGCAAAGATGTGTCAGTTTCCCGATCATGAAAGAAAACCCTGTGCTGTAAATGATTCAGCATTTCTGGGGGATTTTTTAGTTGAGTTTTGCTGTTGCCTTCTGCTTCACTTAAAATAATTTGTTTTTAATGGTGTACTATAGTAAAATAAAAAATAATGAATGTTTCTGAACTGATTTTTCTCATACGATATTCAAACTTTATCTAAAAACAGTATAATGTTAGCCCTGCCAGATGACACTGAAATAAAACCCTTACAATGCATGAAAACAAAACGCAGGAGCCTGTCTTTTCTATAAAGAATGTTCAGTTTGCAAATACTGTTTTTGCAATTCAAAGGAACAATAGCTGCCAAACTTGGGCCACATTTGGTCAGGCAGAGACCACAAGGGTTCAGTTGCGTCTTCCCACCTGTTCTCCACCAGGTCAACCAGATAGGCTAGCTCTGTGGTAGACTTCCTCTGGTCCTGTTGCAGCACAGCCCTGCTTCATCTGCCTGACATTTTGCTCTCCTGCCTAGCCCTTGCTTCATATAGAAACATAGAAATTGATGGCAGATAAGGACCACAAGGACTATCCAGTCTGCCCATTTTTTTCTACCTTATGAATGTGCCATAGGCCTGCACTCTGCCAATGACCTATCTATTCATACTCATCTGTACTGCTCCCTTATGCCTATCCCATGCCTGTCTGAAGCTCTGCACTGTATTCATATCCACCACTTCCTGAGGTAGGCCGTTCCATGCACCCACCACCCTCTCTGTGAAAAAGAACTTCTTCACATTACCCTATGATCTGCCTGCCTCTAATCTCATGCTTTGTCCTCTTGTCCTGCTATTTTTCTTATATTGAAAGATGTTAGACTCTTTCACCTTGTTAATGCCCTTAAGATGTTTGAATGTTTCGACCATATCACCTCTCTCCCTCCTTTGCACTAGGGTATACATATTGAGCTCCATTAATCTGTCCTCATATGTTTTCTGATGCAGTCCCTGTACCATTTTGGTTGCCCTTTTCTGGACTGCCTCCATTTTGTTAATGTCCTTGCACTGGGGCAGCCCCCAGTACTGCACTTAGTACTCCAGATGGGGCCTAACCAGTGTCTTGTAAAGAGGGATTATTCCTTCCCTCTTATGACTTGTGATGCCCCTACTAATACACCCCAACATCCCTCCAGCCTTACCTACTGCTTTAGTGGTCTGCTTGGATGATTTCTGATCATCTGTGATGATGATGCCCAAGTCTCTTTCTTCTGTTGTGATTGCCAGCAACTCCCCTCACGACCTATAGATGGCTTCAGGGTTTCTCTTCCCTGTGTGCATGATCTTGCACTTCTTTGCATTAAACCCCAGTTGCCACTCTTCTGACCATTTTGCCAATTTATCCAGATCTCATCTCATTCTGCCCACCCCATCTGGATCATCTACTCTGTTTGCAGATCTTGGTGTCATCTGCAAACAGACAAACTTTACCCTCTAGTCCATCTGCAATGTCACTGATGAAGATATTGAAGAGGACTGATCCCATGACTGATCCCTGAGGTACCCCACTTGTGACTTGCATCTCTTCTGACTGTATACTGTTTACCACCAATCTCTGTTTTCTGCCCACCAACCAGTTTGCCACCAAGTTGACCAACTTCTGACCCACCGTGAGCCTACCCAGCTTATTAATCAATCTTCTATGTGGAACAGTATTGAAAGCTTTGCTGAAGTCAAAGTAGGTGACATCAACTGCGCCCCCTTGGTCCACCACTCTGGTTACCCAGTCAAAGAAACCTATGAGGTTAGTTTGACAGGACCTTCCTTTTGTAAACCCATGCTGTCTCGGATCCTGTGCTCCTATGGATTCCAGGTGTTGCACTATCCTTTCCTTAAGGAGTGCCTCAATAATCTTGCCCACTACTGAGGTAAGGCTGACTGGTCTGTGGCTTCCTGCCTCCTCCCTGCTACCACTCTTGTGGAGTGGGATCACATGAGCCCTTCTCCAGTCTTCTGGGACCTCTCCTGTGCTCAGAGACTCACTAAACAGTTCTGATAATGGCTCTGCTAGTTCCACCCTTAGCTCCTTTAGTACCCTCAGATGTATGCCATCAGGTCCAATTGCCTTGTCCACCCTGAACTTATCGAGCTCTTGTGGGACCCTTTCTTTTGTGAAGGGACTTGGGCACACCTCCCTCCCCCCTGTGCCCATGATGCTGAGCTGTGGGCCCCTCCCTACCTTCTCCTCAGTAAATACTGAGCAGAAGTATCTATTTAGGATAGATGCTTTTCCTTGGTCCTCCTCCACACACTCCCACTTATCCCCTTTGATATTAGCAATACCTCTCTAGATTTTCTCCTTTCACTAATGTAGCTATAGAAAGCCTTGTCCCCTTCTTTTACTGTTTGTGCTAGTGTTTCCTCAGTTTGGGCCTTTGCCTGCCTTACTGCCTTCCCTGCTTCCCTTAGGAAAGTTTGGTATGCCTCCCTATCTTCATCCCACTGGGTTTCCTTATATTTCCCAAAGGCCAGCCTTTTGGCAATGACCTTTTCTGCTACTGTTTTTGAGAACCAAAGTGGTTTCCTCCTTCTTTTGCTCTTGCTTTTTTCTCTAACACAATGGAATGTTGCTTCAAGTATTGCATCCTTAATGCTTGCCCATTTTGCATGTACCCTCCTCACCTGTATTTCTTCTTGCCAGGGCTAGCTTAACTCTGTTGGCCATCTTATTAAAGTCAGCTCTTCTAAAGTCCCATATTTTTGCCTTGGAATGGGATGATTTAGTTCTAGTGGCCAAATTGAATCATACTATGTGATGGTCACTGGCCCCCAGGTGACCTTCTACCTGAAGATCTGTGATCCTTTCCCCATTAGTCAGTACTAGATCTAGGATAGCCTTTTCTCTTGTGGGTTGTTGTACCAGTTGTTTGAGGCCCTTGCCTTGCAGGGAAGCTACTATGTGTCTAGTTCTGGTGGATATTCCTGCTGGTATTGACCAATCTGCATCTGGCATGTTGAAGTTTCTCACACCACGTTCTTGCAAGTTTAAGGGCTGTATTGGTGTGTTCTGTCCATTTGTGCAACAGGTTTCTGTGGTAGTGTTGCAATAACATTGAACTGCACAGTACAATGCATACTTTCAGTGTGTGTGGAGAGTAGGTCCTTGAGCTTGCACCAGGCATGGGGTTGCACGTGCACAGGGTGAGCATGCATGGTGTGTACATGTGCGGTCCTGAGCAGGGCTGCATACTAACATTGTGCAACAGCATGGGGTGCATGGCCATGCTGTGTGATGGCTTTGTTGACAGCAAGGGGCATCATATCTGCCCTGCATACTAACATTGCACTAGTGCAGGTACAGCACTAGTGCACACACTAGTGCAACTAAACTAGCACTTGGTGCAAACTTGTAACATTAAGCCAATTTATGCAAATGAGCTACTTTTGCAATCCGAGGACAAACACCCACAGTAGCATGTCATTAATGAACTGTATGCATTCATCAGACTGCCTAATTGAGTCTGGAGCATAAAAAGGAGAAAAGGCAAAGTGCACCACCTAGATTCCACAGCAGAACTGCAGGTAATTAGAGGTAGATGTCATAGGTCATAGGTCAATATGAGCTCGAGGGACTAGCCCATAATGAACTCACCAGCCATTAACTCAGGTGGAAATTATATTTGAAATCACCCATAAATAAATCAAGATTCTTTTTGAAGATCTGGAAAGTAGAACTATGCATCACGTTCAGAGGTATCGAGGTCCAGATTGGTACTATTCTCTGTGTGAAAAAGCAATTTCTTCTAGTTGTCTTATTCATGCTAGATCGTAACTTTAATTTATGAGACCAAATATTATTTGCAGTATGGTGCCATTCCATGCATATAGACTCAAATAAGACCGTATCTCTTGTTGCTTTATAAATTAAACATAAGTCACCTCTTAAAGAGCGATATTTAATGGAAAAAAGGCTTAACTTTTTTAATCTATTATCATATGGTAATGTTTTCAGATTGGAAATATGTCTAGTAAATCTCCATTGAACTTTTTCTACCAACAACTTATCCTGAACTAGTGTTGGAGCACAAAAGGATGAGCAATAGTCAAGATGAGATCTGACTATACTACAATAAATAGGTATTAACACTTAAGGCTCCCAAGATTTGATATTTTTCAAAATGCAATTTATTAATCTATGACATTTTTTAACCATTTTGTTTGTGGGCTCAGAGAATTTCAAGTTGTTAGTAATGTAAACTCCCAGATCCTTCTCAGAGGTTACTGTACTTAACAGAATATTGTCCATAAAATAGTTTACAAGCTGATTGCTTTTGCCAAAATGCATCACTTTACATTTAGAAATGTTAAAGGTTAATTTATTTTCATTTGCCCTGATAGATAAATTATTCAAATTAACCTGTAGCATCGGAGTGGAGGTAGAGTCATTAACTATACACCCCAATTTGGCATCATCTGCATATTTATTTAACCATACTACATTTGTGGTATTCATACTAGAGATGGGAATATTCAACAAAACTGGGCCCAACACTGACCCTTGAGGCATGCCACTAGTAACCATACTCCAAGTGAACTTATATCCCCTGATGCTAACTTGTTGTTTTCTGTTGGTTAACCACGATGAAATCCAGCTAATAATATTCTTGTGTAGCCTTATATTCATAAGACATTCAGTCAAGATTTTATGAGATACTGAGTCGAAGGCCTTTTCATAATCCAAAAAGACTACGTCCACTGGAAGGCCTGCATCCAAGGCTGCATTAATGGGTTCAAAAAAATTGATTCAATTATTATGACATGATCTACCTGGTCTGAATCCATATTGGGTTATATCAGTCTGTCCATGTTTTGCTATATGTATGCTTATTTTATGTAGTTAAAGTTTCTCCATAATTTTATCTATACGGTAGGTCAAACTGATCAGTCTGCAATGCTTTACATTTTGTTTAGTACCCCCCTTATGAATGGGGATCACCAAGGCTTCTTTCCACTCGGTTAAAGTCACACCAGTTTTAATAGATTCATTAAACAGAAGGGTAAGAACACCTACAAGCTCATATGAAATTTCCTTATGAAAGACAAAGGGGATGTTATCTGTTCCAACTGTAGGTGAAGATTTGAAGGAATTGATGGCTGAATAAACTTCTGAAACAGTAAATTCTGCTCCAGGATCCTCCGTGGTATAATCTATGTTACTCACAGGTTCGTTAGATTTAAAGATACTGGAAACGTACAGAATGAATTCATGAGCCATTAACTGTTCATCAGATACCAGATTATCATCAATTTGCAGCGGGCCTACCTTGGAAGGATTACTTCTCAAGGATCCAGTATAATTGAAAAACTGTTTATTATTATATTTATTTACAGTTGCTAGTTTATATTCCATTTCTTTCTTTGCCTTTCGAATGGCAGTTTTAATTTTATTGGCTTTTTGTTTAAACCTATTCCAGTTGGCCTTTGTCTTATGTTTTCTATATTTATTGAAGGCCTTTTTTTTTGCCCTCACAAGTCTGCTGATCCCTGAAGAGAACCAAAAAGGAAGCCTTCTTTGATTTTTGTATTTTATATGCTCCAGAACTCAATTATTAAAACAGTAGTCCAATTTTTCTTGAATTTTGCCCCAGATCTGATACACTTTAAGATTCCTTAGCTCTTGTTGCCAATTCCAGTCTGTGAGATAGGACTTTATTGCTCCAAAATTTGCTCTTGTGAAATTCCTCATTTTAGTTATACCCTTAGTAGCCATTTCGTAATAATTGATAGTTCAGAGCACCATGCAATGGTCAGTATCTCCCAAAAGTTCAAGTATAATTGGGGTCGCTACCTGATTATTGATATTAGTGAAAATTAAGTCAAGGATGTTGTCCTTCCTTGTAGGACCATGTACCAGTTGATCCAAGTCCAGATAAATTATTTTTTCCAAGGATTTGATTTCCAGATAGCAAGAACCCACTAAAGTGTCCCAACTGATTCCTGGAAAATTAAAGTCACCCATTAGTATAATATTATCTAGGTGATTAATGTTTTGTAAATAGTCCAAAAAAGAAGTATTGTTATTTGCATGTAAGGATGGGGGGTGATAACAGAGTCCTAGCATTGTATCATTCTGTTCATATTTTAGTTTGACCCATATAATTTCAATACCATTAGGGGCAGGCATATCAATACTCACTTCCTGACAAACTATACAATCCTTGACATATACTGCTACCTGGCCACCTCATGAGAGGGTGCGATTCTTTTTAAATAACATATAGCCTTGACTGTCTTGGCCCCACTGCTCTTCAGCGAACCATGTTTCTGTCACCCCACACACATCTACATTCTTGGTGTTTAATACAAGATGAAGTTCATTTATTTTATTTATTAAACTTCTAGCATTCAATAACAATATTTTAAGTTTGGAGTGATATGTGTTAAGATTATGTTCAGGATAGATGGTAGGTAGTGATTTCATAAGATCTGGACTAATGTTAACTGGAGGGTAAGCTAGAGGGATAGTAGATGCTAAACAACTTCCCTGTGACCCACCCCCCTTTATAAGTTTAAAAAATAGTCAATCTCTACATTTATTGTTTTGCCCAGCAATTCAGAGCCCCTTTTATTTAAGTGAAGGCCATCTCTTGAATAGAATTGCCAATTGTTATTGTATTGTTCCCTGTGCATCAGGCACTTAAGATTCTGTCTTGTGGAATGGCCTAGAAAAGAACATGGGTGATCATTAAACTGCATGTATGTAGTATGTAGTATGCAGTGGTACATTGGAAATGCTGGAGTGGTACAACTCTCACATGTAGGTCTACTTGTGGTGGTGGTGGTGTCATCATGCTAAGGTGGAGGATCTCTCCTATAGTAGTCAACGGAGAAAGATGGCAGAGGCTGTGGCACTCTCACATACCTGCTTAGGAGGTGGTGGACTTGGGTTCCTTGGGGCCCTTGCCCAATGCAACACCTGTCTGTATGTGTCCCTGTCTGAGGCCATATGAGCATATGGGCAGGCCTGTGTCAGACAGGTTGCTGACTGTGTCAGGACATGCATTGCCAGGACACCTACATTTCCCAGACAGGGCTGGTGATGACATCACCCCAGTGTAACTTTCATTTGTGCTGCACTGTGTGAATTCCATCTTCACCTGTATTCTGGTCCCATGTCTAGCAGGTACCATGAACACTGCAGACAGATTATAGGCCCACCACTTCTCTGAGGATGAGTTACAGGTGCTGACACAGGCCTACATGGCCAGGGAGAAGGTCTTGTCCCAGAGGCAGAGCACAAATGCCCAGGTATGGCAGGACCTGGGTATAAATCACAGATGTGGGCAATGCAATTGGCAGCTAGAACAGGCCCATGGAGGCAGTATATAAAGAGGAATGAGGACTCATACAAAGAAAGTCCATTCAACTGCAAGCAGGGAGATGCATGTGAAAGGTGGGCTCCACAGGCATCAGAGGCTGCATGTACCCTAGCCCCTGCATAGAAGACAGTAGTGTGAAGGTGATGGGAGTGCTGGGAGGGGGCTATGTAAGCCAACTGAGGCCAGCCCAGCCATGTGATTGACTGACTGTGCTCAGTCCCATAGGGCATTTGTATTTGTGTGTGTATATATGTATGGATGCATGCATGCACCAGTGCGGTGTGACACATTAGATGTAGGCCCCACAACTGTTGTGGTGTCTCTTGGTGTGTAGCCATCTGCATGGTAATCCACTAATGTGTCCCATGTTTTGTCACCTGTGTGATCAGTGGTGCTGGAATGTGTGCTTATTGGTGCTGGGGTGTGTGGTCACTGGTCCTGGGATGTGTGCTCAAAAGTGATGGGGTGCATGTTCACTGGTGCTGGGATGTGTGCCCACTTGTGATAGGGTGTGTGATCACTGATCTGGGTGTGTGTGGTGTTTACAGCCATGGGGGTTATGGGTGGTACACCACACAAACAGCACTCGTGTCATATCACTGTGCACTAGGCATGCATGTTTCATTGGCCAGCACACAGGTATGCATGGTACACTGATATATATATATATATATATTAGAGACAATAAACTCTGTTTAATGCATTAGTTAGGGTTGTTCCACAGTGACAAAAGCAAGGAAATTTAATTATTGGGGTTGAAAGCCGCCCTTGAACCCCCCAACCCACCCTAACCGGCATCGGGGTGTGTGTTGGGTTGCCAGCCTAACTCTCACCCCATCAGATGTGTGAAGAAGCAGAGGTATAGGAGAATGGGGAGAGAGTTAGGACTGACAACCCCAACGCGCACCCTGATGCCGGTTGGGGGTGTGGGTGAAGAGGTCCAAGGGGGGCTTTCAACCCTAACACCAAATTTCCTCACTTTTGTCACTGTGGAACAACCCTAACCAATGCATTAAATGGAGTTTTTTGCCTCTAATTTCCCTTCTTTTTGTGAATGATAAGAAATAGTGAATGTGATGTGGTGGCGGGAGCCCCATGCTCCCACCACATGATGTCTTGTCACATGGTAACACAGTGCCCGCAAACGCAAATGGTAATGCGCATGGTGATGCAAAGTGAAACACAAAGATAAACAGTACTGTAGACACAAATGGTTAAAATAACACAAATGCAAGCTCGAATGAAAATGCAAAGGGTAACGCACATGGTGCCGTAGACGGGAACAGTAAGTGAAACAGGTATGGAACCACAAGCAGAAGCAGTAAGGGTAACAGTAATGTAAGCACACAGGCTTGTTTTCCCCAAAAGCTGCATAGAGAAAGACAGTGAGTACAAAGAATGTATGCATAATAATGGATCTTGGAGCAGAAAATGAGGAGCTGGAATACTAAATTGCTTATATCTCAGTAACCGTACGACGTTGAAAAAAAATGTAAAAGTCATATGATTTATGGCTTTCATGGCTAGTTTTGTACCTAGTCCCCAGTAGAGGGCTAAATCTTTTTCTGACGAAAAGTCCGTATCTCGTACCGTTTCTGAGATATGGGCTATGAAAGGCGCAGCGAATGCTGTAATGTTATCCTATGGAAATAAAAGAGAAGTTCAGAGTGCCATAACTTTGGCTCCCTGTAATATTTTTACCAAAACACTGAAAGCCACATCTGTGAGATGTTGGCTGTGTTCCCTCCAAATTTCAGCCCAAAAGACCAAACTGTTCTTTTGCAGCAGGGTGGCAAAGAATTGCTGTCATTTTCCCACAGACTGGAAAAGTGCTGTCAAACTTTACGAAAGCTTTCTCAAATTCATGCGACAGTGTCACAAATGCGAAAGTACTTTGTGAAAGTACTTTTTCCAGAAATTTGAAAAACATATTTCTGGGGTGTTTTACCCCCAAATAAAGACATGCCTAGCATCCTCAGGGTCTGACTAGGTGAATACAAAAAGAATTAGGTTGCTAGATGGTCCCAAATTTAAATGGCAAGCATTTTTCTGATGACCAACTGAAAACAAAATGGCAGATTTGCGACAGTAAGAGGGCCATTTGCGAAAGTTAAAACTACATTTGCGACACTGTCGAACTTTTTGTTAACCTTTCCCATTGACTTATAATGGGAAATTGTTTTTTGAATAACTTTTGAACCATTAAATATTTTTTCATGAAATCTTCAAAAGGCACAAATGGGACCCCAGCCGCATGTTCCCTGAGGATTTCAGACTGGTCGAGCAAACTGTGCTACTTGTAGAGACGAGAAAAGAATTCAAAAAAAGCGTAAACACGTGCATAGATCACGCTTAATAACTCCGGAGCTGTATACCCAAACAGTACGATCGTTGACAGATCCCAGAGGTATGGTTCTTGAGCGCGTATTCAAATGTCATGCAAATCTGTTGAACAGTTGCAAAGTTATTAAGGTGCAAAATTTTGGTTTAACATGTAAATGGCTCTCTACCATAATCTCTCTCTCTCTCTCTCTCTCTAGATAGATATATAGATATATATATATATATTATGGTAGCACAGTAATTGCTACCATAGTTAGGGTTGAGGAGCCATTTTAAGGTTAAAGGGTCAAATTTGCACCTTAATAACTTTCCCAGCATTCAACGGATTTGCCTGAAATTTGGAATGCTTGATCAAGAACCATGCATCTTGGGATCTACCAACTTTTGTACCAGTTGTGTCTATGGCTGCGGAGTTATTAAGTGTGATCTGCGTGCATGTTTAAGCTTTCTGGTGAATTCTATGCCTGCACCTACAGGTCGCACAGTTTGTGCGACTGGTCTGAAAACTTCAAAAAACATGCGGCAATGGTCCCCGATGTGCCTTTCAAAGATTTCGTGAAAAAATATTAAAAGGTTCAAAAGTTATTCAAAAAACAAGTTCCCATTATAAGTCAATGGGAAAAGTTAACAAAAAGTTCAACACTTTCGCAAATGCAGTTTTTACTTTCATAAATGGCCCTTTTACTTTTGCAAATCCACCATTTTGTTTTCAGTTGATTATTAGAAAAATGGTTGGCATTTAAATTTGGGACCCTCTAGCAATACAATTATTTTTGTGTTTACCTAGTTGGACCCTGAGGATGCTAGGTATGTCTTTATTTTGAGGTTAAACCCCCTAGAAATATTTTTTTCAAGTTTCTGGAAAAAGTACTTTTGCAAAGTAGTGACACACTCACGAAAGTGTTGCAAATTTTTGTGAAAGTTTTTGCAAATTGCTACACTACTTTTCCAGGCTATGGCAAAATGACAGCAATTCTTTGCCACCCTGCTGCAAAAGAACGGTTTGGGCTGAGATTTGGAGGGAACGCAGCCAACATCTCACAGATGTGCCTTTCTGTATTTTGGTAAAAAATATTACAGGGCGGCAAAATTACATTACTCCAAATTTGACGCTTTTTCCTATAGGATAACATTACAGCGTCCACCGCATTACAGGAATCCTTTGCTGCCCTGCTGACAAATAATGGTTTGATCTTTTGGGCTGAAATATGGAGGGAAGAAAGCCAACATCACACTGATATGCCTTTTTATAGTTTTGAGACAAAAAGTCTGTATCTCGCATTGTATATATCAGAGGCAAAAAAATCTGTTTAATGCATTAGTTAGGGTTGTTTCACAGTGACAAAAGTGAGGAAATTCGGTGTTAGGGTTGAAAGCCCCCTTTGGACACCCCATCCACACCCCCAACCGGCATCGTGGTGTTCGTTGGGGTTGCTGGCCCTAACTCTTACCCATCAGATGTGTGAAGAAGCAGAGATATAGGAGAATGGGTGGAGTTTAGGACCGACAACTAAATGCACCCCAATGCGGTTTAGAGGGTGTGGGTGGAGGTCCAAGGGGCTAAGCTAAAACTAAGCCATAAAAGTCATAATTCATATGAAATTTACATTTTTTTCTACGTCGTACGGTTCCTGAGATATAAGCAATTTAGTATTCCAAGTCTTCATTTTCTGCTCCGAGGCCCATTGTTATTTATACATTCTTTGTTTTCATTGTTTTTTCCAAAGAATTTTTTGGGGAAAAGAAGGGTGTGCCCTTTCGTTACTGTGCCAGTTAGCATTTCCAATTGTGTTTCTGTTACCATTTGTGGCACCATTACTGTCTACGCCACCGTGTGCATTACGGTTTGCGTTTTCACTTGCATTTGCATTTCTGTGTCATTTGGCTTTATTGTTGCTGTTACCATTACCAGTTTCATTTGCAATTGCGGTACCATCCATGTGCATTACGGTTTGTGTTTTCATATGCGCTTGAATTTCTGTTTCGTTTCTGTTTCCTTTGCTGCTATTTTTGCTGTTACTGTTACCATTTGCGTTTACAATTGCGGTACCATGACCGTGCACATAATGGTTTGCATTTCTGTACTCACTTGCATTTGCATTTCTCTTTCCTTTGGCATTATTATTGCTGTTACCATTACCATTTGTGTTAATTGTGGTACCATGGCTGTGCTCATTACGGTTTGCGTTTACATGTGCACTTGTATTCTTGTTTCCGTTTCTGTTTCCTTTCGTGTTCTTTTTGCTGTGACACTTAACATTTCCATTTAAAATGCTGCTGCCATCACTGTTCGCATTACCAGTTGTGTTTTCATAAGTGCTTCAATGTCCGTTTGTGTCACTGTTCGCTTTGGTGTCACTTTGAGCTTGCGTTTCTATTAACATTTCCTTTACCATTTATGTTTCCGTTACCATGTGCACCACTTTTGGCACTTCTGTTTGTGTTGCTGTTCCTTTTACTATGTCACAAGACATCACATGGCGGTATTTGTCATCATCATTCTCAAAAGAAGGGAAATTAGAGGCAAAAAACTCTGTTTAATGCATCAGTTAGGGTTGTTCCACAGCGACAAAAGTGAGGAAATTTGGTGTAAGGGTTGAAAACCCCCCTTGAACCCCCCCAGCCCACACCCACAATTGTCATCGAGGTGCACGTTGGGGTCGTCAGTCTAACTCTCACCCGTTATCCTATACCTCTCTTCTTTACACATGTGATGGGGTGAGAGAGACCGATGACTCAATGCGCACCTCGATGCCAGTTGGGGGTGAGCTGGGGTTCAAGGGGTTTCAACCCTAACACTGAATTTCCTAACTCTTGTCACTGTGGAACTGATGCTTTAAATGGAGTTTTTGGCTCTAATATATATATATATATATATATATATATATATATGTATATATGTATATATATATACTGTATATGTATATATATATATACATATATATATAGTAGCACGGTAGTGCTCCCATAGTTAGTGTTGAGTAGCACTTTTAAGGTTAAAGGGTAAAATATTGTACCTTAATAACTCTGCCACCGTTTAATAGATTTGCCTGAAATTTGGTGTGCATAATTGGGCATGGTGGATCTTGGGATCTGCTAAGTTTCGTACCAGTCAGATATACGGCTGTGGAGTTATTAAGTGACAACCAATTGCACAATTATGCTTTTTTGCGAATTCTTTGCTCTCACCTACAGGTCGCACGGTTTGTGCGACCAGTCCAAAAACTTCAGGGATCATGCGGCCAGGGTCCCTGATGTGCCTTTTGAAGATTTCATGAAAAAATATTAAACGGTTCAAAAGTTACTCAAAAAACAATTTCCCATTATAAGTCAATGGGAAAAGTTAATAAGTTTGACAGTGTCGCAAATGTAGTTTTTACTTTCGCAAATGGCCCTTTTACTGTCGCAAATCTGCCATTTTGTTTTCAGTTCCCATTATAAGTCAATGGGAAATGTTAACAAAATATTCAACACTTTCACAAATGCACTTTTTAGTGTCGAAAATGACCCTAGTAGTCACAAATCCACCATTTTTGTTTCATTTGGGGATCAGAAAAATGCTTGCTATTTAAATTTGGGACTCTCTAGGGACACAATTCTTTTTGTGTTCACCCAGTCGGATCCCGAGGATGCTTTCCATATCTTTAGTTTGGGGTAAAACACCCCAGAAATATGTTTTTCAAATTTCTGGAACCAGTAGTGTCGCAAAGTAGTGTCGCAGGCATGACACTTTCTCAAAATTTTGTGAAAATTGCAACACTACTTTTTCAGACTTGGCTAAAATGACAGGAATTCTTTGCCACCCTGCTGCAAAAGAACGGTTTGGTCTTTTGAGCTGAAATTTGTAAGGAAGACAGCCAACATCTCACAGATGTGCCTTTTTGTGGTTTGGTGTAAAAATATTGCACAGCTGCAAAGTCACGGTACTCCAAAGTTGATGTTTTTTCCCTCAGACTAACATGGTGGTGTCCGCTGTGCCTTTTGGGGCTCGTATCTTGAAAACGGTGTGAGATACAGAATTTTTGTTGCAAGTTGCATAGCCATATGGGCTATGTAATACCAAAAATCTAGCGAGGAAAATCAAGATTTTTTGAAATTTAATTTTTTTTCTACATTGTGCAGTTGCTGAGATATTAGCAATTAAGTACTTCCAATGCTCATTTTAAACTTCGATCCCCATTACAATGCATACATTCTTTGTACACACTGTGTTTCTGTATGCACCTGTTTGGAAAAAACAGGTGATGCGCTTCCGTTTTATATATATATATATATATATATATATATTAGAGGCAAAAAACTCAGTTTAATGCATCAGTTAGGGTTGTTCCACAGTGACAAAAGTGAAGAAATTTGGTGTTAGGGTTGAAACCCCCAGGACCCCTCAGCCTACCCCCAAAACCAGCATCGGTGCACATTAGGTTTATCGGCCTAACTCTCACCCCATCACGTGTGTAAAGAATCTGAGGAATAAGAGAATGGTGTGAGAGTTAGGAGCGATGACCCCAACGTGCACCCTGATGCTGGTTGAGGGGGTGGGCTGGAGGGGTCCAAGGGGAGGTTTCAACCCTAACACTGAATTTCCTCACTTTTGTCACTTTGGAACAACCCTAACTGATGCATTAAATGGATTTTTTTCCTCTAATTTCCCTTCCTTTTGAGAATGATGACGAGAAATAGTAAATGTAATGCCATGTGATGTCTTGCGACATAGCAACAGGAACAGCAATGCAAACAGAAGGTGGAAATGCAAATGGTAACAGTAACAAAAATGCAAGAACAAATGACAATGCAAAGGATAACGCATATGGTGGTGTACACAGGAACGGTAATGCAAATGGGGGCATAAATGCAAGTGGAAACAGTAAGTGTAACAGTAACAGTAACAGAAGTGCATACCCTGTTTTTGCTGAACAGCTGCATAGAGAAACACAAATAATATATGCATTGTAATGGGCATCGAAGCTTAAAACAAGCATTGGAAGTACTTAATTGCAAATATCTCAGCAACAGCATAACGTAGAAAAAAAATTTAAATGTCATAAAAATCATGATTTTCCTGGCTGGGTTTTTGCTGTTACATAGCAGCAAAAAATCTGTATCTCGCATTGTTTTCGAGATATGAGCCCCAAAATGCGCAGCGTACTCCACCATGTTAGTCTATGGGAAAAAATATCAAGCTTCAGTGTACCGTAACTTTGCAGCCATGCAATATTTTTTCACCAAAAGGCACACCTGTGAGATGTTGGCTGTGGTTTCTCCAAATTTCAGCTCAGAAGACCTAATTGTTGTTTTGCAGCAGGGTGGCAAAGAACTGCTGTCATTTTGGCCATAGTTTGAAAAAGCAGTGTAGTGATTTGCGTAAGCTTTTGCAAGCATTTGCAAAAGCGTCGTGAATGCGACATTACTTTGTGACACTACTTTTTCCAGAAAGTTGAAAAACATATTTCTAGGGTGTTTCACCCCAAAATAAAGGCCTGGCTAGCATCCTCAGGGTCTGACTAGGTGAACACAAAAATAATTGTGTTGCTATAGGGAGCTAAATTTAAATGGCAAGCATTTTTCTGATCACTAACTGAAAACAAAATGGTGGATTTGTGACTCTACTAGGGCCATCTGCCGCACTAAAAAGTGCATTTGTGAAAGTGTCAAACTTTTTGTTAACTTTTCCCATTGACTTATAATGGGAACTTGTTTTTTGAATAACTTTTGAATTGTTTAATATTTTTCCATGAAATCTTCAAATGACACATTGGGGACCCCAGCCACACATTCCTTGAAGCCTTTGGACCAGTCATGCAAACAGTGTGACCTGTAGGTGTGAGCAAAGAATTCACCAGAAAGCATAAACGTGCGTGCAGATCACGCTTAATAACTCCACAGCCGTATATCTGACTGGTACAAAAGTTGGCAGATCCCAAGAAGTATTATTCTTAATCATGTATTCTAAATTTCAGGCAAATCTGTTGAACGGTGGCAAAGTTATTAAGGTGCAAAGTTTGACCCTTTAACCTTAAAAGGGCTTCTCAACCCTAACTATGGTAGCACTACCTTTCTACCATAATATATATATATAGATATATATATCTATATATATATATATTTATATATATTCATGGCAAAAAACTCAATTTAACATATTGGTTAGGGTTGTTCCACATCGAGCAAGTAAATTCAGTGTTAGGGTTGAAAATCCTAACTGCACATTCCCCCTCCTCCCCCACCAGCACCACACACACACACACACATACATGCAAGTATTGGAAGGACCAAGGCAACACAACAAATCACACACAACCAGCAGGAGGTGTATACCTGTGTTACCATAGCAAGTAGGTAAGAAATCTAACTTCAGGCATTATACCGTATTTCCAAACTTGTTTCACAAGGTTAGTTCACCTAAAGGTGAAACAAGATGGCAGTAGTGAAAACTGTGTACCTTGCTACATT
Source organism: Neoceratodus forsteri (assembly GCA_016271365.2). NCBI lineage: Eukaryota > Metazoa > Chordata > Ceratodontiformes > Ceratodontidae > Neoceratodus > Neoceratodus forsteri. The sequence goes on along the minus strand of CM057449.1, from coordinate 941,315,330 downwards.
TTCAACATATGGATGGTGAAAGGCATCATGGGTGCTGCAGTGTTAGTCTATGGGAAATTGCTCAATTTTGGAACAGTGTAACTTTTTCATGCTTAAGTATTGTAGCACCAAAGAAGGAAAAGGCAAAATACTGCCGCAAATACGAAAGTGTTGCAAATGAATAGCATGACACTGTCACATTTGCAAAAGTGATTTTTGAAAGTATTCCAAGGAATGTGGAAAGTCCTGTTTTGGGTCTTGTACACCCCAAAATATCATATGTGTAGTCTGTGTTATGTGTTGGTGGCAGCGTGTGGCCCAAGATGGACAGTTGTCCATAGTGATATGTGTTTTGTGGTGCATGGAATGTCTGGGATCAGAGTTAGCAGTGACTACCCATGCCACAGCCCAATGGGAACATGGGTGAGTGGTTTCATGGTTTAGAAAATTGTATGTTATTTCTGTTACCTGCTCCTGGTTGTGTGTGATTGGTTGTGTTGCCTTGGTCCTTCCCCTACTTGCATGTATATGTGTGTGTGTGGCGATGATGGTGGTGGTGGGAATGCGCAGTTAAGGTTTTCAACCCTAACACTGAATTTGATTGCTTTTGTCGCTGTGGAACAACCCTAACTGATGCATTAAACAGAGTTTTTTGCCATGAATTTTCCTTCTTTTTGAGAATGTGCAATGTAAATTGTGAATGGAATGTGGTGGAAGGGCACCACGCTCCCACCATGCTGACCATTTGTGCATAATAACCCTAGCAGTAACAATAACACTAACAGTAATGGTGATGCAAAAGCAAACAATAGTGGTAATGGTAACTCAAATGTGAACACAGATGCAAATGCTAAAGCTTATGGAAATGGAAGCAGAAACAGAAACAGTAACAGTAACGGTGACACAAATGTAAATGCAAACAAAAATGTGAGCGGAAACGCAAAAGGTAACAGTAGCGTAAAAAGAAATGGGAACAGTAATGGTGATGGAAACGGAAATGCAAACGCAAATGTTAATGCAAACACTAATGGTAACGGGGATGTAAATGCAAACATTGATGGGAATGGTAATGCCCACGCAAACATGAATGGAAACGCAAATGCTAATGGTTACAGTTATGCAAACAAAAATGCAAATGATAACGCAAACACATATGCAAACAGCAATTGTAATGTAAACGCAAATGTTAACGACAATCTAACAGTGACACAAACAGAAATGGTAACGCAAACAGAAGCGCGAATGCAAGTGCAAATGCAAATGCAACCTGTAACGGTAACATTAACAGTAACGGAAATGGAAATGTAAATTGTAATGCAAGTGCAAATGGTAACAAAAACGCAAATGGCAATGGTAACATAAACACAAGCACAAATGCAAATGGTAATGTAAACACTAATGGTAACGCTAACGGTGATGCAAACATTAATGTAAATACAAACGTAAACAGTAATGTAAATGCAAGTGCAAACTGAAACACACATGGTAATGGTAACACTAATGGTAACGCAAACACAAATGGTAATGCAAGTGCAAACGGTAACAGTAACGTAAATGTAAGCTGTGACGGTAAAGTAAACAGAAGCACAAATGCAAATGCAAACACAAACGATAATGGTAACATAAACGCAAATGCTAATGGTAACAGTAATGATGACACAAAGGCAAATATATAAACGCAAACAATAAAGCAAATGCAATTGTAAACGCAGATGCAAATGGTAATGGTAACACTAACAGTAAGGGTAACGCAAATGCAAATGGTAACAGAAGCACAAACAGTAATGGACAGGAAAACGGCAACGGTGAACCAAACATTAATAGAAATGCGAACAGTAATGGAAAAGCACACAGTAAAGCTAACAGTAATGCAAACAGAAATGCTAACACAAATGGTAACGGAAACGCAAGTGCAAACATAAATGCAAACAGTAACAGAAACACAAGTGCAAACGTGAACGTAAACGTTAATGCTAAAGGTAATGCTAATGCACATGCTTTGTTTTCCAAAGAGGTGCATTCAGAAGCACAGTGAATACAAAGAATGTGGGCATAATAGTGGCCCTCAGACAAGAAAATGAGCACTTGGAATACTAAATTGCTTATATCTCAGGAACCGTACGACGCAGAAAAAAAATTAAAATCTCATATTATTTATGACTTTCCAGGCAAGTTTTGCACTTAGTCCCACAATGGGGAACTAAGAAATTTTGCAATGAAAAGTCTGTATCTCAAACCGTTTTCAAGATACAGGACCCAAAAGGTACGGCGGACGCCAAAATGTTATCTTACAGGAAAAATCATCAACTTTGGAGTGTCGTAACTTTGCAGCCCTGTTATATTTTTGCATCAAACCACCAGAAGGCACATCTGTATGATGTTGGCTTTCTTCCCCTTCAAATTTCAGCCCAAAAGACCAAACTGCTGTTTTGCAGCAGGGTGGCAAAGATTTCCTATTTGTTTTCAGCATAGTGTCGCAAATTACTTTCACAAATCACGACACTTTCACACAAAAAAATCACGAAAGTACGCAAAAGTACTTTGTGGCACTACTTTTTAGAAAAATGTAAAAAATATATTTTGAGGGTGTTTTACCCCCAAAAAAAGACATGGCTAGCATCCTCAGGGCTTGACTAGGTGAACACAACAAGAATTGTGTCCCTAGAGGGTCCCAAATTTAAATGGCAAGCATTTTTCTGACCACCAACTGAAAAAAAATGGATGAATCATGAAAGTAAAAGGGTAATTTGTGACACTAAAAACTACATTTGTGACACTGTCACATAGTTTAACTTTTCCTATAGACAATAATGGGATTCAGTGTTTTTTAAATAACTTTTGAACCGTTTAATATTTTTTCACGAAATTTTTGGAAAGCACATTGGGGACCCTGGCTGCATCGTCCCTGAAGTTTTCGGACCAATTGCACAAACCATGTGGGTTATAGTCATGAGCAAAGAAATGTGCAAAAACCTGTAATTTATGCATTTTTTTGGTGTTCTGTAGCTCCACAACCATACATACAACCATAACAAATTTTGGCAGATCCAGAGATCTATTGTACCAGACCACATATTTAAAATTTTTGGCAAATCCGTCATATGGTGCCAAAGCTATTGAGGTGCAAAATTTAAAATTTTATCTTAAATGGGGTTCGCAACCCTAACTATAGTGGCACTACCGTGCCACTATACTATATATATATATATATATATATATATATATATATATACACACACACACATACACACATGTGTGTGTGTATTTAAGCATGTATGTGTGTTTTTATGTGTTGTTTGTATGTATGTGTTGTAAAGGTATATATACACTGTGTATGTACTGAAAGCATGTGTACCTTTCCATCCCAGAAAGCCTATAATGGCACAAAGCTCACAAAACTGTAGAACAGAAAAAGCTTCAGAGAACTTCCATGTTACATTTAGTCACATTTTTCTGACGTAGCAGTAAATGTATTTTTAGAAAGAGATGTTAGAAAAAAAAAGAACTTTGACTGACATCACATTTTTCATCTACACTGTGGCCTAAAGGGTTTTACAAGCACCACAAGGACACGTAGTGTAGTGTAGTGTAGTGTAATGACTTTAGACAGGTGCAGCAATTCTATTCATCAACACCTGCATGCAATTATAGATAAAACAAAAAGGTTACATAAAATGTACACTGACAATAGAAAATAGAGTTAGAACCAAAACGTCAATTATAACTATCTTTTCTATTTTCAGATTGCATTTTATATTACCTTTCTGTTTGCAGCCCACGTGATGATGTAACACATTCTTTTTTGTTCTTATAATTATAGACAATTACTTGAACAAGTCTTATTGGAAAGGGGCATGTTGACTAGGACACTGGGGAAGATCCCCCACTCTTGCACACTGGCTGCTGCCAAGATGGCTGACCTCAGGGAAGGGGAAAGGATGTATATGGTAGATGCAGGGGTGCAAACCTCATTCCCTGCATCTTTTTCACCAAAAGTTAATGAGACTGAAGATATGGAATTCGTTAATGTGGCTACTGAGGTAGAGGATGGTTTACCAGCACAGGAGAATGTAGCCAATATCACTCAATCTAATACTGAAAATGCAGAACAGAAACTGAAGGCTGAAGAACAAAAACTGAAAAAGCCCAGGATGACAGAAAGCAAAATATATTATTGCTTATGGCTGAGGAGGAGAGCTTTAAAAAACCAAAAAGAATGCCTTTTAGAAGCCTTGTTGCAAACCCCCTGGTCAAGTGGGAAAAGCGCTGCATGTTCTGAGAGCACTGTTAAGCTGGCACAGCTGCTGAAACAAACAAGTGATCACATGGTGTCATCAAAGGAATTGACCGACTGCACTGAAGTCTTTAACAGAACCACAGAGCATGTACAAAACAAGTGTGTTTTACCAACAGAACAGGGAAATGACTTTAACCCAACCATAAATAACAATGCAAACACCTTTTCTACTGATTCTGGAGCTTTTACAGCTGAAACCAGAGGTTATCAAAAATTCCAGTAAGCCTTTGGAATCTAAACAGGTGAACTCCACATATTCTGACAACTCAGAACAGCCCACAAATCAGCTGAGTGACAGTACAGAGCAGAATATCAGGGGTACAGGGAAATCCAATCCTGGAATGATACATGCAAGACATAGTTCTTGCCTACAATGTGGGTCCCCCTTGTTACATCTTTCCCTACCAAAAAAAAAATTACAAAAATGGTCTGTGGAAGATTCATTATTGGCAGTTGGCAGTAGGAAAATAGAAGATGGGGTTTCTTGGGTTCCACTCAATCGAACTGTTATGGTATGGAAAACAAGTGCTTACCCCTCCCCTTCAATGAAATGGCAAAGCGAGGCACCTCAGATTTTTTTTTAGCACTGATACTCATGCTACTGGTGACGATTTTGCTCCAGAGGATACAGGTATGGCAGTTTTCTCACTCAGCTTCTATTTCTTCGGCAGTGGGGAATGCCACTGCACAAATGGCTGCCATACAGCCAAATATGTTGAAAGACTCTATGGGTTCTGTGGCTGCTGACTTGTATTCCCTGATACATGTACCGAGGGAATCTTTTTTTTTTATTTAAAATAATTGCCTCTTGGGAAGGGACCCTTAGGGTCCACAGAACATGGTGGACATGTTTTAGATTGGCTCACCTGGGCACCTGCATTTAAAACGATTTTAAAGTGTTAAACTGAGTTCAAATACCATAAAAATTGAATTGTACGCCCAAGAATGGCAACTGCAATGAAAAAAACAACAAAGAAACAATCATTATTGCAATTTGAAGGTACAGGAAAGGCAACTTCAGCACTGCCAGAGGGCTGCACTAGATCACAACAAACAGCAGTGGAGATGGGACCAGGAGAAGTATTGCAAGAACCTACAATTGCAGCTTTACCAACAATGATAGCTAACTTGCAGAACAAAGTCAAAGCAGGATTTACAAATATGACAGGACAAATATCCTATATTCAATTGGTAATTATGGGCTGGGCAGAAACATCGGCATCGCATACCAACCAATTAGATTAAGCAGGGAAGAAGATTGGCGAGTTGGAGGATATTGTTACCAAAATGTCATGGGATAAGAACATTCTGAAAGAACCCTTATAAAAACATAAATGTGCTGCGTACATGCAGAATGCATGCCACATGGTTAATTATTCAAACATATGAACATACGAAAATGCCAGCAGAAGCAGACCTTACAGTCTATCGAGTCTGCTCGATTGTGCAGCTAGTCTCTCAACTTGCAGCTGTCCCACCCTCCCACCCCTTTTCATCACAATCCCACCCTGTCCCAGCCCCTCTTAAAGCCACCTACCGTTCTACAGGAAGCCACTTCCTCGGGCAGAGCATTCCACCTCTCCACCTCTCCACCATCAGTTCAGTGAAAAAATTCCTCCTGATTTCCAGGTTGAATCTTCCCCACTCAATCTCAGCTGATGCCCTTTCTTATCCCTCCCTCTTCTAAGCTGGAAAATCTCTTTTGTATTAGCCTTATTTATCCTCCTAAGGTATTTAAAGGTTTCAATCATATCCCCCCATCTCTCCTCTCCTCCAGGGACTACATGTTCAGCTCGCCCAATCTGTCCCTGTAGGACTTTCCCTTCAATCCATGGATCATCCTGACCTCCCGACATTGTACCTCCTCCAACAATTTAATGTCCTTCTTCTGTAATGGGTGCCAGTACTGCACACAGTACTCCAGATACGGCCTGACCAGAGATCTATACAGGGGAAGGATCACCTCCCTATTTCTGGAGGAGACTCCCCTCGCTATACACCCCAGCATCATTTTGGCTTTTGCTGCCACCTTCTTGCACTGAGCTGAGTTGTTCATGCTGCCCATTATAAGCACCCTCAGATCCTTTTCCTCTTCAGTGCTTTCCAGCTGCCCACCTCCCAGGTGATAGCTCCTTCCCTGGTTCCTAGCTCCAAAATGCAGTACCTTGCACTTCTTGGTGTTGAACCCCAGCAGCCATGTGTCCAACTACTCCTGTAGTTTGGTCAGGTCCTCCTGCAGCCCCTTCCACCCTTCAATGTCACCTACCATAGCTCCCATTTTCGTATCATCAATGAACAGACTGATCCTACTCTGGATCCTGTGTGAGATATCAGCTATATATATCCCAAACAGCACTGGTACCAGTACTGATCCCTGTGGCACCCTGCTTGTCACTTCCCTTGGTGATGAGGGTTCCCACCCCACCACCACCCTCTGCTTCCTTCCATTCAGCCAGTTGATGATCCATCTGATCATCTTCATTCCTACTCCAATGTATTCTATCTTCCTATTTAGCCTACCATGTGGCACAGAATCAAAGGCCTTGCTGAAGTCCAAATACAGGACATCCACCGTATGGCCCCTGTCCAGCTCCCTGGTCACCGAGTTGTAATACTCAATTGGATTTGTCTGGCAGGATCTGCCCAAGATTAACCCATGTTGTTGATTGTCCTGGAGGCTACTGTCCTCCAAAAAGGTCACTATCCTCTCCTTTAGGATTGTCTCCATGAGCTTCCCCACAGTTGATGTGATGCTCACTGGTCTGTAGTTGCCTGGTTCATCCCTAGGGCAACATTGCCTTGTGCAATGTTTGCATGCAGTTCGCTTACACAAAGTGAACCTATGCAAATCAGGTCTGAAAAGCACATCAGGTTTGCATGCTGCAAGCTCGACATGTGTGCAGCAGGTAAGCTGAGGTGAACATTTTCTACAAATAACTTTGGGTTTGCGTGTAGCAAGCTTGACATGAGTACAGCAGTTAAGCTGGTGTGAACATCATTTAGAAATCACAACAGGTTCACATGTTGTATGTTTGCCATATGTGGAGCAACTAAGTTGGTGCAAATCTCATCTAAAAAAAAATATCAGTTTCTATTTCTCATACTACTGCTAGCAACTAGAGCCATTAAAATACCTTTTTTATTGATTTCCCATTAAAATTAGGTAAACTCATTAATTCTGATCCTTTTGCAAGTTGTTAATGGCTTTTGATTTTTGTCATTAAATTGTCATTGATTTGTAAAGTATTGTTTGCTTACTGCATTAGATGTCTACAGTCAGCCAACATGCCTCAAGAAGCTCTGACAAGCACTGCTTACGGCCACTCCTACGGCTGCCGCCACCGGAGCAAGTGAATAACTCCAACCCACTTTCCTGGAACCCAAGCATGGATCCAAGACCCAGGTACAGCTGCTTTCACTCTTTTCAGTGCTCAAACGCTGATTGGTGTGGCGCTTTGTCTACTGACTCCAGGTTGGACAAGATAAGCTCCTCAGATGCACTGATTGGAGCACTTGGCTTGCCATGCTTCAAGGGCTCATCTTTCCCAGACAGCTCTCTGTAGCCTGAATCTTTGACTCGAGGTAATTTTCTGGGAGTATTTCTGCATTACATTTGAACCGCAAATGTAAAAATAGTGCTTATTGTGACTGCTAAGTACTTTAGAAGTTATTCATGAACATACTTTCAGCTAGCCGTAGCCTTTCTTTCTTTTCGAGTCTGTTTGATTAGTTAAAGTTTTTCTTTTTGGAACCCAGACTGTTTCTCTGTGAAATTTTCACTAAGGGTCCCTCACTTGTTTTTCCAACTGCAATATCCCTGCCTGCCTCCACCTATCTCTGAGCTCACTGACTGTGAACTCGGGCCCAAGCACCTCTCTCTGCCTACTACCTCTCTACACCTCCTCAGCCTAATCCCTTTTTTGTTTTCCTCAACTACCCTCTCCCCTGTCTACCCTTACTAAGCTAATTACTTCTCTTTTGTGTTTCAAATCTGCACCCCCCCCCAGACAGGCTGCCACCAGTCGCCCGACCCACTCTAAGTGCATCCTGCTCATCACTATATCTATATCTAACCCTGTACTCTCTCTGTTTCTATCAGGATCTCCATGGCTCCTCAAGAAGCTCTGTGTAGGCGCTTATGGCTGCTCCTACAGCCGCCACCACCGGAGCAAGTAAACAGCTCCATCCCACCCTTCTGGAACCCAAACATGGATCCAACACCCAGGTATGGCCGCTTTCACTCTTTTTCAAATGCTGATTGGTGTGGCGCTTTGTCTGCTGACTCTGGACTGGACAAGACATGCTCCTCAGACACACTGATTGGAGCGCTTGGCTTGCAGTGCTTCAAGGCCTCATCTTTCCCAGACTGCTCTCTCTAACCTGAATCTTTGACTCGAGGTAATTTTTCCCTCCCTTCCACCTCCTCCCAGGCCTCCTTTAAATGCGCTTTTGCACCTCCTTTTAGGAGTTACCACCACCACCACCATTTGGTGACAGTCCATACTGGGCATTTCTATCATTCCCACTTAATGCTACACATGTCAGCAAACGTAAAGTTAATTTCTATCCTACTTACCTAACCTCGATGTCAGACTTAATACGTTCCACTGATCTCTGCGCCTATACTCTGGCGGCTGATCAACAAGACCTCCTTTCATTTAAAGAAACTCCCTCATCCATGGAACCTGCAGCTATTGTGCTCAGATACATGCCCACATCTATGGGTATTAACTTACTAGCACTCTTATCTACTTATGAGCGATGCCTACTTGGGCTAGTTGTCCACTCTTTCCACATCCAGTCCCCACTGGATCTACCTCTGGCCAGCCCTGTGCTCTCCCTCCTTATATTTGCTGGTGACGTGGAAAGGAACCCAGGACCCCTGAATATGCACATTGACCACTCAAATATCACCTGGGCTAGTCAAATGGGCCTAAAAAATTGCCCACATGAATGTTTACAGCCTCCCAGCCAACTTCCGTGATCTCAAAGGCTTGGTATCCCTATACAATCAGCATGTACTAGGAGTCTCTGAGACATGGTTAAAGAACTATCATGTTGATGCTGCATATCTACTCCCGGGGTACTCCCTTTTTAGGCAGGATGGGCCAGGCAGAAAACAAGGTGGAGGTGTCGCCCTGTATGTTCAGGACCACATTGCTACCACCTCCATAAGCTGCTCAGCCCCTACCTCTCCAAGTGAGTGAATACTAGTGGAGTTATCCTTGGGAACAGCAAAAAAGCTTTACCTAAGTTGCTGCTACAACCCCCCCCATGGGGAATCACCAGGGCTTAGAAAACTTCCTGGACAGGCTAGCACATGCTACTCCCTCAAGAGACTCCATTAGAGACTTTAACATAAATTGTGAAACTTCTCCAGCCTCTGACCAAGCTACACTGCTAAAGTTGTACCACCTGGAGCAAATCATCTTCTCTCCCACCAGGCACAATCCCTGCTCGCAAAACCATACTCTTCTGGACTGGATTATCACAAATAGAGCAGACAAAGTCATACAAGCTGGCACCATGGCTGACTCTATAAGTGACCAATCCCTCACTTATATCATACTGTCCACCAAAACAAACCACCCCCCCCCCCCCAAACTTCTGTCCTTCAGGAGTTTCAATTGCCATGACTCAGTTGTGGTCCTTAGGGAAGCAAGGTCCATTAATTGGGCTACCCTATACCAGCAGGGCAATGTCTCTTCTGTTGCATCTTATCTAACGGACACCCTTTGTGCATTACAGGACAAACTGTTCCCCATAACCACCAGGAGAATCAGGGGTGGGTGTACTCACTGGCTGTCTAAAGACTTACTCATAAAAATGAAAGAAAGGGATGACACATGGAAGCTCCACAAGCCAACCCCCTCCCCTCAATCATAGAATGCCTATAGATATCTGTGAAACTACTGCAAGAAAGCTGCCAGATCACTAAAAAGGAAATACTGCATAAATCAGCAAAAAAATGCCCTCGGCAACTCCCATAATTTCTGGGCCTCCATTGGATCCCTCCTAAATCCTGAGTCAAACAAGCAAATAACACAGATCATATCTGCCACAGGTCCCATTTCCAACCCTGCAAAAATTTCAGACCTATTCAATACTATGTTCACTGACCTCACCCCATACCTAAGCAATCTGCCTCCTTAGCCTCCCACTACCCATGTAAATCTCCCCTGCAACTCCCAGGCATCAGCAGATGGTAACACTCATCCATGGTTCTACTTTAGGGCCATCAGCTACAGTACAACCATTAAATTACTAAAGAGACTTCCAGCCCGAGGTAGCCCAGGGAGTGACGGGCTATGCCCTACATTTCTGAAACTCATCTCCCCAGCAATTGTCAAACCCTTGACCTTTATTTTCAGCCTTGGACTCTCAACATCCACAGTATCAAATACGTGAAAACATGCACATGTGGTACCCATCTTCAAAGCTGGTGATCCCCTCATCCCTGAAAACTATAGACCCATCTCCCTCCTCCCTCATCTTAGTAAGTTACTGGAAAAAATACTCCATCATCAACTGTCTGATTATCTGGATAAATATAACCTTCTGTGTCCACTCCAGCGTGGTTTCCACAAACATTATAGCACCTCCTCTGCCCTAGCCCTTTTATCTGACCATGTCCTAAGTAACATGGACATAGGCAAGGCCACAGGTACAGTATTTGTAGACCTATCAAAGGCCTTTGACCAAATGGACCATCACCTCCTACACTCCACCTTGCACCACTTTGGTTGCTCACCAGACACTGCTACATGGTTCCATAGCTACATGTCAAATAGGCACAATCTGTGCTGATAGGCAAGGCACCCTCTGCATCTCTACCTACATGCACTAGAGTACCACAGGGCTCCATACTTGGCCCACTACTGTTCTCTATGTTCATAAATATGGTCCCCTCAGAAAGCCTTAACTGCAAAGCACTCCTCTATGCCGATGACTTGGTTCTGTACCACAGCGACAAATCCCTGGATAAAATCTCACCCACCCTAACCATCAACTATGGCACTGCTCATGATTGGTTCCTCTCCAGGAAACTGCTTGTTAATGAAAAAAAAAAAAACAAGGCTACGCTACTTGGCTCAAAGTCTTTTCTTGCCAAGGTTGCCAAGTCATGTGCATCCCTACTCATACAATTCCCTACTGGACCACTGCTCAACACTGTCTCCTCCTTCTAATACCTAGGGGTGACACTAGATCCCCCCCTAACATTTAATGAACACATAACAAATACCATAAGCAAAATCCCCCAAAAACTTGGGGCGGCCTACAGAACCAAACTATTTATGTCTCTTGAGGCCCACCTGGCCATAGCTCAAGGAAACCTCTTCCCTCTGCTTGATTACTGCTCCCCTGTCTACTCCTTCACAGTTGCCTCCTTGCCTCGCTCTTGCCTTAGTATTACGTACAACTCCACCTGCCACTTTGTTCTCCAAGTGCCCTAGTCTACTCACCACTGCACACTCTACAAATCCTTAGGGTGGCCAAACCTCCACAGCATACCTCTCAACCTGTTGCCTCACAAATCAGGGACAAGGCTTAAAAAAATCAGGGACGAAGACCCCAAATCAGGGACACATCTTAAAATCTTGTACTATTCACTTCCAAAGCTGATAGAATAAAGGGATTAGTGTTAAGATGCATTTTCTAAGGAATAACAAGTCTGTTACTCTAATGTTTGACATTATTTTGTGTTTTTAATCCCCACTGTTCTGTCACAAGAACACAAATTTTATGAGGGTCATAGGGAAGATTTGAGGCAAAATCAGGGATGTCCCTGAAAATCAGGGACAGTTGAAAGATATGCTCCATGGACATTTTGACCTAGCCACAGGCTGCCTAATTGATAACTCCCTCAGAAATCCCCACCTGTCCCCTTTCACCCCACTACTGATAGACAAGATTGCAGCTAGAACTCTCAGGTCATCCTCCTCTCTTTCTCTGGTAGTCCCACGCACCCATTCTGTCATGGGCAGTAAAACCTTTTCTATGTCAGCCTCCTCTCTCTGGAACAGGCTCCCACAAATGATCCACTCCTCCACCACACACATGTCCCTCAAAAACAACCTGTGAGCCTGGCTTCTGATGGAATCCTCCTGCAACTGCTCCCAAGACCATGTCTCGGCCATGATCCACCTTAGCCACCTTGCTGCACCACCGTCCTGCACTGCCTCTACACAAGACTTTTACTCATCGGCTTTCATCCCACCCTCTAGTCCCTTTTTGGGCTTATCTAATTTTGCTTTTGCCCCTGCTCTCTTATTTCTTCAGGTCAAGCAGGGCTGCCTCTGACAAAATAATGTGTTATACTATAGTTTAATATCGTATAACTGACAACATTAACTGCTGTGTTACAGTCTAATGTTTTTTAACAGTCCCTGTCTAAATGTATGACAGCTCAACTATTGTAAATAAGCTTTTTGTTTCGTGTAATTGTACATACTTTTTTTAATCTGCAGACCTAGAACTTCTTTTTGTTACCCAGTCTCTACTTCTCTGTGTCCAAATTTATTTTGCTATCTCTACATGTACTTGTATTACTGCTGGATATGTACTTTTGTACAATCTTCCAATGTCCACCTTGCTGCCTCTCTCTGGGGCCCGGGTCATGGCTGAAATCGGTCCTTATGGATCAGTCCACCTACCCGGTTATCAAAGACATACATAAATCAATCAATAAATCAATCAATCAATCCCCCATCCCAGATGTGCGAAGAAGGGCCTCTGTGTTGTGAAGCCTGTCTTTTTTGTTTTGGGCCATGCAAATCCCGTTATGCAGATTTAGTGCTAGAAATGTGTTCCTCCATGACTATTATGGCTCACTTACTTTATCTTTGTCTTTCTGTATGGAACATATACACTATGGCCATGCTCAACACTCTTTCTGCTGAGTAGGATCTTGGAAGCATGCACAATACTACACATTTTGTCACTGAAATGAGGGACATGGACACTCAAAATGAAGGACAATGAGGGACACTAACCCTCATGATGATCAGGACACATCCTGAAACATGGAGATACAGTACCTCAGAACACAATGGAATCCATTGTATTTATTGTACTGATGTTAGCCCCTGAGAAGTCATTTCTACCACAAAGCAGGGGTGCCATTTAGGTAGGGCAGAGGGGGCAGTTGCTCCCCCTCACATTTGTGCCTAGGTTGTTCTTATGGTATGGCAATAATGGCATTAAATTTGGATTTAATCTTTTGCTCAATAAATGCCGCCCTGGCCAGTGTTGCACTCACGCTGACTTGACCATGCCTATATTGTGTTGTCCACTCTCTCCACTATTAGCAGCAGCACCATCACATGTGATGTGGAGGAGCTCCAGCCATGCAAAAGTACCTGAGTCACGCGAGTGCGACACTCTCTTTTTCCCACCAGAATAGACAGACTGCACACTACAGCTTGGAGAAGTCAGTGAGCACTGAACTCTCAATAGCAGTGTTGCAGTGGCATATTTTTGTTGGTCTACTCTTAGTGAGTCTCCCTTGGTGGCTAAAGGGGCTGGGGTGAGCGAGAAGCTAACTCGAGACTAGGCTACCAACTTACTCTACTAGGCTTGCCTCGCAAAAAAAAAAAAAACAGCACGAGCTTCCCGCAGCAGCAAGCTAGGTCTCACAGCAGCAGTGACAGCAGTGTGGGTGACATTCATAGGCCTTGATCAGTCCAGTACGGCAGCTGTCACAACAACACAGGTAAGGTGGGTTCAGTTGATGGGGTGACTTGGTCGCAGACCATGATGGGGACCTGGGATGGTTGGTTCTAGCATCCAGCTTCTGGCAGGAGGACAGAGGAGGAGCAGACTGAAAACTGGGCTGGTGGCACACTGTGCCTGGCTGCAGGTTCTGGCAGCATGGCATGGTAAGTAAAAGTTAAAAAAAAATAACAGGGGAATTGGGAAGGAGAAGGATGAAGGACTGAAATATTGATGTGTTTTTCACATTTCTGTGACTTTGGGCAGCTTCACAACCCATATGTGATAGGTATTGAATGGAATGGAATAGGGGAGAGACATTGGGACAAATATTAGTGGGGTACTGCAGAGTTCAGTACTGGGTCCAGTCCTTTTTAATGTGTTTATAAGTGACATTGAGGAGGGACTGGAAGGAAAAATATGCCTCTTTACAGATGACACAAAGATCTGCAACAGGGTTGATACACAAGGGGGTGGAAAGGATGAGAAGGGGCTTGGCAAGGTTGGAGGAATGATCAAAAGTATGGCAGCTTAGCTTCAATTCAAAGAAATGCAAAGTAACTCACCTAGGAAACAAAAACCCAGGAGAAAAGTACACAATTGGGGAGGGGGGTACTAACAACTACAAAAATGAAAAGAGACCTGGGGGTAGTCATATCAGATGACCTAAAGGTAAACAGGCAATGTGACAAGGCAATATGGAGGGCTGGGGAGATACTGGAATGTATAGGAAGAGGCATCACCAGTAGAAAACAGGAAGTTGTTATCCTGCTGCACAGACAGTTGGTGAGACCCCATTTGGAGTACTGCATGCAGTTCTGGAGACCCCATCTCCACAAGGATATGGACAGGATGGAGGCAGTCCAGAGGAGGGCAACTAAAATTATGCAGGGTCTACACCAGAAGCCATATGAAGAGAGACTAAAAGAGCTTAATACAGTATGTATACCCTTGAGGAAAGGAGGGATGGGGGGACATGTTAGAAACTTTCAAGTACCTCAAGGGAATCAACAAAGTCCAGGAGGGTAGCATCTTTCAGAAAAAGAGATGTGCAAGAAAAAGGGGACACAATTTTCAAGATGGGAGGATGGCTCAGGGGCAACATGAGGAAGTATTTTTTCATGGACAGGATGGCGAACATATGGACTGGCCTTTCTGAGGAGGTTGAGGGGTCAGAAACAGTAGAGGAATTCAAGAATGCATGGGACAGACATCAAGCAATTCTGGTGGGGAGTAGAGATGCAGCAATTTTAAAATCCGCTGGCGAAGTGGACTCGAGGTAGCCACTTCGTGTCATCATAAAGCTATGCTAAGTGAGCACTGCAAAGTGTTCACTTCACCTTCCCATTCTAACTTTGCAATGTCATTCCACCTTAATGTGAAGTAAAGTGACGTGACAACGATATAGGCAGCCCCCCACACACATCACATGGCTTACAGTACTGTAATTCACATGCTTTAGCCAGGCAGGAAGGAAGTGAGTTAGAAAAGCAGTTAGTTTCACTTTCTCCTTTGCATTAGTAGAAGGAGGAAGCCTTTTGGGTGTAGAGATAGGAGAGTTTGTTACTTGGTAGTTGGTATCCTGCTATTTGACAAAAAAAAAACCAGCTTTTTCAAAAGCTAAATCTTTATGTTTCCACTAACAAGGCTCTTGTTACTGGAAACGTGCCCATACGTTTCACCACA
This sequence comes from Neoceratodus forsteri, assembly GCA_016271365.2. NCBI lineage: Eukaryota > Metazoa > Chordata > Ceratodontiformes > Ceratodontidae > Neoceratodus > Neoceratodus forsteri. The sequence goes on along the minus strand of CM057449.1, from coordinate 941,299,657 downwards.
GACTGACCATTATAACATAAAGCAACATTCAGAAAGCTGCTGAACATTCACTATAATGAAGCACACACCCGCGCTCTCCCTGGCATTATGTCCTAACGTTGCTGAGAGCAGGAGGCAGAATTTGGGCGACTTTTCAGAACAGGAATCCCTCCGTGACGTGACACACTTTAATGAAATTATAGGCATTTTTGACAGAAATGTATTGCAATATGTAAAGACATGTGGAGCAAGAAAGAGTCCCTTGGAGGTACGGCACCCATATATTGTGTGCAACACCATAATAACTATGTAACTTGGTGAATCTCTGTAAAGCAGCAGTGCAACAATCTGTTGAAAATTTTGACCTATACTTTTTAATGCTATTTTACATTGCCACTTTACTTACATCCTGACTTGTATGCTACTATAATTTCCAGTACTTGAGTCTGCTTTACTACTTTTTTTCATGTCTGAAATAAAAAAGGAGCACTCCTTTTAATACTGTGTGTACCAGGTCTTTGTCAGTATTTTCTGCTGCTTTTCTCCATCAGTTGTTATATATTACTTCTGTTGTAAAATTAACAGTTATGCAGCAGGCAGTGTTCTATGACCTCACAGAACAATATTTATTAAAAAACAGCTGCAAATAGTGCTAAAAACCTGGTCAGCACAATATTGAAAGGAGAGCTCCTTTTTTTTCCAGACATGAGAAAAAGTAGTAAAGCAGACATAAACTTTGAAAAGAAGGGTATCTTTCAAGTTATGACTCGGAGGTAACTAGTGGCTGGCAATGTAAAATAGCATAAAAAAGTACAGGTCAAAATTGTCACCACATTCTTGCAATGCTGCTTTAATTTATAATTTAAGTATGATAGCATGTGCTTTCAATCACAACACACAAAATGCATCTGTCTTGTGTGCATAAAATTGACAAGTGGTAACGCAGTGAAATCGGAGCGTTACACCACGTGCAAAGTCCCCCAGAATTAATGGCGCACTCAGTCATGCATGCAGTACTCACACAGAGTCCCCAGATTTTTTCTGCATGCCCAAAATGCATCTGTCTTATGTGTATAAAATTGACAAGGGGTAAAGTGAAATGGGAGTGTTACACCACATGCAAAGTCCCCCCAAATTAATGGTACACTCAGTCATGCGCGCAGTACTCACACAGAGTCCCCAGATTTTTTCAGCATGCCCAAAATGCATGTCTTGTGTGCATAAAATTGACAAGTGGTAATGAAGTGAAATGGGAGTGTTACACCAAATGCAAAGTCCCCTCAGAAATGATGACCATGAGCGAACTGTTGCTGATGCAATGTGTGCTGTGATTCCTGCAAATGCAATGTGATCATCTCAACCAGATGGAAGGGTGCCCTTTGTCTGTACACTAATAGGAGCCTTGGTTAGTTGAGATATATATATATATATATATATATATATATATACATATATTATTTTTTTATTTTGTAGGTGGGGGTTGACATATATGGACATGTACTCATTGTATTGTTTTGTATCATAGGTCACAGATACTGTTGGTATGCACATTCCAGTGCTTGATGAGAACTTTTTGCATAGAAATTTGAAATGGATAACTCTCAAGCCAATGAAGGTAAGTACATTTTTTTGGGGGGGAGCATATTTGCAGGTTTGTCTCATTAATGGTTTCTTACTTGGTTACTTCTTCACAGATTTCAACTGCGTCCTTCTCAAGTCTGGTTGTTAATGATGGTCATGGTCATCAATTGAAACGACTTCTGTGTGTTGCATGTCTGCCCCAGCAAGAGTGGGGAGGGGGGCTGATGTTGAAGAACTTTTTTGGATAAGGCAACTATGACACAACAAAGCATCTGGAAGTTTCCTAAAACAAGAAATGAATGACTTTTTACAACTTGATTGTCCCTGGTTCTCAATCTCAACTCAAGTTACATTTCAAAACCACATCTTGTCAAGTAATACAATTTGTGTGCAACTTTTTCAACAATGTCATGGCTGCACAGCTGCAAGTTCAGAATTAATTTTATCCTGCAGAAATAGTTTTGGTGATGTACACATGTCACCTAGTTTACGAATCGTACTCAGTCACATTTGCTGCAGTCTTTTAAAAAAAATTGAACAGATGAAATAAAATCTTGATACTTACCAGTATGGATTTGAAATGGATATTCCATAGGTTCCTGTGTATGGTACAGCTGCAGTACCATTCATACCAACTTTCAGTGAAGGAGAGTTTTTTTGTTAACCTGTAAAAAAAAACAAAATAAGTTTACCGTATGTGTTTGAACATTGCAGCTCAGAAAAGCTACAGAAAACAAAACATACAAGCTAAAGGAAGTTAAATAGCATAAAAAACATTACTACAAGTACTCACTTTATAGTTTTACTATTAAGAAGCGTTGGTCCCCAGTGGTGCTGAGGGTTGGGGCACTGGACGCCGCACCTCGCGCTACGCCAGAGACCCGGGTTTGGGAGTGAGCTCGGGGCGCTGAGGGTCAACAGGGGAGGGTTGAGGCCGAGTGCCCTTGTGGTGCTCTCCTCCCTGGAAAGAAGGGGTGGGGATGTCCCGGCATGCCAGCAGCCCCTGGTGGAGACTGGGGCACTGCAGCAAGCCAGGCATGCATGTAACTAGTGTGATCAATGCTGGTAGGGTTGCTGTGCACCAGTATGTTGATGGGCACCATGCAGGGGGGTTGGGGTAGCACACAGAACAGGGAAAACAACGGCACTATGGACAGGCAACGGCACTTGTTCCCCATGTCCTACGCCGAGCAAAAAACCCCTATTGACCTTCTAGGTCCTCCACCTTAGTCTCTACCCTGTAGCCAGAGTCTGAGCCTTAAGAGTGCCCAAGAGGAGGGGGCGACCCACCCTGGGCGGGTTAAACTGGGGTTGCTGGCTGCAGGGAGGGGGGAGATAGGAGGTACAGATTGGGAGTGCCTCAGATGGGCAGAACATGGATTAGGATGCCTGAGAGAGGTTCCACGGGGCCACAACCAGAGGGAAATAAATTTTAAAAAAAGAAGCTTTGTGCCTGTGGCTGATGGATGTGGTCTCCTGTTTGACTCCCTCTGCCTTGGCATGGTCAATGTAATGGGTAAACATTTTCTGAATGACACTGGTGGTGGGTGCTGGTGGTGATAGCTGCGGCACATGATGACATTCCCTGTGACATCTTTCTGCATCTGGTGGTGGTGGCAGTGGCTAACATCAGTCCAGGTAGTGGTGGTCCGGGGGGTGGACAGATTCATTCTCCGTGGTGGCAGTCGTTAACATCAGTCCCAATGGTGCTGGTCTGACTCCAAGGGGGCACACTGCCTTTTAACAACTACAGTTGAAATCTGCCAACATTAACCACAGAATCATCCTCATAAAGAAAACTGCCCTCACAGTCATCTATGTCTGAAGTCTGACCACTGGGAAATTCTTTCTCCATTGTGTCATCATCTACGTCAGTGGTGGGCTGTTTCATGCTGCCCCTGCCAGTGACACCAGGATGGTCCATGTCTACATCACCAAAATCACCATGATTAGGCAGGGTTATGAATACTGAGGTTGCAGTCTGTGCTGGTATGTGCCTCTCATTCATTTTTATGAATGTTTGCAAACTAACATTTGCAGGAGAGAGGTTTGTCATACGATTCCTGACTATTGCACCTGCTGAGCTGAATACCCTCTCGACAATCACACTAGAGGGTGGGCATGTGAGGTATTTCAGTGCCACTGCAGTCAGCTCTGGCCATTCACTGACCTTTCCACTCCAGTACAAAAGAGGATCATCAGTTATTGACAGATGCCTGTTTTCAGACAAATATGACTCAACCATTCTCTGTGCTGCACTAAGTCCAGTGGTTGATGCATCATCCTGTTCTCTGGAATCATTTATTTTTTCACAAATACCCACTTCAGACAAAGCCTCCCAAAGTGGGTTGATGTCAATTGCTTTGGATGGCAGACCACCAGGAACTGCAGTCCCCTTCCCTTTACAGGATATGCTTGATGGTCCTCCAGGTACACCTTCAGCTGGATTATGCTGCTGAGGTTTGCTGACCTTGGCACATGACTTCTGTGCTCCATGAACCAAGCGCACCAATTGCCCACTACCATTTTTTACCTGTTCAGGCCCTCCCTCCAGTACTGAGGCAATTCCACATTTGTATCACGGGTCAAGCATTGTTGCTATAGCAAAGTTGTCACTACGCTGAATGCTCAAGATGTGATGATTCTGGTTGAATATTGTCAGCATGTTTCAGCAACATACTGCTAACACTGTCTCCAGCAACATCAAGGCCATGCTGTACATTCACCAATGTCTGCCTCAGCACCCACAGCAGTGAAATTGATTGGCTAATGGAGGCAGACTCGCCACTCACTGTCTGTCTGGCATGTTCAAAAGGATGCAGAATTGTTATTACAGAATCCATGAGGCACCACTATTCAGTCATTATAGACATGGAGGCCCCGGAACTGTCATGGCTAGTGTGCATCACAAGATATTCTGAGATGGCTTTTTATTGTTCATACCACCTCTCTGCCATGTATAAAGTGGAATTCTACCGGGTGACAACTTCCAGCTTCAAGCGGTGCTGAGGGAGGCTGTTTCGCATCTGCAACTGCTGAAGTTGGTCACGGGCCTTTGCAGATCATGAAAAGTGAGAGCAGATACAGCGTGCAACTGTCAGCATTTCCTTTACATCAGGGAGCTGCAGAAACTCCTGCACCACAAGATTTAAACAATGGGTCATGCATGGAACATGAAAAAAGCCACCATTCATGATGCATTTCACCACATTTAACCCATTGTCACTTGCTATGAACCCAGCTCTCAGGGACAGGGGGTTCAGCCACTTGTCAATTTCAGTCAGTACCACATCCAACATGTTTTCACCAGTGTGTGAACAGATCACATTGTGCATAACAATCGTTGCATGCTGTCAAATTCCTGGAAGATTGCTACCACGACACTCCAACTTACTGCACTGATTATTCACACTACCAACATCAGAAACAACCCGAAGCACCTGTGCCCAGTGTGCAGTTATACACAAATATGAACTCCTCACTGTTTTGCCACTTGTCCACATATCTATACTTAAATGGATGAATGGAGAGGAGGAATGTTGAAGAACATGTCTTACGGAGTTGGACACAGCGCGGAACAACTTGGGGATAGTACGGGTTGGAAAGTATGTCCTGGATGGGACTTTCCATTTTGTACAGGCACGTGCAGCAAACCACCGGAACCCATAATTCTCCACAAAGGAGAAGGGTAAATGATCAATTGCCAGCATTTCAGCTACAGCAGCATTAAGTTCACATGACACTGTATGATTGGGTGGGTACTTCAGCTTATGCGCAAAAACACTCTATAACATGGGCAGACTTAAATGTTTTACATGGGGTATGATGACAAATGGTTCTGCTCTGCAAATGGCAGGAGATGGAGGGTGGACATTTGATGAAGACAGTTGCACAGGTGATGATGACAAACCCAGAAATGCAGTTATTTTGTAAGATTTGCCAACCAGGTTGATGTACCACTTGTACTAGACATACTGCATTCCTCACCACCACCAAAATAGCTACTCTCACCAGCATTGGACAACATTTCAAAATCATTATGCTCCTCCACATCATCATGACTGTAGTATTCCTCTGCTCTTATTTCCTCACTACTGCACACATTTAATTTCCTACTGGACTTAACACTCATGGAAGGGGATAACATGGCCATAATGGTTGATGACGAGGATGAACGCCCCACTGTGGTATTAGCTACCATCTTGTGCTGGGTCCACAGTGCTATGTGCCTATTCTTAAGATGTGTATGCTGTCCTCCTGCGCCCAGATGGATCCCCTTTTTACCTCGAGTCACATGCACATAGCAAACTTGGCAGATTGCAACTGACTCATCATTTGCATCTTGAACAAAAATCCCAAACAAGGGATTGTGATGCTTTACTTTTAACATGTCCATGATGCTGCTTATTGAACCCCATTCTTTTTAAACATCAGTCAAAAGTACGGATTTTTCGGCAGTGCACTCCTGACTACAACCACCACCATGACTACCTATCATTATTACTGGGTCATAATCATCATCATCACCATCAACTGAAACTGGTAAATCACAAGTTTTTACGGTGGGGGATTAATGCAAACAGACCCAGACACAGTCACCTTGAATTTCTTTTTCTCCAGTTCCCAACTGGGGTCAATTACATCATCATCATATTTATCAACATCACCCACATCCACATCTTCTGCTTGGATGCTGGCATGTGGACTGCATGTTGCAACCACAGCAACATCATCATCACATTCATCATCATCATAAACATCACCATCACCTGATATTTTTTCACCACACTGAATCCCTGCATGGAAAATGCATGACATGAACCGCGATGGAAGAAATGTCACATTGTATACTGTTGTTGACATGATTATCAGAATCCTCAGGTTCAGTTACTGGGATGTTACTGGGAAGTGTGACATCATCTACACTGCCACTCACTTCCACTGCTTCACACTCCACTATATTTTTGGACACGGTACACTGGTCAGAAGTCAAACTTGAGGCAGCAGTACTCATACTACCACCACCACCAGCAACTGCACTAACACCACTGGCTGGGACAACATCATCTCCGCCAAGTATGAGTGACGCTACTGATTGGGCTGCAAAAAACATTGCAGGAGAAATACCTTTCCTCACATCAGCAATGCACTTCTGCGTCTGCGTACTACCACACCCACAGACTATCTTACCACTGGCAGCAGTGCCATGGTGAGAACCAGCTTTGCTTGCATGTCTCTTTGCGGGCATTTTGGGTGATCAACAACAATATTCTAAACAAATTTAGATTTTGGAATGTTCATTCTGCATGGGGGATGCTGGATGTGAAGCCAAGAAAACAACTGTGGCTTCAGCAACAGATAGACGCAAATTCACAAGTGAAAACAACACCTTAACTAACCAGTGGTGCTGAGGTCACAAACAGTCCAATCTGGAAAACAATTACTTTTGCTGGTGGGGGTTGGGGGGCACTGATTGCAGATTTTTACAGCAGTACAAGCAGCAAAACAAAGAACAGATACCACGATGGCAGTACAAAATCACGCAGCTGCAGTGGATAGCAGGTTCACACTGCTGTGCCTGCAATTACACTGTGGCACAATAAAAGGTGTATTATTTGATGTCACGCAGCACCTCACACACACTCATACACACACACACAATTTGTCTACAACGAGTAATGCATAGCAAATTGAAAAGTTCATCAATATTTCACATATTGTAAACAACCTGAAATTATGAACTGCTGCACCAGATCCACACAACACACAATCAGCAAGAAAATGTCAACAATTACTGACAATATTACTGTGTGTAGATTAACACAATCAGTTATATAACAAACATATAACCAAAAAACAAAGAACTCCCTATTTCTCCAACTTAAATCTACCTACACCACAGATTAGATCCTCCCCCAAAGCACACTTTCACTGTCTTTTACTACACACACTCAATGTTGTACATTAATATTCAAAATCCACACACAAAAATGCTCGATGATATGCACACAGGAGGGTTTCCTACAATCGATGAACTAAAGTTTAAGCAAACAAAATTACTCAAAATGGCTTTTTTAGCAGCTTTTAGAAGGCTTTAATCACAGACAGCTCTCAGAGCACACTGTCTACTACAGCTTCCTACACACACTACCACGAACTGAGGCTGTGCAGATCAATATAGAGCTCATGTGACCTGGAATCCCATGAATCCCTGTAAAATTCTCCTTCAGAGCTTAAAAACAAGGTGAAGTGAGACAAAGTACATTGTTTTCAATGCACTTTGTCTTTAAAATTGGTGGAGTAGTGGTCTGGGAAGGTGGAGTAATGCAAAGTCATTGTTTTCAATGGACTTTGTGTTACCCATCAAAACACAAATTATTCTGCTTCACGTTGTGGAGCACTCCACAAATTTGCCTTTACTCCATGAATCACTTCACTAAGTGGATTGAGCCCACTTTGCCTACCACTAGTAGGGGGTAGGAAGAAGTAGGTTGTTGGTTAACTAGGATCTGCAGTTTATCCAAAAGGTTGGGAAATGGGCAGACTGGGTGGGACAAGCAGTTCCTATCTGCTGTCAAATTTATGTTTCTATTTTTTTTGGGGGGGGCGATTTCAGAACTTCAGCCAGGAAAAATTGTTTAGTAACTGGGTGGGTTTAAGCCCAAATCTGATTAACTGCTCCGGGGGGGCATACGCCGCCGACAGTGAAAAGTCGACAGCGACCATCACTACAGTGACTACAGTACCAGGTCTTGCACCCCTTCCCCTAATCAGATCCAAATTGCAGTTGATTGTATTTAGTGGGGGGGTGCAGGGAACAGCCCACCACATGTTGGGTTCGGGGAGCTTTGCCCCCCAAAGAAAAACATGTTTCTCATTGAGAAACTGTATGCCAACTGCAAATGTGATCAATATGAAGGTTTTGTTGTACGGTCGTTCTACAAAAATTTTGTCGATGCCCAGTCATGGATCCGCTCTGGAGTATAGACAGATGTATCTTATACATTTGAATTTTTCCTGATTTGCTTATCACTTTTCAGTCACAGCAAATAAGTTTTACCTTTTTGAGATGTTCCAGACATTTCTGAGCTTGACGCCTAGGAGCTAACTAGCACTTAGCCTTCACTGGTTGTTGGCTCCCCCCACTGAAATCTAAAATAGCGCCCTGCCATAAAGTCTAAATTTACAGTACATCCTCTTTGTGAGCAGCATGTTTTCCATGAGGGATAGATGAGGGGCAGAGCAGCTTTCAGGGGCAAAATGAGAGCTGTCCCTTGCATTCAGGGACAGTTGAGTGGTTTGGTATGCATAGACTATTGGAGCCCCACTGTAGTCAGGCTTATGCCCCCAGTGATGCTGACTTTCACATTCCCATGCTTAGGCACATTATGACGTAGGGCAAGGGAGAGTGCAGGGGTGTGCCCCATTGAAATGAATAAGGATTTTTTTATTATTATTTAATACATTATTGATGGAGAGTTGGAGATTAATAAAGGCCACTGCTCGACTAACAAGGGCCTTGTTTGTAGAACAGTGGCCTTCATTAGTCTCCAACTTGCCATCATAATGTATAAAATAGTAATAAAAAATAACTCCATTTATTTCAAGGGGGTATGCCCTAGCACTCTGACCCATGGACATCATCTCTTAAAGGTTCCTACTTCTGATTCCCTGGTACTCAGGTAAGATACTCTCGACTTAGATCTATACTCAGTGGGTTGTCTGTAGCAGCATGGCCATACCTGCTACAGTGTGTGTGTGTGCATGCGGGGGAAGGACTGGTCATGACGGTAGGTGTTGAGTTATCGCTACTTTTGTGTTTGCCCCTTAAGTCTGTTTGTGTGGAAGCATTCAGAACTATGTATAGAAAATAGTAGGATTACAGGCCAGACAGAAGTAATTAAGTAGTTTAGTGGGTAAGTGTGTGTATTGGGGGGTGGGAAGAACCACATGTATTGCCATTACTATGTATGCTATAGTTCAGTTGTGCAACTGAGATAAATGGGGACAAGAAAACTAAAAAGTATATCAGTGGCTATAAACATGCTGCATGCATGCAGATGTATGCAGGTTTGTATTGAAGTACAAGTGAGCCATATGTATGCAGGCAGGATAGCTTAGTGGTTAAAGGCACTGAACTGCAAACCAGGAGACCTGAAAATCTGGGTTTGAATCTCATCAACCCCCACTTGTATACTGTGTGATCCTGAACAAGTCACTTAACTTTTATGTGTGCAGTTATCAGTGACCACTTGCTTGCTGCACGCACGTCACATGCATGCAATCTGTTCCAATTTATCATTTCAATCATGCTTGCAGCATGCGTTTCACATGAATAGTTTTATGTGCACAGCATGAAAACATTTCATATAATTATTTCTGTAAGGGAACAAATGGAAAAATTTATTTTGGGGCTGAAGATCAGGAAAATATAAGGCTCAAAGATCAAATATAAGATTTGTACGTGTGTTGGAGGAGCTAGATGGAAGGAAGGAGGCAAAGCTGTGCAGTACTGATTAATAGATCACTGGGTCTCAATGCCTCAGCCACACAATTCAAAATACAGAGGGCACAGTGTATGGGTCCAAGACTCAACCCAGGATACAGGCCCAGACACTATCTGATTAAGTATTTTTCAGAAAAATAACAGGTATTACAAGCTGCCAGGACACAGAGTCCCATCACAGTGGAAGGGAAAAAAAGTCTCCATTTACCAGGATTACACTGGGGGTCTTCAAATACAGAGACAGACATTTTCTGGTATTAAAACAAATCTCTAGCAGCGAGTCTTGGAGTTTGTCCTTCTTTACCCAGTAAAGCTTTGAGTCATCAAACCAGGATGCCCCCATTATATCTTTTTCAATCCTAAAGATGCAGAAGACTACTGTATGTGAACCCTAAGGAGGCAGCAGGGGAGGGCAGATCACACCCACTGGCAACACTACCAGTGCACTAAATGATGGTAGCCTAATCACCTATAATTTAAGCAACATATTGAGTAAACAATTATTGTCTGTTTCCATGGATGTGATTGAACTGGTGATGAACTGTAAATACATGAAATATGGACATAGTTATTTTTCTCAAACTACCTAGAACTCAAAATATGGTAAGGGCACTGTGCGTCAATAAGTGAATGACTAATACCCTATCACCCAGTAATGACAATAGATAAATGCTTCTGCAGACAGACCAATATCCTTTTAATCTGTGTGGACCCTCAATGGTCTGGATAATCAATGTAAAAAAAAAGCAGTTTTGGATCAGGTTTCTTTTTTGTCTCTGGTTTATGTGTCAAAGTTTTTTATTCTATGTTATCCTTTATTTTTCAGTCATTCAACTGTTTTTTCTTTTATTCAGCCATTCAACTGTTTTTCCTTGTATTCAATGTTTCAAGGTTTTAAACCAATCTCTTCTTCAGGGAAAATGGCAATAAATCAAAAATAGTACAATATACTCATAAGTATTTTAATTCCTGACATTCCATTTTGTCTATAAAACTGTTATTTGTAAAGATATCAAAAACTGGAAGTGGATAAATCTCCAAGTTTACCTTAAAATCTGAAAGTGTCATACACAGATCAATGAGGTTTACCTTAAAATCTGAAAGTGGTATACACAAATCTCTAAACCAAGTATTTTATTTTTATTTATTTAAAGTCTAGGAATTACAACCCTTTGAGTCAGGGACTCATTTACAAAGGCTGCTCGTCACACAAAGAATGATGACAGGTACAGAGGATGACAGTACATAGATTAACTACAGTGTCATTGTACAGTGCTACTACATCAAGTGATTCAGAGGTATGTATGGTACAATCAAAATAGAGTCAGGTACACATATAGCAGAGGAACAAGGAGTTATCTACAGTCACAGTGGGAGCTGGTTTAGATATAGTCACGCAGCTCAGTTTTGAAAGGTCCCAGCCTGGGAATAGATAGGGTGGGTCCAAGGATTGAGTTCATCCAGAGCGGAGCCCTATAGCGAAAGGACCATTGGCCTGTACTGGTCTTTACAAGTGGGATGTGGAAGGTTGCAGTGTCAGCCTGCTTTGTGGCCCTCCTTTGCAAGTTTGGTTGGAGTAGCAACAGGCAGCCAGGGGGAGTGAGACCTAGCAGGATTTATTTTGACAGGAGGCAAGTGTGATAGAATAAGTGTCCTTGAAAGTTAAGCCATGACACCCATTGGTAGAGGTCACAGTTGTGCTTAAGCCATTCACTGCCTGTGGCCAGCCGGCAGGCCTTATTGAGGGTGCGATTAATGGTAGTCACGGCAGTGTCTGATGCAGCCCCATAGATGACTATTGCATAGTCTACCAGGGAGATGATGGAGCAAGAAATAACTAGTTGGAGTGCATCTGGTGGGAGACAGGACCTAAGTCTATAAAGTAGACCAATTCTGATGTTAATTGCAGAGCATGTTGATGCTATATGCTCACAAAAGGTGAGGGCCGAGTCGAGGGTAGCCCCAACATATTTGAAGCTGGCAACTGGTTCCAGTCTGGTGCCCTGGGAATTTTGTATAGCCAGTATGGTCGATATGTTGAGGGTGGGCAAAAACTATGTTTTTTGGTTTTTATAGTTGAGGACAAGATTGCAGGAGGCAAACCATGACTCAATTTCTGTGAAGGAGGCCTGTAGGGATGTTTGAAGCTGGAAAGGGTCAGGGTGCCCACTAAAGATCACTGTGTCATCAGCATAGAGGAGGAGATGCCCAGTGATGGCCATAGGGAGGGAGTTTAGGTACAGTGAGAAGAGGAGTGGACCGAGGATGGACCCTTGAGGAACACCTGATTGGACAGGTAGGCTCATGGAATGGATGTTATTTATTTTAACTTGCTGTTCAGCTGTTGAGATAGTTGTTGAACCAGCCAGTGGCCTCTTGTGATATGCCAACAGAGAGGAGAGCGCTTAAGAGCATACGGTGATTTACAGTGTCAAACGCCTTAGACAGGTCAATATAGACAGATACTGCCAAGGCTCCCTAGTCAAGGGCATTGTGGATAAAAGAGGTAAACTCGAGGAGGGCAGTAGTAGTATTATGCCCTTTTCTGAAACCACGCTGTTGCTGGCAGAGAAGGTGATGCAAGTCCAAATATTCAGTGAGTTGATCTGCAACAATTTTTTCCAGTGCTTTTGAGAGGGGAGGAAGTATGGAAATGGGTCTGTAGTTTCTTGTGGAGGTTCTATCTCCATTCTTATGTACTGGTGTGATAATCACTCTTTTCTACAATGACGGGAACTGCCCCAGACACAGAGACATGTTAAGTATTTTAGTAAGAGGTGTTAGCACTGTGTCAAGTGTTAAAGAGAGCAGCTTAATATCAATAGCGTCAGTACTCTGTCTAGTTTTCCCGAGGAACTTGGTGAGGTATGAGCGGGCAGCACTAGGGGAGATTGTTCTAAAGGAAAGGGGGCACCGGGAGGGGTGGGAACTGCCCAGCAGACGCAGAGAAGAAGTCAGTGGGGAGAATAGAGCTGAGGTCAGAGAAGGATGCATTAAAGGTATCCGCTATCTTGCATGGGTCCTGGGTGGGAGCTCCATCCACAATCAGCATGGGGGGGTGTGGATTTACCACTTAGCTCCTTTATGTTCTCCCAAAATCTTTTCCCATTTCCCCATGCGGAAGTAAGTTTGTCCTTGTAATAATCTGCCTTGGCCTGTCGGATAGACCAGGTGCATGAGTTTCGGGCAGCTCGGTACAGTTGGCAGTCAGTGAGGCAACCGGACTCTAGGGCATGGTGCCATAGGTTATCTCACTCTTTCATTAGGTTGAGCAAGGACTGATTTATCCATGGGGCTGATTGAGACTTTTCAATATGTTTTACAACTGGGGCAAAGATATCGCAGGCAGATTTAAAGGTGCTTATGAAGAAAGACAGTGCAGCATCAATTGATGACTCATGATCAAGAGGGGACCAGTCAAAGTTAAATAGGTGGTTGTGGAGATGTGCCAAGGATCCTTTCTTTAGCTTTCGGTGGCTGGTGATCCTGGGAGAGGGTGGCTTCCAGCTGTTGGACCAGCGACAGGTGACCGGGGAGTGATCACTAAGTGAGTCAGGGAGGACCTGAACATCCTGTATGCGTTCAGAATAATTTGTGAAAATGAGATCAAGAAGGGAACTGGTACGCCTTTTGTAGTTTACCCTAGTAGGGGTAAGCACCATTTGAGAAAGATTATGGGCTACAGCTGCATCCCTGAGACAGGCCTGGTGGGGTGAAGACCAGTTTGTATTAAAGTCACTGAGGGCTACAATTTCTGAGTTTTTGGGGAGCTGGTCAATGATCTTTAAGATGGATTCAAATGTATCCTTCTGGTTGCTAGGAGGTATGTAGACTGAGATAAGGTAGAGTGATTTACCTGAGCTGCCCACAGCAACCTTAATGGTGAGGGCCTGGGCACCTGCAGTGGGGTGCATAGTTTCAAATTTGATTTCCTGCAGTTGTTCCCGAAGGTACAGTGCACACACCCCCACCCTTTCTCCCCAACCTGTCAGATCTGTACAATGTATAGCCTGGCAGGGTAACAACTGAGTCTGGGGTACTCTGTGATAGCCATGTTTCAGTTACAGATAGGGCATCCGGGTTGTGGAGGCAAACCCAGGCTTGTAGTGGGGCAAATTTCTTTTGTAGACTGCATATGTTTATTGTTTCCAGCCATAGTCCTTTGGCTAGCATTGGCTTGAAAGGGGTGGGGGCAGTGGGGCCAGGATTTAGGTGTATATTTCCCGCAAGTAACAGGAGGATAATGGAGATCCAAGATAGGACAGTTCTGAGTATCTTTTTGTGATTACACTACAAAGGTCTTATATAACTTCGCATCTTGTTGGCAGTGTGAGAGCGAGCAAAGCACAATATTTCTGGGCTATATAGTACAAAGCAATCCACGGTGGCTAGGAGCAGGTGGGCAGAAACTGCCGGGATAGGGGTGAGGTGGAACATGGTGATTGTAATCAGCATAATCACAGGGGTGGGCAGCAGATGGGATGTAGAGGGAACGAGATGGGGTATAGCATTAAAGGTGGCATGGGGGGGTTGGAGAGGGGTAGTGGCTGGGTAAGCAGAGAAGAGAAAGCACCATAAGGGAAAGAAGCCAGTATTTCATTTTTGTGGGTGGGATTGAGAGATGTGGCAGAAAGGTTGATTTTGGTGATGACTGATAATTAATCTCATGTGGTTATTTTACTTGAAATCTTAGGTGTGGATTGACAATTTTGAACGTAGCTGGAGATAACAGGTAGGAATGTAGGATTGGCTGTGCTTTTTAGTGGAGATAGCCTTTGTTACCCTCACCCTACAGTGGATAGGAATTGCTAGCTCAGGCAGACAGCAGACACTAGTGGCAGGTCCCAATAATCTGCCTATGGGAAAGTGGGCTGATTGGTTAATTTAGTCACCTGGTATCCCCTATAAAATAGAAGGCCGACCAAGGGTGGTGGTAGGGGCGGCGGGGCTCCTTTCCGAAGCTGTGGTAAAATGGGTGCCTGAGCAGCTGCAGTGCTTCAGCTGCGTCTGTTAGTAGATGGTCTTTACCTGGATTGCTGTCCATGTTGCTCAAGGGAGGGCATCCTGCCCTCTCAACCCACATCCAACGAGGGGAGCATGGCTGTGTGCTGAGGAACAAACAGAGAGACACTGATTAAGTACAGTGAGTTGGGGGGGCACTTTTACAGGCAAACTTAAATTGGCATCAATGGTGAAATCCGAAGCTGTTTCAGACCTGTTCTCAAGTTGGTTGAAAGAAATTAAGATGGCGACTGTAGATAGAGTTATGGGCTAGTAGGATGGGCTATTTAAAATGGTGACTACAGAGGGAGTTTCTGTGCTAGCAGAATACTATAACAACAGTTTTGGTACTTGTTAGACAAATTAAGCACACAGTATTTAAACAGCAACTGCATCTCATTAAGCTTATTAAACAGGTAACAACAAGGCTAGAACTTTGTTCTTAAGGAACCTGGTGCACAGCTTGCAAAGGGATCAGCATATGGTACAGACTGTAAAATACAAACTGATTCGGTGCCAAATCAGATTAGCTATTAAGGTGCATGCAGATATCTACTCAATCTACCACTTAAATTAATGAGCATTTTGTGTACAAAAAACTATCTCCACATGTGTGGGGGCAGTAAAGGTAACAGAGGGGATTAGAGCCCCTTAAGGTAGTTAAATTAAAGTCCAGTTTATCTCCTTTCCGAAGCTGCGGTAAAACGGATGCCCAAGTGGCTGCACTACTTCAGCTGCGTCTGTTAGGAGACAGTCTTTCCCTGGATTGCTGTCCGCATTGCTCAAGGGAGGGTGTTCTGCCCTTTCGACCCACACCCAAAAAGGGGAGCATGGCTGTGTGCTGGATTGCTGTCTGCGTTGCTCAAGGGAGGGCGTCCTGCCCTCTCGACCCACACCCAAAGGGATCGTGGCTGTGTGCTGGATTGCTGTCTGCGTTGCTCAAGGGAGGGCGTCCTGCCCTCTCAACCACACCCAATGAAGGGAGCATGGCTGTGTGCCTTCTCTTTGGTATTTAACTTGATTTCTGTTTTTTTTTGAAGATATGGAAAAAGGAAGAAATTAAGATTCTTATTGACACTATTTGTTTTAGAGCTATAATTAAATCAACTTGCCATCAGTTTATATTTACAAACATTTTTTTTCTATTCTTCTATAATAATTTAGTGTTACACTATAAAATAGTTTTTCACAGAATGGTTGCTTCTTTAAATTATCCTCATTTCTATAATATGTGCATTCGCACTGTGCAGGCAAAATTCACATTCATCCACTTTATTACGTCTTTTCCATGAGGCTGTAAGACCTGACCATGTTTAAAAATGTGTGGGTAGTTTCGTGTAAAATGTGAAATTCACATTCATCATGTTGTAGCCTGAAATTCATGTTAGTTATTATAAATTTCACCTTTTCCAAGCATTTTAAGAAATAACTATATTTAAAGTTCTACAGACATTCTCATTCTGAAAGCAAAATTCTTTGACAATGACCCCACAAGTCCACAAGTGTATACAGTTAACTAATTGCACTGTTTCTGGATCTAACAACCAATACGTGGCTGCCAATATCCTCATGGAGACTCTTCAATTACAATTGTATTACATTTTGCAAAAAACTATAACTTTTCAAATGCATCTATAGAGCACAACCCTAACCATGACTGGGGCCATGGGTAACAATAATGGAACAATACATTCATATCTCACAGATCTATCTAGGAGTGGTGGGATTACTGCTAGAAGAACCCATTGACTTAAGCTGTGCAGGTTCTGCAAATAAAAAGCACACTTTGGCTACTTTATTTTAGCTTTATTGTGTTGTCTTTCTACAGCTTTTTTTCTCGTAGTCATTTAATAGTAAAAATTTATGTTCATATAGTTAGATCTAGGATCCCAGGTACAACTGACTTAAATAACACCCTGTATACTGTATGTATTATTAATTGCACTAAACAATGATGCCAGTCTGATCTTATCCTGTCACTCAACATGTTCTACCTGGGTCCAAGTGGGGGAAGGGATAGCCTTCCTCCTCCAAATACTAATGGGATCAAGGAGCTAGCTATTTTACTAAAATCCTTGTATTAATAGTAGCTCCTTAATGCTTACAGACTCACACTCAGACTAAATTATTTCTAGGTGAGCTCTTAACCATAGAGGTAGAGTTAAAGATAGTCACCTTAAAGATGTTCTGAGTACTATATCGTTTTCATGTATTAATTTATCTTTTTCAAGTTAATCGCTCAAAAGTGCTCTGGGCACTACCATGGTTACCACCTTACTAGCTAGAGGGTAAATGGCATATTGTTGTGGCATGAAAGGGGGAAGAAAGGGGTAAGAGTAAGTTGTAAACAAGCTTTTTTTATGTAGTTGTTAACTATGTGACTTCTCTTATGTTAACTGAAGGTTTGGTTAAGGTACAATGTCAAGTTACATAGAACAAAAGGGAGGGGGGGTTTCAGAAACATCAAGGTAAAGGTTATTCAGTTTTCAACAATGTTTTACCTATTTTAGGTTTGCTGTTTATATAAAAAAAAGCTGCTTCTGCTTACAAACTACAATACTACTATTTATTTCTCATTAATACTTGAAACATTGGTTTTGTCAACCCTAAAGGAAAAAAGTAGCTCACTCTCCCTCCCTAGCTGCTGGTGGTCTGATATTGAGCAAGGAAGAAGGAGGCTACTGACGAAGATAGGAAGTTGCTGTTCCAGAACAGGAAGGGTGAGAGCTGTAAGGAGAGGAGAGAATAAGCATCCAGAGAAACAGTAGAGAGGACACAAAATAAAAGACATGATAGGAGTGGTGCAGTGCAATGGCTGTGGGGCGGCAGTGTTCCAGGAGACATTCTGGAGGCTGCGATGCTGCCCTATTGCAGGCACCTCTCTGGTCTGAGAGAGGAGGTTGCCCGTCTCCAGGCTGACCTGGCTAGGATTCGTGAAACCTCCTCCCCACCCAGGACCACCAGGGCCAATGCCACTACCTCAGAGGTTGCCAAGAAAGAGGAGAGCTGGACCAGGGTGGGCTCAAGGAGGGAGGGTGGTGGAACAGAGTTGCATCCTCAGCTGTACCTCTCCACAATTCATTTGCTCTTCTGGTGGATAGTGGTTCCTCTATGGAGGCACCTGCAGTGGAGACCAAGGAGGATGCTGGGAACCTTCACAAGGAGACCCACAGGAGGGTGGCATGGGACCCCACAGGGAAGAAACAACTCCTGGTGGGGACTCAATCATTAGGGGCTAGAAATGGGGGAGGAAGGGGAGAGGGAGGTAAGGTGCCTTCCTGGCGCCACGGCTTAGAGAGACAGGAAGCGAATCCTCAGGATCGTGGGAGGAGCTGCACGAGGGAAGGAGCTGGATGTCATTGTCCACCTAGGGACAAATGACCTGGCTAGGAATGGGATCAGAGCAGTGCAAGAGGAGTTTGTAGAGTTGGGAAGGGGCCTTAAACAAGTAGCGCAAATAATAACCTTCTCGGAGGTACTGCCTGTCTATGGCAAGGGAGATGCTAGGGCACTTCTCACCAGGAAATTCAATGAGTGGTTGAAAAACTGGTGTGGAGCTCAGGGTTTTGGCTTCATTGGGGACTGGGGAGCCACCTGGAGGGATGCAGACCTATACTGGTGCGATGGTCTGCATCTGTCTGCGGGGGATCCAGGATCCTAGGTGAGAGGTTTAAATGCTTCATTGGCAAGCATTTAAACTAGCCAAGGTGGGAGGCACTGAAAAGGAACAGGGAAATCCAAGCCTCCCCCCACAAAACATGGTGATTAGTGAGGTAAACACCAAGGTACAGAAGTTATTAGGGAGCATAACAGATTTAAATGTAAAAAAAGGCAAAGGCAGTAAGGACAGAAATGGGGCTAAAAGGGGTTAGGCTATCAAAAAGTGGAGGGTGATGAGTACCAATGCCCATAGTCTGTGTAACAAGCTCCCTGAACTAGTGGCCTTGATGGAAGAGGTTGTCTGGATATTGTGGCGGTCACAGAAACATGGTACACAGAGAACCATGACTGGGATGTCAACATACCAGGATACACAATCTACAGGAGGGACAGGGAGGGTAAAAGAGGAGGTGGAGTAGCTCTCTATGTAAAGGAAGGGATCAAAGCAACAGAACTAACGAGTAAACAGGGAGCAGATGAGACACTCTGGGTCACCCTGGAGTCAGGAAATGGCACCACAATCCGCGTTGGGGTTGTATACAGACCCCCATATCAGGGGGAAGGAATGGACAAAGAAATGATAGAAGGCTTTCTTAGAATGGCAGAAAAAGGGTAAATATTATTGTTGGGGGACCTGAATATGCCAGATGTTAACTGGAACACCTTTGCTGCAGACACATCCAAGAGCAGGGTCATTCTTGATGCCCTACAGGGGGCATGCCTCAGACAGCTAGTATTGGAACCCACTCGGGAGGGAGCAATCTTAGACCTGGTACTGTCAAATGGGGATGGACAAAGAATCTCAGATTTAGAAGTGGGTAGCCATCTGGGAACAAGCGACCACCAAACAGTGGTTCACGATAAACACAGCCATACAATCAAGCCATACAAAAGCAAGAGTACTGGACTTTAGGAGGGCTGACTTTGGGAAAATGAGAGTGCCTCAGAAAAGCACTAGCAAACAGGCATGAAGGAAGGGTGGAGGAACAACGGGGAGTGATCAAAACAGCCATCACAGAGGCAACAAGCCCTTTGTGTAAAGCAAATCAATAAAACACAATGAAGGAAAAAAACGCTATGGTTCTCAAAATAGGTGGCACGGAAGGTTAAGGAGAAAAGGACAGCATTCAGGAAATATAAGGAAACACAGAAGGAGGAGGACAGAGAACTTTATCAGTTAAAGCAGAAAGAGGCTGGGAAGGCAGTCAGAATAGCAAGGCCCAAACTGAGGAAAGGATAGCCAATTCTGTAAGAAGGGATAAGACCTTTATAGGTACATTAAGAGCGAAGAAAGATGAAAGGAGGGATACTGAAGCTTAAAAAGGGGAGGGAATGTGGTGGGGTGATAGTGAAAAAGCAGGGATACTGAACGAATATTTCTGCTCGGTATTCACAAAGGAAGAGGAGGAGTTACCTAAACCAAACAGAGAAACACTCTGAAGATGGGGGTTGATACCAGTCCATTTACAGAAGAAAGGGTTCTGAAAGAACTAATAAAATTGAAGGTGGACAAAGCAATGGGGCCTGATGGATTCACCAGAATTCTAAAAGAACTAAGGGTAGAACTAGTGACACAGCTGACTACTCTCTTTAACAAATCATGGGAGGATGGAGTGGTACCCGAGGACTGGAGGAGGCAGATGTGATTCCTCTTCACAAAAGTGGGAGCAGGACAGAGGCAGGAAACTACAGACCAGTTAGTTTGACCTCAGTGGTAGGAAAATGATGGAATCACTTCTGAAGGAAAAAATTGTTAGTACCTAGAGGCCAGTGGGCATAGGACCCAAGGCAGCATGGATTCCAGAATGGGAAGGTCATGTCAGATGAATCTAATAGATTTCTTTGACTGGGTGACCAAAGTAGTAGACCAGGGAGGGCTGTGGACATGGCCTGCCTAGATTTTAGCAAGGCATTTAATACAATCCCACACAAGATTAATACACAAGATAGCCAGCCTTGGTGTGTCCCAAGGTGGTAGCCTGGATAAAAATTGGCTAGACTACAGGACACAAGGGTAGTAGTAAATGGAGTACACAGTGAAAGAAAGTAGGGTTACTAGCGAGTGCCAGGAGTTCAGTACTGGGACAGGTCCTTTTAATGTCTTTATAAGTGACATTGCAGAGAATTGGAAGGAAAAGTATGTCTCTTTGCAGATGACACAAGATCTGCAACAGGGTTGATACACAAGATGGAGTGGAAAGGATGAGAAGGACTTGGCAAGGTTGGAGGAATGGTCAAATGTGGCAGCTCAGATTCAATGCAAGAAGTGCAAGGTAATGCATAGGAAACAAAAACCCAGGGAAGCGTAACAATGGGGGTGAGATACTGGCAACAGTAAAATAGAAAGGGACCTGGGGTAATTATATCAGATGACCTAAAGGTGGGCAAGCAATGTGAGAAGGCAGTAAGGAAGGCTGGGGATACTGGGATGCATAGGAAGAGGCATCAATAGTAGAAAACAGGAAGTTGTTATCCCTCTGTACAGACAGTTGGTGAGACCCCATCTGGAGTACTGTGTGCAGTTCTGGAGACCCCATCTCCATGAGAGACATAGACAGAGTAGGCTGTCCAGAGGAGGGCAGCAAAATGGTGCAGGGTCTGCACCAGAAGACATCTGAAGAAAGACTAAAGGAGCTTAATATGTATACCCTTGAGGAAAGAAGGGAGAGAGGGGACATGATAGAAACATTCAAGTACCTCAAGGGAATTAACAAAGTCCAAGAGGGTAGCATCTTCCAGAAAAAGAGATGTGCAAGAACAAGGGGGCACAATTTGAAGGTTGAGGGGGGACAGCTCAGAGGTAATGTGAGGAAGTATTTTTTCACTGAGAGGGTTGTGGATGCATGGAACAGCCTCCCTGAGGAGGTTTTGGAGTCAAGAACAGTGGGAGACTTCAAGAATGCATGGGACAGGCATAAGGCAGTCCTAGTGGGGGGTAGGAGGAAGTAAGCTGTTGGTTGACTAGGATCTGCAGCTTATCTGTTAGGTAGGAAAATGGGCAGACTAGGTGGGCCAAGCGGTCCTTATCTGCCGTCAAATTCTATGTTTCTATGTTTCTGTGTTTCTATTGAAAGTTGTCAGTTTGCACAGGTTACACTGGAGAGTACAGGCAGGATAGTACATCAAACACTTAGGTTACAAAACACAACATGCACAGGTCATGAGAGTGATACAGAAGACAAGCCATTCAGTCTTGAACCCATTACTGTCGAGTGTACTGTATAATGTGATATTGGAATGTGTCACCTATGACTCTAGTCTAGAAGGAAACATATTCAACATATGAGTATATATAAAATACTATTATTTATAACAGTTATCCAGATATCAATCCAGGTATCACAAACAAGCTTGATTATGCATAAAACACTTACGGTATGCTTTTGGAATTTAAATGGTTTAAAAACACATATAAAGAGAAAAAAGGTATTGGGGAAAATTAAAAATATGCAATCTGATGTTTTATGTCTGCAAGAAACACACTTGCTTACTAGAGAAGGGGACCATAAAGCTAAAAACTGGGGTGCAGAGTGATATGTTTCATACTTCACCTCAAAAGCCAGAGACTCAGCAATATGGTGCAGCCCCACATTTCCAGGTGTAGTAACCAGTATATGCTTGGATGATGCTGGGGGAGGAATACAATATTTATTTGTTTATGTATGGATTTATTTTTTTTTATTAAATTTTGTTGACCAGGTAGGCTCACTGAGATCAATGGTTCCTTTTTCAAAGGCAACCCGGAATTAGTAACAGCTAGTAAAACACAGATATTAATCATGTATAGTAGAAAAGAAAGCTTATCAGCAAATTATTGGACTACTAAGGTCATTATATTGACAAATTTACATATGGAAACATTGATCAACACTATAGATCACAATTATGTAGTACAGGACTAGTCATTAGTTACAGTACAACAAGATCCACATTAGCAATCTGAATTAGAAGTGCTATGCGTATTTCAAAGGTACAAATAGGCACCTACTGACTTTGGTCATTTTGGGGAAAGTTAGTGAGGGCAGGTGCAATTGCTTTTGCTGAATAGGTGTGTCTTTAATGAGCTTTTGAAGGAAGGGAGAGAGGGGCTGCACTGAATAATAGTATGGAGCTTGTTCCAGTATTCCATGACTTTATACACAAAAGACCTTTGCCCAGCAACCTTGTTTACTTTGGGTACCTCTAGAGGGAGTTGTGAGGAGCAGCAGAGAGTTCTTTCATGCTATCTGTGCACCACTAGTTTCCGTAGGTGAGGTAAATAGTTGTTCAAAATTTTGTACATGAGGCAGAGTGAAAGGTGTTTGAGTCTGCAGTCCAGTTGGGGCCAGTTCAGAGATGCAAGTACTTTGCAGTGGTGCTTTGTGCTGTCTGCCTGTGTTGCAAACCTGCTTATTTTATGATAGAGCATGTGAAGTCTGGCCTGTTCAGTTTCCCTCAAGGGGGCATATTGGAACTCCATAGAGAAGCGTTGGGAGCAGAATAGCTTTTGCTACCACTAGGCAGGCTTCACTGGTGAGGTACGCTCTTAGCCCATATAACAGTCGTATCTTCTGGTGTATCACTTTGGTAGTGTGTTTTCTGTGTTGTTTTAGTGTTAGTTCTTGATCTAGGAACATCCCAAGGTATTTTATACTGCCCACAACTTCCAGCATGGTCGAGTAGTTCAGATACACCTTAACACTGAACATAAAATAGCAAGGGGCTATATCTATGGTCTAAATACTAATTCCCCAGAATTTTTCAACAGACTCTCAATGGAAATATCCAGCTTTGAAGGCACATGGATATGTGCAGAGACTTTTTTTTATCATTTAACATTTTCTCCTCTGCAGCCACGGTCCTGCTCTACATCCAGCCACCACTCCACTCCGCCACTGACCCCGAAGCTCGCATGTCCAGCTGGCAGACACAACTACACCTGTGAAAGGGGCACCCCCCATAGGCCCCTTCACCCAGTGAGGAACCAGTACCGGCACATGCCTCCAAGCATCGTCGGCCAACGGAGCTGCGGCTATCAAGCTGCCATGGACCCATGCTGCCATTTTCCCCTGTTCTTTCCCCATCAAGACCATGGACATGCACTGACGTCTGCTCACGTACGTGCAGACGTCCGCCATGGTCCCCCCTCCGTTACACCACTGCATGCGGTACCTCCGGGGATCCCCAGAGGTCACCGCAGCATGGTGTAGAGTCCCCAGCCCACCCCAGGACCAGGAGAGCTGTCTCCCGATGCTCAATTCCAGTCCTACCCTGCCAACCCCCGATGTCCCAAGCTCACTCCCAAACCTGGGTTGCCGACATAACGCGAGGTGTGGCATCCAGCGCCTCAACCCTCAGCGCCACCGGGCCGGCATGTGCAGAGGCTTTAACTGTGTATTAGACAATATTCTGGGCTGCACCTCTAGGGCTGGAGGGCCCACTACAAGGAGTGCCAAGGTCTTATTAACACTAATGTATGACCATAAGCTGCTAGACCATGGGGGCATCTAAATCCCTAGGGTAGAGAATACACTCACTACTCTCGCTCAGCTAAGACATATGCACACCTAGACCTAGCCATCATCTGTCAGTCACTAATAACAGCTACAAAGTCAGTCTCCCATTGACCTATGATCATTTCAGATCATTCATCTGTCTCCATAACTCTATCTGATATGGGAACTCCAGTTATGAACAGAGCATGAAGACTGGATCCCACTTTATTAAATAAAGCTGAATTTCAATCTTTCATAAAAGAACAGATAACAGAATACTTAATCAATAACCCATCAGGTCAGACCACTGCAGCATTATGATGGGATGCCCTTAAGGCTATATTTCAAAGTGCAATCATATCCTTTGCCTCACATAAGAAGCATATTGAGGGAAAACACATGGTAGACCTAGAAGAAAAAAATCGTGCTGCTGAAAAAGCATGTACAGAACTACAAACTCCAGAAAGGTATCAGACCCTCCATTGTCTAAAATGGGAATACAATACAACATATAGCACAAAAATAGAGAGAGAACTACTCTTAACACAACTGGGGAACTATTTTGATGGTGACGCAGGGGAAACGTGGTTTGCCTGGCAGCTGCTGAGTAGAGAAGGAACCAAAAATGTGGCCAAACTTAAATCCTCTGTGGGTATAGTAACCCACAATGACAAGGAAATAGGAGAGTACTTTAGATCTTTTTATGAAACCTAATACACCTCTGAAGTAACATCCACCTCCAACCAAATAAAAAAATGTCCTTACAAAAGCCTCTTTGCCAACTATTGATATGGAAAGTAGAGGACACCTGGAGATGCCTATACAATGGGATGAAATAAAATCAGCAATCTCACATCAAAAATGGGGAAAAGCCCCAAGGCCAGATGTAGACCAGGGCCCAAGTTGCAAATTCCGCTTTCGCTGAACTTTCATGAAATTTCATAAATTTCGCTACATTTTTTGCACATCCACCATTGGCGAGATCAGAATCTTCTGAATGTTTTTGGTGGATTTTTGCCCTGTTTTTCGTAAAATTCTTCGACAGAACTGCAGAATAATACACATGAACTGTGGAGTGACAGTTCTAAGGAATATATTTCAGCAGTTTAACATATCATTCTGCAATACATGTAATTATTCTGCAGTACAGTGATCGGTTTGGTGGAATTTCTTTCTGCAGTATAATTCTTTAATCCATGATTCATATTTTCATTCCACAGTTCAGTGGCTCACTGAACTTTGGAATGTATATGTATGAATTGCAGATTAATGCATTAAAGGGCATATATTCACTTTGACTGCCTTTTTCCATACACTCCTCCTTCTCCTCCTCCTCCTCCTCTCCTCCTGCACAGTTGACTCAGCTCTTGACCAGTTTTTTCACCAATTTAACACGGTGTGCAATAGACATGCTCTGATCAAAAAGCAAAAGATCAAAGGCTACAGTAACCCATGGTTCTCACCCGAACTCCTGGAGCATATGAAGTCAAGGGACCATCTGTGGCATTGAGCCAGAGCCTCGGGTAAGCAGGTCAATGTTCAGGCTTATAAAGCAGCCAGAAATGACTGCACTAGGGCCATACGTGCTGCAAAAAAACAGTACTATAAGGACGCCCTTACAAGATCATGGAGTGATGGACACAAATTCTGGTCTAACCTGAAAGAAATCACTGGGAAAGATAATAAGGCAGCACCCACAATGCTCAGCATTGATGGTGAACCCACACTGGATCCATATACCATAGCAAATATTTTTAACAAAGCCATTTCAGACCTGAGTGGTGTTCTACTCCTGATATCTTCCTCCACCCCAACCAAGGGCACAGTGCCAGGTCAGCAGACCGGCCACTCACTCACCCACCATTCCACTTTAGAGCCATCACACTGCTTGAAGCTAGGAAATACTTCCTGAAGGTTCTTGGGAAGTCTGGGTGTAGTGGCAACTCCCTTGACCTTAAATTTGTGGTGTTAACCTTGGATGAGATACTAGCATCTCTTAACTCACATCATCAATACCTCTCTGAGACTGTCACAATTCCCACATAAATGAAAATCTGCATTGGTCACACTGATCTTTAAGAGTGGGGATCATATCTTTCAAGATAATTATAGACCTATTTCAGCCCTCCCACCACTATCAAAAGCACTTGAAAGAATAGTTGTTGATCAACTGGTTGAGTACTTAGAAAAGCATCAGATTTAATGCCCGCAGCAACACAGCTTCCACAAAGGTCATAGCACCACCATTGCATTACTAAAGTTAACTGGTTACATTTACAATGCACTGGAACAGGGTGCCCTTGTTGGTGCTGCTTTCATTGATTTGAAAAAAAACATTTGACATGGATAATCATGTCCTTCTTGTCGAACATCTAATATCCATTGGTGTCTCAAGTGATATTGTTGCCTGATTCAAGAGTTATCTTTCTGACCATTCACAGCAAGTGAAGATTGACAACATCCTATCTGAAAGCAGATCTGTGTGCTCTGGTGTCCCCCAAGGCTCAATTTTGTGGTCCTTTATTTTTTAGCATATTCCTCAACCGGCTCCCATACTTCTATCAGCACCAAATTCTGCTTTATGCTGATGATGCAGTCCTGTTCACGAGAGACCCTGACCCTAAGCACCTGGAGTGGAAGCTACAAGAATGTTTTTTGGATGCAGAACGATGGTTTGGTGATCAAAAACTCATCTTGAACCACAAGAAAGCAAAAATAATGTTGTTCTCCAGCACCCAGAACAGGCAACGTACACACCCTCTCAACATCACTAATGTGACTGGTACCCTGATGGAACTAGTCCAACACTTTAAATATTTAGAGATTATGATGGATAGCACTATGTCTTACTCACAACACATTGATAATACTGCAAAGGCAGTCAACTGGCACATTGGTATGCTTCATAGACACAGGCAAAGTCTCTCCCATAAGGCTCTTAGGCCATCCATAGTTCAGTGATCTTGCTTATTGACCATGGACTAGTAATCTATGGTTCAGCAAAGACCACAGCCCTCCGCTGTATCATAGTAGCATTAAACAAAGCATGCCACTTGGCTACCAGTTCACCAAGGCTAAAATACACTTGCTATTTGTATGAACAGGTGAACTGGCTCCAGTTAGATGGCAGACTTAGGTACCAAACCTGTCTAAGGCCAAAAAGATTAGGCAAGGCCTGGTTTCCACTGGTGTTCAGAAGCTCCTCACCCCCTATGAACATAGCTGCTATACCAGAAGCACTGATAGTATGGCTTTCAAAGTTCATCGCTGTCCCAAGTCTCTAGGTTAGAGAGCTTTTGCTCACCGTGCTCCTTACTGGCTGAACTCTCTGTCTCAGGACATTTCCTCTGAAAATTCATTAGGCCTCTTTAAACAAAAGCTTAGGAAACATCTTGTTTCAAAGACCTGATATGACTGTTCTCTCTGACTCTGAATGGTCCTCAACAGCAGTTTTCCTACCAACTCTACCCCTGGGGCATCCATCTTATGACCCACTACCTAGCAAAATTCTGCCTGATTCCCTGTAGATAATTTAAACTTGCCAGAAACTCCCTTGGAATCCTTCACCTCCTCCAACTTACCCCACACCTGTTCCTCCACAGTCATGCTATTTCTCCCCCCCACCCACTCTCTCCTCAGGTCCACTGACAGTACAGTGAACCCATGTATGTGAAGACCATCACAGTGACAGGAATCAGCTGATATCCGCATGTCACTGTGATGGTCTCTGCTGACCCTGGGACTTTCTTGCTGGTGTATCGCCCCCTCCCCTGAGACAACCCCAACCTGGAGTTAGTAATACAAAGTCGGGGATGTGTGGTGGGTGAAGCCCCCCACATGGAGGGGTTAAGGGGTTCAGCCCCTTGATAAAACAGAGATGCATCCCTGACAGTGCAATGCCAGCACTTGGCATTGTGGCTGTCGCTGTTGTGGATGTCAGCACTGTGAATGTCGCAGAGCTATAGTAAAACCCTCTCCTCACTAGTCCACCCCTTACCACACCCTCCTAACTTCCCTCCCTACTTGACAGTCACTGTGACAATTTCTTAGATAGTCTCACTCCCCTGACCCTTTATAGATGAGGCCCCTTGAGCCGAGTATCTCTTCACCCTGCACACATACCTGTTCACTACCATGATCCTCTATTCATGAGGCACTGCACTGAAGTATCTCTCAACCTGCACACATACTCCTTACTTTTTACCCTGTCCATTCCTTGAAATATTGGCATATATTGTACATTGCCTTCATTGTTGTTATTCTTTCCATTGTTCTGTAGTTCTATAATGTATAGCATTCTGCCTCTAGTCTATGAATTAGCTGTTTACCTATAAAACCAACTGTTGTCACTGTTATTGTTTTACCTGATGTGGAACCTATTGTAATGAGCTTTTTCTCAAGCAT
This sequence comes from Neoceratodus forsteri, assembly GCA_016271365.2. Lineage (NCBI taxonomy): Eukaryota > Metazoa > Chordata > Ceratodontiformes > Ceratodontidae > Neoceratodus > Neoceratodus forsteri. The sequence continues at coordinate 941,271,052 of CM057449.1, read as the reverse complement.
GTTAATCCAAGATCACAATAAATAAATAAATAAATAAATAAATGCATAAAATACAGGATTTTTTTATACCTGTGCAAAACAGTTGTTTTGTTTAATCTGTGTTTGTGTAATTATTTCTTAGCAGGCAGCTCTAGTTTAGATGTACATAGACTCCATGTTGTTAATACATACAGAGCTGTCAGGGGAAAAAAGACAGAGGTGTAGAATCGAGAAGTCTGAGTATGTCTTTACATAGATACATAGATACATAGACAGTGTCAGCAGATAAGGGCCTATGGCCCACCCAGTTTGACCATTTCAGCTTGTAAGTTCAGTTTGTTTTCCTAGAAGTCTGTTGCCCCTTACCCCTGACCTCCAGAATTCCTTTATGTCTATCCCATGCATTCTTAAATCCTTGATTGTTTCAGCCCCACCCTTCCTCTGGCAGGGTGTTCCACTTGTCCACCACCCATTCTGAAGAAATTCTTTCTCATGTTTCCTCTGAATCATCCTCCCTCCAATTTCATCCATGCCCTCTAGTCCTGGAACATCTTTTCACTTAAAAATAGTGTTTTCCTGCACCCTGTTCCTCCTGTAAGATACTTGTATGTCTCTATCATATCCCTCTCTCCCTCCTCTCCTCCAGGAGTACATGTTCAGTTCCTTCAACCTGTCTTCATAGGACTTGTGATGCAATCCATGCACCATCTTTGTTGCCCTCCTCTGGACCTTCTCTACCCTGTCTATGTCCTACGTGGGTATGGTCTCCAGAACTGTACACTGTCTCAGGTGGGACCTCACCTAGTGTCTTGTATAGAGAGAATTATGACCTCCCTTTTCCTGCTGGTGATGCCCCTGCCTATACATCCCAGCATCCTATTTGCTTTACCTGCTGCCTTGTCACACTGTTTCCCTACCTTGAGGTCATCAGAGATGATAACCCAAGATCCCTTTCCTGCTTGGTGCATGCTATATCCTCACCCCCAACTGATTTATTGTGCCAGGGTTTTTGTGCCCCATATGCATTATCTTGCACTTCTTTGCATTGAATTTCAACTGCCAAACCCCTGACCATTCTTCAAGTTTCTGCAGGTATCTTCTCATTCTGTCTACACCCTCTGGTGTGTCTACTCTGTTACAGAGCTTTGTGTCATCAGTGAACAGTGAAATTCTGCCTCCTGGGTCCTGCGCCATGTCACTGATGAAGATGTTGAATAGGACCGGTCCCAGCACTGATCCCTGTGGTACCCCACTGGTCACTCTTCCCTCTGTGGAGTGACAGCCATTTACCACCACCCTCTGTGTCCTGCCACCCAGCCAGTTACCTACCCACCACACTACTGTCCTGCCCACACCCATATTCCCCAGTTTGTGTAATAGTCATGCCATTCAAAGTCCCAAGAGCAGTTTGGCTTCTATGGTCTCCACCAAGAGTAGAAAAAACACTAAAGTTGCGTTCAGGATAAACAACTTTATTTGACAAAAACAGCAGAACTGTTGTAAGGACAGCTCCCTCCCTCAGCTGAACATTTTTGTGCAAAACTGAGTGCTTTTTCAAAGCTGGTAGGTGCATTAGAGATTAACATTTAAAAAGACCCCATTTAAAGGGACATACATCAATTATACAGCATGTGAAATCACCACAATTGCCAACATGTGATCCATTAATCAGTAAAATACATCCATACATAAGCCCAGGTCACAAAATTCAAACTACCACATAAAGACATACAATCTATAAATATCACTATTTATGTGAAAAAATATCATTGTTCATATTAGAAATTGCAAGAAATTGCAAAACAACAGTAGCAGTCTAGTGAAAACATACCAGGTATAAATCTCATTTAAAAAATAAAAAAACACAGCAAGGTGCTGTGAGAAGTAGAATGATGTAAGGGGGGAGAGGAAAAAAGGGGAAGGGAAAGTGAAACAGGGATGACGAAGGGGGGGAGGTATAAGTACCACATATTAAAGGCAGTATATTGTTATTAATTATTATAATACACAGATATCACCATGTATGACATTCAGATATTCATTGTCTATACATCTATCACACTTTCACATTACACTTTTATTCAGTGATAATTTAAACCTGGTCCTTTACAGGATTTTAATGTTTACTGTCAAAAAGTTTCTCTTTGTAAAAGAAAGTTATCCAAGTTTATCTTAGTTTAGCATGTGCTCTTTCTATACCTTGGAATAGAAATTAGTGGGTCCTGACTCTTTTTTGATTGTGCTGTGCCAAAGAACTTACCCCATCCATGTTTTGTATACTCCTAGTATGTTCACCTATCTTTTCTTTTAGTTTCCTTTTTGTTTTCCATATATAGAACACTGGACAAGATTCACATGTGGCCAAGTAAATAATATATTCAGTACTATATGTAATAAAATCAAGAATAAGAAATTATCAGTTGACAGATGGGTTCTTAAAATGTTTGCTAGTAATATGCTATTTACAAAAGGAACAGTTTCCACATCTTTGGGTTCCTGCTGGTAAATGTTTATCTTTGTTATTATCATGTTGCCCTGCCCAATAAGTGCTATGGACTAAGTAATCCCCTAAATTCTGTCCCCTTCTAAAAACCATCCTAGGTGTACTAACTACAGATTTTCTAAGTTTTTTTTTTATCATTGTTCAGTAGATGCCAATGCTTCTGAATAATGTCATTTACTAGATGGACCTGTGGGCTAAAAGTAGTGATGAACATAGCGGCATTTTCATAGTTAGCTCTATTCTGGTTTTTGGCATTACCTGCATTAGTCTGACCACTGCCTAAAGTTCTTGGTGTCAATAGTAAATCTCTTGATATAGTAGACATCCTTTCCTTTGCTTTTGTTACTATCTCTGAATTGTAACCTCTTTGAGTGAAACGATCAATTAGAATGTCTGCCTGTTTTTCATAATCATCATTTTTAGAGCAATTTTGCTTGGCTCTCATGAACTGGCCAATTGGAATGTTCTGGTTTATATGTCCAGGGTGACAACTATGATAATGAAGAAAAGAGTTTATATCTGTTGGTTTACGATATAGGTTGGTAATTAAATCACCCTCAACCATTTTAGTAAGTTCAGGATCTAAAAGGGTGACCAAATTTAAATCATAAGTCACAGTAAACTTTAAATTTCGATTGGTCGATTCCAGATAAGTAACAAAATTAACCAGGTAATTTTCTGTACCCTTTCAAATAAAAAGGAGGTCATCAATGAATCATTTAAATAAATTCATTTTGTCAAGAAAAGGATTTTCATCACTGTAAATTGCTTTTTCCTCCCATTCAGCCATGTATAATATGGCATAATTTTGGGCCATGGCTGCCCCCATAGCTGTACCTTGTTTTTGCAGGTACATACGATCTTCAAACAAAACAACAGTTGCTAGTAAGTACCTTTTCAGTTAGAGAGATCAGAAATTCAACAAAAGATGAAGAATAAATAGTTTTTGGTACAGAACATTTCTCGTGGCATCCAAGCACTCGCCATGAGGTATATTCGTATAAAGGGATTGAACGTCCATGCTCACTAAATAACGTTCTGGTTCTACACAAACATCCTGTAAAATGTTAAACAAATCAGTCATGTCCCTTAGATATGATTTTGTTTGATGGGCAACAGTTTTATATGACCATCAGTAAACTTCGCCAGTGGCTCAGTTAAGGAGCCAATACAGGCAACTATTGGGCGGGCTGGAGGTGATATTAAAGTTTTATGAATTTTAGGGAGTCCATAAAGGACTGCTTGGATGGGATGTTCCACCTTCAAAAACTCACATACTGCAGTAGATATAACACCATCAATCAAAGCTTCATGTAGCATAACATCAATTTCAGTTTTAAAGATTTCAGTTGGATCCTGTCTGGGGTGTGGGGGGTAAAATTTAATATTTGATTTTTGGGCTAACATTTTTTTTATCATAATCAGCCCTCCCCCACACCACAGTTGAGCCCCCCTTCCTTGTCAGGTGGTTTGACAATTATCTGTTCATTATTCTTTAAGCTTAAGATTTCATTTTTCTACATTTTTGTGCAATTATTATATTTAGCTGTTTTTACTTGTTCAAACATATTTTCAAGATCATGCATACAAGCTTTTTCAAAGATAGAAACAGTGGGGTTGGGGGTAAAAAAGTTGATTTACTTTTAAATGTGTTCACAACAGTATCTGAGTCAAGTCCCTCATTCTGTCCATCTGTTTGTCATCTGGAGTTTGATTTATGTCATAATTTTCTTCTCTATATAAAAAAAAAATGCTTTCAAATGGAGTTTCTGTGTGAATTGATAAAAATCTACAACAGTTTTAAAGTCAACAATGTCCTCAGTAGGTATAAAGGATAAGCCCTTTTGAAGTACTTTGTATTCATCATCAGTTAGGCAGCAGTCAGAAATATTTATCACAATACTAGATTCAGACTCAGAGTTCAGTACCTGTGTTGCCATTGTCGTTGGTTGTCCTGATTATAAAAGCTGCTGTGGCCCTGATTGTAAAATCTCCATCTGCCACATGTTTGGTTGCCTCAACCCTTTCTTCATCCTACATTTTCTGCCCTTACCCCTAGTGCCTATCGTGTTGATCTTCCTGGAACCAGGCAATGTGTCGGCTCCTCCTCAAGGTATGTTCTGGCAACTGAATCATCTGGATTTTGTGGCCTGATAGAGTGACTGGATTTACTCCTGGTTATTGATTCAAAGCTTGGATTAATTTCCTCACAGCTGGTGCTTCCTGATTCAATGGCAAATCTTCCTGGCTGGAGTCTGAAAAAAACTGAAGCTGTCTCAGAGTCAGAGCTGCTTATGTAAGTGTCCTTTACAATGCTTGAATTTGCCACTACTATTCTGATATTGTTGATCTTGTCCTCCTATTTGCTTTTTCTTTAATTGGATTTTATCAGTCTGACTTGTTTTTTCAATTAAAAATATTGCCTTCCAAATAATCGCATCTGTCCTGTTCAAATTTACTCTCTTTTACGTTCTTCACAGATGATGGCTAACAGAACCCAAAGAAAGCAAAATATACACCTAGTAAATGGTAAAAAACAGGGAGGTTCATTCATCAGTTTAAAGAAAATTCAGTGATTATAGATGTGACAGGTTCAGAATGAAAGGAAGAAATCTAACTGTATTGCTCATGCGCTTGCATTATTTCTGTTGTATCCTGTATTTGTTGGTATTTTTGCCTAGTTGTTGAGCTAATCATTTAGTATCCTAACACATGCTCACTTACCCTATAAGGCTACTGTTACAAACTTCTAATATACAAGTAGACATTTCAGCTGGCTGACCGCCCCACCATCCTACTTACTCCTGCCATCAGTGTAACTCCATCAGTAGTGACATCAGTGAGGAAAATATTGCTGGTCTCATGCAGAGATCACAGTTTCCTCATGGGTGTCATTTTGATGAACATTTTCCCCATTTTGCAAACACTTAAATACCTCAATCTTTTTATTAGTTTGCCTGATAAACAATCCGTTGTTAGGATACTGAATGATGAACTCAACAAATAGACAAAAATGATGGCAAATTCAGGGTGTGACAGGAATAATGCAACACATGACCAACAGGTTTGAATCAGTTAAGAAATCATGTTTTCAAATCCTTCCTAACCCTAAAGGCCACTATTCTTAGTAACACTATTTTAATCAGGACACTTACAATACTTATAAACCATTTTCAGATAAGAAATCAAACATCCACACAGCCTTTATTAACTAACCTGTCAGATCTTTAATCATTGAAACTTCTGTAAACTGATAAATGAACTGACAGTTAATGTGACACAGGTCGAAGATTTAAAATTACATACAGGTCCTATGTTTTGCCTGTTTCTTCCAATTTACTAGGGCCTAGATATTCAAAAGGGTTGCGCATGGTGCAACAGGGATGTGCCATGTGCAACCCACCAATGCATCCTGGCGCAATATTGAAAGGGGCAAGATGCGATGCACAACCCCTGATGCACCGGGGCGCAACAGTAATGGATGCGGTGCAAGTGCGGGGGGCTTGCCCATGCATGTGTGGCACATTCCGATATTCAGCCCAGCATGTGAGGTGCATATGACAGCACAACTCTGCCTTATGCTGCTCGGAGGGAGGCGCAAAGATGTGCCTGGTGAAACCAGGAACAAGTCCTGGCCACCCACAGGTGAGCTGCCATAGTGCAGGGCACAACAAGGCAGCTGCCAGCCATGGGTGGCCACCAGCCCACACAGATCACTGTCCACAGGCCCCCTGCCCTAGAGCATTGTGCCCCCCTGCCCCATCATCCAATCACTGGCAAATGTAATATAACATCCCTGGTGGTCCATGGGAATGCACCCCATTGCCCGGTCATGTGCATGTGTATTAAACAGGTCCATGGTGGACCTGTGAATCACCCCCTCTGCCTGATCGCTGGCATATGTATTACACAGGTCCATGGTGGACCAGTGGTGAATCCCCCCTTCACCCGACTGCGGGCATACGTTCACTGAAAGTCCCTGGTGGTCAAGTGGAAACCCCCCCAATGCCTGATCATGGGTGGAATTGACACAAGAGACCCTGGTGGTCCAGTGGTACCCCCCTCCCTCCGCCCATGTAGGTTCCTGCCACCCAGCACCCTCCCTGTCATCAGCGAGTTTGGCAGTACCCCACCCTCATGCTACCCGGCTGCCTGTCATATGACGGTGTACAGCACTGTCTGTATGCCTATTGGTCACTGCATGGACCAGAGGGTGATGCAGACCATACTGTATTACACAGGCCGATATATAAGAATGAGCGCGGTTCATTCCGCCTCCGAGCCTGTAATCAGTATATGGTCTGCATACCTGGTCATGCAGTGAGACAACAGGCATGAGGTACTGCTATCGCTGTCATTGATGGGGCAGCGATGAGGTGGTGCTGCCCCATCAATGATGGGGGGTGCTGGGTGAGAGACCCTGATGGCGAGGAGTGAAAGAAGTGCCACTGGACCAGACCCTGCCAATTCACCATGATCGGCGTTGGGAGAGTTTCACTGGACCCTCAGAACTCGATAATTCTCTTATGATCAGCCGGGGGGAATTCATCACTGATCCACCATGAACATTCTCCTATATGCCCATGATCAGGCAGATGGGAGCAGGGACCGCCATGGTTTATGCAGGGCGTCAGTCCCCAATGGCTGCAGCCTGGCGGGTTCCAGGCACAAGTCACCGGGGATTGGAGTGCCACATGCAAATGGGGCCATAATGACATGCAAATGGCCCCATTTGCACCTTGCATGCATAATGGCCTCATTTGCATGCCCAGTGCTGAATATTGTGGTTGATGCACCCAGCGCAACTGCACTTGCACTGGCGCATCCCCCTGCTCCCTTCTGCCACTTGCACTGGCGCAGTACCAGTGCACCGTGCACAGTGCATGCACCCTCAGTGCCACATTCAATGGTGCTGAACCATGGTGCAGCACCATTGAATATCCCCTTGTCCCTGCACTGGTGCAACCCAGTTGCACTGTGCCCAGGCTTGCGCCCCTGTCCAGTGCAGTCTGAATATCTAGGCCAAGGTATGTAATTTTTTTCCATTGGGTCCCATCAATGATCAGCTGTTCTGCTTACAACACTGACTGGTATTATGAAAGTGAGCATGGCAAAGGCAGAAGTTCTTTGGACAGAACAGTTGATTGCTCTGTGTCCACATGAACAGGCACCTTGAAATTAGTGCAGCCACATAGTACTCAACACTAGAAGCCTGAGTTGGTTTTCTTCAACTTATGTAACACAAACTCCGACTACTCAGTTCTACATGCCATCTGTATGAACTACATGGAGTATACAAAAGCTGTACATCTAAGCCAGAACTGCCAGCTAAGAGATAATGTCACAAACATGGATTAACAACAAAAAAAAAGCTATATTGAAGATGTGTGTAAAAGCTCAATAAGAAATAAACACCTGAAGTAAATACCTGCTCAAGTTACTTCTTTGGTTGTTCTCATTCACATTTATTGGTTTAGGTTTACAGTACATAAATTCTGAGTTGCTGGGTGTGTGAAAAGCGGTTTATAATCATGCTGTATTTCCACTGTATTGTACTTATATTCACCATGGGGATATTCTCCAAGGTGCAGAGTGGCTACGAGCCGTGTATCTGCTGCACGTAGACACTCTGCAGCTGCTGAGCCCCCTGCACCCAATTCACCAAAGAGGCACAGGGCTGTTACATGCCAGATCTCTCAGTCTGCCAGTGATTTCTACATGGGGGTGATCCTGGGGGTAGTGCAGGGGGCATGCATGTGCTCCATGCCATTCTCAGAAGAACAGAATGCTGGGTGAGAGGAACATAGGTTACATGTTCCCGAGGCAGTCATAGCCACTGTGTGTCTCCTGACATCATGCTACCAGTGGTGGCACACACTGTAAGTACCCTCCATCCTGCTACCCCAGTACAATGGGACCACAGCAAGGGCAGATAGCCAATTTCCCCCACCAACAGAACCCTTGCACCCATTCCCAATGGCCACCAAGTGCCACACACCCAGCACACAGGAGTGCCCTGTCCCTATCCCCTTCCCCATGTATGCAGTCACTCCCCCACCCCAACACATCTATGCCCTGTGCCCATATCTGTGTACACCCCCCACCCAGTACAGTACACCAGCTAATCCACCTGACCCATGGTCATGGCTCCACCAGCCATACATTGGTGTGCAGTAGACCCCCCTGCACACCATCAACACTAGCTTCCCAACCCCCGTACGTGCCTGTCAGTGCCGTGGCACTGATGGGCAGGTATGGGGACAGGGAGGGTTTTGTTGGTGCCATGGTGGGAGGGGAGCACTGAACACCGTTTGGGGCTGGTGTGCCAGAGCAGGGGAGGTGGGGGGGTTGGGACATTCCAGACAGTGCCTGTTTATGCACAATGGTGCTTTTACAGGAGGGGGTCCCCTACCACGTTGATGGGACTAGGCTGTGTGTGTGGGGGGTACCACTGCTATGGGGATGGGGAGCCACTATGTAGGGGTGCAGCATACAGGAAGGGGGGTCCTACTGCCAGGGAACATCTGTGTGCCACGTGGGTGCTCATGTACTTGGGCACAGCCAGGGGAGCACACTGGATGATGGGGTCGGTCTTCACAGGTCCTGATGCCTGCAGTTGGCATTCACACACATGGACTCATGCCCTGATGCACAAGTGATCCACTGTGGGACTCTGGGTGGGCATCCCATTTGATGTCTGCCTGGGTCTGCTGCACTACCCACAGTCTCCCAGCACTGTCATGCTTATCGGGGGACCAGGCCAAAGACAGGTGCCCCACAGGTGCATGTGGTAGTGAATATCGTGCACCGTGCACTTGTCCAGGGCCATGGAACTACACAGGTGAGATACGTGCCTCTGGTGAATTTTTCCAGCACCTTGGAGATTCACCCCCCATGTGTCTGTAATATTTAAAATGTACGTGTACAATGATTAAAAGTTGATTATATATTTTAAAAAGGTACTCTGCATCCATGTGTTTTGTTTTTATGTGTTGACCTGTTATGGTGTAAGCATGTTTTGCCCTGTTTATGTTCCTGATTTACTTACACAGTCTGTACAGACAAATTTAGCTATGCTCTTTTACATATAAGTATGGCTATGTTGTAATGTCTAATTAATTTTTAGATGTTTCACTGAATTTTAAAAAATGTAATATTTTTTCCATAACAGGTCTTGATTTGGTTTGCTAAATTATGCTTATGAACTCCAAGTTGCGTAAATGTGCATTTCATATTTTACATTAATGTTCAGTGTGTATGTGTGTGTGTGTGTGTGTGTGTGTGTGTGTGTGGCAGGAGGTGGTACAAGCATTTAAATATGCTGTATAAAAAAAGTAGCACTATTTGATTTTATTGGGATAACTTACAAGGGAGAATCTATTTTCATTCGCATCATTTTCTGTACTACCAGTCTATGGACAATAATATGCATTTTTTTAACTGGGAAAAATCACATTAAATGAAAGGATTAAAAAGCATAGAAATAATAACACACCTGGATATCACTAATCAAACAAATATCGGCGACGCCTGTCAAATTCATCATTACTATGTTTGTCTTTGTTCATTATGACTGTGGAGAAGGTTGTGGGGAGGGTAAGTCGAACGAACAACCCATAGAACAGCCATTTCATGTGATTAAAATATTAAAAAGACAATCATTATATCTGACCCACTGAATATATAGCAATGGAAAAGGGTTTAAGAAAAAGAAATACATATTCAATTAAAAAACAATTGCCTACTAAATTATTCTTAAGCTCTCTGAGGTAAGTCAGTTGGCATTTCCTAATTTACAAATGATATGTAGTGGGAGGAAGTTCAGCCATAACTGAAATGGTCAGCATTTTTAATTATTTGATAAAACACAGTTACAGCATATGTGTGTAGTTTAAAATAAATTTCATGCATGACAGCAGGCACATAGCAGGATTTGATTTTGTTGGGATAACTTGCAAAGGAATTTCTCTTTTCATTTCCATCGTATTCTGTACCATCTGTCACTTAACAAGAATAAGCATTTTTTTTAATGAATGGGAACATTTGTACTAAATGAAAGAATTATGTAACATGAAAATGATAACACATCAAAGTATAACTACATAAAGCAGTCTTTGTGACTCCTGTCAAAGTCATTTATCTTTATGTTAGTCTTTTTTGATGATGGCTATGGATGAGTTTCTGGGGAGGGGATAGGCTTCAACTATCAACACATAGTTAGGGTACTTTTTTACAACAAATAAATAAAATATGTATAAATCTTTTTATTATTTTTTTAGAAACGTGCAAGATTGTGCAAAAGGAAATTGACAACACTGTCATTTACTTTCTACATAGTGAATTTCATTGCATGCCTTGACACTTAGATATGCAGTAGGTCCTGTTACGTGAGTAAGTTAGGAACACAACAGATTCATGTAATAACTTTATGTCCTTTTTGAACACTATCTCATTTAGTTTAGATTTTATCATACATGGCCAATAAAACACATGCAGGATTACCAGGGTAAAAATATTACAAACGTATTTGGAAATGTTTATGGATACTAAGGTATTTTTCTTGTCAATACGTGTAAAATAACGGAGGGGAAATAAATGAGCATTTTTGTTTCACAATTTCTCTGGCCATTCACTTTAAAAAAATAGTATTCTTTTCACTATGTGTACCAGGTATTACTCATCATACATTGTGTAAGATACATAGACAAAGCATAACCAGATAATGTACTGTATATACTACATTAGACCAACTGACAGTCTCATTGACAGAAGTAGGTGATCAGATGTGAGAAGCTGACCACACTGTTTTAAAACAAATTTGTAGATGCCACTCCCCCCCCACTCCAGTCACTTCCAGTCAAACTGTACACATCCAACTCAGCCCATTCATTACAGAGGAGCAGTGCATCGAGTCCTATAAGTATGATCTTTGAATACACAGATGAAAGGGAAATGTGTTCAGCTCAGAAAAGCTTTATTATTTAATAGACCAATATTCACACACCACAAATCCAGGAGAAATAAAAGACAGTAAAACCACTGGCTCTTTAAATGGTGGAAAACTAAATCTGCAGAACTGACCACTGACAGTGATCAGTTCTGCAGAATTTCTTTCTGCAGTTTAAAACAATAACCTGTGATTCATACATTGATTCCACTGTTCTAAGTCAGAATTTCAGTGAAAGTTGCCAAAGTGCATTCTGAAATTTCGCAAAATTCTGACTTTCACAAGAGGAAGTTTAATTTCACACAGTCTTAGCTAGATGGATTCCACACTAATGTTTTTAAATTGTTCCAAGAAGAATTATATGATTCCCTATTGGAAATGATTAAGGAATGCTTAACAAAGGGAATTATACCCCCCTCCATGCGGTTGGCAACAATCACTATCTTTCTTAAGATGGGTAAAGATCTCCAACAATGCTCCTCATACCAACCTATCTCTCTTCTAACAGCTGACTACAAAATAGTGGCACAAATAATTGCTAGTAGACTAGAAGGAATATTACCCAGAATAATACATTAAGGACCAAACTAGTTTTGTAAAAAACAGACCAGGAAAACAAAATGTTAGAAGACCTCTAAATATTGTATGGCGGGAGGCTGAGAAGACCTCGAAGGAAGGAGCTGCAGTACTAGGTCTTGATGCAGAAAAGGACTTCAACCACATGGGGTGGGGGTACATGTTCAAAGTACTTAAAAACATTGGATAGGAGAAAACTTTTTAAAATTGATATGAGCCCTATACAATCAACCATCAGCACAAATCCTAGTGAATGGCATTCTAACTAGACCATTCCAACTAACCAGGGACACCAGACAGGGCTGTCCACTTTCCCCCCTACAATATGTAATGTCTCTAGAAACGCTGGCGACAATCGCACAATAGCACAATGGAGTAGAGGGATTGCAAGTAGAAAGCAAACATCATAAAGTCGCTATCTTTGCAGGTCACTTGTTAGTCTACTACACCCAGAAAAGGGTCTCCCCACCCTCCAGGATGTTAACAGAGTTTGAGAATATCTCCAGTCATAAAATAAACTGGGCAAAAAGTGAACTATTCCTCTGAGATGACATCAACCCAAAACTACTCACTAATATCCCTCTACAGCCAAAGGTCATTAGCTCTATAAAATATTTGGGTATCTATATACCAAATAAGGTATCAACATTATGTAAAGAAAAATACAATGCCCTGTTGTATAATATCATAAAAGACTGTGAGAGATAGGAAGGCCTTCCTATCAGTCTTATTGGAAGACTAAACACTATTAAAATTAATATTATCCTTAAATGCACCTATTAGGATTCCTGAACTCTTTTTTAGGAAACTTTGCAGTATGTTACATACATTCATATGGGGAAGGAAAACTGCAAGAATAAGACAAAGCATACTGCAACTACTTTTAAGAGAAGGCAGCATGGCTATGTCAAGCTTTAAATACTATTATTGGGTGGCACAACTGGCATTCCTGTATAAAGCTACCCCTGATAAACCCCCCTTCTTGGTGATTAATGGAGGAGGAATTCATATCAGGAGGGCTACTTTGGAGCCCTTTATCTCCCAATCTACACAAACCTATTCCCCCAAAGTAACAAACCCCTTTACACTTCAGTTGGTAAGAATATGGAGGGGTGCACATCAATGCATAGGACATCAAACAATCTTCTCCCCTTATGCCATACCTCATGCTAGTTTTGTAAAACTTAAGGGGTATAATTTATTGTTACACCAGGTTCTAAAGTGGTGGGAGAAACTTGGAATTAAAAGTGTTGGGAATTTTTACTATGGGGGACTACTAAAATCTTTCTCTAACATGAGACAGCAATATGGAATACAGGCAGGCGACTTCTTCACTTATATAAGAATAAGGCAATATCTTCACTACCAAGTCCCAACGTTGTCCCAACGTCATCCCCTATTGAGTAAGTCCTCTGTAGGCCACAACCAGGTGTGTCGATCCTGGTAGAAATATACAAAGTGTTTATTGGCACACCCAAAAGACAATAATTAAAGCTAGAACAAAATGGGAAAAAGATCTGGACATTGAAATGGACAATAAATCATGGTTTGCAGCCATTAAAGATGGTCATATTGTAGCTGTTCGAGGTCCAACAAAGATTGCAGAATACAGTTCAAGTATCGGTATTTATACAGAACTTACTTAACCCCCTGTAAGTTACACAAATTCAAGTCATCTAGGTTTGAAATATGCCCCCAAAATATCATGTAGTAAAGGTTGACTTCCTGCGTATGGCTTTAGCGTGTACCAAGGTCTCTTCTTTCTAGCTGAATATGCATACTACAATTCAAAAGGTATTAGAAACCACCCTGAACAGTACACCTGTAGAATTTATGCTGGGAAAAGCACCTAGGGATTCTGGTATACCAGACGTACATAGATAATGAGAAATAGCATTTATGAATGCCAGGAACACAATAGCCCAGCACTGGGTCAGTGAAACCCCACCTAACAGTTTATTGGTTAAATAATTTGATACTACTGTAAGTATGGAATTAGAAAGGTTTCTGCTCACAGCTAATGTGCAAGAAACCCTGTTCCACAAAACATGGCAACCTCTCATACAGGCCATAGAAATGGATATCATGAACGTCTAAACTGAGTTACTGAGATTAAACCGACAATATTATAATACTCCCTGAGAATGTATTTACTGCAAATAGTACTTTCTCATTATATAACCTGTGTTCTGAATGCAATATGGTACCTGTTTTTTTCCTTTTTCTCTTTACCTCTACATTCCATTTTGAGCTCACATTTTGAACTTATAGTTGTAATAACATCCTAATGTGAAAACTGTAACTAACAGGATACAATGGAAGATAATATATATGTGCTGGGTAATGATTGTAAGTTTGAAGCTTTTCAATGAAATAGGTTTACAACCCCCCAAAAAAATGGTTCCATGTGAGAACAGTGAGTGCATAGACGCAACCGCAACAACAGTGAGTAAAGGAGAGCGAGACCCGACACAGTGCCTGTACAGCACAGTGGGCATCAAAATGGTAAGTATGCAGTAGCAGGGAAATCCCAGCACCCACCTTGCAAGCCAAAGACTATAACCTTGAAGTGGCAGCAGTGAAACATGTACCCTGGGCACCCCTTGCCAACAGGCACAGGGCAGTACCCACGGGCAGAGCCCCCACACCACCAACCAAGGAGACAAAAGGTGGAAAGATGGGAGGAATGCTGATGACCTGACATACAGTCCAAAGTGGACATGGTGCCAGATGGAAGGGAGGAATTCAATGAAGCAGTAAACAACAAAAGATACATAGAATGACAGGGGGCAACGGCCCAGACACGGGGAAAGGGCTGAGGCAGGGCAAAGGCATAACAAGGAGCATGATGTTGACATGGCCTGAATGATGGGAGGTAACACATGATGTACGGACAGTGCAGACATAAAGACATAGTCAAAAGCGAACAATCAGAGTGAAATAAAGTGAAGAAGGGGAAGGACGCTTAGCACAGCATGATTGCGGCACAGCCATAGACCAAGCGGAGGAATGAACTGAAGCACAGTGGCATGATGCAGTACATTGAAAGGACACACAGACAGAATGCCACTGGCAGATACCCACACAAATGGGATGAATGAGAAGATGCAGGCAAGTGAGTCAAAAGACAGGATGACATGGGCACAAACATAATGGTGAATGCGAGGAAGCACAACTTGGACAGTAGGACAGGTATGAAACATAGAAACATAGACTTCAACAGCAGATAAGGACCACTTGGCCCACCCAGTCTGCCCATTTCCTTACCTACTGGATAAGCTGCAGATCTTAGATTTACCAACAGCCTACTTCCTCCTACCTACCACTAGAATTGCCTTATGTCTGTCCCATGCATTCTTAAATTCCCCCACTGTTTTTGACCCCACAATCTCCTCAGAAAGGGCAGGGTTGCTCTCAGCATGACGGCAACAAGTGTGACTACAAGGGGAATAATATGAAGCAAGAGAAGGACAATATGTGCATTGCGATGTGTGCATAGGCACACAGTAAGGGGGAGGAATAAAATGAATCAGGGAAAACACAGTATATACTGTATGGCATGAGCACAAGCATGAACCAAAGAGGGAATGACATGCACCAGCATGGAACACGTGTCATGCAGGCCCTCCCAAGGCACAGGGCAGCACCCATGGGCAGATCCCCTACACTACATGCTGTGAGGCCCAGCCACCACCCACCCAAGCAAGCTAAGGGCTGCAATCCTGAGGTGGTAGCAAGGAAAAGAAAATAGTTCGGGCAACTCCCCCCAAGGCACAGGGCAGCACCAGTGACAGAGCCCATGCATTACATGCTACAGTGCCCAGCCACCACCCACTCAAGCAAGCTAATGGCTCCAATCCTAAGGTGGCATCAAAGAAAAGAAGGTAGCTCAGGCACCCCCCCTCCAAGGCACAGGGCAGCACCCATGGGCAGAGCCCCTACACTACATGCTACTGGGCCTAGCCACCACCCACCTGAGCAAGCTACGGGCTGCAACCCTGAGGCAGCATCAAGGAAAAGAAAGTAGCTTTGGCTACCCCACAGCACAGGATAGCACCCATAGGCAGACCCCTACACTACATGTTACGGGGCCCTGCCACCACCCAACCCAGCAGGTGAACAGCATCCAACATTAGCAGAGTACAGAGTGGTGTGGTAGGATGGGTGGCACAGGCCACACCCCACCATAGTCTGTAATGCCCACATCACAGATGCAGCTGGAAGTTGTAGGCAACACCTCAGAGATATTCATAAAGGGTGTGGGTAGCGTACTCCAACACCACCCCAATGAGCCTTCTGTTCAGGTCCTTGTACCACTTCTTGCAGGTGGATGTGCCAGCACCAGACACTACCTGCTCCTTCTTTAGCTCTGTGAGAGGCTGTTAATTCTCCAAGCATTCTATGAAGCATCATATCATAGGGTGGGATCAACCCACATGGGTGTTGAAACCCCTGTGCCAACCCTCAGCTGAGTTGTTGGTCCTGACCAAACCAGCCAGTGTGGTCCCATAGCAGTTCTAGAATCCATTTTGGAAGATTGGATGGCACCGGCCACCACTGCCCAGGGGACACCCAAGCTACATATCCTCAAAGAAGTCCTTAACAGCTGTAACAGAACCTCCCTTCAAACAAAGAAGTCCCAGCCATGCAGATCCTCATACATATCTACCATGGCATCCTTAGGGACAAAGGCAATAGTGAGCAACATGCGGATGTGCAGTGCAAAGTCACTATCCATGACATATTGCTCCAGGATGTCTGGTCACTGATGGATCCTGCACCACAGGATCAGAGTGAAATGGAAGAAATAGACCCTCACCTGAGTCTCTGGGTATACACTCTGCAGTCCACGCCATGCCGTGCACTCAAAGTCCATTAGTGCTGTGCACGGCAAGACACCAGGGCCAGCAACCCCGAGAACATTGAAGGCAAGGACATTGGTGGGGGTCTTTCGGGAGCACATGAGGACATATGCAGCGGGGATCACATTGTCATCCTTCACCTTATGCAACGTGTACTCCTGTTGGAACGGGGCGGGGTGCACACTTGAATGTCCCATTATGAACCAGTCCTCAAACTCCTCAAGCAGGTGCATGTTTTGTCTAGTGGCAAACACAAGTATCCTGTCCACCTTCTGGCCACTGTTGAAAAACAAGAAATGGTCCCTTGAGGTCATGACACAGTACCTGTTGGGCAGCTTAATCCCCTGCCCCATGATAGGTGCTACTGGGAAGCTATGGTGTGTCTGGCACACTCAATGCACAGTACACTTCAGGAGTGCGACACATGGTAAATGACCAGCAACAGCATCAGGCACACCTGTGGTACACTTTACCACCACCTGTGAGGTGCTCTCCACACTCCTTTATGCCTGCTCCCTGACATTGCACACTACATGGTGGGCCTCCACCTCACCAGTGTCTGCAATGTGATTGTGGTTCCTGAGGGTGCACAAGACCTGGTTCATGATGGTGTGCATGAATGCCAGACACTGGCACCAGTGGTACTCAGCACATCATCAGTACATCTTCATTGCCAGCTCCTTGTCCTGCCTGTACAGGTGTCCACCATACAGTAGGAGTGGGCAGCCCTTTGACTATGTATAATCTAAACAGCCATTGCTTGTAACAGTCCTGCAGTATAGTGACAGCCACTGTTCACACCACTCCATCAGCAAACATGTGTCCCAGGGGCAGAGCAACAGCACAGCAGGTACACCTTCAGTCTGCAGTACTCAACAGCAACACAAGAGGCAGGCACAATATGTCACACAGAAGGCACCCCAGCATGACCTGGACAATCCGTTCACCCAGTAACACAGACACAGCTGGCAGAAGCAGGGTCCTGTGGGACAATCCCTCTGGTGCAGACAGACAGCCTGCATGGTCACAGCAACACTGCTCTGGTAGTCCACAGGCTGATTGACGTAGTAGCATCCACAGGTTTGCAGCTGCAGACGATAGCGTTACACGCATGGCAATATTGTGCACGCTGTTAACACACACGCTGGAAACCCTAATGCTGAGTGTGGCTCTGTCAGCCATTGTAGGTGGATGGCATCCTTTTATGATGCTGCATGGTCCTGCCTGACTCATCCTGTACCACCTGACTGTGCTAGAACCTGGGTTCTGCCGCGAGACAACCTAGAACCAAACATGAACTGTGGGAATGTCCTATGCCCCAAACAGATACCAAACCCATGATGTAAATTCCCTGGTGACACAGACAACAAAGCAAACAGTGGTTATGTGGAGGTAAGGAAGAAATCTATAAGCCTGCAGCCTGCATTGCTTGTGAGCAGTGTCTGTCTCCAGCGGTGGTTGTAATAACCAAGGGGGTCAGGTGGCTACACAAACATGCAGGCAAACAACATGCAGGTTCATGACTAGCTCCAACACTGTGACACTGCTGCTCCAACCACTGTAGCACTCTGGCAGTGGATAGTAGCAAACACGTGGGGTCACACACACAGCAGTGGTTCAATCGGTGACAATGCACACTTGGCAGCAGCATGCCATACCATTTCACCCCTATGCTGAAGTAGTCCTGCCCACTGTCTGTGCGCCACCATTGCTGCACAGGGTGCCTTGCCTGTAATCTGTGTGGATGTTATGGTTATGACCGAAAGGCATGTGTGCAAGAGTAGTACAGATAGTGACACATATGCAGTGTGTACTACATGTAGGAATGCTACGGTATGAGCCCTGTGTGACATCTGTGTGACAGTGTAGTGGCCACTTTGCTATCTGAGGGGGTGTCACGCATCTCACCATTGTCTTCCTTGTGTATGGTAAGGACACAGGGGAATGATGGCCAAGGGTCCATTCCACAGGTTTGTCATGTGTCACTGCATAGTTGAATGCAGCATGCCATCTCAGGTATCCCCTATGCGACCTGAGTGCTGCCCACTGTCTGTGAGCACATTGACACATCCTGTGTCACCAGCTACTGACACCCAACCCCACAGGCATACTTGTCATGGTAGCCATGCCTGCCATGACAGCTGCTACCATGCAAACCTGCAGTGGAATAGAAACAGAAACATAGAAGTTGATGGCAGATGAGGACTGCAAGGCCCATCAAGTTTGCCAATTTTTTCCTACCTTATGAATGTACCATAGGCCTGTACTCTGGCAATGGCCTATCTATTCATACTCATTTGTATTGCTCCCTTATGCCTATCCCATGCCTGTTTAAAGCCCTGCACTGTATTCATATCCACCACTCCCTGAAGTAAGCCATTCCATGCATCCACCACCCTTTCTGTGAAAAAGAACTTCCTCACATTATCCCTTAAACGGCCTCCCCTAATCTCATGCTGTGTCCTCTTGTTCTGCTATTTTTCTTATGTTGAAACATGTTAGACTCTTTCACCTTGTTAATGCCCTTAAGATGTTTGAATGTTTCAATCATATCACCTTCATCCCTCCTTTGCTCTAGGGTATACATATTTATCTCTGTTAATCTGTCTTCATATGTTTTCTGATGCAGTCCCTGCACCATTTTGGTTGCCCTTCACTGGACTGCATCCATTGTGCAGGTGCGGCCTCCAGTACTGCACGCAGTACTCCAGATGGGGCCTAAACAGTGTCTTGTAAAGAGGGATTATTACCTCCCTCTTATGACTTGTGATACCCCTACTAATATACTATAACATCCCTCTAGCCTTACCTACTGCTTTAGCGGTCTACTTGGATGATTTCAGGTTATCTGTGATGATGATGCCAAAGTCTCTTTCTTCCCTTGTCATTGCCAGCAACTCCCCTCCCTACTTATAGATAGCTTCAAGATTTATGTTCCCTATGTGCATGATCTTGCACTTCTTTGTGTTAAATCCCAGTTGCCACTCTTCAGACCATTTTGCCAGTTTATCCAGATCTCTTCTCATTCTGCCCACCCCATCCAAATCATCTACTCTGTTGCAGATCTTGGTGTCATCTGCAAACAGACAAACCTTACCCTCCAGTCCATCTGCAATGTCACTGATGAAGATATTGAAGAGGACTGGCCCCAGGACTGATTCCTGAGGTACCCCACTTGTGACTTGCATCTCTTCTGACTGTATACCATTTACCACCACTCTCTGTTTTCTGCCAGCCAAACAGTTTGCCACCCTGTTGACCAACTTCTGACTCACCCTGAGCCTACCCAGCTTATTAATTAATCTTCTATGTGGAACAGTATTGAAAGCTTTGCTGAAGTCAAGGTTGGCAACATCAACTGCACCCCCTTGGTCCACCACTCTGGTTACCCAGTCAAAGAAATCTATGAGATTAGTTTGACAGGACCTTTCTATTGTAAACCCATGCTGTCTTGGATCCTGTGGTCCTATGGATTCTAGGTGTTGCACTATCATTTCCTTAAGGAGTGCATCCATAATCTTGCCCACTACTGAGGTAAGACTGACTAGTCTGTAGTTTCCTGCCTCCTCCCTGCTATCACTCTTATACAGCGAAATCACATGAGCCCTTCTCTAGTCTTCTGGGATGTCTCCTGTGCTCAGAGATTCACTAGACAGTTCGATAATGGCTCTTCTAGTTCCATCCTTAGCTCCTTTAGTACCCTGGGTTGTATTCCATTAGGTCCCATTGCCTTGTCCACCCTGAGCTTATCGAGCTCTTTTAGGACCGTTTCTTTTGTGAAGGGACTAGTGTGCACACCTCCCTCCCCTGTGTCCATGATGCTGAGCTGTGGGTCCTGCCCTACCTTCTCCTCAGTAAATACTGAGCAGAAGTATCTATTTAGGATAGATGCTTTTCCTTGGTCCTCCTCCACATAGTCCCCCGTATCCCCTTCGATCTTAGCAATACCCCCTCTGAACTTTCTCCTTTCACTAATTTATCTATAGAAAGTCTTGACCCGTTCTTTTACTGTTAGTTCTAGTGTTTCCTCGGTTTGGGCCTTTGCCTGCCTTACTGCCTTCCCTGATTCCCTTAGGGAAGTTTGGTATGCCTCCCTATCTTCAGCGTGGCTCAGTTGGTAGCACATCTGCCTCTGGACCAGAAGGTCGTGGGTTCTCGTCCCACACCGGGATTGGACCTGGAACTAAAAAATCGCTGGCATCCGAGTGCAGTACTGGGGGGTGCTGTACTGCTGGGGTGTGCCGTCCTTCGGATGAGACATTAAACCGAGGTCCCTTCTGCCCATCCTGGTGTTGTTCTGGTGGGTGTCCAGGTGGAAGTAAAAGAACCCAGGGCACTCTTCACAAAGAGTAGGGAACATTTCCAGTGTCCTGGCCAACATTCCCCTTCCCATAAACCGGTTCATGCAATTATCCAGGCTGTGTGTGGGTGATGATGTGCTATATGGCAGCCGCCACACATTCAGTCACTTCACTACCAGTCTAGCATTGCTTGTAAAGCGCTTTGGATGTATGAAAAACACTATATAAATGCTGATTCTTCTTCTTCTTCTTCTATCTTTGTCCTGCTGCGTTCCCTTATATTTCCTGAAGGCCAGTCTTTTGGCTCTGACCTTTTCTGCTACTGTTTTTGAGAACCAACGTGGTTTCCTCCTTCTTTTGCTCTTGTTCTTCTCTCTAACACAATGGGATGTTGCTTCATGTACTGTATCCTTAATGCTTGCCCATTTTGCCTGTACCCCCTCACCTGTATTTCTACTTGTCAGGGCTAGCTTAACTCTGTTGGCCATCTTATCAAAGTCAGCTCCTCTGAAGTCCCATATTTTTGCCTTGGAATGGGATGATTTAATTCTAGTGGCCAAATTGAACCATACCACGTGATGGTCACTGGCCCCCTGCTGACCTTCTACCTGGAAATATGTGATCCTTGCAGCATTAGTCAGTACTAGATCTAAGATAGACCTGTCTCTTGTGGGTTGTTGTACCAGTTGTTTGAGGCCCTCCCCCTGCAGGGAATCCACTAAGTGTCTAGTTCTGGCGGATGTTCCTGCTGGTATTGATCAATCTGTATCTGGCATGTTTGAGTCTCCCATTATCAGAACCTCCCCTTTAGCTGTCATGTTTTGTATATCTTCTAACAGTAATGTGTCTATGTCCTTCCCCTGGTCTGGAGGCCTGTAGACAACTCCGGTTTATATGGCTGTCCCATTTCCTGTTTCCAGGGTGACCCACAGTTCTTCTGGCTCCTTATGTGTATTCTGAATTTCTGTAGCTTCGATATTTTCATTGACATAAAGGGCCACTCCACCCCCTTTTCACCTCGGTCTCTTCTGAACAGTACATAGCCAGGTACTGAAGTCTCTCAAGTGTGGTTACTGGTGAACCATGTCTCGCGAATGGCTACTATGTCCAGTTTAGCCTCTGTCATTGTTGCCTGCAGGTCTGGGATCTTGTTGCCCGGGCTGCGTGCATTTGTGTACATTTATTTATTTATTAAATTATCAGATTACAAATACCTTTGAGCAGAAACTGCTCGTTTACAAAGGTTCCACGTCAGAGGATGAGGGGCAACATACACACAGAGGTAGTAAAAGAATGCACAATATGCAACCAAAACAACTAAAAGAAAAAAGAATAAAGATATACAGTTATAACATACTTTGAGATAATATTCATACAATGAGCAGCTTGAGTAGGCAGCTGGCTGTGGTAACAATAAGAGATAGTGGGCGCAAGAGGCAGTTAGTATTGCAGGCATGCGACCGGGTGGGGGGGGAGAAGAAGTAAGCAGGCTAATGGGCCACTGTCAGAAGGTGGGGGAAAATGTCTTGTACCAGTGGAGAAGCGAAGCAGGAAAGGAGTTACAAGGAAGGCCCAGTGTCAGAGGGAATGAAACTGGGAAAGGGCGGGCTGTGAGACATGAGTGAGCTGGGAGGTGTTTAGAGAGATCTCTATTCAGAGAAACAGTCACATTGAGTGGTAGAGGTGAGGTAAAGTTTGAGATTCCTTTTGAAGGGTCCAAGTGTAGTAGAGGAAAGTGCTTCTTTATTGAGGGAATTGAACCATTGAGTGGCTCTATAGATAAAGGACTGCTGACCCATGGAGGTACGACATCTGGGAACCTGAAAGGTTAGAGATTAGGCACCACGCGTTTGTTGAGTGCCACTGAAGGTAGTAAGGAGTGTGCTAACACCTGGTGGCATGAGACCAAGGAGAATCTTTTTGGTAAGTAAGCAGGTCTGGTATTGTATTCTGCTGAGTAGGGGTAGCCAGCTGGCCTGTGCATAGAGGTCACAGGTGTGAGTATGTCGGGCCACACCCATTAGTAGTCTACAGGCTTTGTTGAGAGAAACTGAGATCCTGTGGAGGGCACTTGTTGAGGCAGAGCCATAGATGGCAAGGCCGTAGTCAATGATAGATGTGACAGAGCTGTAGATGGCTAGTTTAAGGGCATCCGCAGGCATACAGTGCTTGTGTTTGTGTAGTTGTCCAATCCATATATTGGAAGTCTTGGCAACAGTGTCAATATGCAGAGTGTAGGAGAGGGTACTATCCAGGGTAATACCAAGGTATTTGAACTCCTTGACATGTTCCGAGTGGGTTCCCAGCGTGGTTCTTGATGGTGAGGGACAGAAAGTTGTGCCTGCTCCGTCAGTTACAGAAGGACATGGCTTTGGTCTTGCTGTGGTTCAGGACAAGTTTATGAGAGTTGAACCAGTCTTTGATGCGCTTGAAGTCGAGCTGCAGCTGGGATTCAAGGACTGTAATGTCATGGTGGCTGGAAAACAGGACTGCATCATCTGCGTATAGTAATATTTTTTGGTGGCAGGCACTGGGGAGATTGTTGATGAAGAGGGAGAAGAGTAGAGGGCCCAGAATAGATCCCTTGGGGACTCCAGAGTGGACCAGTTTCTCATCCGAAGAGATACCTGCAATCCTTACACGTTGGATCCATTTATCAAGGTAGCTGGTGAACCATGGAAGGGCATCGCTGGAGATCCCAATGGAGGACATTTGCCTGAGCAGTAGGGGGTGGTTAACTGTGTCGAAGGCCTTGGTCAGGTCTATAAATACTGCCCCCCCACAATTCCCTGTGTCAAGCGTGGTGTGGATGAAAGTTGTAAATTCCAGTAGTGCAGTGGTGGTGCTGTGCCCTTTTCTGAAGCCATGCTGCTCTTGGCACTGTACATTGTACTTATCCAGGAATTCAATTAGTTGGTCGGACAATATTCGCTCCAGCGCTTTGGATAGTGGGGGGAGGATTGAGATAGGTCTGTAATTGGTGTGGAGCGTCCTATCTCCGCTTTTGTGAGCCAGTGTGACAGTGACTTTCTTCCAGAGAGAGGGGAAATGGCCCAATCTAAGTGAGAGATTGAAGATCTTTGTAAGTGGTTCTAAGATTTCATCGAGGACTTGTGCCAGCAGTTTCAGGTCAAGGGAGTCATCACTGTACCCTTGTTTGCCGATGGCCTTTTGAATGTAGTTTCTAGCTACTTGTGGTGGGACCTCCTTAAAGAAAAACTTTGGGGTTGCACATTCTAGTTGGGGGGTCACATGGGAGGAGCTGGAGGGGAGGTAGTCGATAAAATTAGGTGGAAGGACACTGTCCAGGTTTGTAAATGCATTATTAAAAGTGCTGGTGAATGGTGATGGTACCTAGGTCAAGTGTAGGAGTGCCATGAAAGTTGAGCATAGTGGGTGGTCCTTTAGGATCCTTGCCTGTGAGTTCTTTCAGGTTGTTCCAGAATTTTTTTCCCCTGGCCCCAAGAGTTGGTCAGAGCCTCTTTGTAATAGATGCATTTAGTATTCCGTATTTTTTCGAGTGCTATCATTTCTGGCTGCTTTATATTTTTGTATGTTTACTTGCATCGGAGTTGCACGAGCACAATGCCAGAGGTGGTATCGGTGCTTGAGTTGAGTTAAAAGGTCAGCAGTAACCCAGGTGTTGGTCTGTCCTTTGACCTTCATCTTTTTCACTGGTGCATAGATGTCACAGGCTTCATTGAAATGTTTGATAAATAGGTCCAAGGCTTTGTTGGTGTCACTGAGGGAGTCAAGCACTGCCCAGTTCAGTCTGGTTAGATGGGATTTTAGCAGCTGGAGGTGCCCTTGTTTGATAACCCTGGCATAGATAAGCTTGGGAGGGCTGTGGAATTTGTTTGACCAGGAGCAGATGACAGGCGAGTGGTCACTTATTGTATCCGGGAGTACAGAAACATTGGAAATGCATTCAGGGCGGTTAGATAGAATCCAGTCTAGAAGAGTAAGGGAGCCTGTCCTATAGTTACACCTAGTGGGGACATTGACCAATTGAATGAGGTGATGCTCCGCGGCTGCATCCTTATAGGTAGTGGCCTCAGCGGAGAGCCAGTTAATGTTAAAATCACCCATGATTATGGTTTCAGAGTTATGTTGCTGGACCCTTAGATATTCCATGATGCTATGGAAGCCAGCGGCCTGGTTTCTTGGGGGTAGGTAAACTGAGATGATAGTGAGTTCCTTGTCATGTGCACTAAGGAGGATTTTGATTGTGAGGACCTGAGAGGAGTTGCTCAGGCTAGGGGATGGGATGATGTGACCCGTAAGGGTATCCTTAAGATAGATGGCACAGCCCCCACCCCGTTTAGCAATCCTGTCTTGCCTGAATATGCAGTAGCCAGGGATAGAGACTGAGGTATCAGGGATTTTAGGGTTTAGCCATGTTTCCACAACTGAGAGGACATCAGGGTTGTGCTGTAGGATCCATGTTTGGAGGGAATCAAGTTTGTTGAGGATGCTGCAGGCATTGATAGATGCCAGGGTGAGTGTCCCTGTCCTTCTACTTGGTGCCTCTGCTGGCTGCCCATGTGGTCCTGGGTTGGGGTGAACATTTCCTGAGAGCAGGAGGAGCATAAGGAGAATTTGTAGGAGAAAGGATTTCAGCATATTGTAGATTTGCCAGTTTGTTTTGCTCCTATGCCTTCCGTCGCTACAGTGCCACCACTGTTTGGATAGGTTGTAGTGTACAAACATGGTCAGGGGGATAATCAGTGGGCAATGCGCAGTTAGTATCAGAAGGTAGCCAAAGTGCCATAGAGGGGAGCAGAGGCTGGAACTATCCATGATATATATCTCTGTGGTCATGCCAAGGTTACTATGCAGGGCATAGAGGGGTGCATGATGAGGATGAGATTGTTTTGGGTTGCTCCCCATGTAAATGTAACAGGGGGTAAAGCACATAGTCAGTAAAAACACCTGGAAAAGCATTATTCAGTCAGAGGATGAATCAGGGTCCATGGGAGATAAAGGATGGGAGAGGGGGTTTGCTTAATAAGGGCTGGATATGGAGAAGAAGTAGCAGATAGTCAGGGCATAGTGTGATGTTCAGCTGAGGAGGAGGATAACTGGCAAGGGACAGGGATAGCTAATCCAATGGGAGGGCAGCACCCAGAGTGAGAGGGGCGACAAGCCTATTTAAAGGAGGCCTGGGAGGAGGGGTGAGGGTGAGACAAAATACAACCCAAAGTTCACAATTAGCTATAAATGTAGTTGCCTAGATTGCGGGAGGGTGGGGAGCCAGCATGCAGTACTGGTGGGGTTTTAACTGTGCTCCGGCAGAAGTAAGCTTACTGGGCCGCCAGTCAGTGGAGCTGAGCAGCGGGGCTTCTTGCAGTTTCTTTTTGGGGGCAGTGGCATGATTTTCCATTGGCCAGATTTCAGTGTATTAGTTGTTGGACGAGGACTGGCATTTCTTCTGAATGTCGTATGGGGAGCCAGACCTTTTTCTTTACCTAGTGATGCAAATGAAATACAAACATGCTGAACTCCTGTTTGATCACTAACTGATGGGGGAAGGGTGTTCTTCCCATTCAATGTATGGGGTGCTGCACCCCTCTCCCCATTTGCCAGTTTAAATATTCTGCAAAGATGTCAAACTTCTGCCTCAATGCACTGACTCCCTCCTTAGTCAGATGCAATCCATTGAATTCAAAGAACTTTCACCCAGAAAACTGTTGCAGTTACCTACAAATGTGTGTCCTTTTTCCTGGCACCAGCCCTTGAGCCACATGTTTAGCTCCCCTTTCTTCCCTTCTCTGACCTTCCGCCCATTTGCCACCCCCCCAGACCAGCAGGATCTCAGAATGCACCGAACTGAACATGAATCCCAACACACTGAAAGAAAAGTGACCCAAACCAACAGCGCCCACTGAATGGACCTAGTCGGTCATACCTGAACTGCATGCACCTGATTGTAAATGGCAGGGCACCAATACATACAGGAATGGGACCTTGCAGGGGGGTGACATGGTCCATGCACCTGTTCACAGTGTTACAGCAATGGATGGGATGATGGGTGACATGTCATCTGTAAATGCACATGATATACAGCACAGTGGAAGCCATTATCAGCACAATGTTGATGGTGTGCACAGACTCGACAGCAGTCTGAGCCAATGGCCACCTGTCAAGGTATGGGTGTTGTAGCGTTATGGTCCAGTAACATGTGCTGATCTCATATAGTGGCAGTGTCAGGCACAGTGATGCAGCAAAAGGGCAGATTCAACTGTCCAGACACTGTGCAGCCTGCCCACTGTACAATGATGGGGTATGTACTGCACATTGGAAGTGAGTGTGGTACAGGGTGGTGAAACAGTGTGTGTGGGCCACTACATGAGAGCAATGGGGGGGGGGAATGGAACCATGCTTACAGCCTGTAGTCAGAAGCAGTGGGTGCAAGGAGGGCATCGGTGGACTAATGATCAGCACAGAGACACATCTAGGGATACATACTGCACCGGGAGGTATGGCAGTTACAGGGAGTGGACTCAAGCATGCACACACACACACACACACACACACACAAACCGTGGCAGTCATGCTCATACCAGAAGCCTCCTGTCCTATGATTGGACCACAGTGCAGCATGATGCTGTAATCCTCTGCATCATATGGTGGCACAGTGGTAGCTGAGCATTGCAACTCCTTGAACATCACCCACCCCCAACAGCCTGACGGCATGGGGTTTGCAGTCACCATTGCCAGTATTTTGCTCATGCTCAAGGGTTGTGGATATGCCTTTCTCTGTTTTGCAAGTCGCAGATATGTCACTCACTGGTATGCCATTCGCTTTAATGTCAAGCACGGTTATGCCTTAAATGATTATGTAAGGCTCTGTTTTGCCATTCACAATCATGCCGGTCGCTGTTATGCCATACTTAGTTTGACTTGTGTCGGTCTTATGGTCCCATTGCTCTTCTGCTGTGCCCCACAGGTCGCCATCCCATACATCGCAGTGCTGTGATGTTCACCCTTTGTGCAGCCACATATCAGAGCTTGCCAATATTGAGTAGCCCATCTTCACTCGCCCTTATCACTGGATACAAAAAAAAAACAAAAAAACAATTGCCTCTCTTGAGAGATTTTGGCAATGGTATGAACATTTAAAGAATACACCTTTGCGGAGTCTTTTTATAGTAATACCCTTAACCAAACCTGCAATAAAAATGATTTCTTTTGTATTCCATAGTAAATGGGTCAATATACTTGGAATCATACTTGGAATACTTAGATGTACAGAAGGCACAGGCCCATTAGTGTACATCTCCCACAAGTGGGCTTCGTCCCATCCTAAATGTTGGAAGAGATACTTATCTAAATTTGTTTTAAAGGTCTCATATTAGTCTACTGCTGCAACATCTCTGGAGAGTGCATTCCATAAGGGGACTATTCTCTGGGTAAAATAGCTTCTCCTGGAGGTACTCTTAGAATAGGATAGCATGAGCTGGTATTTATGGCTTCTTAGAGAAATTTCCCTATTTTTAAAATTCAGGCCCAAGTCAGACATTAATGAATTGTCTTTTGAAATTTTTAATGTTTGCAATAGGTCACCCCTAGTTCTCTTAAGTTCCAAGGTGGATAGTTTTAATGTTCTCAGTCTATTATCATAATTCTCATATTGAATCCCATCAGTCGTTCTTGTTATTTTCCTGTGTACACCTTCCAATTTGTTGGTATCCTTTCATAAGGATGGGTTCCATAGAAGAGAACAGCAGTCCAAAAGAGGTCGGGAGTAGGCTCGATATAGGGGTAATATGCACACCCTGTTTCTAGCTGTAATTGATATTTTAATACAGTCAATGATC
Organism: Neoceratodus forsteri; assembly: GCA_016271365.2. Lineage (NCBI taxonomy): Eukaryota > Metazoa > Chordata > Ceratodontiformes > Ceratodontidae > Neoceratodus > Neoceratodus forsteri. The sequence goes on along the minus strand of CM057449.1, from coordinate 941,242,064 downwards.
TTACTGATTTCAAGAGAAAGCTCTGTGCATTGCTTACTAAACTTTAAATCATGTGTAATTATTATTCCCAAGTGATTCACGCTGTCAACTGTCTTTAAGACCTTACCAGTTAGTGTATATTTATTGCATATGTTCACTGAACCTAAGTGCATGACAACAAATTTGTCAACACTGAAAGTCATGCCATTAATGTCAGCCCAATGCTCCAGTTCGACAAGATCCTTAGTAAGCATAGCAATCCCCTGATAAGTACTAACATCTGCAATAAGTTTTGTGTAGTCAGCAAACTTTATAGCAAAGTTGTTTAGATTTTTGTTTAAGTCAGAAATGGAATTTGAAAATAATGTGGGCCCAAGATGGATCCCTGTGGCACCCCACTTGTCACACAACCCTTATTGGAGATGAAATCTCTGATTCTTACAGCTTGAGCTCTTTCACTTAGCCAGGCATATACCCAGTTTATAAGATTATTGCTGATTCCCAATTTCTGCATCTTGTCAAGTAATGTTGAGTGGGGAATCTTATCAAAAGCCTTACATAAGTCGAGGTAGATTATAGCTACAGATCTTTTTTCTTCCAGGAAGGCACTCACTTTTTCATAAAAAACTGAGTTATCAGTTAGGCAAGAGCTCTGGTGTTTGAACCCATGTTGGGAGTTGTCTGCAATGTTTTTGTTACCAGTTTCATTGTTAGTAGACGTCATGTACTGGCTCAGACAAAGATATGATGTATTTGAAAGACATTCACCTAGTTTGGATCCTGATTTTGTGTTGACAGAGGGGTGGAAGGTAAAAACTAACTATGACAATCAGATAATGATTTATTGCATTTACCTAGGAGTTTTATATTGGATGGGATAGGGGTCTTTGTTTTTTCCCAGACAGCCAAAAACTTTTATTTATTTATTTCACATTTTAGATTAATACCTTTGAGCACAGAAAGGTTCTTTTATGAAGGCTTCAAGTCAAGGTAGCACAAAAAAAAAGAAAAAAAAAACAAGACAGATCACAGAATAATACATAAACATGTGGAAACAAACAGTTGAAACATGCACTGCTAAAGAATACAATACTTTGTTACAAAGTGCCGTTTCCAGTTATAGTTTCTAACTTCATTATGCAGTGGGAACTATTGCATGGAGTGCTTACATGGGGATTGAGAAGCAGCCTGAAAAGTATAGGCCTTGTTAGGCAGATGAAGAGGAGAGGAGGGGAAGGGTGTGGGTTGGTGTTAATGAGATGGCTGGTTGGGTGGGAAAGTAGGGTAGGAGAAAATTGAAAAGGCTTCAGAGCGGGGAGCACAAATTACAAGTGGGTAGAGAGAGTTTTGGGCCAGGATGGCATCAGGGTGGAATGACATCAGGCATGGGTTTTTAGAAGGAGGAATGGGAGAAGGTAAGGGTAGCAGCCAGGAGTAGGCCTTGTCCAATTTTGGTGGGGCTAGAGAAGTGGCAAGTGGGAGGGGAGGGCATGTGAGTGGTGTTTAGGGAGCCTAGAGACCAAGCATTGGTTTTAGTATGGTAGAGCGGGACATCAAAAGGTACAGTCACAAGTTATCACAAATGTAGTGGCTAAGACTCACCTATGTGTGTGATCATCCTAAATGTAATTTATGTATAAAATATGGGCACATCAGTGACCATTGCCCCAACCTCTTACATTGTAATCTCTGTGATGAGGCTGGTAATGCTTATAGGCAGTGCCCTTATGCAGCCCATAACAGAATGGACAGAGCTCCTCATGATCAAGAGGAAATTATAACAGAAAAACAGGCCAAAGCACAGGCCTCAGCTGAAACCCTGTAGAACTCAGCCCCAAAATACCTTTCTGGCCAGCACTCAGATGCAGGTAGGGGTGGCCTCCTACACCCTTCAGGGGAACATCCAAGAGATAATATTTCAAAGTATTCTGAGGTTTCTCCACAAATTTATGACCCAGAAGCGAACCCCCTTCAGGGTCTCCAAAGTATAAGCTGCACTCCAGCCTCAAATTGTATTGCTCAACCCCAGAAATCAAAACCAGATAGTCAGGAAGAGTGAGTTCAAGATTGGGTGGGGAGGGTAAAGATGCCATCCCTCTGCCTCCTCAGTCTGATTCTGATATGACAGTGGTTTCTTGGTCAAAATGAGGAAGGAGGATAAGTAAAACCTAAAGTCGATGAACCCACCCCCATTCCCACTCAAAGTAAATATGCTGCCTTGAGAAAGTGTAAGCAGTAGGGAGACATGGAGGATGAAGAGGGGGACTCTGGCACCTCCTCCATACCATCTTCTATTCCATATTATTTTTCTGACCCTTAGCCAGAACCATCTAAGGCGAAGAGGCCAAAAGGTTGCACCTGCTCTCAAATAAGGAATTTAAAAAAAAATGACATCATGTGCCAGAGATGAAGGAAAACTCCTTTAATGCAGAATGTTCGTAATATAAAAATTATAAGAAACATGTAACAACATTATTTAGTCTATCAGCATCATGTAACAATATAATTTCTGTACAAGATACCAGGATTAAAACTAAACATAAAATACTTTAGGTCAAGCTAAGCAGCTTTGGTCCTCTGATGCCTCCTATTGGTCTCAAGGTACTTATGCTGAAGATGGGGAGGCTAAGGCTATCCTGCTGAAAGATTTTGACTTTCTTGTTCAGAAAGTTAAAGAAGTAGAGCCTGCTTGTGCCTTATTGTTAGCCCTGGAAGTTGCTACTATTCAGTATAGGCTGATTAATATTTACACCCCCACAAGCTATCTCAGCAGAGTAGAGTTGTTCTGAATTATCCAGCCTTACCTACACACTAGTAGGTCAGTCATTTTTGGTGGTGACTTTAATTGTGGTTTGTTCTTCAAAGATGGGGAGGGGCACACTACAAAATTTCATAGTGATACAAATTTCCTGAATAATATGATTCTTATGGCTCAACTTCAAGATGAGTACAGGACAGTACATAAGGATGGAGGTAAAATATATTTTAGAGGTACAATAGTTAACAGAATTGATTTCTTATTTCTTTCAAAAAATATTACCATTGCTGGGGCTTGTAGGGTGGCACTGGACACTTCAAATCACAAGGAGGTTTCATGTGAATGTTATTCAGGATCCCTTTCTAGGAAAAGCTCTAATCCTTTGTGACATATAAATACTGGGATTTTAACTAATGATATAGTTTGCTAAAAAATGGAAGGCTCTTTTAACTGGCAGCTTGTATTCTGCTTAGGATAACCTTACAGAGTGGTGGGAAGCTTCAAAGCAAAGATTTTTGATTTTTCTCTCAGCAAGGCTACACACTTTCATAGGTCTGGTATTTGAAGTATTTGTCTCGCTGAAGGAAATTGCATTGTTTAATGTCAAAATTGAACTTAGAAAAAAAGCATTTCACCATAAATTAAAAATATTAAACAACAGTGTTCTCTTTGCAATACTATAGAGCTATTTCTCTAAAAATGGAAATGCAGTTTCATACACAAGGGAAAAAAAGTTAAATCTGGATATGGTTAGGGGTTATTCTGATAGAGTAAGAAAGAAAACCATTACAGGTTTATCTCCCCCTCAGTCTAGCATGGTGTATACCAACCTATAAGATATTATGGTGATAGTACATGATCATGTGCAGAAGGCCTTTGGAATTAACAGCTGCCAAGTGCCAACTACTGATTTTCCATATGATACAAGTCCCCCAAATTCCTTTTGCAATACAAAAAAAGACTTAGCAAGCCCCATTACAACTTCAGAAGTAGAGCTTTCTGTAAAGAAGATTAACAAACATACAGCTCATGGTTCTGATGGTTTTCCTTCAGAGTTTTATAAAACTTTCTTTGTGCACTTATCCCCAATAGTAGTCACAGTATTTTCCGTAATTTTGAATGAAGGCATTATATCTCCTTCCATGTCTTAGGCCTATTTGATATTTTTGTTCAAAAAAGAAAACCATAGCAAACTGGCAAACTGTTGCCCAATGAGATAACTAAATGCAGATGTGAAAATATGTGCAGGGTCAATCCCACTAAACCAATACAGCACGGATAACACCGCACAGACAAAATGGTGCAAGTCAAAACTGCACCAGAGGAATACCACCAGGAATATTTGTTTAAATTGTGATTTACTATTCTAACACCATGCCGCCATGGACCACCACTCTACTGAAATGTGTGGCTTATGTTTTTCTTTCTATTCCAGCAGTATTCCCAGACACAATTGCGACTTGCACAATTTTGTCAGTACTGTTTCCGATTGCATTAGAATGTATGCAGTGAACTTGATGTGCCACCAGTTTAGAGCAAGGTCCTCTTTATAAGACTTACATACTCCCAAGGGTTTTTTTTTAATTATAGCTGTTTATTTTGGAACCCCAGAGAATTCAATACTTAATTGGGATCTGGTTTTAAACTTGACTAATCAGAGAGTGGAATTCTGGAAATCTAAAGACATCTCAAAAAGGAAAAGAGTTTATTTATTTAAATCCCACTTGTAACATGACCAAAATAATAGTAGCACAGGGAAGTAACACAATTGGGTGAACTGCATCAGGTGGTACAAGAGCAACACGGCATTATTCCAGTACTAATGCTGTGTTGCTACTGAAGTACCGAACCTAGCCGCAGTACAAAACAGCAGTGTTTTTAAAGAGCAAGCAATGAGTAGAGAAAGGATCTTGTCCTTTCCGCCCACCCACCCAAATCCTTGTAAGACTCACAGCAGTAACAGAGAACTACTGGGACACAGCGATATCAAAACAGTAATGGACACTGACTGACAGCAGAAATGGGTTTTGGTGGCATAACCTTGAGTCTGTCAGCAAATATTAGAGTGCACTGTGCAGACAGTGGAAGGTGAAGCTGAATGATGCAGAATGCAGAACACAGGAAGAGAAGGTCAGAAATATGTAAATGAGTTACGGAGCAACAGAGGGAGAGAGAAACCAAGGTGCACAGCAGTCTTCTGAAGCAGGCTATGAAAATAGCCACATTGATTTAAAAACAAATGTGCTGAGTGGTTTAAACAAACAGCAATGAATGCTTGTGTAAAAAATAGTATGCGGCACATAATTATATAAACAAGCATCTACAGACTCTGTTGAAAGTGCAGTAAAGATGTATTGCAAAAGAATATAGCATCTGTCTTACATTTTATTATTAACGTGACATTCTATTTGTCACACTCATAAGTATAGCACCACTATGTTACAAGCACATTAAGCCACTCTGAAGGTGGCATCTAATGGGAAATTAATACATGGTTGGGCCATTGTAGGCGCTCAGCCTTCGGCCTCGTGCCACAAAGGTCCCAACCATGCATTAATTCCCCATTAGATGCCACCTTCATCGTGGCTTAAAGCTTACGTATTACCTTTGTTTTTGCATTTAGCACGTGTATTACCTCCACCACTAAATTTGGAGGCAAAATTGTACAGTATTTTGTTTTTTAAGACCATTGAGGAAGCAGATTAAACTCCATAGAAAGAGAAATTACATATTTGGATTACAGAGAGGGGGAATTATAATGTGCAACCCTCTTCTGTTTTCACACTGCATTTTTTCTATGTAACAATTGGTACCTCTTACTTTCTAATAAAATAGAGCCCTGTTCTGGTATCGTTGCTGATTGGTTTCACGTGGTTAAAAGTAAACAGGAGAAGGGATGATTTCAATTACCTTATGGTTTGACAAACTTCATTTCTCCTAGTTTAAAAACAATTAGAATATGGGACATGACGCCAACTCAGATTCTTACAAAAAATAGAAAATGGTTGTACCATTCAGTTATGCAGGAACAATTTGCACCTTAAATTCAGCTGCCAGGTTGTCTAAATAGCAGAGAGATTGATGTTTTTCTTCAATTAACTGATAAAAGATTACCTGTAGAAATGTAAGACCTAACAAGGCTGGCATGCCATGAGAAAATGGGAGTGAAGAATTCCCTAAACAAATCTGCTGATAAAATGTTTTGCCCCTAGACCTACGTTTTAATATAGTGGAGAGACAGCAATATTTTCTTTTGGAAAGCCCAGTAGTAATAGATCTTTGGGTACCACTGTGGGAGGTATGGTAGGTACTCAAAAAACAAAAAAGTGCAGTTACTCTAGGTATTACTCAGTACTGAAAGCAAAAGAATACACAATTGCCTTCCCCACAGCATGTGGAGGAAATTAACCAGACATTTAAAGATGATGTTTATCCAATGCTTTCTTAAAATTAGTAAAGCCGTAGATGTCCAAGATACTTTGTGGTAGGACATTCCACAATCTACAGACCTGAATAGTGAAGTAGCCATTCCTCTCATTGGTTGTTGCCCTCTGAATATAAAGTTGCCTACTGTGGGTGTGTAAGTTAGATGGCTTGGGGGCAAAAGTAATATTACTCTCTCTTATCAAGTCCTGATCATGAAAGATGTTAAATAACATGAAAATGTCTTCTCTCTCCGTACACTTCTGTAAGACATACAGGTTTAAGACCTGAAACCTGTCTGAATATGTGAGTCCCTTTAGTCTTGTCACCAGTCTGGTGACTCTACGCTGGATGTTATCTAGTAGCTTCTGGTCTTTTACTAAATGTAATTCCCAGAACGAGGCAGCATAATCAAGGTGTGGTCTCACAAAAGCTTTACGTAGTGGAATCAGGCATAATTCACTCCTACTAATAAAGGACTTGCGGATTGATGTAATAATTCTGTTTCCCCTTAGTGCTATCTCCCTACACTGGTCCCCTTGTGTGAGGTCATTATTAATTGTAATACCCAGATCTGTTTCTGAGGTAACATCCCTCAAGAGAGGGGGGAGTTCAGGAATTGTTTGCAAAGAAGTCCAAGGAAGTAACCAGATTGGTCAGGGTAGTCAAGGCTTCCAGGGAGCTGAGGCTGGCACAGGGCATCAGGGAAGGGGAAAAAGACTTTTTCAGATACATTAGGGAGAGAAGGAGCTGCAGGGACTAGATAATGAGGGTTAGAAAGGATGGGGAGTGGGTGGAGAAGGGGCAGAATAGGCAGAAGCACTAAATGAGTACTTCTGTTCTGTGTTCACAAAGGACAGGGGTGGGCAACTACCTCAGGGGATGGGGAAGGTGGGCAAGGGGGAAGGGGTGACAGATGGGGTAATTACAGAGGGCACGGTGCAGGAGGGTCTGAAGGCATTAAGGGTGGATAAGGCACCAGGTCCAGATGGCATTCATCCCAGGGTGCTGAAAGAACTGTCGGGGATATTGGCAGGGCCACTGGTGGACCTGTTCTATACCTCCCTGGACACAGGTTGCATACCACAGGATTGAAGGATGGCTCACATGGTTCTCCTTCACAAGAGTGGCCCAAAGGATGAACCAGGCAATTAGAGACCTGTATGCCTCACATCCATTGCAGGAAAACCTATGGAAGCAATCCTGAAAGAGAGGCTGGTGACCTTTTAGGAGGAAAATGGACTCCAGGACAGTCAGCAGCATGGATTCATCTCTGGAAGATCCTGCCAGATCAACCTAATTTAATACTATGACTGGATAATGAGGGACCTGGATAAAGGCCATGCAGTGGATGTGCTATATTCAGACTTCAGCAAGGCCTTTGATTCAGTGCCTCATGGAAGGCTGGGGGGTAAGTTGCAATATGTGGGGGCAGGGACAAAGATGGTAAACTGGATTGTGAACTGTTTGAAGGGGAGGCAACAACAGGTGGTACTGGGGGGTACTCTCTTCCCCAAGGACAGTGACAAGCAGGTTGCCTCAGGGCTCAGTCTTGGGTCTGGTGTAGTTTGGATTATTGATATTGGATATCTCATATGGTGTTAGGAGAAAGATCAGTCTATTTGCAGATGATACCAAGATAGGGGCAGTGGTGGAAGACATAGAGGGGTGGCAGGGGCTACAGGAGTAACTGATCAAACTGGAGGAGTGGTCAGAAAAGTAGTACTTGAGCTTCAATGCGAAGAAGTGCAAGGTTTTGCACTTGGAAGCAAGGAACCCAGGGAGGAGCTACCAGTTGTGAGGGGTTCAGATAGAGGTCACAGAGGAGGAGAAGGACCTAAGGGTGATCATAACAGGTAACATGAACAACTCAGCTCAGTGCATAGAAACAGAAACATAGACACTGACGGCAGATAAGGACCGCAAGGTCCATCAAGTCTGCCCATTTCTTTTTCTACCTAATGAGTGTGCCATAGACTTCTGCTCTGTCTATGGTCTATCTATTCATACTCATCTGTATTGCTCCCATATGCGTATCCCATGCCTGTTTGAAGCCCTGTACTGTATTCATAGCCACCACTTCCTGAGGTAGGCTGTTCCATGCATCCACCACCTTTTCTGCAAAAAAGAACTTCCTCACATTACCCCTTAATCGGCCTCCCTATAATCTTGTGCTGTGTCCTCTTGTCCTGCTATTTTTCTTATATTGAAACATGTTAGACTCTTTCACCTTGTTAATGCCCTTAAGGTGTTTGAATGTTTCAATCATATGACCTCTCTCCCTCCTTTGCTCTATACATATACATATTGAATTCAGTTAATCTGTCCTCATATGTTTTCTGATGCAGTCCCTGCACCATTTTGGTTGCCCTTCTCTGGACTGCCTCAATTTGGTTAATGTCCTTGTGAAGGTGTGGCCTCCAGTACTGCACGCGGTACTCCAGATGGGGCCTAACCAGTGTCTTGCAAAGAGGGATTATTACCTCCCTCTTCCGACTTGTGATACCCCTACTAATACACCCCAACATCCATCTAGCCTTACCTACTGCTTTAGAGGTCTGCTTGGATGATTGCAGGTCATCAGAGATGATGACGCCCAAGTCTCTTTCTTCCCTTGTGACTGCAAGCAACTCTCCTCCCAGCCTATAGGTGGCTTCACATTTTTCTTCCCTATGTGCACGATCTTGCACTTCTTTGTGTTAAACCCCAGTTGCCACTCTTCCAACCATTTTGCTAGTTTATCCAGATCTCTTCTCATTCTGCCCAGACCATCTGGATCATCTACTCTGTTGCAGATCTTGGTGTCATCTGCAAACAGACAAGCCTTACCCTCCAGTCCATCTGTAAAGTCATTGATGAAGATATTGAAGAGGACTGGCCCCAGGACTGATCCCTGAGGTACCCCACTTGTGACTTGCATCTCTTCTGACTGTATACCATTTACCACCACTCTCTGTTTTCAGCCCGTCAACCAGTTTACCACCCAGTTGACCAACGTCTGACCCACCACGAGCCTACCCAGCTTATTCATTAATCTTCTATGTGGAACAGTATCGAATGCTTTGTTGAAGTCAAGGTAGGTAACATCAACTGCTCCCCCTTGGTCCACCACTCTGGTTACCCAGTCAAAGAAATCTATGAGATTAGTTTGACAGGACGTTCCTTTTGTAAACCCATGCTGTCTTAGATCCTGTGCTCCTATGGATTCCAGGTGTTGCACTATCCTTTTCTTAAGGAGTGTCTCCATAATCTTGCCCACTACTGAGGTAAGACTGACTGATCTGTAGTTCCCTGCCTCCTCCCTGCTATCACTCTTGTGCAGCGGGATCACATGAGCCCTTCTCCAGTCTTCTGGGACCTCTCCTGTGCTCAGAGGCTCACTAAACAGTTCTGATAATGGCTCTGCTAGTTCCATCCTTAGCTCCTTTAGTACCCTGGGATGTATGCCATCAGGATCCATTGCCTTGTCCACCCTGAGCTTATCGAGCTATTGTAGGACCCTTTCTTTTGTGAAGGGACTAGTGCACACCTCCCTCCCCCATGTGTTTATGATGCAGAGCTGTGGGCTCTGCCCTACCTTCTCTTCAGTAAATACTGAGCAGAAGTATCTATTTAGGATAGATGCTTTCACATTGTCCTCCTCCTCACATGCCCCCTTATCCCCTTTGATCTTAGCAATACCCCCTCTGGACTTTCTTCTTTCACTAATGTATCTATAGAAAGTCTTGTCACCTTCTTTTACTGTTCGTGCTAGTGTTTCCTCAGTTTGTGCCTTTGTCTGCCTTACTGCCATCCCTGTTTGCCTTAGGGAAGTTTGGTATGTCTCCCCATATTCATTCTGCTGCATGCAGGAAGGTAACAGCTACGGCCAACAAGATGCTGGGGTATACTGTGAGAGGACTCTTATCTAGAAATAGGGATGTGATCCTGCCGCTGTACAGGTCACTAATCAAGCCACATTTGAAGTACTGCGTGCAGTTCTGTCATCCCTTTCTGAAGAAGGATATCAGATTGCTGGAGGGGGTACAGCATAGGGCAACTAAGATGATCCAGGAGCTGGAAGGCAAACCTATGAGGACAGGCTGACTGAGTTGAATATGTACACCTTGGACGGGAGGAGGGATCAGGGGTATTTGACTGGGATCTTCAAATATCTGAAGGTGATTAACAAAATGGGCACAGAAGGGATATTTAAGCTGAGGAGAGGAAGGGACACCAGAGGTCATGGTCTCAGGTTGGAGGGTGGAAGATATCAGATAGAGATGAGGAGACATTGTTTCACAGAGAGGGTGGTGGAGAAATGGAACACTCTACTTGAGGAGGTGGTATCCTGTAGCACAGTGGGCAGTTTTAAAAGGGCATTGACAGAGTGCAAGCAGGGTAAAGGTGAGGGAGGGAAAATATAAGGGGGGCAGCTGCAATATAAGGGTACTAGCTGTACATTCGAGCAGACTAACTTGATAGACCGTAAGGCCTGTTGCTGGCAGATTCATATGTTCATATGTTCGTAAGACAGTACCATTTAAAGTGTAGCTGTAACATTTTTTTCCCAAATGAATAACATAGCATTTATCTACATTAAAAAAAATGTCACTATTAGAAGCCCAGTTCTGTATCTTGTGTAGATCACTATTGAAATGTATTAAGTTTGCCAATGTTATCCACTTCAAAGCTTAGCTTTGTATCATCTATGAATGTGATAATATTACAGTGATATGTAAGGTGTAGATCACTGATAAAAATTCTGAACAGAATCGGTCCCAAGACTGAACCCTGGGAAACCCCACTAGTTACTTCAAATTCCTCAGACAGGGTATTAGAGATCTTGACTTGTTAAGTTCAATCCTGTAGCCATTCCACAACCCACTGAATGATATAGAAACATAGAAACAGACTTTGACAGCAGATAAGGACCACTTGGCCCACCTAGTCTGCCCATTTCCCTACCTACAGGATAAGCTGCAGATCCTAGTTAACCAACAGCCTATTTCTTCTTGCCCCCACAATAATTGCCTTATGTCTGTCCCATGTATTCTTGAATTCGCCCACAGTTTTAGACCCCACAACCTCCTCAGGAAGGCTGTTCCATGCATCCACCACCCTCTCTATGAAAAAATACTTCCTCAGATTGCCACTGAAACACCCCCCCCATCTTTAAATTGTGTCCCCTTGTTCTTGCACATCTCTTTTTCTGAAAGATGCTACCCTCTTGGACTTTGTTAATCCCACTGAGGTACTTACAAGTTTCTATCATGTTCCTGTTTAGTCCCACATTAGCCATTTAAAGTATCAATTTGTTGTGGGGCACAGTTTTGAATACCTTACAGAAATTGAGATAAATTACATCTACTGGTACACCTCGGTCAAGGCTACTACTGACCTTCTTGTAGAATGACAATAAATTTGTTGTACAAAGCCATGTTGCGTTTTATCCCTAAGTCCTCTATTTTCTTCTCCAGTTTCATTTTCAGTAGTTTTTCCATGACTTTACAGATCACCGATGTCAGGCTGATTGGATGGAAGTTAGCAGCTGATGATTTATTGCCCTTTTTATAGATAGGTACTACAGTGGCCCTCTTCCAATCTGCAGGTATAAAGCCAGAACTGAGGGATTTGTTTAAAAGGATTTAAGTGGTAGGGTCAAATGATCTACACATTCTTTAATGAACTTAGAGTTTTGGAGGTCGTTGTTTAACTGTTTGAGGGCTGTATTAACCTCATGCAGTGAGATGGTTTCACATATATGCGAGGCTACTGGGCTAGTTATTCTTATTTTATTCTTCCTTGAGAAGATGGAACCAAAATATCTATTAAATGAGCATGTGACTTTGCTAGGTTCATTGATTTCCACTCTATCTACTATAAGTGGGTCAAGTACATTATCACTTGAATGGTTGTAATTTATATATGCAAATAAGACATTTTGATAGTCTTTAACAGTTCACAGCCTGAACCCTAACATTCTCCTTTCATTCCTGATCATATATTTAGTTTTTATCAGTTCAGATTTATAGATTTCCTTATGTTGTTTACTATTAGTCTGCTTGTACATTTTGAATGCTTTTTCCTTTTTATTAATTTGTTTTCTGATATTAGCTGTTAGCCATTGAGGTACCTTGCCCCTTAGTTTGTTTAGTTTGGTTTATTAGGAATAACCATTGATCAACAATTCATTTACTGTGGTGACCTGTTGTGCACAAAATTACAAAAATGCGTCAATTCATTTCATACAGAATTACAAAATTACAAAAATAAATAGACATCATTGGTTGAAACACTAACAGACATCAACATTCAATAGCAAATGTTTTTTTTTTTTTTTTTTAAAACATGAGTTGTCAAAGGTTTAATTGACTGTACCCTAAAATGCTTTGGTAACACATTCCAAAATTTTGGGACCTGACAACTAAAACACTGATGAGATTTCTTGGAAAAATTCTTTGGCATATCCATTTCTATTGTGGATTTGTTAAATTGGTATGTAAAGATGTTCTAATTCATTTATGCTAGATTTAAGAATTAGCCAGGACTCATCTACATCTAGACCTGTTGTTAAATTATTCCAGTTATATGATTTAAGTGCTGAGTTAATTTTATGATAGTTGCCTCTTGCATAATTGTACCGATAGCCTGTCTCCCTGGTTGTAATTTTGGATCCAGCTAGACTGAAGGTAATACAGTTGTGGTCATTATTACAAAGGGGGGGGGGATTAATTGAGAGGCCGCATTGGTTAATATCAAATCCAATGAGTTATTATGAGTTATTACCCCTAGTAGGTTCTACTAGAAGCTGTTGCAAACCAGCTAACAAGTTGGTATCCACAAATTCCAGTTCAGTTTTAATACTAGCTGTTAGTGTATTCCATGAGATACCAGGAAAGTTAAAGTTATCATATGAAATAGCTGTTTTAGGTTGGTATCAATCACAACTTTTACATGTTCTTCCACTCACCCTCAGAATAATTTTTAGAACTTGCAGGTATTGTTTACAGCAGGCTAGGTGTGCCTGGATGGGTACAACAAAAGCATATAGATGTTTTAGGGATTGTGTCAATAATAAGGTCTGCTTCACAGAGGTTATAAAAACATAGTGCTCAAATCTTTCTCCTCATATGCTTAAGGTATTCTGGAAACAGTGCAATTGGATTGCTAGCTAAGTGATTGTTTAATTTTTGGACTCTTATGTACATCTTTTTTGCATATTCCTTTAAATATTTTCCCAATTTTTTTAGATGCTGTGATTTAGAATTTAATATTTCTTTTCGTTTTTTTCTTTTATGTCTTGCAAAATTTTTGTTTTGAATGTTATGAAATCTGATATAAGATGGAGACATTAGTATTCATGTTTTCTTGTTACTATGTATACACTTGATTATTTTTTCTTCATAAAATTATGCCACTCTTACAAAAAGGGCAATTATTTCTTACTTCCATCTGGATTCCAGGTCTGGGCAAAGTTTAAAAACTATGCACATTGAGTACTTCACCATGAAGTCTGCAACACTGCATAGCATTTTGCAATGCAAAGTTCACATTTCACGTACCCTCAAAGTACAAAGTTTGCACTTTGCATATAAGAAATTTTGCATAAATGTAGTGAAATATGAAATGGTCACTTTGCAAAAAGTCCTCAAAGTGCATGTTGGACCACTTTGTAGCAGCCTACGAGCTTCCCACCAGGACAGCACCTTAGATGGGCAGAAGGGATCTTGATTTACTGTGCTGTCCAAAGGATGGCAGCCTCCAAAAGTCCAGCACCCCAAGTAATACACAGCATTGCCAGCAGTTGGGGTATGAGACTACATTCTGGCCATGAGTTTCTGGCTCAGAGGTGGATTTGCAACCACCTGAGCCATGTTGACACCATTGCAACTTCTATCTTCTGCAAAGGAGTATAGCATAGTAATGTAGTAATTTAAGGTCAGAAGTTACTCAGGTCCACCGTCTCCTGCTTTATAAGCAAAGATAAATAAGGATCCAGTGTAAACATGTACTAATTTTAAAGGACACTTTACTTACTTTACTACCCAGGGAAAAGTGTAATTCCTTTGGTCTGAACTTTCCCAGGCTTACTTTGATGGCCAGTACTGCTTCAATATCCAGTGTCTCCACTAGTAGGCTGTTCCATAAGTTCACCACCCTTTAGGATAAGTGTTTCCTGATGTTACCCCTGAATTTTCCCCTTTAAGCTTCAAAGCACCTGTTCCATCTTGCTGATACCCTTCTGTATGTGGAAGACTGCCATACTGGGTCCTTTCAGTCTCTTTTTCTCCATATTGAGCATGTTAATAGCCACCAGCCTCTCCTTACTGATTTGGCCCTGATACCCCCAAATTATTTTGGTGGCACTGAATTGTACCCTTTCAACTACATCAATGCTTTTTTGCTTTGGAAAGACCAGAACTTGATGCAGCACTCCAGGTGGGAGTACCAGCCCTTGTAAAGAGAGAGGACTATTACCACTGCTCTCCTGGTCATACCCCATTAATGCACCCCTGTATTCTACCAGCCCAATTGACAAGGGCTGGAAACAGCTTTTCATGCTTTAGGCCCTTACCTATGAGCCCTGGTATATTTTTCTGCAGCAAGAAGAGTCCCAAACAATGCGCATCTCCTGCCTCTGTTTTTCCTTTGAAAAGCAGGACACTGCTCTATAGTGTAATGAGTGGATCCACAGCATAATTAACAGAATAAAGTAGCAGAAGCTGGTCTCAACAATCTCTCTGAATGATAGAGTGAAGCCAGGCATTCTTCCTTTATTCCAATTTTTTTCAGAGCATGAATCAAGTAGAAAACTCACCCTATATGTATACTCACACGGCTCCAATATTTCAAGCTGCCCTGCCTCTTTTTCAAGAAGTAATACCCTCTAGTGAGCAGTGATTACATAGCCCCAAATGGGGTCACATGGTTAAAATCATCGCATGACTTAAATACATGCAATAAGTACAATAATACAATGTCATCACAAAAAATTACATATACACCACTCAAACAACCACCAGTACTGTGAACCATAATACATACAGAACCACACTGGAAGCCAAAAGAGGAGAAGTGCTAAGAAGAAGGTATAGAGAAGTGAGATTAGGGGGAAATGGAATGGGAGAAAAAGAGGGGGAGGGAGGGAGGAGGGGAAGGGGAGTTGAAAAAAGCAAAATAGCACATCATGTTAAAAAATGTTTTGCTATTATTTTAAAATAGTAAAATAAAGCAATAAGGCATGACGGTGGGGGCATTATGGTGGGATAATGTCCCGACTCGGGTGGGTTGAAGCACGAAGGTGAAGCCAAGTACTACCACCACCAGAAAAGGGCTGTTATCCCACCATAATGACCCCCTGGAGTGCCTCATTGTGATTATGAAATGGGTCCCAATAGTATTAGTTAATTAAAATTTTAACATAAACTGGCTTGCCTCGGATGCAGGTGTAAACAAGGATGCCATCACAGCAGCCAGCCTTACACAGATGGTTGCCTTCCCCACAAGGACACACTACAAAACAGGCACTAGCACTCTCCTGGACTGGGTCCTTGCCAGTCCCCGTGTCTGTCTCTCCCGCACCATCGTCCTCCCGAATTCACTCAGTGACCACTCCCCTGTCATCTGTGAATGGTCTAACAAATTATTCAAGCCTCCCCTAAAACTATCACCAGCAGAGTCCTCCCCCATGAGCAACTTATCCAGCTTAAATACTACCTGAGTCTGCAAGACTGGCAACCCATTTACAAGGTGACGGATGTTATTGTGGCTCTTGACTACTTCATCACCACCTTCAATGTGGCCTGTTACTACTTTGCTCTATTCAAAAAACACAAGGCCAAGGCTCTCTTTAACCCATGGCTCACTGCAGAGCTCTTTGCACAGCTCAAATCAATGGACCACCTTTCAGCACTGGCAAAAGCTACTGGCAGGCAATGCGACATACAAAAATACAAGCATGCCCGAAACAGCTGCACAAAATCTATCCTGCTAATGAAAAGTATATATTACAGGGATGCTCTCACCAATACCTGGGGAAATGGGAGAGCTTTCTGGGACAATATTAAAGAAGTAACAGGGAAGCAACCATAAACCTCCCCTTCTATGCTAAACGTTGATGGGGCCACTACTCTAGACCCTACAGTCATTGCCAATACCTTCAATGCCACCTTCACTGACCTCAGTTCCATTCTTCCTCCTGACTTTTTTGCAGTAAATGACTCTCCCTCAATCATAAACCCCACTACCCCATCTGAACACCCTCCTTTCTACTTCAAAGAGGTCAAATTGAATGAAGCCCACAATTACATTACCAAAGCAATCTCCAAGTCCAGAACTAGTGGGACTCCTTGGACCTTAAACTGCTGTCTCTCACCCTTGAAGAGGTACTACATCCATTAACCTATATTCTTAACCTCTCCCTTAGCCGCAGTCAGTTCCCTGACAAATGAAAATCTGCCACTGTTACCCTGGTCCATAAAAGTGGTGACAAGACCAATCACATGAACTATTGGCCGATCTGCATATTACCCCCACTCTCTAAGGCCCTCGAGCGTATAGTTGCGGACCAGCTCACTGACTACCTGGACAAACATAATATTCTGTGTGCACAGCAACACAGTTTCAGAAAAGGTCACAGCGCCACCTCTGCCCTCCTGGAGTTCACTGGAGCACTGCACAGCACTCTGCACAGTGGACACCTAACTGGAGCAGTCTTTATCGACTTGACCAAGGTGTTTGATACTGTCCACCGTCAGCTGCTAATAGACCAGCTGCTGATTGTTGGGCTCTCTCATGACTCTACAGTGTGGTTTAAAAGCTACCTTGAAAATCATTCGCAAAGAGTAAAAATTGCCGATGTACTCTGATACTCGACCTGTTCACTCTGGTGTCCCCCAGGGATCCATACTGGGTCCACTTCTTTTTAGCCTTTTTCTAAATTCCCTTCCACAGTCCTGCTCAGAACAAATCATCCTGTATGCTGATGATGCAGTTGTTCTCTCTTCACACAATGACCCTACACCACTACAACTCAATCTACAACATGGCTTCACCTCTGTTGATAATTGGTTAACTAATCATAAACTTGTCCTTAATCACAAAAAAACAAAGTCTATGCTTTTTAGCAGCTCTCAGAACCAGCACAGGCTACATCCCCTGACTATCTCCACCAGCCAGGGTAATACCCTTGAACAGGTCCAATCTTTCAAATACCTAGGATCCTGCTTGACTTCAACCTATCCTATGGGGCCAACATTGACAGCGTAGTAAAAGCTGCTAATACGTGACTAGGCTTATTGTTCAAGCAAAGGTAACATCTCACCCCGGAAGTCTTGAAGACTGCTGTCCAGAGTTCTGTGATCTCCATCATTGATTTCAGCCTAATCATTTATGGCTTAGCCACGGCAACTACCCTCAGATGCGTATCAACATCCCTCAACAAGGCCTGTTGGCTTATCACTGGAGCCCACCATCTCACTCATACCTGTGATCTTTATGATCAATCTGGATGTCTCCAACTCTCCAACCGTATTAAGTATCTGACCTGCACCATTGCAAAAAATATTATCCTGGGCCTTTCTTCTCCTGGTGTCCAAGCTCTACTGTGCCCTAGCACTAATCCGTGAAGCTCCAGGAGATCTGAATCGCAGTTCTTGCAAGTTCCCCTCTGTTGCACTACCCAGGGTCAATGATCTTTCACCCATAGGATTCCCTCATGGCTGAATAGACTCAGCACCACCATTTCCACTGCTCCCAAACTTGGCATGTTTAAAACCAGGCTCTGACTCCATCTTACTGCCTCCAGCTCCTGTGATTGCCTCACCTAATCAGAAATACTTGCCACCACCAACAGCCTTGCCTTGCCATCCCCCTCATAGCACTTATCGCCTATTTTACCTCTACTCCCACAGCCCATCCCCTTCCACCCACACCCCACCCACCCCTCTCTCCAGCACTTCTCCCATTGATGTCTGACAATTCCTCCGGGTGCTACTACTCCCATCTTGCTATCTCGTTCCTCCTTCTTTGTTCTTTACCCCTCTCCTAGTTGATGTTGCTCCAGGCCATTCTATGTACTGAGCTCTCTAATGTGTTGCCATCTCCCTTAATTAATAACTGTATAATGTACTGTTTATCTGCAATGTTGTTATTTCTGTTGTATCCACTGTAATGTACTTCAACTGACATGGAACCTTTGTAAAAGAGCCTTGTCCCAAAGCTATTTGTAATCCTAGAACCAACTAAATAAAAAATAAACATATTTTTGTGCATTTTTAATTACTGCAGCATAAGAAATATAAGCAGTTAGATTAAAGGAGAAAAAGGAATGCCTGCCCGCTCGCTGTCCCTGACCTCCGCTCCACTACTTCTGGGTCCCGGTCCTGCTTCGGTGTCAGCTGGTACTGTCTGTTTATGGAATTACTGGATCAGCTGTCTCTGTGGGTTGTGGAAGCTGTAGTCGATTGCTAGTTCAGGGTCAAAGATGCTCCATGCACTCTGGAGCAAAGACAGAGTGAGCAAGTGGCAGTTGTAAAATGCAGCAGGTACATTTAGTGGGTAGAGCAGGAGCCATTACTGTAAGTTGGAAACACAAAAAGCGCAGACAGCAGGGAAGGCTCTCCCACTGGGTGCTGGGTCCTGTTTGCTGGGAGCTACTTTCAGCCGGGTTGTTGTGCTGGGATAACGGCCCAGCTGAAAGCAGCTCTCGACTAGTGGGGAGCCAGATTCTCAATATCCATTTCATAATTAAGGCACTCCAGGGGACAGTGTTGAGGTGGGATAATGGCCCTTACTGGGTGGTGGAAGTGCTCGGCTTCACCTCATGCTTCAACCCACCCAAGGTGGGCCTCTATCCCACTATAAAACCCCCCTCCCATTGTGCCTTATTGCAATTATGAAATTGGTCCCTGTCAGTATTATATAAATAAATAAATACATGAATTTCTAAAATCAATATTTTAATTGCCCCCCCCAAAAAAACATAAAAATGTTTAAATCATCTAAAAGAAAATAAAATAGTCCCAATATGGACATTGCATTGTTTGATGCTGTCCAGTAGGTGGCGTGCCATCAAACTGCTTTACTGGTATTACGGAGGCTAAGCAGTGGCTTCTCTTCCTCTGGCTGCTGTGAGGTGTAGTGGGGTGAGTGGTTTGCAGTTGAGAGCCTTGGTTTTGCGTGCAGTTGGCCAAAGTGGTTTGCAGTCAGGTGAATGGCTACTGCAGTTTTTAAACAATCGCAGGAGTCGGGGACCAGTGGTTTGCAGCCACGCAAGTGGCATATACTGAGCATTAGCAGCTTATTGGCAGTTGAAAGGGAGGTGAAGGAAACATCAGAGTAGCTGCAGATAAGGATCAAGGCTGTTGGTCAGATTGTATGGAGCATCAGCTACTGCTGGGTCCTAGGGAGAAGCCAGCATGTCGTTTTGTTTTTAATTTTTAAAAAACATTTTTTTCTTTTTTGGACCAACTTGCATGTGGTCTATGAGAGGGAGTTGAATGCTATGAAGGGGAGCAGTGCTCGTGATCAGGAGATTTAAAAAAAAACAGCACTGGAGAGGAGGTGATAGAGCAGGACCGGCGGATGTTTGGATTTGCTGTTCAGATCGTACTTGCTGTTGAGAGGTACATGTGCTGGGACAAGCAGTTACATTTTTTGTGGCAATTGAGCATACTGGTATTTCTCAGGTGCAGAGTCCTTATTGTGAGGTGCTTCTTTCACCCGGGCCATTGTGCTGGGATAACGACCCATCTGAAAGAATCAATCAATCAATCAATCAATCAATTCTTTATTTAACCAGGTCAACACCATTGAGTGTATTCATTTCCAAAGTGGACCTAACAATTCATGAAACAGTTTTACATAGAAACAACTCATAAGCATGCCAATTACAGAACAAAAAAAAGTGCACAACCAGCATTACGGTTTTCTTGTGCAGTCAGACATATACCTAATACAGAAAAGCTAGTATCAGTATATACAGTATAGACAGAATAAGTAGTTAGAGCAGATAATGCATTTCAGGACTGAGGCCCAGATGACCTCTTCAAGCGGGGGGATGGGGGTGGTGGGGAATTGTAGTAGCACTATCAGGGTAAGTAACAGTTGGAAACACACAGGAGAGGGTAGCCAGGTAGGGGTAAGAAAGAGATAATGCCAATGAAGGGAGGGGGGGGGTGATCTACCAGGAGTAAGCTGGCACCAGGAGAGAGAGATTTTAAGGGCATCAGCTGAAGCAATTACACTTTTCAATGAATTAACTCAAGTAGATACTTTTTTTTTGCTATGCTTTTTTCTGCCGGCTCACATCCAGAGGATGCCCCCAGCTTCGTCCCCTGATGTCCACTATCTGGCACTGACTGGGCCCCAGGCTTGTCCCCCCCTTGTGGGGCTGGCGGGATTCCCAAACCCCTACCAGGAACCGGATTCAAAGGGCCAGTTTCGTGGCTGACCAGGAGCAGAGCCTGCGAGGCATGCTCCACCATTCTGCTGCAGCAAGGATTTTCTCTTTTTACTCACCTAGGAGTCGAGGCATGCAATGATGCCTGTGGAGTGGAATGCACATGCATATGCACGCTCTCCCTCCAAGTGTCTGCCCCAACTCCTCCCCTTTTACTTAGTGCTGCAGTCATGTCCCCCAGCCTCTGCTAGAGAGCAGACTGGTGCCAACAACTGGAACTCCCTCCTCCCTAGAGAAGGAGAGCAGTCCATCAGATGCTCAATCCATCTCCATCCCTGCTGACCCCCAGTGGCCCGTGCTCATTTCCAATCATGGGTCACCGGCATTGCATGAGGTAAGGTGACCAGCGCCTTAGCCCTCATTGCTACCAGGCTGGCCTGAGTAGATTCTTTTGAAAAGAGACAGCTTCACCATCAGGGCCAGCCTCAGGGGTTTTTGTACCTTATTACAAAGGACCGGGAGGGCATGGCTTATTGCCACACAGCCAAGGTGTGTTCTAACCTTTGGGATTATAAGTGTAATGTAGGAATGACTTCTTAATGAATAGTTTCCAGGAGAACAAACAGGTAGGCAATCATTGATATACTGTGGAAGCTTGCGTGTAATGGCTTTATCAGTCCATAGGACTGCATTTTTGACCCGCCTATGGGTGAATGAATTCCAACCTAAGGAGACATAAAGTGCATAATGGTGAGTAGAGTAAGGAGACCCTGTAATGAATCTAAGTGCATGATGGTAAAGGACATACAGTTTAGCTCTCCACTAATCAGGACCTGAGATTTTTACAACCCACTTCATAATAGAATATATGTACCACAATGTAAATTCCCCATTTGCTTAAAGTAACTGTATATTCTAGCTCATCAAATATGACCTTAACTGGAAGCTCTCATTCAAACCAGGTGGGCTGTGAGCTCTCAAAGTGTACTGCCAAAATGTTTCATACTGTAACAGCAATCTGTCCATGTTACCCCCTCTAGGATCTAACATGACCCTTTCCAAAGCTGCGAATTTAAACTTGCGTCCCAATCCTTATTTTTTCAAGTGTATGGCTAATGCATTACATTAATATTTTTCAAGGTGTTGATTATTAATGGCACTAAGATGCTCCCCTGTCCTCTGTTTAAACAGTCTGAGGGATTTACCAACAACAAAAAAACACACAATTATATTCAGCCATATACAGAATTGAGTCCATGTTACATGTAATAAGTTGCTGTATACTGAAGCTCTTGTCATTATTTGGACTTGAAAAATGCACTTCTTACTAACATGACTACAGTAATTGGAGTTACCACATGGATAGTCTCCTACCAGAAAATTACTGTCCCTTGGTGCAACATGTTGTATTAACTGTGTACCAAAGTGTCACCTAAGTTAGCGCCCCTTTTGTATACCATCCTTAACCCAGTTAATAAGACCTGCCCTAATCTTTTGTCAGCCTGGAGGATATGCCACTGTCTTTCCAGTGTTAGTTTGACTGCATATGCTTGGGGAGAGGACGTGGTAACAAAATTGAGGCTAGTATTATTTTTAGGACTAGTTTATGTATTGTCCCTCTCCAATCATCTATTCATACTGTATTTCTAGTTCTTGCTTCACCTCTAGAACTTAAATCTTTACTTTATCCTCTCTTAATAAATATATCCCCAGGCTCCACTGCTCTTATCTCAAAATCATGTGGCACTGAAAAATTCTTCCTTTCCCTGATGTACTAGCTGGCAGGAATATTCTTCATTAAATGATGGGGATGACAGCTAGTAAAATGTAATATAGAATTCCTGTCTGCTGGTTTCCAGAAAAAGATCTGTTTGTAGTTTCCCTTCCTGAACTACATAGATAAGTAGATCCAGGTAATTTATCTCCTGCTCACCACAGGTCACTGGACATTTCAAACTGGGATTGCTCTCATGCAACTAACTGACAAATACAGTCAATTATTTTTCAGTCCCTTTTCAAATTAAAAAACACGTCATCTATAAAATGTTTGTACACATGTATGTGTCTGTGGAAGGGATTCTGGTGTTCTGGAAAAATTGCACTGTCTTACAACATGCCCAGATAAATAGTAGCATAGCTAGGGGCACAAGATGTCCCCAACACTGTGCTTTTGACTTGTTTGACTTGTTTGCAGTAAATTTAAATGTGTACTGGATAGGTATTTGTTTGGGATGTAGCACAATACACCCACTAGGAGTGGTAGGTAATCCCAATGAATCTAGTGCCTTATTTTACTTTACCCACCAAGTAATACCTGCCCATGAAGGTAAAGCAGTTTGAACATAGTACTTTCATCATGAGTGTAGTGATGAGATCTATAACATCAGTGTGGAATTGAGTCCTACTATGTAGGCCCTCATCCAGAGCTGCCAAGCCCCCCTCATGCGGAATATTTGTGTGCAATGCTTGTACATCCAAAGTTACTAACTTCCAGACAGCTGAAATCGGCATATTCTCTAGCATTTCTAACATGTGGGAGGTGTCTTTAACACAAGATGGAAAGCTACAGTACTTTCTACCACCTGAATGTGGGAAACCACAAATTGTGCCAAGGGTTCCATAAGGGAACCGATACTAGCCACAATTGACTTGCCTGGTGAATTCCTCATATTTTTGTGTTTTTTTCTGCTTTTCCTTTGCAGGTGTAATGCCGTGCACTTGAGTAAATTAAATCAGAGGGCTCCAGGAGTCTGACCAATCCCTCATTTTGTTAAGGCTCTTCTGAAGTTTACTCCATTCGCAATGGACACCATCACCCTGGCCAACTTAGTGTCATCTAAAAACATAAACAACCTGCTGAAGATATACACTTCCAGACCCTTGATGACAGTGTTAATGGCAGTTGTCATAGCACTGATCCCAGAGGGATATCGCTAACTAGACTGCTCCACTCAGAGTATTGCCCATTCATCATAACTGTCTGCTTCATGCCCCAAGCCATTTAGCATTTTATCTTTTGTATGCAGTACAGTACCTTGTGTCTACTGTAGTTTAGTACTTTACACAGAAGCCTGTATTGCACTACAGTAACAAAGGCCTTGTTAAAGTCCAGATGGACTATGTCTAGGGCCCTGCTCCAATCCACATCCCTGGTCACCACTTGAAAGAAGGTGATGCATAATTAGCCTCTCATAAAAGCATGCTGAGAGGGAGCTAGAACCTTAGCCCAAAGGAAGTGCTCCACTACAGCTGTATAAACTCATGAAAGATTATTGTACTGCAAATGGCCCACCCAACTGTTGCTTTAGCACAACTATGATATTGGGGGGCAACCTAGCCACTACTTGGGACTAACCTGGATTGATCTTTACCAGGTAGTCAGCTATCAGGGCAAGTGTGATTCCTGCAGGCTACATTGTAGCTACCACTGATGCCACAGGTTTTTCTCATTGAGCACCCTCCACCCAGTCCAGTGACCCTTTGGCGAACATCAAAGCATAGTATTCATTCATCAGCTCAGCTATCAGTTCTGGGTCTCTCTGAGGTTCCTGATGCCTCCCCAGTTTTTAAGGGTCTATTCCCCTATATCCCGTTCCTCCTCCTACCATTTATGTACTAGAAGAAGACTTTCTAGATTTCTACTGCTCCTCTAACTATTCTATCAGACCCTCTCTGGCTTCCTTAATTCTAATCTTCCAGTTCCTCCATGTTGCTCCATGCTCCTCTATGGCCAGGAGAAATCTGTTTCTTTCCAGTGGTCACACACCTTCTTTTTGTTCAGTATAAGTTGTCTTAGGTTCTCACTGAGATAGGGGGGGCACTTCTTAGCTCTTTTCTCCTTTTGTTGATAGGGATGCAGACTACCGTAGCTATTTGAAATACCTTCTTCAGTGAATCCACATATGCTCTGCATTACTAGCCTCATTCAGCTGCTCCAGTCATTTCATCACCAGGTCCATCATTTTAACAAAGTCTACCTTTTTGATGCTCCAAGTTCTGGTGGCTGAGTCAGAGACTTTTGTGACTGGACAATTAAAAAGTAGACCACATACAAAACTGAGGATTTTAAAAAGGTACGAGAACCTAAAAGGTTAACAGCATAGTTATTGATGGTGTCCCTGCAATAAGGGCTGGCAGGGCTCAGGCAAAGAAAATGGGGAGGAGATAAGACTAGAAACAGGATAGCAGAAGTGTTCTGGTTAGACTGGAGCAGAGTTTAGAAGAAGAGCACAACTGAGAACAGGCTGCCCCAGTCTTTAGTATGGAACCAAGTCACTGGATGAACTGGATCGGGTGTATCTTCTGGGGCTGAACCGATATTATTGCACCAGGCATGGGATGTGGCACAGGTCTCCTGTCACTTTCAGTTCTTAGAGGTTTGGAGCAGAAGCAAGCTAGAGACAGTGAGATCCTGAAGCAGAACAACAGAGCAGAATGACTCCCAGAGAACTAAGGTTCTGGGTTAGCTATGTATGTTGGACTCCTAGATGACTGAGGTAATGCACTAACTATGCAAATCAGACTCCCAGAGGACTCAGGTGCTGCATTAGCTATGTAAATTGAACTCCATGAGGACTGAGGTGCTGGGTTAGCTATGAAAGTTGGACTCCTAGATGACTGAGGTATTGCAATAACTATGTAAATTGAACTCCCAGAGGACTGAGATACTGGGTTATTTATGTAATTTGAACGACCAGAGGACTGAGGTGCTGGGTTAGCTCTATAAATTGTAGTCCCAGAGTACTCAGGTACTGTGTTAACTATGTAAATTGTACTCCCAGCTGGTTCAGGTACTATATTAGCTGTGTAAATTGAACTCATAGAGGACTCAGGCACTGTGTCAACTATGTAAATTGGACTCACAGAGGACTCAGATACTGCATTAGCTATGTAAATTGAACTCCCAGAGGACTGATGTGCTGGGTTAGCTATCTAAACTGGACTCCCAGAGGACTCAGGTACAGTGTTAACTATATAAATTGGATTCCCAGAGGACTCAGGTATTAAATTAGCTAAGGAAAGTGAACTCCCAGAGGAGTGAAGTATTGGGTTAACTATGTAAACTGAACTCCCAGAGGACTGTGATACTGGGTTAGCTATGTAGACCGAACTCCCAGAGGACTGAGGTGCTAGATTAGCTATGTAAATTAAACTCCCAGAAGACTCAGATACTGCATTAGCTATGTAAATTGGATGCCCAGAAGACTGCGGTACTGCATTAGCTATGTAAATTGGACTCCTGGAGGACTCAGGTACTGCATTCTCTATATATGTTGGTCTCCCAGAGGACTGTGGTTCTGGGTCGGCTATGTAGTCACTTGATTATGGATCCTGGAGTCCTAGGGTTTATCACATTGGTAATGGGAAAGAGGCTTGGAAGAGCAACAGAGCTTGAGAGGGCTGGGAACCACAGATAGACAATACATGAACTTGATAAAGAAGTACAGTAGTGGGTGGGGCTATTTGAGGATTAAGATACAGAGTCAGAGAGTAAGTTTCCTTTCTTAAAAACTTATAAGAGAGTGTCCAGCTTTGTGGCAGTAAAAGACAAGAATTTAGATAAAAAAGGAGAGTAAATATGGAATAACAAAAGGAAAAGAGCTGTTTATTAAATATGAAATGCTGAGTACCTACTACTAGTTCCTCCCAGAGCGATAAAAGTAAAAGGAGCATGTCAAGAGCTCAACAGCTTTAATTCTGAACTGAAGAGAATGGAGGTTGCCTTGATGCTCTCTAGGATCAGTTCAGCAGTGCAGAGGGAAATTCATGGAGAAATCCTACAGCTGTCAGATGTACTGTTATGCCAGTGGGGGATCTCATGTGTGCCAAGCTTGTCTGAAAAACTTTTCTTGTTGCTCAGTGATTTCAAAAAAGGTTTGTCTGCCTGCAGAGCTGGGAATGAGGATATCATACAGTGACATGGATCAGTGTAGCAACTTCACATGTATTCGGTAGGCCTCAGTGTGAAATGTAACATGCTGTGTTGCCTCCCTGTGGAAGCAGTTGACAAAGAGAAAGAAAGGTATGAGCTTGTTTAATAAACCACAACTGTTTGACTAGAAGGCTTGGTATGACAGTAAAATCACTGTGTCTGGCTAAAGCATTCAGGGTGTCCATGTACTTTTCCTCATGCCCATTTTCATACATATACCTTTAAGAACCATGGCCAGCCCCCCTCTAATGGATGTAGGGAGCTGTAGTAATGGGCATCTGGGCATCAGCTACAAAAATAAGCCATACTAAACAAGAAGCTTGTTGCTACAAATACTAATGGTAAATGTGCGTTTGTGCATGCATATATATATATGTCTGTGTGCGTGCGCACGTGTGTGTGTGTGTGTGTGTGTGTGTGTGTGTGTGTGTGTGTGTGTGTGTGCAATCCACTGTTTTCATTTTAAGCAGGAACACATCTTAATACAAGAAAAATAATCAGACCTTACCTTATTTCCACAAAACAGTGTAAGCCATCTTACGTTACCATTAACTTGTATGGCCCTCCAGACCTACTGCAGCAGTGGTTAACATTTTTAAATGTTTTAGATTATTTGTCTTCTGAAAACAACATGGCCACTCCCTCTCTTTCATGTTGTTCTCAGCACAGTAGCTCTCTCGGTTGTTTTACATTAATTGTAAGAGTGTATACATCAATGCAATAGTATTTAGATGTCCCAGCATCTGTTCATCTTGCCACACAGCTTAGAAAGACCATTGCAGGTGCACACTGAGCAGGATTGAGAAAGGAAATGTGCGGATGTACTATACAATC
The DNA here is from genome assembly GCA_016271365.2 of Neoceratodus forsteri. NCBI lineage: Eukaryota > Metazoa > Chordata > Ceratodontiformes > Ceratodontidae > Neoceratodus > Neoceratodus forsteri. Next base: position 941,214,755 of record CM057449.1, on the reverse strand, counting down.
TGCAGGTATGAATCCCTTAGAAAAACAACTTTAATAAGTATATCATTATTTATTTCACTAGTTTCACCCTACAATTTGCCTTGTTTGTGAAAAATAATGTTAAATACATGAACACTATTCTACTGATTAGCTAAACTTTTTTTGGTTTTAAAGAGAACTAAAGAAGTCCAAATTAAAACTCAAAGAGTTTGCTAATCTTCTACTTATTTTCTAATTAGAAATTTGCATGCATGCAGATATTAATTGTATGCTAGCTACATGCCAATTAAAGCATTCAAATCCAAACCCATCAGATTATTTTTAAAGTTAGACTCACTAAATTCTAAATTTTGAGCTGACCATGTTCAAGTGGGTTAGAAACAGAAACATAGACTTTGATGGCAGATAAGGAACGCATGGCCCATCTAGTCTGCCCATTTCCCTACCTACAGGATAGGCTGCAGATCCTAGTTATCCAACAGCCTATTTCTTCCTACCCCCCACAAGAATTGCCTTATGTCTCTCCCATGCATTCTTGAATTCTCCCACAGTTTTAGACCCCACAACCTCCTCAGGAAGGCTGTTCCATGCATCCACTACCCTCTCTGTGAAATAATACTTCATCACATTGCCCTGAACCCCCCATCTTTAAATTGTGTCCCTTGTTCTTGCATCTCTTTTCTGAAAGATGCTACCCTCTTGGATTTTGTTGATTCCACTGAGGTACTTAAAAGTTTCTATCATGTCCCCCCTCTCCCTTCTTTCCTCAAGGGTATACATATTGAGCTCCTTTAATCTCTCCTCATACGGCTTCTCTTGCAGACCCTGCACCATTTTAGTTGCCCTTCTCTGGACTGCCTCTATCCTGTCTATGTCCTTGCGGAGATGGGGTCTCCAGAACTGGACACAGTACTCCAGATGGGGTCTCACCAACTGTCTGTACAGAGGGATAACAACTTCCTGTTTTCTGCTGCTGATGCCTCTCCCTATGCATCCCAGTATACCCCCAGCCCTCCCTACTGCCTTCTCACATTGCTTGCTAACCTTAAGGTCATCTGATATTATTACCCCCAGGTCCCTTTCCTTTTTTGTTGTTGTTACTACCTCCCCCACATTGTGTATTCTTCCCCTGGGTTCTTGTTTCCCAGGTGCATTATTTTGCACTTCTTTGCATTGAATCCTAGCTGCCATACTTCTGACCATTCCTCCAACCTTGCCAAGTCCCTTTTCATCCTTTCCACGCCTCCTTGTGTATCAACCCTGTTGCAGATCTTTGTGTCATCTGCAAAGAGGCATACTTTTCCTTCCAGTCCTTCTGCAATGTCACTTATGAAGACATTAAAAAGGACTGGACCCAATTCTGAACCCTGCGGTACCCCACTAGTAACCCCTCTTTCTTCAGAGTGGACTCCATTTACAATTACCTTCTGTGTCCTGTTGTCCAGCCAATGTTTTACCCAGGCTACCACCCTTGGACCCACTCCCAGGCTGGTTAATTTGACTATTAATCTTTTGTGTGGGACTGTGTCAAATATTCTGTTTCTAGAAGCAGTTCTAGCAACCCCTACTATTGTATATTCTCACTAAAGCAAATGCTGTACAGTTCATCATTTGACACTTTCAGAACCCTTGCCAAACATTTCTCTAAATAAAGAGTTGTTACCACAACTTGTCCATACCTTGAGAAAATTGAAAAATCTTCATTTAGGTTTAAAGCCAGTTTATTCATTAACAGCTTAATCTGGTACAATTTCATTTGATTTACATCTATATTCACCCCTCTGTCCTGGAGAGGGCTAAAAATAAGCAGTGTTTGCTAGCCCTTCTTTCCCGTCAACAATATCTAAGTAAGTAAATGAATAAATAAATAATGTGTTGCTCTTCTAAGAGTTCACTGAGAAGGATCTTACAAAACACTGAACAACAAAATAACTCAGGCATACAGTAAAGAATTGCAACTTCGGTCAAAAACAAAACATCAAAGAGTAAAAACTGACAGAGCATGGTTAATGAATTTCATCATAGATGGAGTTCCTGCAGCAAGGTGTATGAACAGAAAAAATGTTCATAGTGTATAGTAAGGCACTGTTCTTTAGAGAATTCCACCCTTTTCAAAATGCTGTTGTACCACAGTTCAGAGGTCGTAGAATGTGATTGTACCCTTCTCTGGTATAACAGCATTCTGAAACCTCTACAGACTGCAAAAGCCATTTTCATTCTGAATGTGAAATTACCACTGCATGCACATTTCAAATAATACTATACACTATAAAAATGCAGGATGGGCACTTCATGCACAACCAGTGTGTTCTGTTACCTCAGGGTCCTGATTCTGATGAACCCCTTCAGCTTCACTCTCTTGGTCAGATGGAATCAGAACCTCTCCATGGCAGAACATGCTGGTTGTGCATAGTTGCCCACCCCATATTCTCTATATTCATCAACAGAACATGCCCTAATGGTCAGAATGATGAGACAATCCACTGACACCAGAGCAACTGATATGAACAGGTACAAATGAAACTGGGATGTTAGATATGTTGAAGGGACCACTCATTTGATAGCTTGATACAGTGAAGCCTGTCTGGATGCAAAGCAATGCCACTGATTTTAATAGGGCAAAAAGGATTAACTGCCACTGACTGCCTTGTTTTCTGCAGTAACTCTGCAACCCAATTCTGCAGTATTGCGCTACATCCCGATGGGCTTCTCTGTACATCAATAAATGCAACATGAAGTCCATCTGAGGTGCAGTTGGTGGGGAGTTCCAATAAGTGCATAGCAAACCTGGAGTATTTTTTGTCTGTTTGTTTGTTTGTAATTTATTTAACCAGGATAACTCATCTAAGATGCAAAATCGTGTTTTCTGTGCTTTCACTTATTTTTTGCAGCTGGGTGGACTAAAGTAATGACAGGATGAATGACTTGCATTTGCTTACACAGTGTGTACATGGCTCTGTTGAAAACTGAACCTGGGTTTCCTGTGTCTGCTGATCCCAAGCCTTTGCTGTAGCCAATAAACCATGCTGCCTCTCGATGGATGATTCCATTCCTTTAGATTTCTACCGTAAAATGGAAAACTTCCATAGACTCCATGAAATGAATTTACTGTATATGACAGAAAAGGAAGGCTGTGCTTGAAGAATTCAGATGCCATCTACTTTCCATTTAGAAAATGATTTGAAATCTGTATTTGCCTGGAAGGATTATCATCCAGCTTGGATTCGGCAGAATTCCCACAGCGAGTAACTGAACAACTATGCAGACCCGTGGAAATTATTCCACTGGTGAAAACAATGCAATTTCAAGCCATTCCACTGGTGAGAAAACATTACCTAGAATTAATACAGCTCCATTAGCAAATGACTAAAATAAATTAGGTGGCATGTATTAGTCTATAGTCATCGCATGGCATTCTGCACTAGCTGTAGCCATGAATAAACTTCTCAATTAGTCCCATTATAGTAATCTAGTTTTGGTGTGACAAAGGAATGCTTCAGCATAGTCAGATGTGCAGCTTGTGGCTGACTGCAGCCTAGTTTCATTTGAAAGATCATAAAAACCTGCTTCAGGCGTAGCAGACCCCAGAGAATCAAGGGTTCTATAAAGTTATGGAACAGAGGAATCAGCAATGATGCAATGCTCTGTGATGAACATGTTACATTTTCCTGTGTGACAAATTGGAGTGATTGCCATTTGATTATTTTCTATTCTTGCAGTATTCTACAATATGTCTCTCACAGAAACTCTCATAAGAGCATCATATTCTAGCTGACTCCACTGTATACCCCCAGACTGTGTGCTGCATTAGCCCTCTTTAGAGCTCCCCACCACAAAGAGGAGACTGCTTTTACGAACTGGCGTGTATTTATCCATAATATAGCCCTGCATACCTCTCAACTGTCCCTGATTTTCAGGGACGTCCCTGATTTTGCCTCAAAATTTTCCTCTGTCCCTCGTAAAATCTGTGCTTTTGTAACAGAACAGTGGTGATAAAAAGCACAAAATAATGTCAAACATTAAAGTTACAGACTTTGTTTTCTTCAGAAAATGCATCTTAACACAAATCCTTTCATTCTATCAGCTTTCTGAGTGAATAGTACACATTTTTAAGATGTGTCCCTCATTTGGGGTCTTTGTCCCTGATTTTTTTAAGCCTTGTCCCTGATTCATGAGGCAAGAGGTTGAGAGGTATGTAGCCCTGCCAGTATAGTCTCTTACTTTTCCAGATATTTGTACACATGGCTTGCTGGATGCCAATAATATAGGGCTCCTGTAGTTCAAAGGCATTTAGTGCACTGGTGTGTGCTTGGAGCTCACAGTGAGTTGGAGGCAGAGATCAACCAGATAAGTGGTTATTCATTTTCTTTCAGGGTTTACATTGTGAGATTCTGCAAAGAAAACAAAATGTTGTGTGCTTAAACTTGTGTTATGAGGACATTGCACTGAAGGGAGGAGGGGTGAAACTGCAGTGGAAGGACTGAGGGAGGGTTTGAATTGTTTGGCATGAATGCCATTGTAAGGGGCATTGTCCATGTGGCTGCAGGATGACAATAGGGCTGCTGTAATTCCTGTTTAATACCCATAATCCCTAGCGAACCCTCACATGAGTGCCATGAAGCAGAAGTGTGGTGTCTGTGACTAAGTGGCATCTGGGGACATCCGCAGGGAGGACTGCAAGCCACGCTGAGCAAGGCTAAGAAGATGAGTACACCACAGGGTAGTGAAGGGAAGAAATAGAGGACCTAATTTGATGGTCAAACCTTTATTCAATAACTATTAACATAAGAGATTAGCAGCAAAACCTTAACTAGGGTCAGGGGCTACACCAGCCTGGAAAAGAACAGGTAGTAATACAGGGAGGGTGATTCAGGGGAAGAGTAGGAAGAAACAAGGAACATTCATTACTGAAAGAGCACTGGATAACATTAGGGAGGTGAGGAGGGAGTAGGGCCATGAAAATGTGGCGGGAAAGGAGGATGCACAGGCAGCAGGATGGAGCAAGGAGGGTGGTGTGCTGCGATAACTGTGGGCTGGCAGTCTTTCTGGGAACCATTTGGAAGATAAGGGGCTACCCAGTGTGTAGAAGTTTAGAACAGCTGAGGGCAGAAATAGGGCAGCTCAGCTGGGAATTGAGGAGAAAGGAGAGGAGGGCTGAACAAGCAAGGCAGGGGTGGAAGGCTGGAAAAAGAGGCAAGGAGTGGACTAAAGGAGCAAGGCAGTGGGGAAAGTGGCAGGTTGGTGGCACCCAGTGGAATAAGGATGCCAGACAAGGGTACAGACCAGGTAGGAGCACCCAATACTCAGGGGTATCCATTCCTCAGAGGACAAAGGTGACTGGAAAAATAAATGGCAGGTGGTAGGAAAAAGGGGTGGGGGCTCAAGTGCTGTGAAAGGGGGAAGAACTCCAGAAGAAGTACTGCTTTCAAACAGATTGAACCCCCTGTCTAGGACAGAGAAAAGAGAAGCAGGAGGTGAGAAAGGAAGCCTGGATAGGAATACGAACATAGAGGGACAAGAGAGAAGGAGCTGCATGATGCAGGGAAACCAAGGATGGCAGGTGAGAAGTAGCAAGCCTACTGGAGGGGTTGGAGAAGGAGAGAATAAGGCTCAGTCCAGAGGGAGACAAGGGTTAGTGGGAACAAGCACAGCCATGAGGAGTGGAAGAGGCTTAGAGGGGAAGGGAAGCGCAGTTGAAGGGGAATGTGCAGACAGCAGGGAGGGGGGAAACAATTACCAAAGTAATGGAAAAAGGAAGTGAGAACGCAACTTATACAGTTGAAAGGAATGAACGGGAGGTGAGCATGCCAGAGGGAAACAGGGGAGTGCTAATCATTGGGGTCTCGGTGGTTTAGGGTATTAGTTGGGGAAGGAAGGGGGATCTAGATGCCAAACTGAAGGTGGTATTATGCCAGGGCTGACAGCAGGGAGGGTGAATCCAAAAAGGGGAAGTGGTAAAAGGGAGAAATCAAGCTTAATAATTCATCCTGGCACCAATTACCTAGCACAGAAGAAGGTAGAGGTGGTAAAAAGTTGGTTCTGGGAGTTGGGAGGAACCTGCAGAGAGGTGGCTAGTTCACTGACATTCTTGGAGGTGATCCCAGTGCCAAGAGCTAGCACCATAAAGAAGCTCAGGATAAAGGAATTTAATGCATGTCTGAGGGATTGGTGCAGGGAGGAGGGGTTTGCCTGTATACGAGACTGAGGGGAGACGTGGGCAAATAAATCTTTCTATGTACCTGACAGACTCCAGCTAAACAGTGAGGGTTTAAAGGTAGTGAGGGAAAAACTGGGTGGTTCATCAGTCAGAAGTTACATTTAAACTGCTGGGGGGGTAGGCTGGCCTAAGGGCAAAAGGACCGCAGGTGACTGAAGTAAAAGGGGCCACCCACAACAGTAAAAGGGGACTAGAGAGGGATAGGGGAGTAGGGCAGAATGGTAAGGAGGGAGTGAGGGAGGCAAGCATATTGAGACAAAGGGGAAGCAGTATGAGAAGATAAATTCAGGGGCTCAGATGTAAAGTGGAAGGTGGTGTCACTGAATGCACACAGTCTAGGGAACAAGATGGATGACCTGCATACGCTACTTGCAGAAGACAAAGTAGATATTGTGGCAATAACAGAGACTTGGGCCACACCTAACCATGACTTGGACCACTCATTGCTAGAATATAAGCTACACAGGAGGGACAGAGAACTAAACAAAGGAGGAGTGGCATTATTCATTAGGGAGGTAATAAGCACAGGAGAGGAATCAGTAGAGGGAAAGGCAGAAGTGATATGGGTCCAACTACAGACCATCAAGGGGAGAAGGTGAGGATGGGGGTGGTTTACAGACCAGCCAATCAGTGTGAAAAAATGGATAAGGACCTGATCTTGCAAATTCTGAAGGCTGCAGGGAAGGGGAAATTGGTGATAGTAGGGGACTTCAACCTGCCCAGGGTGGACTGGAGTGTGCCATCCATGACACGTGCTAGGAGTCATAAATTACTGGAAGCATTTCAGAGTGGGTGTCTGACCCAGGGAGTCACTGAACTGAGCTGCGAATAGGCAATCCTTGATCTGGTACTCATGAACACTGAGCACGTACAGGATGTAGCAGTCATGGAGCCTCTGGGTGGAAGTGACCATCACTCAATGTGGTTCCGACTGGACATGGGCAGGGAAAGTGTCCCCACAAAAACCAAAATCATGGACTTCAGAAGGGCAGACATTAAGAGAATGGATGAGGTACTGAATAAGCACCTAAAAAAAATCACAACAACTATGGAGATGGACCAAAAATGGACTATTATTAAGGAAGGCTTAGAGGCTGCAAAGAAGGAATGTGCGAGGCACAAAAGGAAGAACTCAAATAGTAAAGCACCAAGCTGATTCAGTCCTAATGTAGCCCAGGTAGTGAGAGACAAGCAGTTGGCCTATAAAAAGTTCAGGAGGACCAAGAGAGAGGAGGACAAAGAATCATACCTAGGGATGGCGAGGGAGGCAGGAAGGGCAGTTCAGAGAACAAAGGCACAGAAGGAATGGCAGTTAGTGGAGGACATTAAGATGGGAGAGACGGCCTTCTTTGGCTACATAGGTGAGAAAAGAGACAAGAAAGAAGGAATAGTCAGACTGAGAAGAGGAGATGGGCTGGTGGAGGAGAATATGGAAAAGGCAGAGTTAATGAACAAATACTTCTGCTCTCTCTTCACAAAGGAGAAAGAAGGACCAGTACCGATAGGGAAGAAAAGGGATCCAGAAGGGGTGGGGGCACAGATGGAGCAATAGATGAAGAAAAACTGAAAAAAAGGGCTGCTAGAATTGAAGACAGTCAAATCACCGGGCCCAGATGGAGTACACACTAGAGTGTTGAAGCAGCTGGCAGGGGAGCTCGTGCAGCCACTGACAGACCTGTACAGTATTCATTGGAGTCAGACATGGTGCTGCAGGACTGGAGAATGGTATGGTATAGTAAAACTTTATTTTTATACAGATATATGCCATTTTGGACTTTATCGGTCCAGTTCACAAGATAGTCATGTAATTATCTAAGTTACACATAAAAAAATAAATATGAACAATACAAACATGTAGTCAATAAAAGAAACATATAAATATTATATCATATTAACCAGTAAAACACTAAAAATAGAGCGATCGAATGTATACATATGAAGAGGATAGGAAGAAAAAAGCTAATTCTATTTCATACACCAACAAATATAAACACAGTCATCCCTTAACATTTTAGTAAAAAAGCTATGTTTAGTTTCAGCCCGTACAAAGGAAGGTAGCTCATTCCAGTGCAGGGCTGCAATTAAAGTATGATCCCAAAATCTATTAATACATATATTCCGTTGAATTTTATTTTGATGAACCGACCTAGCAAGATATTTCCTATTATCCAAGGCAGTAGGAAATACAATCTTTGTAACATTATGATCAAAATGGTTAGTCTTGTACTTATGAATAAATGTTAGCCAACTCCTTACGTATTTCATCTCAAGAGGCAACCAGTAAAGTCTAGTCAAAAGTAAGCAGTGGTGCATTTTAAAATCACAACAAAGAATATATCTAGCTACTCTGTACTGAAGTTTGTCAAGTTTGTACAGCATTAATTGGTTTGCTGACCATTGAACAAATTTGCCATATTTTAAAGTAGGCAAAATGAATTGCTCAGCAATCTTTTTCCTGTCTGAGAGTTTTAAAAATCCATGTGGTGTCCTTCCACAAGAGCGGTCCAAGGGATGATGCAGAGAACAACAGGCAAGTCAGTCTCACTTCGATAGTTTGCAAGATTATGGAGACAATACTGAAGGAAAGATTGATAGAGCACCTGGAGGGACATAGGCCTCCAGGATGCAAAGCAACATAGATTTATGGGGGGGCAGTCATGTCAAATGAATCGGTCAACTTTTTTCACTGGGTCACCAAAACAGTGGATGGGGAAAAGGCAGTGGACATCTTCTACCTGGATTTCAACAAGCCTTTGACTCTGTACCAAACAGTAGATTGATCAGGAAATTGATGGACCTCGGAGTAGTAGAAAAGATGGTGAAGTGGGTGGAAAACTGGCTAAGGACCAGGTCACAAATGGTGGTTGTGGAAGGAGAATTGTCTAGTACCAGGGTGGTCGCAAGTGATGTCCCACAGGGCTCATTACTGGGGCTGGTGCTGTTCAATGTGTTCATGAAAGACATTGGAGATGTCATCAAAGGCAAAATGTGCCTGTTTGCAGATGACACCAAGCTCTGAGGGATGGTGGACACAGCAGAAGGGATGCTGGACCTTAAAGAGGACTTAAGAAGACTTGAGAGATGGTCCAGCATCTGGCAGCTGGGCTTCAATGCCAAAAGTGCAAGGTCATGCACATTGGTACCAGAAACCCCAAGACAGAGTACTGTCTGGGAGGAGTCCTGGTATCTCCCACAATGGAGGATAAAGATCTAGGAATAATGATATCTAGTGACCTAAAGCACTTTGTGCAATGTAGGAAGGCAGTGGAAAGGGCAAACAGGATTTTGGGGAGCATAGCCAGGGGGGACAGCAGTAGGAGACAGGAAGTGATTCTGCTCTTGTATAGGTCACTGGTGAGACCACATCTGGAGCACGTGGTGCAGTTCTGGTCCCCTCACCTCAAAAAGGATATCAACCTGATGAAGATGGTCCCAAAAAGGGCTATGAATATGATTGTGGGACAGCAAGGTATATCGTATGAAAAGAGACTCGGGCCCTGAACATGTACTCCCTGGATGACAGAAGGGAGAGGGGAGACATGATTGAGACCTTCAAGTACTTGAAAGGGATCAATAAGGTGAACAGGGAGTGTCTCTTCAGGCTAAGCGGCAACAAAATTATGAGGGGATACAGTCTTAAGCTGAAGAGGGGGTGTTTAAGGGGGAGGTCGAGAGATGTTTCTTCACAGAAAGGGTGGTGACCAAGTGGAATGCACTACTAGGAAAGGTGATCTCAGTGAGGACAGTGCTTAGCTTCAAGAGGGGCTGGGATAGATAAAGGGGGAGGATGAGGGTCATGGCAAGGTGGAAGGTAGTAGATGGAAATGATGGGGAGGGGGAGCAGGAACAACAGCCTGATCTGTAAACCCTGTGCATCTAGAAGACAAGATATACCAGAAGACGTAATTCTGCCAGCTATCTCAGATGTTCATATAAGGCCAAAGATGGCTATTAGCCATTTATAGTCTACTGTAATTGCTGCATTGAGTCAGAAAATTAAAAGCCAGCAATGAAACAGGTCTAATGGAATGAAAAGATATATCTGGGAGGGTATTACCTTTATAGCAGGGAGGAAAAAAACACATTGTATCTTCTAAAGAGTTCTTCTAGTGGTACCATACTTATGCTATACAACATGGGACTAAAACACCAAACTAGCCACCAAGAAACTCCACAATCAACTATATAGCCACTAATGAAGACCCCCATAGCAGCAGGATACTGATCAGAGTTACATTGCTGGAACCATTTTAATTCAGTTACACACAAAGCAGCAAGGCTCTAAGATAAATGATCAGCACCTATAGTCCATTGTGTCAAATGCTTGCAATGGGATCTACAAGATCAGCAATGACAAGTCACACCTATCTGCTGTGACAAGGAAATAATGAATGATCCGAATAAAGGTTGTTACCATCCTATGACCCTATCTGAAGAGTGACTGCAATTGTTTGTAGATAGTATATCTATTACTGATTCTGGCATTTGCCTCAACCATCTTTTTCAAAACTTTGTTCAGAAAAAAGTAATTAAAGGATGTGGAAAGTTGAAGCTGATGAACTTCTTTACAAGTTTCTGAACAAGACTTAAAGGGGACAGGGAATTTGTGCTAATTGGCAGTTGCTTATAAAGTTCCTATTCTCAGAAATTATATGAGTTCTCCTAAAGTATCCATATTTAACTGTACCTGAAGAAAACATGATAGGTAAAACTGGAATTTGCATTGTTGTGTTTTTATAGGCAGCATTCTGTTACAGTTTACTTCATGGGATCATTTATGTGGAGTTTTTACTATGTCACGATTTGTGTACAGAACGCTAATTGTGAGCTGCTGACCTATCAGAACCCCGTTGAGAGTTCTGTGCACAAATCATGACATAGTTAAAACTCCAAATTATTGGTTCCATAAAGGGAACTGTAACAAACGCTGCCCATAAAAACAAGACAATGCAAAATTCAGCTTTGTATATCACTTTTTATTCAGGTACAGTTAAATATGGATAATTTAGGTGAATGTATTTCATTTCTGAGAGTAAGAACTTTATAAACAGCTGCCAGTTAGAAATGATTTCCTGTCCTCTTTAAATGTAAAAGAATCAATAAAAAGGTATCAGTGCATGTTTAAAGTTTCTTAGACCACATGACTTCTGAAGGAATCAGAACTTTACCTGTTCAGTATATATTCAGTAACTAAACAAGCTCACTGCTGGCCAAACAGACCTGACCTTTATGGGCAGACAGTGTGGTCTAGTGGTTACAGCAAAAGCATGAGACAAGAGTTATGATTTTGAATCCTTCCAGTGCTACTTTCTGCACAGTCATCCATATTGTACATCATTTGACCTCCCTGTGTTACCGTCTTCTAAGTCATAAACATAGGGAGAAGCAGCATCCTCCCCGCCTCCCACACTAAAAATGAGATATGTAAATTTTCTTTTCTTTCTTTCTTTCTTTCTTTCTTTCTTTCTTTCTTTCTTTCTTTCTTTCTTTCTTTCTTTCTTTCTTTCTTTCTTCCTCCTCCCCTTCTCCATTCATTCCTTCCTAATTTCATTTTGTTCTTTCTTCCTCTCTTTCCCATTGACTAAAAAAGGAGGGCTACACAATGCTGCCTGTTTTCAGCCTCATCTAGGAGGAACAGATGCAACCCAAATGAAACTGAACCAGATTAAGCTGTTAATCATATTTTTGCAAATGGGGGAAATCTGGCTAAAACACTGGGGAAATTCCCTTGCTCTTCTCAAAAAGTACCAAGAATCTTTTAACGTCCACTTGAGCCTGAGATAACACCAGAAAAGGCAACCAAAACAGCAGGGATGACATTTATAGAAACATAGACAATAATAGCAGAAAAAGACCACAGGTCCAACTAGTCTGCCCGGAGTTCCCTATCTGCCCTGAGACTTATTGTTCGTGCCAGGTTTTATCCATCTCCAGCCATCTCCTGCTCCCCTCCCTATTGCAACTGACCTGAGCAAACACCAAGCCCTTCATTCTGTCCAAGCCCTGCTTCATACCATTTATGGTCTTGGCACCCATCACCTCCTCTGGCAAACTGTTCCATGGCTCCACCACCCTTTCTGTAAAATAGAACTTCCTCACATCCCTCTTAAACATTCCCCATCAGTTTCCAAATTCGACCTCCAGTTCTTGACTCTATACTCTTGCTAAATAGTTCCCGCAGTTTACTTTGTTTATTCCCTTCAGGAACTTGAAGGTCCCTATCATATCCCCCTTCTCTCGCCTGGTCTCCAGTGAGTACATGTTCAGTTCCTTGAGACGATCTTCATATGATCTGTTCTGTTGGCCCTGAATAATCTTGGTTACCTCGTGTTGCACCATCTCCACCCTATCCTTCCTTAGGTGGGTTCACCCATATCACATTGACAAACATTTTGCCAACACCGATTACAGCATCGGCAAAATGCCACCTGGCATTGCAGCACCAGGCATTTAGGCTCCTGGTGGTTAGAGTACCAAAACACCCTCCGGGGAAACATTCACTTTTGCAGGAGGCTTTGCCCCCCCCACACCCTCCAAACATAAATATAACCTCATCTGGGGCAGGCATGCTCCAGAGGGGGTAGAAATTCTGTGGTGGTAAGGGGCGACATGAGTGAGGGGTAATCTAAAATCAAGATTGGTGCTTTCACTGTTGCCCTTGTTGCGGCGCTGTAATTGCTGTGGCAAAATTGAGTCACAGTGCTAACGGTATACCCCTTAGGTGAGGTCTCCAGAACTGGGCACAGTATTCCAGGTGCTGCCTTAACAGTGATCCATATAGAGGTAGTAGTAGTACTTCTTTTTTCCTCCTGTCAATACACCTTCTGATACACCCAAGTCCCCTATTAGTCTTACTATAGGTTGTGTTACACTGACTTGATTGTTTGAGGCAGTCACTAATAATGACTCCCAGGTCCCTTTCTTCTGCCATAGTGCTCAGTTTAACCCCTCTCATCCAGTACTCTTACTATTTTCTCTTAGTATTTAGTCTGAATGAGAAATAAATCTCTAATGTAATGTTTTAACAAACATTCATTAAATCAGACAATGCCCTTGTGTTTTCCTCTCTATTGTGTACCTTTTTTTATGTAACTGTTTGCACCCCATGGCCACGTGCACGTGTCATCTGGTCCCCCTCTAGCTCCCAACTCCATCATCCTTTCTCCACCTTGGGATCCACAAGGAGTGGGGTTCCAGGACTTTGAGGAATGTCACTTACAGCACCTGGGAGACATTAGATTTCTGTAGTTTTCTCCCATGCCTCCCGGAGCGGTGGCAAACACAGGCAAAACTTGCTTACATGGAGGTGCATGCACCACGTGCTCCCAGAAACTACATGCTCCTGCCACCCTCCTCAACATATGTCAGTCTCCTGGACTTCCCTTGATCAGACATCCAGCAGCCACTGGGTGTCAGTTGAGAGTGAGATGACTAGTCTCCCCAATCTGGGATAGGACAGCAGCCCAGTGTCCACTGCAATCCTTTTACAGCCCTCCCTCCCGCTGACCCCCAGTGGCCTGGGTTCAGCTCCAAACACAGGTTGCTGGCATGGCGCAAGGTGTGGCATCTGGTACCTCAACCCTCAGTGCCACTGGGCCAGCCTATCTCAATTGTGTATTTAAAAGTTTCAGAATATATAGGCCACTGATAAGAGCTACAGTACCATCTGTTGTAAAAAGATATTCTTTCTTATTTACATTTCATTACCCTAATATTGTTATGCTTTGATATTGAACACATCTGCTGAAAGAATATCTTGCTTTGGAAGGAATACTTTTTTATGTTACATTGTTTAAAGATGTTCTCATAGTAGTGTGTCATACAACATTACTTTCAGGATCTCACTCTGAAAGCAGTCTTAGGGAAGCTCACTGGCTTATTGTGGTTTTATTGTTTTACTTTTGATATTTTGTTAGGCATCCAGAGCCCCATGGAATGGGTGCCCTATAAATAAAATGTATCTAGCCTTGCCTAAGATAGAATAGACTAGACAGGACTAGACTAGAGTAGAGTAGAGTAGAGTAGGGTAGGGTAGGGCAGAGGAGAAGAGAAGGGAAGGGAAGGGAAGGGAAGGGAAGAGAAGAGAATGAAACAGAATGGAATGGAACAGAATAGCATTAAGCATTAAAACACAACCAGGTGCTAGGTTACATTCAGTTACTATAACCCTAGGGGCTCATGAGACACAAGGAGCAGCTAACTGGCTTATACTGTACACCTCAGATTTGATTAACAAATATAACCCAACCAGTGGAGTGCCTTAAAGCTATTAAACTGAAATGTTTTCCTTTTGTTTAAAAAATTTAGAATGAATATTTTTATAGTTAAAATTCTAATTGTTCTATGAGGATTTCCAGCTGTTAAACCTTAACCTTTTTAGAATGTACAGTATGATAGTGGATCAGAATATCCCTTTCTAGTCATTGCTTTCTTGTTAAACAATAATATATGACAGGGTCAGGTATATCATAGGATTTCATCATGACTTGTGCATGTTGTGAGGCACAGTGAATAGTGATGTGCGAAGTTGGAAAACTTTCCTCCATGAATTAATTTGTGAATTCGCCTCATTTTGTGAAGTTAATTTGCCTTGTGAAGTCTTAATATGCAGTAAACAGATAACTTCACGAAATGTGAAGTCGGTAACTTCACCGGTGAAGTTTGGTACAGAGGCAAAGTCTGCAATGTACTATGGGACTGGAGGTCACTAGTTACTGAAACAAGCTGTATGCCATGCGGAGGCTGTCTTTAGTGCAGTGTTCTGCAGACAGAGTAGGAGAGAAGTCTGCATATGGTTGTCTGATAAAAAACTTTTAAAATAGATCTCAAAACCAAGCTTTTTAAATCCAAATTGCTCAGAAATTATTCTAGAGGGCTAGATTCATGTTTTTTTTGTTTATTTTTTTGCTGATTATTTACTTTATAGTAGTGATTTCTGTTTCATCAGTCTGTGAAGCAGTGGTGAGGGGGAAGGTAGCTGTACTGTAAAGTACGGCAGCTCAGAAAGATCCGGAGTTTTTTTGTATAAGCTTGAGATTTGTGTTATAATTTGGCTTTCTCACACTTTCTTGTTCATCATATTTGATCTGTAATGAATATTTCTCATTTTTATTTCTGTGTTTAGTTTGGTGTGTATAAGTAAAGCATTTTGCCAGTGTCTTTCTGTAGCAGTTTTAGTTATTTTTTAGTTATATTTTTCTTAAAGTGACAATGTTCTGCACTGAGACCTAGTAGTAGTTCAGGCACAGAGATGGGGAACACAGAGTCTGAGAGGTGTCACATGACACCCTCTCTCAAAATCAGTGAGGCACAATGACCTAGGTAATAGTTCAGGCCCAGAGATGGGGAACACAGAATATGAGATGTGACACCCTACCTCCCTAATGTTCCATAAGATAGCACTTCAACTTTAACAAGTCATGACTCCTCCAGTCTTTGGACACTCTACACATCCAAAACAAGGGACTCAATGTGTACTACAACAGTCATACATACCACTGGAAAAATTCATGGGGTGTGTACAACACCCCAAAATCACCTCCCAGCTTGACCATGGTGCCAAATCCACAATTTAAGTCTGACCATCATCGAAAATGCACCAAATATGCACCTCCTCTTGGACTACAATCATACCAGACAAATTCAACAACATTTGATCAAGTTTTGCCTAGGGGTGGGCTGCCTTTGTGGAACTTTTGAGAAAATCTGGGAACTTTTGTGGAAGTTTCCAAACTTCCGCCTGTGGTGCAGCAGAAAACTTCTACGAAAGATTAGGGAGAAATTCACTAACAAATAAGCCCCAGTAACTAGTGGCCCATCCCCCCACCCATCAGCCATGTAAAAAATATATCCCTTGTGGCTAGCGGTCCCTCCCCCCACTGGATCACCCGCCCAACTAGTGAAAAAAAAAATACTCCTGGTGCCTCTAGTTCCAATAATGATCCCTTCCCCAATCCCATCACTTGCCCAACAGTGCTCACTGCCCAGACCCACATATGCCCTGGTGGCTAGTGGTTCGTCCCCTCCACCCAGTCACCTGCCCAATCCTGAAGTGTACAGTAACCCCCCATCCCTTCCTCCATCTGTAACTCCATACTGTTTAAAAAAAATCCCAGGTGATCTAATGCTTTTAAATTTAGCCCTCGCCCCAGTCCCCATCCCCAGTCCCAAATCACTGGTGGTCTCTCCACAGCAGTTGTCCCCACCCACCCCACTCCCACCCCCATCATGAACCCCAGAGGGTGAATGGCACAGCCATCCTCTCTCCACCATGGCCATCTGCCAACTGAGCTGTCAATGACTGCGCGCATTCCAGATTTGGGACAGGGGATCAGGGATAGGGAGAGGGTTAAACTTAAAACCACTAGATCACCAGGGATTTATTTTTAAACAGTAGAGAGTTACAGACGGACATAGGAATGGGGTTACTGTATACTTTAGGGCTGGGTGGGTGACCAGGTGGAGGGGAGGGACCACTAGCCACCAGGGCATTTGTGGGGCTGGGCATTGGGTACTGTTGGGCAAGTGATTTTATTTATTTATTTATTTAGTGATTCAGAAAAGACCTTTGAGCGTAAGCTCTTTTACAAAGGTTCCACATCATAGATTGCAAAATAAAGTACAATAGGAGAAAACAAAGGTACATTGCAATGAATGATACAGCTTGGATTCAGAACTTGCAGAATAACTCAAAACATAGGTACAAGTTAAAATAACAAGAAAAACACTTTATGGGGGTGGGAGGGGGATAAGCAGCAACAAAGTGCCTAGTCAGTAGTTTAGAGGGACAGGGATAGCTGACAGTGGGGTGAACAAAGGAGGTACAAGAGAGAGGTATGTACTGTGGTGGAGGTGAAGGGTGGGGGAAGAAGGGTGATAAGGTATAGGGAGAAATGGTGGGGTGAGGCGAGGCTGAGCAGAGTAGACATGCTAGAGTAAATGGTGTGGTGTAAGGGGTCATGGTCAGGCAGCCTGCATTAGTAGTGACTGTAAAGGAAACTCACGGGACTGGGAGTTGTGGGAGGGGGGAGGGTGGGGTGATGAGTGCCAAAGAAGCATGATGCAAACTGATTGTTGAGGCAAGTCATGAGAAGGGACAGAGGGAGGGGGTACCTGAGGCCTGCCTAGTGCTTGCTGGGGGGCAGAAAGAGCAGCTGTGGCTGGACTCAGGGGCAGGTGCACTTTAGAGATTGTTATTAGGTGCTGTTTGAGGTCAGTTTTGAATTGTGCCAGCCAATTGGTGGCCAAGAGGTACCCACAGAGTTCATTCATCCACAGGGAGGACAGGTAGGCAAATGCACATTTCCCCAGTGAGGTGCAATGGAAGGGGATAGCCAAGACCCCTCTAGTCCTTCCTCTGGTGACCTGTAATGAGTTGGCCACCTTGATCAAATTGCCTACACAAGGTGGTGTTTTACCCAGTAGAGCCTTCTTCCCTAGCATGCAAGTCTGAAATTTGACCCGATTTCTTAATGACAGCCGATTTGCACATTCATACAGAGTACAGGTGTGAGTGCCACGCTCAGCATCCAGGGTGAGTCTGCAGGATTTGTTGAGCGCAGTCTGAACCCTCTTGAGTGCTGTATTCATTGCCGTCCCATAGACCACTAGTCCATAGTCAATAGTAGATGTAACTGAACTGTGGACTGAGAGGTGGAGGGCCCCCGGGGAGAGGTATTGCCTGTGCCTGTACAGGACACCAATCTTGGTATTGACTATCCTGACCAGAGAGTCAATATGGTGCGCAAACATGAGGGCATTATCTATTATGACCCCCAGATACTTGAACAAGTGAACTTGTTCCAGCGGCTCACTGCATGAGTTGGAGATGATGAGGGGGTGGTGCTTATTTATGTTGTGGGAGCTGGATATAAGCATGGCCTTGGTCTTCTTGTAGTTTAGTAGCAACTTATGACTACAGAACCAGTCCTTGAGTTTGGAGAGGGAGTTCTGCAGCTCAGATTGTAGGGTAGCCTGAGATTTGCTGCTGCTCAGGAGCATAGCATCATCTGCATATAGTATGAGTTTGGTGTCTCAGGCTGTGGGAAGGTCATTTAAGAAGACGCTGAAGAATAGGGGCCCCAGTATTGATCACTGGGGTACCCCTAATGATACCTCTCTTGCACTGGATACTGTTTTCCCCATTTTGACACATTGATTTCTCCGTATCAGGTAGTCTTGGAACCAACAAAGGGCATCGGGCACCACACACATGTTTTGCAGTTGGGTCAGTAACAGGGGGTGGTTGACTGTATCAAAGGCATTGGTGAGGTCAATAAAGACAGACCCCACCAATCTGCCTTCTTCCAGGGCCTTATGTACATAGTTCATGTAGTCCAGCAGTGCAGTAGTGGTACTGTGATTTTGTCTGAAGCCATGCTGGTTGGGGCATAGTAGATTATACTTATTGAGGTAGTTGATGAGTTGACCCACCACAATCTTTTCCAGTACCGTGGACAGGGAGGAGAGGATCAAGATGGGTTTGTAGTTGGCTAGCAGAGACTTGTCACCTCCTTTATGCACTGGTATAACTAGGGCCTGCTTCTAAACCACCGGGAATTGGGCCAGGGCCAGGGACTTATTGTACAGCGTGGAAATGGGCACTATAAGAATGTCCAGGGTGAGGGATAGAAGTTTCATGTCTATCTCATCACTGCCCAATCTGGTCTTACCTAGTATTTTCTTGACCATAGTAAGGGACTCCTTCACCATCACCCTTTTAAAGTAGAAGGTCGGGTGAAAACACTCGGTAGATATGTTGTTGGAGTGGTTCAAATCAGGTTAAAAATAGGCAGGTAGTAGCACTGGGGTAAGATTGGTGAAGGCCTTATTGAAGACTTCTGCAATAACTAGAGGGTCTGTAGTGGGGGTGTTGCTGATACTAAGAAGCTGAGGGTGCTTCTTGTCCTCCTTTCCAAGGATGCTTTTGATGTTATCCCAGAATCTTTTCCCATAACCCCAAGAATTGCAAAGCTGGGCCTTATGACAGCTGGCTTTGGCAAGCCGGATTAGCTTGGTGCAGTGGTTCCTGGCTGTTCTGTAGCACTGGTAGTCATGTTTGCTACCTGTGTTTCTGGCCTTCTCCCAGAGTATGTCCCTTTCTTTCAGGTGGGAGAGGAGCTCCCCATCAATCCAGCCATTTGCCTTCCCCCAAATATTTATTTTCATGATCGGGGCATAGATGTCACAGATGGAGCTAATGTTCTTAATGAAGTAACTGAGGGCCTGATCAAGGGTAGGTGCCAGGTCGATAGGAGTTCAGTCATACAGGGCAAGGGCTGATTTGAGGGCTCCAAGTTTATCCTTCCTCAAGACCCTGCTTTCAATGAGGATGGGTGGACTTTCGGTAAATTTATTAGACTGCAGGAAGGTGTCTGAGGAGTGGTCACTTAGCATGTCTGGGAGAACCTTGATCTCAGAGATCCAGGATGGTGAGCTTGCTAGGACCCAGTCAAGGAGGGTACTGTTTCCTGTCTTATAGTTCTGCCTGATGGGGCAGGTGACAAGTTGTGTCAGGTTGGAGGTGGCTATCAGATCCCCTGAAAGGGGCAGCCTCCTTTCTACCCCAGTTTATGTTAAAGTGATGGGATGGGGGGAGGGATCACTAATGGTACCGGGGGCACCAGAGGTATTTTTTTTACCAGTCAGGCGGGTGTTCTGGTGGGGAGAGGGTCCACTAGCCACCAGGGATATTTTTTTACATGTGGGGTGGGTTGGGGGAGGACTACTAGCCACCAGGGCTTTTTTCTTGTGTGTTGGGACAGCAGTGATCGCAGGCAGAATTTCCGTGAAAGTTTGAAAATGGATTTCTGAACTTTCGCAGAAGCGAAAGTTAGACTTTCACTTGAATTCCGCCTGTGAAAGTTTTTTTTTTTTGCACATGCCTAGTTATGCCTAAAAAAACCCAAAAAGAGTAGGTGGTGGAAGTAATTTTGAATTTCACCTTTGTTTACCCCAAGGAGACGTTACAGGCAAGGCTGCAAGGAGAAGTTATCAATGGTGAATTCCCTATTAGATACAAAAACTTTGCAAAGTGATCTGCGGAGGTGAATTTGGCGACTTCGTTTTAATTACACCTGAGAATTAAAACTTTGCAGTATCTCTAACAGTGAAGCAGCCTTTCTAACTAAGCATCTCAAACAGTTGATGGTGATTACATTAGACCACAGCTGAGATCTGGTCTATTGCAAAATGAAATGATGTGGGACAAGACATGAAGGCAGATCCAAATTCTTTTCAAAATTCAGTAAGGAGTCTTTAACATCCACCTGTACAACCATCAGCAGTTGCCAGAAGAGACTTCAGTTTGATAGCTCATCTGAAGGGCAGGATCCCCCCACATAGTATAGAAACATAGAAACATAGACGTTGACTGCAGATAAGGACCGCAAGGCCCATCCAGTCTGCCCATTTCTTGTTCTACCTTATGAATGTGCCATAGGGCTTTGCTCTGTCAATGGCCTATCTAGTCATACTCATCTGTATTGCTCTCTTATGCCTATCCCATGCCTGTTTGAAGCCCTGCACTGTATTCATATCCACCACTTCCCGAGGTAGGCCGTTCCATGCATCCACCACCCTTTCTATGAAAAAGAACTTCCTCACATTACCCCTTAATCGGCCTCCCTCTAACCTCATGCTTTGTCCTCTTGTCCTGCTATTTTTCTTATATTGAAACATGTTAGACTCTTTCACCTTGTTAATGCCCTTAAGGTCTTTGAATGATGGGTGTGTACCCAAAAACAAGATGCAAGAAAAAAAACGCTACCTTCTGTCTCAGAGAGGACAAAATTATCATTGCACCTACTGAAACACATTGTGTTTCTATTAACAGTGGCTATGCTGTAAAATCAAAGTTGCCATCATTTTTCATTTGTAGCTCTTAATGTATTTGTCTATCATGCATGTTTTGAGTAGAAAGAGAATGACCAACAATACTGTATATGGTACCATGAAACCATCTTATAAGAACCTGTCTGTGCTATGAATACTAACTTCCAGAATTTATCGTGCTCTCAGAACTGCACCAATAAATAAATAAATAACTTTTTTTTTTTGATAACAGCAGAATCTGATTCATTTGCAGAACTGCCCGTACAAATAGCTTTCATGACAAGAATGGAGGTTTAGGGCAACATTTTTGATTGGTTAAAAGCTGTTTCTTCACAGTAAGCAGGATTTGGAGTAGCCATGTAGCCAAGTGTTAATGACCACATTTATTGTGAAAAAGAGGTGCTGACAAAACAGTTGTTAAAGGAGCTGTCTTTCACTCCTGTATTTATAACTGAGAGAAAACATCATGTAAGCTACTTAGTAGGTAATTAGAATGCATGAATCATGTACCATCGTAACAAGATGCTGAATACTATGTAAAAAAGCTGAGCTGGGGTTGTGACTTTAGAGTGTATTAAGGGTATGTACTTCTTTCATTAATATGTTGCTTCCCGGGGTTGCTTCCCAGTAGATTTAACCATGTATTCCACTTCCTATACACAATCATTTGAAAATAGGTAGAAACAAACAAAAGCATGTATGTAGCTACACCCTGCAATATAGCAATTACAAGGAGCTGTTATAGAGCCCCTGATACTGGTGGGGAAATGTTAAAAATGTAAGTTTTAAGCACAATTCAGTTTATATTTTTTTATGTTCTGTAATTCTTTCCTCCTTTTTCTTTATCACTGAGAACAGTTCCATGAAAATAGGCTCAGCATCCCTTAGACATACTAACATACTAATTGCCAGCAGATTAGCCTTATGGTCTATCGAGTCTGCTTGAACCTCAGATCCCTAGTTGGGTGCCGAGGCCCTCCCCTCCCCCCTTGTGTTCCAGAAACCCTTATCATCCATCCCCACCCCCCTGGGTCAGGCCATCATCTGATACATCCACTTTCTGTGTCTGTCCCACCCTTTCTTGAAGCCCTTCACTGTGGATCTCTGAACCAGCTCGCCAGGCAGCGCATTCCAAGGGTCCAGCACCCTCTCAGTGAAAAAACTCCTCCTTTTTTCCCCCCTTACCCTTCCACCTTCCAACTTCAAACGATGCCCTCTGGTGATACCTCCCTGCTTTAGTCTAAAGATCCCCTCCATGTTTACCCTATTTATTCCCTTGAGGTACTTGAAGACCTCAATCATGTCCCTCCTGTCTCTCCTCTCCTCCAATGGAAATAGACAGAGCTCCTCAAGTCTGTCCTCATACTTCAAATCCCATAGTCCTCATATCATCTTAGTTGCCCTCCTCTGTACCCTCTCCAGGAGCTGTATATCCATCTTCAAGTGTGGTCTCCAGTACTGTACACAGTACTCAAGATGTGGTCTAACCAGTCCATTGTACAGTGGCAGAATCACTTCCTTGCTCCGAGAGGTGATCCCCCTTACGATGCATCCCAACATCCTGTTTGCCTTGCTAACCGCTTTCCTGCACTGCTCAGAGTTATTCATACATGCATCCATCATGACCCCTAGGTCTTTTTCCCCATTGAGGCCTCCAGCGTCTCCCCTCCCAGGGTGTACCTGTGTTTAGGGTTTCCCCACCAAAGATGTAATACCTTGCACTTGGTGATATTGAAATTTAATTTCCATATGTAAGCCCAGCATTCCAGGGTGTCCAGGTCCCCTTGCAGGGCCAACCTCCCCTCTTCCCCCTCAACTACTGCTCCCATCTTGGAATCATCAGCGAAGAGACTCATTTCACAACCTATACCCTCCCTGATGTCCGATATGTATGCATTAAACAGGATCGGATCCAGGACCGAGCCTTGCGGTACCCCACTACCGACCTCTATAGGGTTCGAGAGCTCCCCACCGACCACTACTCTCTGAAAGCATCCAGCTAGCCAGTTTTCAATCCATCTGACCATCAAAGGGCCTACCCCCAACCCTGTCAGTTTCTCCACCAGACCATTGTGGGAGACAGAGTCAAACGACTTGCTGAAGTCCAAGAATAATACATCCACAGGCTTTCCCCTGTCCAGTTCTGATGTTACCCATTCGTAGAACTCCACAAGACTGGTTTGACATGATCTACCTGGCAAAAACCCATGTTGCCGACTATCCAGACCTCCCATCTCCTCCAAGTACAGCCCCAATCATTCCTTTAGTATACTCTCCACTAATTTTCCCACCACCGAAGTCAAACTGATGGGTCTATAGTTACCTGGTACTTTCCTTGACCCCCCCTTTATGGATTGGCACCACATGTGCCTCTTGCCAATCCCTAGGTACCCTCCCTGTCTCAAGTGACCTGTTGAAGAGCTCCACCAGGGGTGCAGCAATTATGTCTGCCAATTCCCATAGTACTCTCAGATGAATGCCATCTGGCCCAGGAGATTTATCTTTCTTTAGGGCCTTGAGGGCTAACCACACCCTTTCGGTGGAGATAGCATCATCCGTCCCCTCCACCTTACTGGCCTTTTTATCCTTATCCTGATGTGACACCCCTGGGGTACCTCTCCCTCCATCTTGCTCCATTTCTGTTGCTCCCCTGATCCCACTCACTACCGCTTCTATCCCCATGGTGCCTTGCTTGTAGATATCCCATCCCCCTCCCTAGTGAACACAGAGGTGAAGTACTTGTTTATACCTCTGCCTGGTCCTGCCTCTTCCACCCACCCTCCTTCTGATCTCAATCTGCCGAGATGGCCCTTAGTTTTTCTCCACTCCCCAATGTACTGGAAGAACCCCTTTCCCCCTCCATGTATCCCCTGTGCCAGCCACTGCTCTTTACTGGACTTTGCCCCCTCACCATCCAGGTGACTTTTCTAGATGCAAGATGGTACATTTCCTTTTCCCTATCCCCTCTTGTTGTTTTATATTTTTTGTAGGCCGCCTTCTTTTCTCTGACCGCTACCTGATCCTCACTGGACCACCAGCATGGTTTATGTGACCTTGCTCACTTATGTTTCACCTCAGCGCAGGTCCTGTCTGCCTCATGAAGTCCCCAATTTATGACCTCCCATCTCTTTTCCACATTTGTCATTGATGTAATCCCCTTCAAGTGATCCTTGAGAATATTTCCAATGCCCACAAAGTCTGCCCTCCTAAAGTCCACTGCCAGTGTCCCAGATCTCTCCCCCCCTCCCCCCATGATTATTTGAAACCAGAAAGTATTGTGGTTGCTCCCAGTCAGGGGATCCTCTACAACCAGGTCCCTTACCAGATCCCCATCTGCCAGAACCACATCCAGGACATGCCCCTCCATTTTCTGCTATGGTTGCTTATCCACACTTAACATCATAAATTATCCCTTCAATAAAATGTTGTGATGCCATAAACAAAAAGTTGATGGCAGAGGGAGACCTAAAGGTCCATTAAGAATGTCCAAAGTTTCCTAAGACCATTACTGATCCTAGGACCTAGCTCCCCCCCCACCGAATGCCATTGCATACCTTCCCCTTCATTTTCAATCTGCTGTTCCATTTATCCCAGCCCAATTTGAATGCTGTTACTGTCTTCACCCCCCTTCCCCAAATCAGCAGGCAGCCTGTTCCAAGGCTCCACTACCTTTTCAGTAAAGGAGTGTTTTCTGAAATCTTTTGATGCCCCAGCTTCCATTCGTTCCCCTAATAAAAGGGTCTGAATTTCGTAATCAACAGGATTCGAACCTGTGCAGGGAAATCCCACACAGATAGACCTGTGAAGTCAATGTAGAGCAGACATGCAGCAATAAAAGGGTAGAGAGTTTGTTTTCATGCAAACATTTATAGTAGAAAGAAATAAGGGTGACAATTACTGAAAAATGTGAAACATATGCTAAATTCTGTCTAGGTATTACATTTTCAAAGTTGTAACAATGGCATTGGGGATCTTCAAAGGGAGTAACGTAGCTGCATAAAAGTTCTGACTATTATCCTCCCTGCTGGATTGCTACAGAGGTCGAACTCATCTGAATGCACATAAACATGCAGAAGTAATACCACTACAAGTTTAGCTTGTAAATGTCATATATTATTGTTTTTAACCAAGCTTTATAATCAAATAACTGCTTTGGATAAATATGCTAGAATAAAGACAGCTTTTGCACAGTTGAAGAGTAAGGTCAGCTGTCTGTGTCTGAAAGTTTACACAAGTGGTATAGATCAAGAAGAGAAGCAGGGATACAGAGTTGTGACCCCAAGAAATCACAGCAGGCCATGACTGCTCTCACAGCATTAGAGCACTGGAGGAAAAAGCCTGATGAAAATCAGTGGAAAACAAGGCAGCAGTAATCCCCTTGCCTGAGCCAGCACACAGGGGTGGAGGAAAGTTGCCCTCTCATTATATTTTGGTCTCAAGGTTAGAAACAGACCCTTAGGGCAAGCAGCTGTCAATTAGAGATAACTCCAGCCACTGCTCACCATCTGAAATCCCATACTTATCTCCTAGCAACTACAGAAGAACTCTTCTTTTAGGGCAGGAGCCCTCTGCTCTGCCATCAACTCAAGAGTCATCTTGAAGACATTGAAATAACCTTTTCAGTTTGGGCAGATGCATAAAGAATTCCACTCCCAGAAGCTGTGTGAAGCCTTTGGAACATTTGGCTGAAGCAACTTTCTCAGGTTGATAACATGAATTCTGTCCAAAGTATAGATTTACACAAGCTAAAGAAGCTGTGTCTCTTTCATTTGGCTTATGTTTTGCTGTGGTTACAGAAATTTAATATTCTACAGCTTGGACTGGCCAGAGATTATGTAATTGTTCCAAATGATGTTCTAGCCCATTTTATAAAAATAACAGATGAGACTAATTGAAGAGCCTGCAGTTAACCTGCAGTTTTGAGCAAAAAATAGAGTTTTCTCTAACTGCATTATGAAATTGGTTGTTGAAGGGACTATCCCCCAACCACTCACATACACACACAACTGCTCTACCATAAACTGATACCAGTAGAGAGGTACAGCTCACAGTGATTCACTGAATTAGATATATAGAAAGGATCCTGTCACAATTAAAAAAAAAAACCTTAGAAAACAACATGCATGCTTTCTGGATGATGCACATAAATGATTCCCTTACTCTTTCTCCCTGAACCTGAAACAAAACTCAGGATTTGGATGTTAGGGACTACATCCTCTCACACTACCATACACACTGAAATAAATGTAACTATAGATTTATCTGGCCAAACATACATGAATATAAACACATACAAACATATATAGATGCATATTAAATGTGCCCCGATTCACAAATGGGTTGCATCTGCTGTAAGTCCCTGGTATGCCAAACATATGGTACAGGGGGCTTGCATCAGACATTTAGCACTGATCACAATTCCTTTATTCGGTGCACAAGATGCAGCAAGTTAGACCAGCCCCCCCCTCCCAATCTAACTTTGCATCCAAGGGGGATCCATTGTATGGGGCTTGGGCCAAACCTTAGGCGCAACTTGCAAGCTGCCATAAAATGTGGAAAAGGTGACAAATGCACCAGCCCTTCTTGAATCAGACTGTGTTGTGCCAAAGGGCTTTGGCACAGCTGCACCAAACATAACGGATGATGCAGGCTTGACACAAACCCTGTGTTAACCTTCTAGAATCCAGCCCTGCATGTTGTTCTTCTGCCTACATAACATACTAACAAAATGTGTACTAGGAACATAGAAACATAGACAAAGATGGCAGAAAATGATCAGTGGTACAACCATTCTGCCTAAGTCACCTAAAAGTCCTGGATCCTCTTGTTCCTCCAGGGTACTAACCCTCCTTGTCCTCTTCCCAATTCTCATGCTTGATTCTGTCACTCCAAGAAACCACTATACCCTTCATTCTGTCCTAGCCCTGCTTGAATCCCCTAGCTGCTTTCACACCCACCACCTCAGATGACAGACTGTTCCATGGTTCCACCACCCTTTCCATAAAGTAATACTTTCTCACATGCTTCCTGAACCTCCCTTGTGTTATTTTCCACTCATGCCCATGAGACTGCGAGTTAGTTTTAAGGCTAGTTCCCTGCAGTTCACTTTCTTAATTTATTTAAAAAACTTGAAGGTCTTAATCCCATCTCCCCTCTCCCTTCTGGTCTCCAGGGTGCATATGTTCAGCAGTGAAACAAAGCCACTCAGGGAGAGGTAGGTGCTCCAGTTACAGCAATTAATTACTAGAAATATACAGTCATGGCACTCACCCTTGGAAAAAAGGGGCCCAGTTCTAAGATGAATGCCGCTACTCTCTGGTATATGCAAGTTGCAACATTCACCACTACACTAGGGACCATGCACCATATTCCAGAACAGGCAGAGTCCCTGACACTTATGCCCTGTGACTTGCAGCAGCTACAGGGCTGCACCACAGGAAGGGTGCACCCAACATGGGTGCTGCAAGCTTCAGACCTCAGGGTGCAAGCAGTGCAAGGCATTGCCCCCCAAGAGCCCCACATCCCAACACCATGGCACTGCCCCACAGCGCTAGGGAGGGGCTGGGGAGCCACCAGACCACCCTAGGGTGTCTGGCATGCAGGGAGGATGGGAACCACCCCATGGAGGCACTGCACTGGGATGGGGGTGAGGGAGTGCCTAAGGCCCACAGAGGGCTGGCCTGCCATGGTGGGTGTGATGCACACCCAAGGGGGACTGTGGGGGGTTGGCTGGAGGGGCAGCAGGCTCAGTGGTGCATCCCAAGTGGATGTAGGCATGGTTAGACCAGCTAGTAGCTGGTCTAACAGTACTTACACCATGGTCTGCCGGGACCCACTTGGAATCACGGTTTGTGATTCCACCAGCCGCCTTCTTAGAATACCGATGTAATCGATACCAGAATCCACTTTGCGTCTTGTCACGGAGGGTTGCCAGCATAGTGGGTGGCATAACCCCCATGTGGCGCAGGCCACCTCTTGGAATAGCAACTGGCATAATGCATGTCACAAAGTGAGATTTGCGCCATAGGGTTTGACGCAAGTCACCTTGCAACATGCATAAGCCATCTTAGAATCGGGCCCAAGGTCAGCAGTCATGATGTAGGGTACAGTCACCATTCATATGACTTTTATTCCACTATTTAAAACATTAAAAAGTGCCCAAGTGCAAAGACGCAGAATGCATACAGCCACAGTGGGGGAGCAGCCACAAACACCTGATGTTTCACTGGAATCAGCTTTTTCAAAAGTAATGCCCTGTAGGGATAGAGACCTTTTATAGCAAAAATGGTCACATGTTCCAATTCAAAAAAACATTTAAAACCCCATTGATATTGTTGTCTCCAAAATGCATACTTAACTGCAAAATAATATGCTTAATGTCATATTGATGTTGTAAGACACACACAACACACACCTAAAGTGCAAAATTTCAAAACATGTTCCAGTTATGTAATGCATTATTTGTACTTTTTTATGTCTAGTGTTTTTTCTACACAATACTTGATTGTGGCAGTATAGCCTAGAGGTTAGAGTAATGAGCTGTGAAAGAGCTTGGTACATCCAGCAGCCTTGGGTTTGATTCCCACAACCTCCGCTTGCATACTGGGTGACTCTGAACAAGTCATTTAACCTCCCCTGTGCTCCTTGGTTGCCCCCTGAAACAGGCACATGTGCCTAGTGGGCCTTACCTGGTTACCAAAGACTAACATAAAAATAAATTACATACTCAGCAGTATTAATCGAAACAGAATCCATGTATGGACTGTTATGGCCTGGGAACCAATGGTCTAGAGAGCCACACAGGGATACCCAATCATTTTTTTTAATTAACTATTTGTCCTATTTGCCACTATGTCCCTGTGTCTTTGCAATAGGGGAAGGGAGGTAGGGAAAGGGAAAGGAGGAGTCAGGTGAATAAGACAAGGAATGGCATTAGTAAACTTCCTATCCTATAAGGGAGAGATTAATTTATTTGAGTTTTTTTACAGTTTTTTTTACAGAACACATAGTCCTAGCTTTTTTGTTTCTTGTTTCCTCGTTCAATATCAAACTGTGTGACAACTTAAGGATATGGAAGATAGGATGAGATGAAATAAGGAGAGGGAAAAAAACAAGCTTGTTTGAGTCCAAGATTATGTGGAGGTGTCTGGCATGTGCATTCCATTGGACAAACTGTACTTTGACAATATGTACTGTCTCTTGATGCATGGCCTAGGGAGAAAAAGCAGGCACACATTAAGTGTCTGGATTTGCATTCTGGGGGAGAGAAAACACAACAATAACAAGCATTTGTCAGTGCCGAAAGTTGCTGGCTTCTATGTGCTGTTTAGGTATTTGGAAGTCATTGGAGTGCAAATATTGAAAATTTGAGAACCTATGAGCGTGCGTAGGAACTGTGCAACGCACGCTGGTAAAATAGTCATTTTTAGGAATTTTTTCACCAAATTTTCAACATAGCCATTTCAAGACCTCTGCTCATGAACAGTGTCACTGTGATTTCTTAATGTGTCCCATACATTGAGTTCGCACACTGACTGCGCCATTGTGCACTACATGAGCGGAAACATGTTTTGGGCAGGATGTGAAAAATGACAGCTGTACTGCTCATAAGAAGGTGTGGTAAAGTGGCAATGTTGAAAATCTGGAGTGAAAATATTGAAAATTTGCAAACTTACGAGCGTGCGTAGGAACTGTGCAATGCACGCTTGTAAAACAGTCATTTTTAGGAATTTCTTCACCAAATTTTCAACATAGGCTTTTTGAGAGCCCACCTTATGAACACTGGCAGTGTCATTTTGTTAATTAGTCCCGAAAGGTAATGTCGCGCAGTGACCGCGAAATCACCCTTCGGGCCTGATTAACGCCATGACAGTGCAAGAATTGATGAGGAGGGGTCCCAAAAAATCCATGTTGAAAATTTGGGGCCAAAATTCCCAAAAATGTCTGAGATATGCAACAAAGTTGAAAAAACCCTATCTATCCCATTGTACAGCTTACCGGCATTTCCTCAGTTTGCGGTCGGCTTTAAAGAGTGCAGATGTGTTCCTGGTCCACCGATGATCGTCGCGACGAGCTCCGGAGGTAAGTATGGGGTGAGGGGGGTGTGGGGAGGCAGGATGCACAGTGGGTGGGTGCTGGTTGTGGGAGGAGGGCAGGGAGACTATGAGGGATGGTTTTTTTATTCACAGGTTTTTGTTTTTTTTAAGAAGACGAAGCAGGACGTTTGGCACGCTGCGGTGGGCTCCCAGCGTGGCAGCAGGAAAAGCTGGTCAGGGGGATGTGGAGCCGATGGGGATTAGGCACCCCATTGGCAAAACAGATTGCCACAC
The DNA here is from genome assembly GCA_016271365.2 of Neoceratodus forsteri. Lineage (NCBI taxonomy): Eukaryota > Metazoa > Chordata > Ceratodontiformes > Ceratodontidae > Neoceratodus > Neoceratodus forsteri. Next base: position 941,184,398 of record CM057449.1, on the reverse strand, counting down.
TAGGGTGGGCTCCCAGCGTGGCACGGAAGCTTTGGGGAAGGCGTGCGGCCTTGGAGCTCGACGGGGATTGGGCACTGCCGGCTATAACAATTTTGCCACGCTGGGTGGGCTCCCAGCATGGCACCTGGACAACTGTTGGGGCGTGGAGCCAACTGGGAATTGGGCACCTGTCGGCTACACAGTGTGTGTGTGGGGAGCGCTCAGCACGCAATATGCGTGCTTGCACGTGTGTAGCGTGGGGGGGGAGAGCTCTGTGCACTGAAGTGGCGCTCTACCTTTGAACTGTATGCCACTGCATTTTCAGCTTGTCATAGACAGCTGCAGCAGTGATTGGGGAACTGGGGCCGCGCCTGCAAACACACTGACTACATTGGAAGACGGGCTGACACACTTCCGAAAACTCGGATGGTGGCACTATGTTTCTTGCACATGCATGCAAGCAACATAAAAATCTTAGCCATCACAGTGAAAGGCTGATTCTATGTCATAATAGCAAACGCAAAACAACAATCACAATTATGGCGAGTGTATATAACCAAAAAGCAAATTGGGAATTTACACTTATCGGCAAACCGACCTATAGCAAAATACAGTGTTTTTGTGGTGTGGGAGCAGCCCCACCCCACCCCCACCCCTGAATTAGGTTTCTTAACTCCAGGGGGTGCTTGTTAGGGAGGGGAAGAATCCACCTGAAAAAAAAAAAGTCCAGGAGCTGCAGGCAGCAGCAAAATTCAAACCCTCTCATCCTCAGCCCCAAATCCTGTACCTGCTGTGCCGAATCCAGCCTCCCTCTCCACCACACCACATGGCTGGCTCAGCAGCAGCAGGCACACTTCATCCACATAACCCTCTTCCCTATCCTTCCCCTTCCTCTCGCCATTCTCCCTTTCCGACCACCTTCCCCTACCCTCGCGGTAGCAGTAGTCACTACCCTTGCGGGTTGCCTATAACAATAGCACCGAATATGAGTCGCCGTTTTGACGGTCACCCATATTCGGTCGCTATTATCACAGGATACCAGAAAGGAACCCAACTCAAAATGATCATTTAGTCCCTGTTCTGTGATGCTGGCCCCCATAGTATATATCCAAAAGTTTTCTTGCTTGCTAAGCATGTTCTCCCTATCACCTCCTCTCACTCCAAGACAGACATGTCCTAATCCTCTTCATAGGATCTTCCCTGCTGGCCCTGAATCATTTTTATTACTCTGCACTGCACTGTCTCCAGTCTATCCTTATCCTTTCTGAGGTGAGGAATCCAGAAATGGGTGCAGTACACCAGATGAGGTCTCATCTGGGATGTATAGAGGGGGTGTATTATATATTTTCTTCTGTTATCATTCAACCTCCAAATACATCCCAGCATCTTATCAGCTTTGCTATAGGCCTTGTTGTATTGGTCTGATTGCTTAAGTGAGTTGCCAATGATAACTCCCAGATCCTGTTCCTCAGCCATAGTGCTAAGTCTCTCCCCTCCCAACCAGTACTCTGTCTTGGGATTCTTGTTCTCTAGGTGCATTACATTGCACTTTATTGCACTGAATTTCAACTGCCAAACCCTTCACCACCCTTCTAACTTTTGTACATCTCTCTGCATTTACCTTATTCCCTCATCACTATCAACCCTTCCACATAGCTTCATGTCATCCACGAAGAGACACAACCTGCCCCAGATTCCCCATCCAATATCACTGAGCTAAACCTAATCCCCCAAATATTAGCAGCATCTGACCTTTTGCAGCTCAGCAAAGATTACCACCATGAAGCCCTTGAAGTGGACCATGTCCAGGTCACAGAACAAAACAGCAGCAACTGAATTTTCCAAGTGCCAGTAGAGCTTACATAGGCACTGAACCTTTTACTCTTCTAATGGGGTGAGCATAGCCAGGTGTTCCCCTAGGGCTTTTTCCACTCTTTTCCTCCCTTCATGGCCACCTGAGTTGTGTACTGGAAAGCAGCCTGTGCCACCACACAAACTGTACGCCTGTTTTTACTGCACGGGGCTATGCACAGAGATGGAGGGTGAACCCCTAACTTAACTTTTCAGAAGGACTGTGAATCTTTAGCTTTTTTATCAGCCCTAGACTATACAGCCACATAACTAACTGCCCAGGTCACACAGTTCTGCAATCCAGGGTGGGGTGGGAGTATGGGAGAGGCCAGATTGGCCTTGGGAGGGACAGTGATTGTCTCACCAAGCTGAGCCAGTTTTCCCTAAGGAGGCAAGTATTGCAAAACCGAACTAAAACATTCAGTCTCCTGGAGCTGCCTGATGGGTTGGAGATTAACACTACGGGGCAAGTTTGGAGAATCCCCATGTGACACTCTGCCTTGCCTGCACCTGGACCACCACCCAGAATGACTGCAGTTTTTGTTTAGTGAAGATTTCTCTATGGTGTATGGTGGAACGTCATTCTCCACCGAAATCCATCACCGCCGAAATGTTGTTCTCCTACACTAGTGACGTTCGCAGTGCAGCAAAACGATTTTTTGTTCTACTGCACTGCGCAGTCACACACTGTGTCCTCAAGCAGCATTTGACAGTTAGGGCTCACTCCATAGACAAGACACATAGCGAAAGCAGCAATGTCGGTGGTAGTACTAATGTTTAGCAAAACATTCAAAATGTAAAGTTAAACAGTTTTAACAGTTAAAATGTCAAGCGTGAAAACGTTCAAATTGTAAAGTTCTTTTTTCCTTCCAGTAACCCAGTAAAAATGTTTTCAAGCAGAAACAAGAAACATGCTGTAGTGATTTTTTTTCCCCAAAAAACGACATTCCACCATACTCTATAAAGAAAAGTGCATGGGGAACAGTTGACAACAGGGCTAATCTTTCACCTCGTTGGCACTATGACGACTGATTATCTCTCGAGCTGTGCTCTCGAGGTAATCCATCATCATAGTGCCAACTCGGTGAAAGATTAGCCCTGTTGTCAACTGTTCCCCATGCACTATCCTATATTTCCTTCTTCTGTCTGCAAAGACTGCATTCTGGATTTGAGGTGTTCTAGTGCTGGCCAAGCTGCTAATGGCCTTGCCTTTTACTTTATAGGGCCTACTGTTTAAACTGTTTATGGTCACACTGCATGTTTCATGTGTTGGTGGAGACCATCTGCACTCTGCAGGCACAGTGGAGCCTCCACATAGATTCTTTATGTATCCCTACACCAGGAGATGAGACCGCACAGCGAATCCATACAGTAGTTACCTGTGGGTACCAGAGATACTGCTGCTGCTACTGCTTCAGACTTTGTTGATTAGTAACTCCAGACATACTAAACCACCATTGTGCCCTCATTGAAGGATAAGCTCTTCAGCCTGGGAATCATAATGTGTAACAAAAGGGGTGTAAAGTGTAATGAAGCACATCATCTGGGCTCATTCTATACATTGGGGGAACCTGGATGCCTGAGAAGTGTGGTTCTACTGAAGTTTGGGGACTATGGAGAGTCAGGATGGGGGCATACTCTCAGGGGATGGGGACAGCTGTTATTTCAAGGGGGATGGGGATACTGTGACCTGTGTTGGGGGAAGTGCTGTTCTTTCATATTGCAGAAAGAAAGGGCACTATATCTGCATAGGTAAGAATACAGAAGATGTACAATAGGTGGACCATCTCTCCTACATCAGTTATGCATAATTTCTGTATCTGGAAATCTATGTCTGCTCGTATGGCAGATACTATTAACCTGCTATCATGGAACATCAGTAGACTCAAAACAGTCATTAAAAGATAGAAGGTTTGGGGAATTATCAAAAAGCTGAATCCAGATATGGCCTACCTGGAAAAAAACACCTGTTACAGCTACTGAAATACAGTTTTTGCAGAGGAGGTGGGGGGTAGTGAACCATGGCATGTTTCACTTCAAAAGCCAGGGGCACAGGAATTGGTTGCATCCCTATGTACAAGCTTCTGTGTTGAGGACTGTTGATGACCCAGGAGATACACTAGATATTCATTAATGAAGCTTAACCTCCTCAGTGGGAATCTGTTAGCAGAGTATTAGGCATCCCTATATCTCTGAATTTGACATTAGAACCATGACATTAACACACACATCCTTCCAATAAATAACACAAGTTATAATACTGGTATTCTGTACATACAAAATTGTTAAAAGGGTGTTAAATTAGGCCTGTAACATAAATGGTAAAACCTTCCAAAACAGACATAATACTTATTGTGGTAGTGTACATTGTGTAGCTATCCTGTTAAAGTTAAACAGCTTATAACAAATGTTGGGGATGAACAACCCCCCCCCCCCGATCGCTGTGGGATGCATGTGGATAAGTGATACAGGACAAGGACAAAGAAGCCATGAGATCTTCTGTAAAGGATGACATACATAGGAATGGATGGGTTTGTAGATATCAAGCAGCTTCATGGCTGCAAGCCCAGAGAGAAAAAAAATGCAGTCCTAACTTCACGTACAGATGAGGAGGAATGGAAAAAAAAAACCTTTAACAAAAGTACTCTTGATGTGCACGCCTTATTAAAGTTATATTTGGATAGGTAACACTAATTTAATTAGGGAGGTACAGCAATTGTAAGCTGGAAAAACAGGTACAGCTCAAAAACACAAGGAGGTCAAGTGACTTGCAAAATGTCACAGACTATGCAAACAATGTTTCCTGGGACCAGACCCAGCTGTAGCTGCAGTGGCCTTGAACACCACAGTGAATGAGAAGTCTGACAGATAAAACAACACTGTCTAGCCATCAGCTGAGGCAACAAAAACAAAATTGATGAACAATCACAATTTCTATGACGGCAGATGAAGAGGCCATATTGGAAAAAAAAACAGAAAACCTTTGCTAGCATTTGCGTCATGCTTCTATTTTTTTATGCAAAAAAGTACGATTTACTAGAATCAAGACTAATGACACCAGTCCACATACTTCAACATTAATCCAAACACCTATCTGAAAGATAGTCTGCAGGCAATGTGCCAGCACTGCAAACCAGAACATGTCATTGGCATTGGAAACAAGCCAAAGGTGTCAGCCATTTTATGAGCTGATTTTCCTCATCACAAATGAAATAACACATAAAAATTAAACCAGAGTAGCTTCAAAAAACACAGTTTAGGACTCTGATAATGGGTAACAGTGACAAATAGACATAGCATATGTTGAATTTGGCACAGTGTTTTCCAACCACAAATGTTTCCACACATCAAAATCCAGGACTGCACATTCAAAAACATATTTTGCAACCCTACATCACTTATGAAGGTTAACCTGGAATAAGTAAACTAAGATTCTTTTAATTTAAAAAAAAAACAATGAGCTCAAGTGAACAAAGCCAAGTGACGCAATCAGAGTAAAAGACAGACGTAATGCTTGCATCCCAGCCAACACTAATTACTGATGTCAAAACAGTGTTAAAATCAGACACATCATTATAGTTAATGAAGCTGATACCATTAAACCTTAACGTTCATTACAGAATACACGATTGTTGCTGCTGTATTTTTTTAAACATTCTCCAGTTAGTCATGATCAGAACTGCAGGGAACAACGTGACCTTGAGCATGCTGTCTTCAGTTTCATAGAGTAAACTAAGCATTCAGGGAATACAGAACAGGATATGGCATACTGCTAATGTAGTGCTTTTCCTGAAGTGAATAGCAAGGAACAGCTCTATAGACAAAAGTGTTTACACTTAGATGCGTTACAGAATGTAATAAAAGGTGGATCAACAAAAGTGTACTCACCACAAATCCAAACACATAGACATAGATAAAACCATACCAGATGCACTTTTCATATTTAAAAAACCAAAAAAATACCTCCAGGGTCAGAACAGACAAATGTTTGGTCTGTGAATCATATTAGCAAGGAGGATTCCTCATGGAAGTCTATAATAAACTTATTAGATGGTTCAGCCACCAGTTGATCAGTAGCCATTAACCCTATCAGGCTTAAAAGCCTCCAAAGCAGCCCTCTATTTGGATTGCAACATAGTTGACTGTGTCAGTTCAACATACTGCACACAGATCAGCGGAATCAGATCCAAAACATTTCTAGTTAACTATTTTTTATTTAAGCACATCCCACGCACCTTGTGCAGCGAGATTAGCTGAGATGTCTTCTCTTAACTCTGTGCATATTTTAGACATGTTAATAAGCAGAAAACTCTTTAAATCATTCTGTGGGTTAACTTCCGTGTTTGCAACCACAGCAACCAAACACACACAGATGGATGGTGTCTGTGAACTCCTGTGAAGAAGCAATTCACAAAATGAGTAGCAGTCAGCACACGGAGTTCCTAAGCTGCCAAACTCATTGCTACTTGCCTCTGAGGAAAGTCACATCTCAGAACACAAATCACTAAGTAAAATGAGTGTTATTCTTTGCCAGACAAAACCATGACAGGCTGGATCTTTATTTGTTACATATGAAAATATCACACCTTAGGTTCTTTGCATGGTATGCTAGACAAAGAAAGTAATAACAAGTAGAAGTAATAAAAAAGGTTTATTACAATACTCATGCCATAACAAGTAAAGCAAAGCAATCACAAGGGAGCCAATTTCCCACCATTCTTTGAGTGTAGTCTCTTTCTCTCTGAGGAGCTGGTGTGCATATAATTATATATGACCTATAGGAGTGTTATTACATATATGATAAACATACAGCATTGGGTAAGGCATGTAAATAAGGTGGATCCCTTGAACAATTACATGGGAAATGAATTTGGAAAGCAAGGAAGACTCTCTGAATTTCTGAACAATGGAAATTCGTAGTCTGCAACCTGTTATCAGTCTCACTGGAGACAATGAGTTTGGGAACACTTGCAATGTCATCAGAAAAGCACACAATGTGTCACAATAGTGGAAAACTACAGAATATGAGTGATTATGAGTACAGCAGAATATATGAGGAAACTAGAAACAGTATATATGGTCAGAACATATCATATAGGTAAGTGCATTACAGACAAATAGAATAAAGAACACTAATATAAGCAATAAAACAAGATAAAACATTATAAGACTGTGGTAAGGCACTAATACCTGTAAGTGTATAAGGATATGGTTACATGTGGGTCAGTTGGTGGTATATAACCCAGGCATAACAGTGCATAGTGGGATGTAGGGTGGGGGTGTGGGCAAGATCAGCTATGGATTTTTTTTTTTGCAGGTTTACAAAAAATTTTAAAAAGACATCGAAGGGCTTTTATTTATTTCAGGACAAAAAAAGGGATTATGGGGGGATACCACTAACCACCAATGAAAAAAATGGACATTGGATGGTGCTAGGTACCACTAGACATCAGGGATAAAACTGGAGAACATTGTGACCCCCAATAAAAAGCTGGTCAGGGGAAAATATTTATGTATTTTTTAAAACAGAACATACTTTAAAAAAAAAATATATATATATATATATATATATATATATATATATATATATATATATATATATATATATTACAGGTGGGTGCCAGTAGACACCAGGGATTTTTCCAGTTGGGGGTCACATTATAAAGAAAAACAACAGAGAAAACAAAAAGGATCTTTTTTTGCTAGACTGAATCCTTTTCTGCCAATCCTTTCCTGTGTTGGTGGAAAAGGATTCTGTGTGGTGAAAAATTATCCTTTTTGACTAGTTGGCTACATTTTACAGTATATGACCAGATGTCCTGAAAAGGGTTTTCACGACCAGATGGCCACGACAAAATCCTTTTTCGCCACTAGAATTCCTTATTCACCATTCCTATTTGTCATGGCAAAAAAGGAAATCGGTTGGCAAAAAAGGATTATCTGCAGGGCTGTCTGGTCATCAAAAAGGGTCATCCAGTCATCAAAAAGGGAAATTCTTTTTTGTCAGTTGATTTCCTTTTTCGCCATGATGAACAAGAAATGGCGAAAAAGGAAGTTAGTTAGTGGAGAGAAAGGATTTAAACCAATTAAAAAAAATTGTAGGGGTATACAAAGGGTCAGAAACCACAAAGAACAGCTTATCAACTCCCTATGAGCAAGAAACACTTTGATGCCCGTAACAGACATCCCTGGGCACAGTTATGATACTTTTTTTGATGCAAAATTAAAAAACAAGATGGCGACTCACAAAAAAGGATTTTTTTTCTGGCAAACAAGGATTGGCCTCTCAAGAAAAAGGATTCTAGTTCAACAGAGCAAAGTCCTTTTTTGATCTTTGAATCTATCCTGAAAAATAAAAATCTAATTGAAAATAATGGGACCTTAATAATGCTATAACTTTGAAACTGATCAATATTTTTTCACCAAATAAATGCTGGCCTGTTCTGTAACCAAAGCTCAGTCTACCATAAAACTTTCAAATCAAAATTCAGCACAGTCTGTTCACAGCGTGATGAGAACAAAATGCAAAAACTGGTGAATTTTCAGGTTTTCTCACTATTCAAACCTCAGAATCCGCAAATCTGACAGGAACAAAACTTAGCATGTCATTCGATCTACCCCTGGAGACTGTGCATGCAAAATGTCATACAAATCCGTTGAACTGTTGCTAAAGTTATTAAAGTGCGAAATTTGAGGTTTAACATTAAACCCTAACTATACTGGTGTGACTGTGCCACTAAGATAGATAGATAGATAGATAGATAGATAGATAGATAGATAGATAGATAGATAGATAGACAGACAGATAGATATACATATATCTATAGCTATCTATATATACATATATATATATATATATATATATATATATATATATATGTAATAGATATACCACTCTGAGGTGTGCGGACGCTCTCAGATATACCGCCTTGGTGTGCGTTATCTGCACTAGACATAGGCCGGGTGCATCAACCGCCCAAGGCATGCGTATATCAGAGGCGTGACCGCACACCTCAGAGTGGTTTATCTATCTTATAAAATGTCAAAATTGTTTTGGGGGTAAAGTGCAGGTGTGCGGTCGTGCTCTGATATACATGACGGTCATGTGATGCTGGTCAGCTAATGATATTGCTGCAATTTCCTACCCATTTATAAATATATATATATATATATATATATATATATATATATATGTAACTATATATATAACTATATACATATATATTATATTATACTGGCTCAGTTGTGCCAGCATAGTTAGGGTTGAGTTGGCAGCTTAATGTTAAATCCCAAAATGTTGCACGTTAATAACTTTGCATGAATGGCTAGAAACACAGAAACATAGAAGTTGATGGAAAATAAGAACTGCAAGGCCAATCCAGTCTGCCCATTTCTTTTTCTACCTTATGAATGTGCCATAGGCCTTTGCTCTGTCAATGGCCTTTTTATTCATACTTATCTGTATTGCTCCCTTCTGCCTATCCCATGCCTGTTTGAAGCACTGTACTGTATTTATATCCACCACTTTCTGAGGAAGGCCGTTCCATGCATCCACCACCCTTTCTGAGAAAAAGAACTTTCTCACATTACCCCTTAGCCAGCCTTCCTCTAATCTCATGCTGTGTCCTTTTGTCCTGATATTTTTCTTTTATTGAAACATGTTAGACTCTTTCCCTTGTTAATGCACTTAAGGTGTTTGAATCTTTCAATCATATCACCTCTCTCTCTTTTTTGCTCTAGGGTATACATATTGAGCTCCGTTAATCTGTCCTCATATGTTTTCTGATGCAGTCCCTGCACCATTTTGGTTGCCCTTCTCTGGAATGCCTCAATTAGGTTAATGTCCTAATGAAGGTGTGGCCTCCAGTACTGCATGTAGTACTCCAGATGGGGCCTAACTAGTGTCTTGTAAAGAGGGATTATTACCTCCTTCTTCCGACTTGTGATACCCCTACTAATATACCCCAACATCCCCCTAATTAGTGATCTGCTTGGATGATTTCAGGTCATCGGTGGTGATGATGATGCCCAAGTCTCTTTCTTCCCTTGTGACTACCAGCAACTCCCCTCCCAGCCTACAGGTGGCTTCAGGGTTTCTCTTCCCTATGTGCATGATCTTGCACTTCTTTGCATTAAGCCCCAGTTGCCACTCTTCCAACCATTTTGTTAGTTTATCCAGAGCTCTTCTCATTCTGCCCACCCCGTCTGTATCATCTACTCTGTTGCAGATCTTGGTGTTATCTGCAAACAGACAAACCTTGCCCTCCAATCCATCTGTAATGTCACTGATGAAGATACTGAAGAGAACTGGCCCCAGGACTCATCCCTGATGTACCCCGCTTGTGACTTGCATCTCTTCTGACTGTATATCGATTACCACCAGTCTCTGTTTTCTGCCCGTCAACCAGTTTGCCAACTAGTTGACCAGCTTCTGACCAACCCAAGCCTACCCACCTTATTAATCAATCTTTTGTATCGAAAGCTTTGCTGAAGTCAAGGTAGGTGACATCAACTGATCCCTCTTGGTCCACCACTAAACAGATTAGTTTGACAGGACCTTTCTTTTGTAAACCCATGCTGTCTTGGATCCTGTGCTCCTAAGGATTCCAGGTGTTGCACTATCCTTTCTTTAAGGAGTGCCTCCATAATCTTGCCCACTACTGAGGTAAGACTGACTGGTCTGTAGTTCCCTGCCTCCTCACTGCCACCACTCTTGCGGAGTAGGATCACATGAGCCCTTCTTCAGTCTTATGGGACCTCTCCTATGCTCAGAGACTCACTAAACAGTTCTGATAATGGCTCTGCTAGTTCCACCCTTAGCTCCTTTAGTACCCTGGGATGTATGCCATCAAGTCCTATTGCCTTGTCCACCCTGAGCTAATTGAGCTCTTGTAGGACCCTTTCTTTTGTGAAGGCACTAGTGCACACCTCCCTCCCCCCTGTGTCCATGGCACTGAGCTGTGGGCCCTGCCCTACCTTCTCTTCAGTAAATACTGAGCAGAAGTATCTATTTAGGATAGATGCTTTTACATGGTCCTCCTCCTCACATAGAAACAAAGACTTTAACGGCAGATAAGGACCACTTGGCCCACCCAGTCTGCTGATTCCCCTACCTACTGGATAAGCTGCAGATTCTAGTTAACCAACAGCCTACTTCCTGCCACCCCCCACTACAATTGCCGTATCTCTGTCTCATGTATGTTTGAATTCCCCCACTGTTTTAGACCCAGCAACCTCTCCAGGAAGGCGGTTCCTTGCATCCACCACTCTCTCCGTGAAAAAAAAAAATTCCTCACATTACCCCTGGGCCGTCCACCTTCTATCTTTAAATTGTGCCCCCTTGTTCTTACACTTCTCTTTTTCTGAAAGATGCTACCCTCCTGGACTTTGTTGATTCCCTTGAGGTACTTGAACATTTCTATCATGTCCCCCCATCCCTCCTTTCATAAAGGGTATACATATTAAGCTATCTCAGTCTCTCTTCATATGGTTTCTGATGCAGACCCTGCACCATTTTAGTTGCCCTCCTCTGGACTGCTTCCATTCTGTCTATGTCCTTGCGTAGATGATGTCTCCTAAACTGCACACAGTACTCCAGACGGGGTCTTACCAACTGTCTGTACAGAGGGATAACCACTTCCCTTTTTCTACTTGTGATGCCCCTTCCTATGCATCCCAGTATCCCCCTGGCTCTACTTACAGTACTGACTTCTCACATTGTGTACCAACCTTTAGATCATCTGATATGACTACCCTCAGGACCCTTTCCATTTTTGTTGTTGTTAGTACCTCCCCTGCTATTGTGTACTCTTCTCCTGGATTTTTGTTTCCCAGGTGCATTACTTTCCACTTTTTTGCATTGAATCTAAGTTGCCATATGTCTGACCATTCCTCCAACCTTGCCAAGTCCCTTCTCATCCTTTCTACTCCCCCTTGTGTATCAACTTTGCCATGCCCTCTTATCCCCTTTGATCTTAGCAATATCCCCTCTGCACTTTCTCCTTTCACTAATGTATCTATAGAAAGTCTTGTCACCTTCTTTTACTGTTTGTGCTAGTGTTTCCTCAGTTTGGGCCTTTGTCTGCCTTACTGCCTTCCCTGCTTCCCTTAGGGAAGTTTGGTATGCCTCCCTTTCTTCATCCTGCTGTGTTCCCTTATATTTCCAGAAGACCAGCCTTTTGGCTCTGACCTTTTCTGCTACTGTTTTTGAGAACCAAAGTGGTTTCATTCTTCTTTTGCACCTCCTTTTCTCTCTAACACAATGGGATATTGCTTCAATTATTGCATCCTTAATGCTTGCCCACTTTGCCTGTACCCGTTCACCTGTATTTCCTTTTGCCAGGGCTAACTTAACTCTGTTGGCCATCTTATCAAAGTCCCGTATTTTTGCCTTGGAATGGGATGATTTAGTTTTAGTGGCCAAATTGAACCATACCATGTGATAGTCACTGGCCCCCAGGTGACCTTCTACCTGGAGATCTGAGATCCTTGCCCTGTTAGTTAATACTAGATCTAGGATAGCCCTGTCTTTTGTGGGTTGTTGTACCAGTTGTCTGAGGCCCTCCCCTTGCAGGGAATTCACCATGTGTCTAGTTCTGGCAGATGTTCCTGCTGGTATTGATCAATCTGTATCTGGCACGTTGAAGTCTCCCATTACCAGAACCTCTCCTTTAGCTGTCATGTTTTTTTATAACTTCTAATAGTTATGTGTCTATGTCCACCTCCTAGTCTGGAGCCCTGTACACAACCCCAGTTCATATTGCTGTTCCATTTCCAGTTTCCAGGGTGACCCACCGTTCTTCTGGCTTCTTATGCGTATTCTGAATTTTTTTAACTTTTATATTTTCATTGACATAAAGGGCCACTCCACCCCCCCCCTTTTTTTGCACCTCAGTCTCTTCTGAATGGTACATAGCCAGGTACTGATGTTTCCCAAGTGTGGTTACTGGATGTGCATGAATTTGGAATGTGCAGTTTGGTATGGTAGATCTCTTGATTTGCCAAGTCACATTTTGATCAGGCGAACGGTTTTTGAGTAGTGAAGTGCTGAAAAAATGCATTTTTCACCACTTTTTGACACTTGTTTGCCCATCACACTGTGACTACACCATGTGGTCTTTTTGTCTGAAAGTTCAGGGTAGAAAGTGTTTGGGTGGTCAAAGACCAATCCAGCATTGGTTTGGTTAAAACATATTAATCCATTCCAGAGTTATTTAATTTTTAATTTTGGGGTTCTGAGCATGCTCAGTTCACTCCAAGATTTATATGTATTTTTTGTGAAAGGGGATTGGGCTCATGGTCAAGGATTTTGTCAGCTCACAAACAGGGATTTAAAAAAAAATCCCCATCTGTGAGGAACAATTCCTCTTTCACAAACTGCCATCTTGTTTTCATTTTTTCCCCCAAACAAAATGTTGTAGCTTCCTCCACGGATGACTTTTTGTTGTAATAAGGCATGGGTTTTGTTCAGGGAGGCACCCACTACAAATCTAAACATTTAGTTTGCTTTCTTTTGGCCAAAAAAATGGCCATTTTAAATTTTGAAATTCTTTGTCTGCGATTTGCTTCCGATCCCCTTTCGTGAGCTGACAAAATCCACATCTGCAAGCTGATCCCCTTTCGCGAGGCAGCAAAATCCTTGACCGTGAGTTAAGGACCAGATGGCCCTTCTCTCAGACAAGGACTGACTCACAGTCAAGGATTTTGCTGCCTCATGAAAGAGGATTGGGTCACAGATGGGGATTTTGTCAGCTCACGAAAGGGGATTGGGTTTCTGAATCCCTTTTTGTGAGCTGGCAAAATCCCCATTCACGAGCTGGAAAAATCCCTATCTGTAAGCCGATCTCTTTTCATGAGGTAGCAAAATTCTTGACTGTAAGTTTGGGACCAGATGGCCAAAATCTGACGGTCAAGGATTTCTTAAGGATAGTGATTTTGACAGTTTGTGAATGTGGAATGACCTCGCAGTCGGGGATTTTGCTACCTCAAGAACTAGGAATTTTAAAACTTTTTAAAACTTTCCCACTGCTTTGTAAATTAATGATTTAGTCCTTTGTCTTGAAATTTGCAGGATATAAAGGGGGTGTCCAGAGATGTGAATTATGCTGTTTTGGTGTGAACAAATGTATCGGTTCTATAGATATGTCATTGCAAACTTGAGATTTTTCCCATAGGAAAAAATTGCAGCACCCATAGTGACATTCAGTGACCGTATCTCGAATAATGAAGCGAAATATGGATTTGTCACTATCCACAGCTTAGATCATGCTTTTTTCAGAATTCTATGGTCGCATCTACAGGTCGCAAGGTTTGTGCGACTGGTCCAAAATCTTCAGGAAACATGTGGCCAGGGTCCCCGATGTGCCTTTTGAAGATTTCGTGAAAAAATATTAAACGGTTCAAAACTTATTCCCATTATAAGTCAATGGAAAAGTTAACAAAAAGTTTGACAGTGTCACAAATGCAGTTTTTACTTTCACAAATGGCCCTTTTACTGTCGCAAATCCACCATTTTTTTCAGTTGGTGATCAGAAAAATGCTTGGCATTTAAATTTGTGACCCTTTAGCAACCTAATTCTTTTTGTATTCACCTAGTCGGACCCTGAGGATGCTAGCCATGTCTTTATTTTGGGGTAAAACACCCCAGAAATATGTTTTCCACATTTCTGGAAAAAGTACTTTCGCAAAGTACTTTCGCACTTGTGACACTGTCTAATGAATTTGCGAAAGCTTTCGCAAATTGCTACAGTACTTTTCTATGCTGTGGGAAAATGACAAGAATTATTTAGCACCCCGCTGCAAAAGAACGGTTTGATGTTTTGGGCTGAAATTTGGAGGAAACGCAGCCGACATCTCACAGATGTGCCTTTCAGTGTTTTGTTGAAAACATATTATATTGCGGCAAAGTTATGGCACTCCAAAGTTGATGCCTTTTCCCATAGGACAACATTACGGCGTCTGACACATTGCAGCAATCCTTTGGCGCCCTGCTGCAAAATAACAGTTTGGTCTTTTGGGCTGAAATTTGGAGGGAAGACAGACAACATCCCACAGATGTGCCGATTAGTGGTTTGGTGAAAAAATATTACAGGGAGCCAAAGTTATGGCACTCCGAACTTCTCTTTTTTTCCCATAGGATAACATTACGGCATTCGCCGCACCTTTCAGGGCCCGAATCTCGGAAAACGGTGCGAGATACAGACTTTTTGTTTGAAAAATGCTTAGCCTCTATTGGGGACTAAGTAAAAACCCAGCCAGGAAAGTCATAAATCATATGATTTTTACATTTTTTTTCTAACGTCGTACGGTTCCTGAGATATAAGCAATTTAGTATTCCAACTCCTCATTTTCTGCTCCAAGACCCATTATTATGCATACATTCTTTGTACTCACTGTCTTTCTCCATGAAGCTTTTGGTGAAAACCAGCCTGTGAGCTTACATTACTGTTACCATTGCCCTTTCCGCTTGCAGTTCCGTACCCGTTTCACTTACCGTTCACGTCTACGCCACCATGTGCGTTATCCTTTGCGTTTTCATTTGCACTTGCATTTCCCTTATTTTTTACCATTTGTGGCTACAGTACTGTTTCTCTTTCTGTTTCGCTTTGTGTCACCATGTCCATTACCATTTGTGTTTGCAGGCACCATGTTACTATGTGACAAGACATCATGTGGCAGACCCTTCCCATGTATGCCACTGTGTGCATTACCCTTTCTGTTCTCATTCCCACTTGCATTACCAGGTGTGCACTGTTAGCACTTCTGTTTGCGTTGCTGTTCCTGTTACTATGTCACAAGACATTACGTGGCGGGAGCGCGAGGCCCTCGCTGCATTACATGCAATATTTTTCGTTATCATTCTCAAAAAGAAGGGAAATTAGAGGCACAAAACTCCATTTAATGCATCAGTTAGGGTTGTTCCACAGCAACAAAAGTGAGGAAATGCGGTGTTAGGGTTGAAAACCCTCCTTGGACCCCCCAGCCACCCCCAACCGGCATTGGGGTGTGCATTGAGATCTTCAGTCCTAACTCTCACCCCATTCTTCTATACCTCTGCTTCTTTACACATGTGATGGGGTGAGAGTTAGAGCCAATGACCCCAATGTCACCCCAATGCCGGTTGGGGGTGGGCTGTGGGTCCAAGGGGGTTTTCAACCCTAACAATCGAATTTCCTCACTTTTGTCGCTGTGGAACAACCCTAACTGATGCATTAAATGGAGGGTTTTTTTTTCCTCTAATATATATAGATATAGATAGATAGATAGATAGATAGATAGATAGATAGAAATATTCATTGCAAAAAGACTTCATTAATGCACTACTTAGTGTTAAAGCAACAAAAGTAGTGGAAAGGTGGCATTAGGCAGCAACAGGTGTGGGGTGTGCCTAGGCATTGTCAACCCTAATGCTCACCCCATTCCATCATTAAATAAGCTGAGATGGGTACAGTATATCAGAATAAGATGATCATTAAGGCTAACGACCCCAAGACTCACCCCATGCCTGTTGCTACCTGCAGGGTGAGGGTGGGCTGTTAGGGTTGGAAACCTAATGCTACATTTCCCTACTTTTGTTGCTTTAACCTTAACTAGTGCATTAGTGAAGGATTTTTGCAATGAATTTCCTTACTTTTTGAGATAGTATAATCATATCCTTATTTTCCTGTGGGAGTGCAGGATCCTTCAGGCCTTTCACTCCCATCCCACCATAGATGCGTATATGTATGTTGCTGTATTGTCAGCATAGCCTTTTATTGCTCCACCTCATGTACCTGATACTGAAACAGTCCAAAACTCCAACAAAATATGATTTCCTGCCACTACAACATCATGGCATGTCACAGGTGTGAAAAGAAAGTTTTGGCAGGGTTTGAAAAAATACAGGGCACAAGAACAACACCGCACCAAGAGTTACTAGGGGAGGGTGCAGGCTGAACAAACACTGAAACCAAAGCACAAAACAGGCTGCACTCACTGCATGAAAAAAGGAAAAAAAAATAACACATGGAGCTTGCCAAGCAGAAAGATTTATTAGAACCCAGGTGAGACAAGCCTCGGTGTGTCTCATTTGTATGTGACAGCTGTCAAATTCATGAGGGGGTGTAAAAAATCCCTACGTTGAAAATGTGTGGTCAAAATATTCAAAATTAGCAAAGTTGTGAGTGAGAGTAGCAAAATTGCAACTGATGTGCATAATTTGGCCATTTCTACATATTTTCACTCCAAATTTTCAACATACCTGTCTTATGACCCCACCTCATGAACAAGGGTGGTGACAAAATTTCAAATCCTGACCAAAAGTTGATTTTGCCAAAAATTTGTGAAATCATCTTTCAGGCCATTGAAATCCATTGAACTGCACATACCTTACTTTCTCATATTGCAGTTGGCAGTCCCAGCAGCAAGATATGTCTTTGATCTAAGAGTGGATCTTCACTCTGGAAGCTGTTCAGGTGAGTGTAAGTGTGTGGGGGTGGTGGTTGCGGGGGGGTGGTTTGCTAAATTGGAGGTTGGGATGGGGTGGGTCGAATTGGCAATGGACTGTGTTCTTTCTTACAGGTTAAAAAAAAGACATAGCGGGAATGGCAGTATAGCCTAGAAGTTAGAGTAATAAGCTGTGAATGAGCTTCTTACATCCTGCAGATCTAGATTTGATTCCCACAACCTCCACTTGCATTCTGTGTGACTGTGAACAAGTCATTTAACATCACCAGTGCTCCTAGGTCACCCCTGCAAACATAGTTGTGCCTAGTGGGCCTTACCCAGTTTCCTAAAAATTGAACAAGCAAAACAAACCATTTCCTTTCTTTTTAATACAGAATAGCAATTGGAGAGTGTGGGGGGGGTACCACTAGACACCAAGAAAGAAGAAATATGAACTGGGAAGTGCATCTGAGGGTGGGGGATGCTGCTAAACAGAGAAATTTATAGTTATGGTGATGAGGATCTGAAGGTGGAAGGTGCCACTAGATACCAGGGAAATCTATAATTTTTATGGGGATGGTGATCACAGGGTGGGGGGTGCCACTAGACACCAGGCAAATGTATAATTATTATGGGGATGGTGATCAGAAGCAGGGGGTATCACTAGACATTAGGGAACTGTATATGTTTTATTGAGACAGGGATTGCAGGGTGTGGGGGGATACCAGTAGGCACTAAGGATAGCTATAGTTACAGGGATGGGGATTGGAGTGTGGGGGATTCCACATATGACTATTTCGTATGGCTATTTTGAAGTACTTAATGAGCTTGCTCAGTAGCTGAATTTTTTTTAATTTAATATCTTAGGAACAGCATAATATTTTTTCACCAATCCAGCCAAAGGTACATCTGTGAGTTTCGCTGTCTTTACCCTGAACATTTCAGACCAAAATGCCAAACCTTCTGAGTGCAAGCTGATGACAAAAAAAAGTGCAAGAATCACCATTTTTCTCACATCAAGCAATACAAACAATGGTGGAAGAGAGTCACGAAAAAGATTAAAAACAAAGAAAAGACACATTTGGCTATCTTTATTCCAACACTTAACAGCAGAATGCACCTTACAGGATCCAAATGAGCAACAAACATCTGTTGATCTGTGTTTATAACTACATTTTTGTGAGTTTCAAATAAAAAAAATGGAGACAAAATGGCTGCATATGTTAAACCTCATGAAAAAGGATTCCCCATAAGGTCATTTCATACAGATATCTTTAAGTGCTTACTGAGCATGCTCGGAACCCCACTTTTTTTTAATTTAATTACTTTGGAATTGATTGATATTTTTCACCAAACCAGTGAAAGGCACATCTGTGGGCCAAGTCCTTTCTATTGTGAAGATTTCAGACCAAAATTCCAAACTGCATTACTGTTAGAAGATATACAAAACATGACAGCTAAAGGGGAGGTTCTGATAATGGGAGACTTCAACATGCCAGATACAGATTGGTCAATACCAGCAGGAACATCTGCCAGAACTAGACTCATAGTGGATTCCCTGCAGGGGGAAGGCCTCAAACAACTGGTACAGCAACCCACAAGAGACAGGGCTATCCTAGATCTAGTACTGATTAACAAAGAAGGGATCACAGATCTCCAGGTAGAAGGTCACTTGGGGCCAGTGACTATCACATGGTATGGTTCAATTTGGCTACTACATCTAAATCATCCCATTCCAAGGCAAAATATGGGACTTCAGAGGAGCTGACTTTGATAAGATGGCCAACAGAGTTAAGCTAGCCCTGGCAAAAAGAAACACAGGTGAGGGGTACAGGCAAAGTGGGCAAGCATTAAGGATGCAATACTTGAAGCAACATCCCATCGTGTTAGACAGAAAAGGAAGTGCAAAAGAAGAAGGAAACCACTTTGGTTCTCAAATACAGTAGCAGAAAAGGTCAGAGCCAAAAGGCTGGCCTTCAGGAAATATAAGGGAACACAGCGGGATGAAGATAGGGAGGCATACCAAACTGCCCTAAGGGAAGCAGGTAAGGCAGTAAGGCAGGCAAAGTCCCAAACTGAGGAAACACTAGCACGAACAGTAAAAGAAGGTGACAAGACTTTCTATAGATAAATTAGTGAAAGGAGAAAATCCAGAGGGATATTGCTAAGCTAATGGAGAAAAGGGAGCAGTGAGGAGGAGGACCCTGTAAAGGCATCTATCCTAAATAGATACTTTTGCTCAGTATTTACTGAAGAGAAGGTAGGGCAGGGCCCACAGCCCAGCATCATGGACACAGGGGAGGGAGGTGAGCACTACTCCCTTCACAAAAGAAAGGGTCCTACAAGAGCTTGCTAAGCTCAGGGTGGATAAGGCAATGGGACCTGATGGCATACATCCCAGGGTACTTAAGGAGCTAAAGGAGGAACTAGCAGAGCCATTAGCAGAATTGTTTAGTGAGTCTCTGAGCACAGGAGAGGTCCCAGAAGACTGGAGAAGGGCTCATGTGATCCCGCTCCACAAGAGTGGTAGCAGGGAGGAGGTGGGGAACTACAGACCGGTCAGTCTTACCTCAGTAGTGGGCAAGATTATGGAGGCACTCCTTAAAGAAAGGATAGTGCAATACCTGGAATCCATAGGGGCACAGGATCCAAGACAGCATGGGTTTACAAAAAGGAAGGTCCTGTCAAACTAATCTCATAGATTTCTTTGACTGGGTAACCAGAGTGGTGGACCAAGGGGGAGAGCAGTTGATGTCGCCTACCTTGACTTCAGCAAAGCTTTTGACACTGTTTCACATAGAAGATTGATAAATAAGCTGGGTAGGCTCGGGGTGGGTCAGAAGTTGGTCAACTGGGTGGCAAACTGGTTGATGGGCAGAAAACAGAGAGTGGTGGTAAATGGTATACAGTCAGAAGAGATGCAAGTCACAAGTGGGGTACCTCAGGGATCAGTCCTGGGGCCAGTCCTCTTCAACATCTTCATTAGTGACCTTGCAGATGGACTAGAGGGTAAGGCTTGTCTGTTTGCAGATGACACCAAGATCTGCAACAGAGTAGATGATCCAGATGGGGTGGGCAGAATGAGAAGAGATCTGGATAAACTAGCAGAATGGTCAGAAGAGTGGCAACTGGATTTAATGCAAAGAAGTGCAAAATCATGCATATAGGGAAGAGAAACCTGAAGCCACCTATAGGCTGGGAGGAGTTGCTAGCAGTCACAAAGGAAGAAAGAGACTTGGGCATCATTATCACTGATGACCTAAAATCATCCAAGCAGACCTCTAAAGCAGTAGGTAAGGCTAGGGGGGTGTTAGGGTGTATTAGTAGGGGTATCACAAGTCGTAAGAGGGAGGTAATAATCCCTCTGTACAAGACACTGGTTAGGCCCCATCTGGAGTACTGCATGCAGTATTGGAGGCCACACCTTCACAAGGACATTAACCAAATTGAGGCAGTCCAGAGAAGGGCAACCAAAATGGTGCAGGGACTGCATCAGAAGACATATGAGGACAGATTAACGGAGCTCAATATGTATACCCTTGAGCAAAGGAGGGAGAGAGGTGATATGATCGAGGCATTCAAACACCTTAAGGGCATAAACAAGGTGAAAGAGTCTAACATGTTTAAATATAAGAAAAATAGCAGGACAAGAGGACACAGCATGAGATTAGAGGGAGGCCGATTAAGGGGAATGTGAGAAATTCTTTTTCACAGAAAGGGTGGTGGATGCATGGAATGGCTTATCACAGAAGTGGTGGCTATGAATACAGTGCAGGGCTTCAAACAGGCATGGGATAGGCATAAGGGAGCAATACAAATGACTATGAATAGATAGGCCATTGACAGAGCAAAGGCCGATGGCACATTTATAAGGTAGAAAAAAAAATGGGCAGACTGGATGGGCCTTGCGGTCCTTATCTGCCATCAACTTCTATGTTTCTATGTTTCTATGCCTGGGTACAAGACACAAGACGACAAAAAAACAGCAGTTTTTCAAATTTTTTTTCACTATTCGTATCTCAGAATCTGCACATCCGACCGAAACAAAACTTGTCTCTTCAAGAGATCTACCACAGGACCAAGCAAGCAAAATTACCATGCCACTATAATATAATACAACATAATATAATATAATATAATATAAGTGTGTGTGTGTGTGTGTGTGTATATGTGTGTATATATATATATATATATATATATATATTATAGAGACACGGTCACACCTCTATAGTTAGGGTTGAGTAGGCAGTTTAATGTTAAATCCCAAATTGTGTACATTAATAACTTTACAACCATTCAACGGATTTGCATGAAATTTGGTATGCACTATCCCGAGGGGTAGATCTCTTGACTTGCCAAGTTTTGTTTTGATTGAATTTGCAAATTATGCACAGTACATAGGGAAAAAGTGTGTTTTGAGCTTTATTTTGTCAATTTTTCCTGAATTTTCCTCATCTCCTTTCACCCACACCGTTTTGTATTATAGCCTGCAATTTTCAGGGTAGAAAGAGCTTACCCTATGGAACATGCCAGCATTAGTTTGGTGAAAAAATATTATTCTTATCCAAAGTTATTCAAGTGTTAAAATCCATTTTCTGAGCATGCTTATTTCAGTCTTTTGGATAGATGCACAGCTGTGAACAATGATTTTGGCTCACGAACGCAAATTTTGACAGCTCACTAACGGGGATTGATTAAATTCCCATTTGTGGGCTGCCTTCTTGTTTTCACTTTTAGCTCAAAACAAAGTGTTGTTACTTGCCCAACGGATGCATTTTGTGAAAACAAATGTATCGGTATTGTTCAGGGTGATGCCCTCATCAAAACCATGTGTTTGGTTTCCATCAATTTATTAAATAAACAGATGATTTTTTATTTGAAATTCCCCGTCCATGATTCACTTCCGATCCCTGTTCATGAGGTGTCCAAATCCCCATTCATAAGCTGATTCCCATCCATGAGCTGTCAAAATCCCCGTTCATGAGATAAGGATCAGATGGCCATATCTCACAAATGGGGATCGGCTCGCAAATGGGGATTTTGACACCTCACAAATGGGGATCATAAAAAAAAATCCTTGTTCGTGAGCTGTTAAAATCCCTGTTCATGAGCCGAATCCTTATTCATGAGGTGTCAAAATCCCCATTTGTGAGATGAGGACCAGATGGCCCTATCTCGCGAACAGGGAATTCCCGTTCGTGAGCTGTCAAAATCTCCGTTCGTGAGCTAGTAAAATCCCTGTTCACAAGATGAAGACCATATGGCCCTGTCTCACGAACATGAATCGCCTTGCAAATGGGGATTTTTTCACCTCATGAATGGGGATTCAGCTCATCAACGGTGTATTTGACAGCTCACTATCAAGAATGTGTAAGACTTTGCCAGTTCACTGCACACAAATGGTAAGGACTTTTGGCTTGAAATTTGCAGGTGCAAATGCTCAGTTCAGTCTTTTGGATAGATGCACAGCTGTGAACAAGGATTTTAGCTCATGAATGGGTCCCACAGATGTGACATATGCTGGTTTGGCATAAAAAATTGCATTGATTACATAGTTATGACATTCCAAAGTTGAGAAATTTACCATAGGATAACATTGTGCTGCCCATGATGCCTTTCAGTGCCTGTATCTAGAAAATGAAGCAAGATACAGATTTTTCACTACTCGCAGCTTAGATCACCCACCACCGCCCCACAACCTCCATTCTCCACAGACCGACAGATGCCGGGGTGTGCCATGGGATCATAAGGCCTAACTCTCACCCCATTCTCCTTTACTGTAGCATGTCAACCTGTTTACAAATGGAATGGGGTGAGAGTTGGGCCTCATGACCCTATGGCACACCCTGGCATCTATCGATCTGTGGAGGATGGGGATGGTGGGGTGGTGGTGGGTTTTAGAGGCTCAACCCTAACATCTCATTTCCCCACTTTTGTTGCTTTAGCCCTAACTGATGCATTAATGGAGTTTGTTTGCAATGAAAATATATATAAATACAGTATATAATATATATATATATATATATATATATACACACACACACATTATAGGGGCATGGTCGAGCCCCTATATTTAGGGTTGAAAAGGCACTTTAATGTTAAACCTCAAATTTTGCATGTGTTCAATGGATTTGCATGAAATTTGGAATGTGTGGTCTGGTATGGGACATCTCTTGATTTACCAAGTTGCATTTTGGTTGGACATGCGGTTTTTGTGCAGTGAAGCACCAAAAAATGCACTTTTTGCCACTTTTGCACCTTATTTGTTTGTGGTGCTGTGCAGATACCGTGTGGTCTATTGGTCTGGATCTTGGGATGTAGAAATAGCTTGGGCCAAGGAACATGCCAGTGTTTGGTGAAAACATATTTATCCATTCAAAAGTTATTATAATTGAATGCTCCCATTATATCCTGTGGGAAAATTTATATGTATTTTTTACAATGTCCATGGGGAAGACCAGATGTCCCTAGGGAAGACCAGATGTCCCAAATTGAGACACCCATATCTCCATATACCCATAAAAGTTTGGTCTTTTTTCTTGCAATTTTCAGGGTGTTGAGGGGATGTCCTTGAGATGTGAATTATACTGTTCAGGTATTGGGGAATTAATTGATTGCAGAGATATTCATTGGCAAATGTAACATTTTTCCCATAGGATTACATTGCAGTCTGTGTCATGACTTTCAGCATCGCTATTTTGGAAACAAAGTGAGATACAGACTTTTTGCTACTGGTGGCATAGATCACTTGAAAGTGATCTATGCTGCTGGAAGAAGATTTGAAATTGTAGAGTAAGCCTGCAGTGGAATTGATTTAGTACATTGCACAGTTCATTAGGTATTGTGCAATTTCTGTCAAAAGGGTTCAAAGAGTGCCTGTCCAGTGCTTTTCAGTGCCCATATCTCAGAAACGATGTGAGATACAGGTTCATTCATTTGGTGGTGTGTGAAGTACTCCCTATCACGATTACAATGATGCTTGAAGCTTTTTTCTAGCTCTTACAGTTCACAAGGTATCTGCAAATTACTGTTACAAGGGTTTTGTGCCCTGTAGGGCTGCTGTGTGGCTCTGTAGCTTTACATAAGTGGGAGCACAGGCCCAGATGGCCCATGCTTCCACAGATGCATATTGTTATGCAAAAATTGGCAACTTGGTGCTCATTCACCAATATATTTTTTTTTACTAATGATATTATACTTTTTCTAAAAGTAAGGAAATTCATGGTGAAAACTGCATTTAATACATCATTTAGGGTTAAAGGAAAAAAGTCATGAAATGAAACATTTGGATTGAGCCCCAACCCCCCCACAGACCCCGCACTCCTATCCTCCACAGACTGACAGACATTGGGGTGTGCCATTGGGGTTGTGAGGCCTAAATCTCACCCCATTCTCCTTTACTGTGGCATGTCAACCTGCTTATACATGGAATGGGGAGAGTTTTAGGCCTCACAACCCCAAAGGCACACCACGGCATCTGTCAGTCTGTGGAGGATAGGGGTGCAGAGTCTGTGAGGAGGGTTATGGGATCAACCCTAATGTTTAATTTCCTGAGTTTTGTGTTGATGCTCCTTACAAGCTACAGTGCATGGCACTGTTCCAGAGACTTTGATCTTAGATCAAATGAGATCTGGGAACCAGGGTTGCTCTGAAGCTGGGAAGATACTGTTGAGTCATGCCAGTTAGTGAACTCCTGCTTGAGTTCATCTTTAAAAACTTTGCTTACAGCTATATAGAAAGGTTATAATTGATCCGTGCAGGAAGCAGGCACAAATATCGGAGTAATGTGTTGCTTTTCAAAGTTTTGCAGCACAGCCTCCATCGTGTGGCCCTTGAAAATATTGAGGACTAGGAGCATCCTTTGGGTGTCTCCATGCAGTCTTAGCTGGCTAGGTGCAACTGCCCTGGAGGTGTGCATTTAAGACATGTTTAAATGAGCGAATGGCCAAGCCAATCAAAAGACAAGAGGAGGTGTGGGCTGAGTGAGAGCTGTTGAATGCTTCAGAATTATTCTAGAAAAAATGAGGGCAAATGTACCGAAAAAGAATCAACAGGATTAAAAAAAAAAAATGCAAATGTCCACAAAAGTGGAAATAGAAACATCAGCAACAAGAGCTAAAAAACTATCAATAAGAAACTCCTCTGGGGCCTGTGCTTTTGCAGCCAAAAATACAAATCTAAAAAGGTAGCACATCAGAGCTACTTCATTTGTAAAATCTGGAAACAGTTATATGTTGTTTGCCATACTGTCCGGTTGCTTGCGTGGCCTTATGTGATCCTGTCTTTTTGCTCCTATGGGGGGAGTTAGGGTTGGAAACCCTAACACCACATTTCCTTAATTTTGTTATGATAAGCTGAGCCCTAATTGATGCTTTAACACAGTTTTCTGCAACAAATGTCCTTTCTTTTGGAGATAGTGGAATCATATCCTCATTCAAGTGGGTGTAGATACACAGGACCCTCTGGGCCCTGGGCCAAGGGAAGAGTCCACCTGTTCTCCATGCAACTTTCATACAACAATGGATGTCAAGAATTTATAGGGCTCTATGGTAGGCTGCAGAATCACAAGGCCCTCTGGGCCCTGTGCTTTCATGTGGCTACAGATGCAGACACACAGGGAAAAGATTCCATCTGGCACTGAAAGCATAAGGCTCTCTTATAGCAAGAGGTGCAAGGCCCTATGCCAAGAGAAGAGTTCTCTGCATTTTATGGTACTAAGCTAGTGCAGAAAACCCTGAACCTTTCCTTCCCAAGTTGTGGTGAGGGGGGTTATTGCCACATGGCAGAGCCCTTCCCCCCAGGCTTAGTCCATCCCAGTGACACAATGAGATCACCCCAAAGCTCAGTTTACGGGCATGGGATCATAAAGCACTGCCCGCTGGTCCAAAGGTTGGCCTGGAACACAATGTTTCTTAATAGTTTTTTTTTTTATTTTGACCCCCACATTTTCAACATTGTCATTTTATGACTCCCCCTTATAAAGATGACATGCGGTATTTATAGAATACTGGCCAAAATGTCTTCTGTGCCACAAACATAGCACTGAATGTGTAGATAGTTGGGAAAAGTGTGTGCGTTAGTTTTGGTTTTGCTTTTATGAAACATTATTGACTGTGTAGCTCCTTGGGCGTTTTATGTACCATGAGTCCCGGTTGCTACCATGGTATCCAGGAAGAGTGACTGCCCTGCAGTCTGCCATGCAGTAGTCTCGTAGCTACTGTTTTTGTATTTTGAATCTATTCAGCCTGACTGTTCTGGGGTGTCCTAATCTAGTGGCATGCACTGAAACAGGACTAAAGGTGCTTATTTTAGTAATTGTACACTTTTGTGCACTCGATATTTTCCTGACCTCTGCCATTTACTTCTGGGTTGGTCTTCACTATTTTTGCAAGCCCTGGTGTGAGTAGGGTGAGTTGAGCAGGGCGAGTGATGCAGCACATGGAGACACGCATGTCTGTTGTGTCTGCTGAGGACACTGGGACCTGGGCTACAAAAATTATTCACGTATACTGGGGATTAAGTTCTTAATACGTGTCATCTACTCCTGCTTAGATAAGTCCCTTCACATCCATAATGGAGCAGGTAAAAAGAAAGAAAAGTAAAAATACTAAGAAAAAAGCATGCTTCCAGTGTAAAAATGTATTTAGATAATGCACCAAACCAGGAATTTGTATGTGAAAAATGTAATTTTATTATTATACTGCAGGAAGAGATTCACCAATTACATAGGAGACTAGAAACTCAAAAAGAGATAATGCTT
Organism: Neoceratodus forsteri; assembly: GCA_016271365.2. Lineage (NCBI taxonomy): Eukaryota > Metazoa > Chordata > Ceratodontiformes > Ceratodontidae > Neoceratodus > Neoceratodus forsteri. The sequence continues at coordinate 941,157,385 of CM057449.1, read as the reverse complement.
CTGGAAAACTTCATTCATGAAGCAGCTAAGGAAGCCAGCACAATGTACACTGAGTGAGCAAATAATAATGACTTAAAAACCATGTTCCTCCACGTTAAGCTGATATAGGAACCAAGTACATCTACTCCATATGGTGTGCATAAGCCTGATAAACAGCCCATAACCTTATCTAATAAATTGAACGCCTTGGCACTAGACCCAGATGGAGCTGCTAAAAACACAATCTGACAACCACCAAACCACCAGATACTGTTCATTCTCCCTCAAATGTTCCCCCGAATATAAATTACCTGAAATTGCTCCAGATTTACATAGAGATATTGTTGTTATAGGTGACTCATTACTAAGGGGAGTCGATACCAGAGTTTGTGAAGGCCATAAATCATACACTACAGTTAGTTCACTACCCAGGGCAAGGACCAGTGACATTGTGGTCTTACTGGATGGTTTGCTTGAGAATACCAACAAACCCTTGGTTCTCTTACACGTGGGGGTGAATAACCTTTCTTCATGTACTATGGATGATACCCAAGAAGACTACAAAAAGATAGTCAAAATGATTAAAAACAAAGGAGGTGAAATTATACTGTCTGGGCTTTTGTCCAATACTCGGAAACAGTCATACAAAAAGTGTCAGTGGCTCAGTAGGTAGCACGCTTGCCTCTGAGGCTGGGAGATCAGAGGGCTGTGGGTTTAGTTCCCACATCTGGCACTTGGGTTAATATCCCAGTACTGACACTATAGTGCAGTATGAGATGGGTGTTGCACTTCTGCCATCTTTCAGATGAGACGTTAAACCAAGGTTCCACCTATCTGGATTGGTGGTAGTTCAGGTGGATGTTAAAAGATCACATGGCACTTATCAAAATGAGTAGGGGAATTTCCCTGGTGTTCTGGTCAAATTTCCCTCGTTCAGTAAAAATACCACCAACACTGTTGTCTAATTTTTACTATTTCTGTCTCCTATGTTATTGTAAAACTGCTAATAAAAATTTGAATTGAAAAAAAAAAATACCACCAACTGCTTAATCAGGTTCAATGTCAGTTGGCATCCATCTGTATCCCCCTTCCCCAGGTCGTGCCTGAAAATAGGCAGGATTTGTCTAGTGCGCATACCCGGTCAACAAAAAACAAACAAAAAAAAAATTATCAGGCTCAAACACTTAACTACTGGTTTAGACAATTTTGCTTATCTGAAAACATTGGATTCATGGATAATTCCCTTACATTTAAAAATCTAGCTTTTTATAAGGGGAATGGTATGCACCTTAATCACTTGGTACCAGGGTTATGGGTAAAAAATATCAATAACGTTATAAAATTCCATTTAAACTGGAAGCGGGGGGGGGGTCACTGCTTCTCCAGTAACCCAGTCATTACAAACAGCAGCTTTCCCAAAACTAAACATTATGGATGGAATGGGGTATTATTAAATGCCAGAAGTCTAACTAACAAATTTGATGGATTTAAATTTCTTCTAGTCACTAATAACATCCATATTTCTCTTGTCACAGAGACCTGGTGGGATGTAAATGACTCCTGGGATAAAAATATTCAAGGTTATAGTGTTTACTCTAAAAACAGGGACCACAGAAAAGGTGGTGGTGTGGCTGTTGATATTCATGAAACAATAGTAAGTGAGGAAATTCCCGGAGACACTGTTAACCTAGAGACCCTTTGGGTTAAACTATCCCCTTATATGAGTCCCCCTTTTACCCTAGGCCTAGTATATCGACCTCCTTACATAATTTCTGACAATAATGCTGAACTAATAAGATATATTGGGAACCTTGATCCCTCAAATAACATCTTGATTCTGGGTGACTTTAACTTACCTAAAATAATTTGGGCTTCAGCATCTGCAACTAATAAAATTGATGGCCTTTATTTGGACTTATTTAATGAAATGGGATTTGAGCAATTGGTACAACATGCTACAAGGAATAATAACATATTAGACCTTATATTAACTAACTCCACACATTGCATATCTAACATCACCATAAATGCACCACTGGGTAACAGTGACCATAATACTGTCCATTTTTTGATTTCAGGTGGTAAACCTCAAACTGCTACTGGTGTCACTGAAATTCACAATTTTAATAAAGCCAACTTCAACATCATTAAAAATAGTTTAGATCATTGGAACTAGCCTGAATTATTTACAAATCTTTCTGTAGAATCCAAATGGGGCCTTATGGTAAATAAATTAAAATATAATTAAGGAAAATATTCCAACAAAAAAAAAAAAATATGGCACCAAATATAATACGACTCCTGGTTGGATGAACCCTAAAATAAAAGCGTTGACTAATAAGAAAAACTATTCAAACAAATAAAAAAGGGATTTACCCACTTAAATATCAAATACAGGGAGTTACTAAAAAATATTAAAACTAAAATCAGAAAAGTAAAATCTATATTTGAGTTACAGCTGGCAACAAGGGTAAAAGATAATAAAAAAGCCTTTTTTTCTCATGTTAACAAATTCAAGGGAAAGGCAAACACTATAGGTCCCTTTTCTACTAATTCAGGTAGCGTAGCCAATAACCAAGAGGCAGCGGATATACAGAACCAATATTTTTCTACAGTGTTTACCAAAAATGTACATGATAAAACAGGTAAACTTGAGACTTCTCTACCCGGACAATTCAGCATTCAATCTAAAGATGTATTGGATAAGTTAAAACAAGTCAATATAAATAAATCCCCTGGCTCAGACGAAATTCATCCTAGGATATTAAAAGAACTCACGGAATCCATTTACCTTCCTTTAACTAACATTTTTCAACACTCACTTGATTCTGGGGAAGTCCCACATGACTTGAAAGTGGCATCTGTAGTATCCATTCACAAGAAAGGACCAAAAAAATAACCCCAAAAATTACAGGCCTATTAACCTAACTTCATTAATTGGGAAAATCCTAGAAAATATTATTAAAGATCTTATCCTGGACCACTTGTGTCAAAGTGAGCAAACTGACCCTCTTCAACATGGAGTCACCAAGTCTAGATCTTGATTAATTAATTGACTAACCTTCGATGTTAAGGTCACAGGTGAAATTGATCAGGGTAAATCTGTGGATTTGGTGTTTCTAGATTTTGAAAAAGCCTTTGACAAGTTACCACCTCTCGAGCTTCTTGATACATTAAAGGCTTTTAAACATAATAATAATGTTATTAACTGGATTGCCAATTGGCTGGAAGGAAGGAAACAAAGAGTTATCATAAATGGTGAATTTTCAAATTGGGCACCAGTCTCCAGTGGTGTTCCACAGGGATCTGTTTTGGGTCCCTGTCTTTTCAATATATATATTTCCACTCTTACAACTGAAAACTCAAATGTATGGATGCTGGAATTTGCAGCCGATTGTCGAATAAGCACCATAGTAAATAACACAAATGCTAGCGCTGCTCTCCAGGTTTTTTTGGATAAAATCTCAAGTTGGTCTTGTACCAACAAGCTTGTCCTGAATAATGATAAATGTAAAATTATGCACTTAGGCTGTCATAATCAGCATTTTCAATATAAATTGGGGACCGAAACCTCACATGAAACCACCCAGAGAAAGACTTAGGCATGCTGGTTACTCCCAATGTAAAATTTAGAACCCACTGTACCACTCAAGTTAACAGGGCAAATCAGAAACTTAACTGTCTTCTTAGACATGTAGCCAGTCACTCCAAGGAGGTATTACTACCTCTGTATACCATTTTGGTTAGGCCACACCTCGAATACTGTGTCCATGTGTGGTCCCCTTTCATTAAAGAGGATATCTTAAAAATCGAGAGGGTTCAGTGCAGATTCACCCAGGCCATTGTGGGGATGGAGGGCAAGACTTATGAGGAAAGGTTAAAACTTCTCAATATGTATATTCTTCAGTATAGGAGGCTAAGAGGAGATATGTGTCTCATCTATAGTGCATTAAAAGATTCTGACCTCGGACTAGGATTAGGCCTAGCTAAGTCCAAATATAGAGTTAGCAATCGAAGACATGGCAAACAACTATTGATGAATATGTGGCATACCCTAAGAAGGAAAAATTGGTTCAGTATAAGATCTGTTCCAATTTGGAATAATCTCCTGGCCAAAGTGGTGGATAGTCCAAGTATTGACTCCTTTAAACTAAACCTAGATTTGGCAATGACTGACACAATCAAATTTTGTCCAAACCCTTAAAATACTTAAACTGGCAAGCATTATGGACTTTAGTCTACTTGCTTGTATACACCTTTGATGATACCTATGATGAAATGCAAAATCATGTTTCAGCCAAGATTTGAAAAATGACACCTTTCATATTCATGAGTTTGGAGTCAAAATATTGAAAAATACCAATGTTATGAGCAAGAATGGAAAAATGTCAATATACATTCATAACTTTGCTTATTTTTAGTATTTGGACCCAAAATTTTGAACATAGACTTCCTATGGCCTCATATCATGAATTTGGAAGGTGGAAATTTTGAAATCACATTGCAAAGTTGATTTTGCTGAGCAACTGTGAAATCATATTTTGGGCCAGATTTAAAACATTTCACCTGCTTTCTTCATGAGGTAGGGTCCCAAAAGGGCATCTAGAAAGTTTGATATAAAAATATTGTAAATTAACCAGATGGTGAGTGAACCTTAAAATATTGCAATGTTCCCTCATAACTTTCAATTTTACCATATTTTTCCTTCACATTTTCAGCATAATCTTATCATTACCCCTACCTCATGAACCTGGTAGGTGCAAATGTTCAAATCCCACCTGAAAGGTGTGTAACCCCGAATAGAGATGCAGCAAATTAAAAATTCATCAGCAAAGTGGCCGATTTTGCCACATGGAGTAATCCATGAATTTCTTCCATTTTAGCCTGATTTCGCCAAGGCAAAATTTCACCTTTGGGAGGCAGAATTTCACCTTCAGAAAAGCAACATAAAATGGAAAGCCTATAGCTTAATGGTTAGATCTCTGGAACGGCATACGAGAGATCTGAGGTTTGAATCCCAGTAGGCCACACTTTTCCTTTCTCATTTCCATTCTTAATTTAAAAATATGTATACCTTGCAGGGTCAAACTGCACTGAGAGAAAGTGGTATTTCTAACTTTGGATCCTAGTTGCATAATTGCACAACACTGGAGAAAGGAATGTGTGTGGCTGTAAGGAAATTCTTCAGACGCTTTGACCAGTGAGCCTGTAGCTTAATGGTTAGAGTGCTGGAACAGCATACCAGAGATCTGAGGTTTGAATCCCAGTAGGCCACACTTCTCATTTCCATCCTTGATTTAAAAATATGTATACCTTGCAGGGGTTAAACTGCACTGAGAGAAATTGGTATTTCTAACATTGGTTCTTAGTTGCATAATTGCACAACACTAGAAAAAGGAGAGTGTGTGTGGCTGCAAGGAAATTTCTCAGATGTTTTGACCAGTGAGCCTGTAGCTTAATGGTTAGAGCACTGGAACAGCATACCAGAGATCTGAGGTTTGAATCCCAGTAGGCCACACTTTTACTTTCTCATTTCCATCCTTGATTTGAAAATATGTATACCTTGCAGGGTTTAAACTGCACTGAGAGGAAGTGGTATTTCTAACCTTGGAAAGTGAAATTTTGCCTTACAAGATGACATTTTGCAATTCCACAGGTGAAATCTTACAGCAAAATTTTGCATTTCACTATGTGAAAGGGGTGGAACTTGCAGATTACTCCATGTAGCAAATTTTTGTCACTTTGCCCACCTCTACCCCACCATAGGTGTGGCTTACCGGGTCTGCCTCACAGCCATCTGATTTTGCCAGTCAGGTCCGGTGGTGCCCCCCTTTATTGCTCCTTGCTGCCCTGTGTGCCTGCTCAGCTTTGGGGACTGGAGGGGTGTGGTGTGTAATGTTACAATTGCCCACTTGATGTACAGTGCAGTTACAGTAGTAGCCACAGACATTGCAAGCTATTTCCGGCTATTTTGCAAAATTTCTGAAGAGTTTTTCTCTGCTGCCCCTACTGGGGAAATGCAGAAAGCAGGAGATATTTCTGGAAATATCACAGAAATTTCAGGAAACAGTTGGCAGTGTCTGTGGCTGCTATGGTAGCACTGTGCGGGCAGCAAAATGTTGGGAAGTTCTGTGTGCACACTGTTGAGCTGGCATCTGCTCGAATGTGTGGGCTGCCGCCATCCACTCATAGATCCTGTTAGTGCTATGGTACTTAATATTAAAGTCTTTTCAGTTCTGCTCCAAGGTTTCTTTTTTGTATTCTGAGCCCTGGGTCCCCAAAACCATAAGTGGGGGCTCAGAAACACACTGTGGGGAGAACAAAAATGGACCTCTGCAAAAGTGCTTTTGGATACTGTAACTTTAAGAGCAGCTAAGGCTGCACTGTGAATGTATGCTCTGCCTGTCGCATGGGGGAAAGTGCATTGGCACTATATACAGGCAGGGGGAGACATTGCTATGCCCCACTCTGCCACTAGATAATAGGGTAGATGGACAGCTACTGGAATATGGAACAGTTATTTATTAAAACTGCTCTGTTTGCCTGCAAAAATACTTTAAAGTTGGGACTGCTGATTTCAACTGGACTGCCAGATTGTGTTGCAGTCATCTTGTTACCTCTGACCTGCTCAGCAGCCAATGGGAAAGCCAGGAACCCAAGAGACTACAAAATAAGGACTCTTGGGAAAAGATGAGGACTAAGCGTCGGTGCCTTTTTCCTCAGCCAATTAGATGGCAAATGAATATTCTGCATATTAATTAGATGGATTGAAAGCCTGATTGACAAACTGGGATTCTGAACTGATCCCCTGAGTCCTGGGGAGGGGGATCAAGCTGGGAGTTGTTATGTAGGAGCTTCCAGAGTGAGAGGAGACTTTGCTGTATCCTTTAAGGAGAGTTTGTAGGCATATCTGGGGATTCTCAGCTAACAGTCCAGTGAAAGCCTGACTAGTTTCCAATAACTGGAAAGCCAGTTTTGAAGTATAAAAAGCTGATTTGTGGTTTGCATCTGAAGTTTGAAAATACCTGAGGGACTGATTGCCACCCCTAGCCCTGGGAGGAAATCTAGAACTGCTCCAGGAGGTATCCACATCTGCTAGCCAGCAGAGGGAAGAAAAAAAAAGACTGCATGGTTCCTGAGCTCCATGAAAAGAGTCACTGCAAGCAGAGGATGGTCTGGTGAATCAGCCAGGTAGTGTCACAGTCAGGCACTATCTATCATCTCACCCTAAGGGCTTGGTGCCTAGGCAGATGGGGTAAGGCATGTGGCCCTGGTCCCCAGCTCTTATCTGTTGAGCCCCTGTGATGATGCAGATGTGAAGGTGACAAATTGCAAGAGTCTGCCACCCTGCATAGGTGACCAGCTACAAAGGGTCTTGTACAGCCAATTAGGCTGCAAGTCCATGTATGTTGTTTGAGGCCCCCAGCATGGCATACTGAACAATTTGTTGTTTTCCAGACCCTTTGACTCTGCAAAAATGTGAGTAAACACTATGCCTGTCCTACACAGGGGAAGGTATATAAAAGTTCTGCTAGTTACTGTGTGTGAACATTGGGCCAGGAGTTGTAAAGTTCTAATAAATAGTTACTTGCTACCACTTAAGAGGGGTTTGAATTTAAATTTTTTGATCCCACAGTGCACCAACACTGGTCAACCAGCTGTACTGATATCAGGCCTGTAACTGCTCCAACTGGGTACCCAAACAGACTGTGGTGTACCCAGACAGATCCCTAGTGGGTGCTCCCACCATAATTACCTGGGGGAAAATCTGGCACCAGATAGGAGTGGAAAATTGAAGGTGTACTGTTGTGCATGCTGTTGGGTGGTGGGCACCATTGTTACTGTTGTAGCTGGGAATACGGTTAATGTTTGCATATCAAATTTCCTGCACCATTGTCCCTCCTACATCACGTGTTCCCTGCCCTATTCCTAACCCTTTGTGAAAAAAAAAATGACTGGTTAACCTTTTTAACACAGTATGTAAGCAGATTATTAGAGACTGCTAATAATTACATGTGTTTTGAAATACTGCATTGAATGATTGTAGTCCATATGTGGGTTGTCCGCAAGAGGAGGTGGGTAGCTACAGCATCCCAGGGGTTTGTATCAGGCAGACGGCTGGCCCACTATGTTTTAACTCTGGGTGGAGTAAGTATGTAAGTAAAACTTTATTTGTATTAGGTACCCTTCCAAAGCTCAAGCCACCTTAACAACATGAACAAAACAATAAAACAATAAATAGGTCTTAAGTGAGTTTTTGAAACCCTCAACGGTCAGGTTATCTCGTATCTGACAAGGTAGAGAGTTCTACAGGGTAGGAGCCATAAAGGCAAATGATCTTCCTCCTGAAGTTTTCAGGGTACCATGGGAATCTCTAGCAATCCCTTATCAGAGGATGGGAGTGGGTGGGTGGGACAGTAAGGAGACAGGGAATCTTGCAGATACTGGGGCCCCTGGTCATGTAGGGCCTTATAGGTCAGCAATGCAACCTTAAATGTGATCATCCACTGTACCAGTAGCCAGTGCAGTTCATGCAGCAGGTGTTATGTGGCTGGATCTAGGGATTCCAGTTAACAATCTGGCCATCTCATTCTGCACTAGATTCAATAAGCGGATATCCACCTAGGTAGAGGGCATTGCAGTAATCAAAACGAGTGGTGACAAAGATGTGGACTAAGGTGGGAGGATCTTCAAACAGGACCAGATGCTTCAATATTCCTCAGACGGTAAAAGGAAGATTTGACCAAGGCCAACACCTGAGCCTTCAAGATCAGGCCTTCATCAAATATCACACCCAGGTTACACATCTGGCCCGAGGCATTTAGTGGGGCCCCTCCACGGGTTAAACCCAATGGTTTTCTCACCTATGTCTCGGTCATCCTATGATTAGGGTCCACTACCAATACCTCAGGTTTTCCCGAGTTTAACCTCAGCCAGCTAGCACTCATCCAGTCCTGTATCTCCAATAGGCAGTTATTAAACAACGAGACAGTATCTAACTCCTGTTCAGGCACAAAAGACATGTACAGTTAAGAATCATCTGCATAGTAGTAAAAGCTCAACCCGTGCCATCATATAATGTCCCACAATGGCAGCATGTACACTGCAAACAACATGGGGACAGCACCAAGCCCTGCGGTACCCTGCAGGGCAGACAGCGAGGGGCCAAGGAATGAATCCCCGACACCAATCTCTGAGATCTACCCTCAAGGAAGGATTGAAATCAACTGAGGACCACCCCCTCAGTTCACAGAAAAACCACAGGCACTCAAGCAGTACCCAATGGTCCACAGTGTCAAATGTCACTGAGAGATCACGGAGAACCAAGATGGAATGGGATCTCTGATCTCAAGCCGTTAGAAGATCATTTAGCACCTGCATCAGGGCAGTCTCAGTGCTATGACTTTTTCTGAAGCCTGACTGGAGAAGGTCATAAATATTGTGGATGGATAAATGATCCTCCAGCTGCAGGGTTACCACCTTCTCAATAACTTTCCCTGTAAAGGGTAAGTTAGAGACTGGTCAGTAGTTTGTTGGACAGTCCGGGTCAAGGGAGGGCTTTTTCAGGAAGGGCCACACTATCACCTCCTTTAAAGGATCAGGAAAGATACCTCTCTCCAGTGAAACCCTTACTATCTCAGCTAGGACTGGGCCAGTGACCTCAACACATCCTAAAAGAAGGTGAGTTGGGCCCGGGTCCAAACTTCAGCAAGTTGGCTACAGAATCTGGATGATCCTCACTATCTCCATGACTGCCAGTTGACTGAAGGTAGACCAGGTCATCTGGGCATTTGTACCACCTGGGTGGTCAATGCAAGGTCCAATGGGGAGGCATTGACTGATCTCATCCCTGATAGAGGACACCTCATCAGTGAAAAACTGCACAAACTCCTCACACTTTTCTTCCGACGATGCTCAACCAGAACACAGACAGACTGGATTGCACAGTCTGCCCATGGTCCAGAAGATCTGAGCTGGTCTATTTTTCACTGCAGCAATTTCCTTGGACAGGAACTCTGCATTTTTACTGGAAATTGCTGATTGGTAGACCTTATAATGGTCTAGTAATCTAAGTCTGTCCTCCTCCAGATGAGTTTTCTGCCAATGAGTCTCCAACCTTCTTCCTTGCCTCTTCATCTCCCGAAGTATCCCATCATACCATGGGGCACCCGGGTGAAGAGTAAGAGGTGAACACATACCAGAGCAATGACATCCAGGGCCCCAGTAACAGCCCTGTTATATGCTAGTACAAGGGGCTCTGGGTCAGTGCTATCTGTTGGAATTCCTGAAAGGTCCAGTACCATCATTAGGCCTTCTGAGGTAACTCCTCTCAAAGGACAATACTGTACCAACTTCTTAGGGGCAGGCCTATTTTGGGGGGCTGTAAAACTGAATCTCAGGGCATGATGATCGGACCACCCGAATGGATCCACCGCCATATCAGAGATTTCCATCCCCAAGTGGAACACCAAGTCCAATCAGTGCCCCCCCATGTGTTGCAGTGGTAATAACCCACATCAGACCCAATGTTTCCATCAATTGGAGGAAGTTTTGTCCAAAAGGCAAGAGTTCATCATTGACCCAGGCATTAAAGTCCTCCAAAACTAATCATCTGGGGCCTCCAATACCAACTCGGCGATGAAGTCTGCAACCTTCTTCAGGAAAACCCTCCCATCACCTGGTGGACAGTAGATGAGAAGGATCCTGTAGCCTGCACCTGCATCCACTATACACTCAAAGGAGTTAGTAGTTCCAACTGGCACCTCCTTGATCCCCAGTTCCTGTCTAAAACAGACTGCAATGCCCCCACGGTCCACTCTCAGGCAGTATATCACCAAGAATGCAACTGGAACTGCAGATGACAAAATGGGACCTGCACTTTTGTCCAGCCAGATCTCAGTGATGCAAGCTTAGGCTACAAGATCTACAACCAGTGTGGTCTTATTCCTAATAGACCTAGCATTGCATAACACTGCCCAAGAGGGATGAGAGTCTAAGGATGACCTCACTACCTGCCTGAATAAGTCAGAGCCCTTGGGTATGGGCACAAGGCAAGGAGAACCTCGTTCCTGTGCCCATTTAACCCCAGGGTGCCTTCTGGTCCTTACTGTCTCTATCTGCCCATCCTTCTCCCATCCCCCCAAAGAGCTCCAGGATCCTCCACCTCCCTACCTCTTTGATATGCCCAACTCCTGGCATCTACCATACACCTCAGGAGGAAGTGGGGGCAGTCAAAAGGGCAAAGATCCCTCAGTCTCAAGGGGAAGTACTGCCTGACCATAATAATTTCTCCCTGGCAAATTACTTAGACCTACACACACACCACTATTTCAATTTTACCCCACAGCCACTCAATCTAACCCTCACCCACTCAGCCAAACACTTTCCTCACTTACATAAAACAATCTTCGTCCCTCTACCTCACACGCTTATATATACATCCATCCCTCCCCACCTCAATATTTTCTATAAATTTCTATAAATTTCCCCTTTCAACCAAATTAAAATTTCCACTATTCCTCCACCGCCTTCTCATATCCCCACACCACACACTTAGCAGCAAATATTTTTAAAATGTTATTTTTATGTGCAAAATATATAATCTCCAGATGCAGTCTTAGTTTGTTTCCAACTGCAGCACTCCTAGCACTGCAGGATAAAATCTTCAAATACTTTTCTACCCTCTCTGACAGGGCTGATTTGTATTCAGTTACTGTACTTTAACAAATTATCATTTTTTTCCATTAGCTGATGTCCAGTAAACAGGAGTTCTCCAATAAAAATGCCACACAATAAAGAAAAAGAGTTTTTATTTCACCAGTTATTTGCAGAAAGTGGAGTTCTTTGAACAGTTTACAGTTTCCTCTACCAATATTTTTAATCCATTCCAGAGCTTTCCTTCAATGGTTCCCATAGGGCACCTACTCTAGACTCTAAGAGGGCCTCCTCTTAAATTGGATAAGGCCCCCCAGATCTTCACCCCAGTGGCCCAAGGTTGACCCACCCTCTGGTGAGTCCCTTGCTCCACCTGATGGAATGGATCCCTGCTCCCACCCTCCAGTAGTGGCAGCAACTGTCCCTCTGTCCCAGCTGGGGGTACCACCCCTGATCCATCTCCTCAGAAGGCCCTCCCAAGAGCAGCTCACTCTAGTAGATGCATTCCCCACATCTACTTCCTTCAGGCCAGTCCAACCAAGAAAAAGGTTGGTACACTTCCTTTCTTCAATCTGGCTGGTCTCTCACCCCAGCCAGACACCACAACCAAGTGTAGTTGTTCCACCAGCTGCCTCCTTTCCAAGATATAGGCACTGCACTAATCAATTTATTTTGGGAAAAAACACCCCTGTGAGACCAAAACAGAGCCCAGGCCCCTCAACCTTGCCCACAAGGGAGGGGTTGTAACCATTGTACTATACATGGTGACCAGAGTTACAGGTGATTTCCTTGGGAGACTTCAAAATTACCTTTTAGGCTTGATTAGAAACATTTCACCCACCTTGTTAATGAAGGGGCATCCCAAACAGGTCATGCTGAAAATTTAGTATAAAAACATATAAAAATAACAAAGTTATCAGTAAAGTTCAAGATGCATTGAAATGTGTTAACTGAACTTCCTTATTTCCACAAATCACAGTCGCAGTTCCCTGAAATTGATATCTTTCAGATCAGAGGGTGGATCTACAATGTGGGACCATCTTTAAATAAATGAGGGTGCAGAGCGTGAGGCATCATGAGTGCTGTGTGGTGGGTCAAGGTGAGGTGGGTGGGGGCATGGTGGGGCCAAGATGATCAAAGGACTGTTTCCTTCTTTTCAGGAAGATTAAAAAAATGTCAAAAAATCTCTGTGGGACAGTTCTTTTATTCTAAGGATGCTGACACTGGGGATTGGGCACCTAAGTGTTGGAGGACTCTTTTGTGGCACTTGGTACTGGAAGAAGGGTAAACTAACAGAGACCAGGGCAGGGAGAATGGTAAATGAATACAGTGGCACTGGGTTGGGATCTCCAATGTCACTAACCTCTATTCCAAGGAAAGGATTGTTAGCCAGCTACAGGGGTTGGGCACCCCGTCCAAAAGTAACAAAAAAAGCACACTTAAGAATGATGAGGGATTAGGCACCCACTTTCTGTTATGAAAACTTGAGTTGGGTTGGGTACACTGATGGCAGGTATGATTATCCACCATAAGAACTAGTCCTTATATCAGTAACTCACCAATATTCTTGGGTTGTGCCATACCTTTATGGATGGAATCCCATTACTGCTCTTCATTTATGACAAAAACTGTATTTATTGAACCTGTATGTACACTGTTACCTTGTCACTGCCTGTATCTCTCCATGAAATGTCTCCCTGGGTCACCCCTGAAAAAGGGACCTTCGGGGCTCAGTGGGTCTACCTGGTCATCAAAATTTAATAAATAAATAAATATGGTTATTTTACTATTGTGTATAAATTGGCAATGTGGGTCATGAGGAAGGGGTAGTCAACCATGACTCTCTACATGCCCATCAGCACTTGTCAAATTTCTCCCCTTGCTAAGCCAGGCATCCATGATTTTGAGGTGCCCAGACAAGGCATTTCTTGTAGCATTTATAGCAAACATCAGAATTGAGTCAAATGGGTCCCATCTACTTTGGCTCAGGTGTTTGTTCTTTGATAATACAACATCTGAATGCATTTTCCATGTTTTTGGTTTAAAAACCAAAACAAGATGGTGTCATCATGACCAGAAATTCTTTCTCACAACCTGATAAACATTAATTTTGAAAAAGGTAAACCCTAGTGAATGGTAAATTTATGTTTTGTATCAGAGGATTGTCCTAAAACCCTACTGAGCATGCTCAGAAAACCAATTAATATGGTCTCTTAAAACTTTCAAAAGTCGCTACCTTGGCACAGGCCACCTGCTACCCTGAAAGTTTTAGAAATAATTCTGTACTATCTATGCTATATGGGAGAGTGAACAAAACATATAATAAGTATATAAAAAAGTTTAGACTATTCTGTGAAAATGACATACCCAGATGTCAGAAACCACATAAACTACCATCACAAAACTTCCCACATCCTGAGAACTTGCCTCCAGAAAACAACACATCAAATTTGGGGCAATTGTGTCAAACATCTCCAATTTTATTAGGGTGCAAAGTTAGGGGTTTAACACTGAGCACTTCACTCAGTCCTAACTATATGGGCACTACCGTACCAGTATAATATATATCTATTAATACCACAGGCATGGGTTAACTTTGATCAACATGTCGCTATCTCACTGGCTACTGTGAAGATAATAATGATATCTTGTCAGTTAGTATGTCTCAATAGAATACTAAACCAGTCAGAGAGCAGTTTTAGCAATGTTGATGACATTATAAATAACCACGTGCAGCACTGAAGCCAGCAGATTTTGGATGCTTTGAGAGGCACAGTTTAAAAAATCTGCATTTTTCTTCTGTAATTTTTGTATAATTTCTGTCACACAAAACCACCTATTCACCTGCTGTTCAAATCAAACTGATATGGGTGAGAGTGAGAAACTTTGAGTGTCACAGCTTGCATTTTGTACTTTTTTCCTTTTGTAATTTTTTATCATTTCATTCACAAAACCACCTAATGGGCTGTACAAATCAAATGTGATATGGGTGACAGTGAGATAGTAGAAATACCTTCATTCGGTATACATGACTTCTTCTGACCTCACTTGTGGCTTCACCACTCTTGAGATTAGGAGGTCAAGTATAGCTTGTGAAGATACTTCTTCTTCTGTCTCACTTTCACCCTAGTCATAACATATACTGTACCCCTGTATATTCTTTGCAAATATCTGTGTTAATGCACTGGTTTGGTTCAAGTTAAGACCACAAAAGAAGGGATATGTGGCATTAGGGTTTCCAGTCCTAACTCCCCACCACCATCCCCCGACAAGCAAAAGGAAAAACATTAGGGTTTGAGTCTCTGGAGTCTTGGTGAATCAGTAGTGTGGTCTTCCTTGGGGTTGTCAACTCTAATGCCCACCCCGTTCTCTTAGCAAGGAAGGTCACACATGATATTTTTTCTTCACAAAGGGTCCTCAGTGAAGAGAGTTACAACAGATTGTATTGGTAACATGCAGTGAGATATACTTCCCCCTCCACTGATTTGTCAAAATTCCAGAGACCTCAAATCCTAATTTGTTTTCCTTTGTTGCTTGGGGTGGGGTGGGGGAGTTAAGTTGAAACCCTAATCCCACATTTCCCTACTTTTGTGAAATTAACTCAAACCCTAACTGGCCCATTAATGCAGGTTTTTGCAAAGAATTTCCTATCTTTTTGGGATAGTGGTATCGTATCCTGATTCATGCAGGTCCCAAAGGGACCTTTGTGAGCAAATGCAGATGCACGGGCCCTCTGTGCCTTGCACCAAACCAAGAGTCCATCCCCTTTAGAAAGTACAGGGCCCACAAAGGGCCCTGCACTTTCATGCAGTGATGGATGCCAAGAAGTCATGGCACTGTTTGGGTCCTATGTCCCTGTGCTTCCACATGGTCGCAGATACAGATTCACAGAGCAGAGTCTATCTGTCAGCCATAGCACAGGGCCCTCTGCCACCCACATGTGCAGAGATTCAGGGCCGTATAATAAGAAAAGAGTTGTCTTCATTATATGGTACCCGGGCCTGTGCAGACAGCTCTGACATTTTCATTCCCTTGCTAGGGGGGTGTTGCATAACAGCACCATCCCCCACACCTACCCCATCCAGCTGGGTCACTGAGCTTGCCCCTGAACTAAGCTCACCAGCACAACATCACAAAGGGTACCCTGCTGGAGTCAAGACTGGCACTACACATAATGTTTCGACCCCACATTTTCAAGATAGTCATTTTATGACTTCCCATATAAACACAACATGTGACATTTATAGTATATTGGCTGAAACATTCTTTTTGCAACAGACGTGCAAAAACATGTCACATTCAGGATTTGAAAAATGACTCCTGTCACGTTTATGAGGTGGTGTGAAAAAATGGCTATGTTGAATGTTTGGATTCCAAAATATTGAAAATTAGTGAAGTTATGCGTGAACAATGTACAATGTTAGCGCTCACTTATAACTTGGTCATTTTACCATTTGTGTTCACAAATTTTTAGCATAGCCTTCTTTTTTTCAACTTTCTTTTTATTTCATTTTTAATTGCGAAAGACAACATGTGTACAACAAGAAAACAATACTGCACAAACATCAACTACAATACATAAGAGCGAGGCTGCTGATAAATATATAAATATATTCATTACATTGTTTAGTATATTATGGTCATAATTAATCCCTTCAGGTTAACTTCAATGGGGATATAAGAGTCCATGTTATACAGTATATACGTGTCTGTAAGAGTTCAATCATCCACAAGCATCCTCAGAATTGATTGTCAGGTTTATAGGGATAGTCTTATTAAAGTGCTTATTTAAAGATAAAAAGGTATGATAAATGAATAACATTTCCTTCATTTTTAAAGAACAAACAACTTAGAGATACAAAACTTTAGCTTTGTGCAATGCTGGAGAGGTCTGCTCAGATCATCCCTTCTTTCCCCCAAGAAAAAGATCCCCACCCAGCCTCTAAAGGTACAAAATCTGTTCTGCGTTTCATAATATAGAACTCCCTTCTTTTCCATACAATTTCAAAGCCTTCAGCACAGTGGTTAACCTGTGCTATTAACTTCTCCATCCTATACATCCTGAGACCAGATCTGGCCACAGATTTAATGTAGGGGTCTTGGTCGAGAGCCAGTTTTTAGTAATGGCTTTCTTCACTGCCAGCAAGCAAATACATAGCAGTTTCCTAACTGTGGGAGTATGCCATTGGGCTTCATAACTGGAAAAAAGAAAATACCTCACTGTTAATTAAATAGGAGTGCCAAAAATGTCAGATAAAGCTTCTTCAAGGGCAGCAAAGAAAAGGGCTACTACTAACATATGAATTTATGAAAAGGCCAGCAGAAATAGGCCTCATGGTCTGTCGAGTCTGCTCAATTGTGCAGCTACCCCCTCATCTCACAGTTGCCTCTCCCACTCCTCTGCTTTTTGGATTTTTACTCCCCCTCACCCTCTCCCATCCCTTCTTAAATCTGCCCACCATCTTATAGGCCACCATATCCTGTGGTAGAATGTTCCAGTTGCCCACCACCATTTCCATGAAAAACTGTCTCCTTACTTCCCTCCTGAATCTTCTCCCCTCCAGTCTGATACTTTGCCCTACTGGGCACACATACTGAGCATTCCCAGAAGATGTGGCCACAAGGAGCCAGTGAGCATCCACAGCCTCTTCAACAGGTAGCACCTCTGCCTGAGACGTATTTAGATTGTATTGTTGGTACTATAAAAAGTCTGACTGTTATTTTCCAGGAAAATTTTTTCCAATTATACGATCTCATGGGAGAATGGATATACTTCAGGTGTCTAGTCCAGTCTCAGTCTTCAATAGGGGGTTGTGTATGCCTTTCCCATGTTCTTTTAAGGGTATGGGTGGATTCCATATTTAATTGAATAAGCGCACTATAAATGTAAGACAACATGTGAGGAAGAGGGGCAGTATTCTGCACCACTTGAAATATCTGTATCAATGTGGGAGGAGTTATCACAGAGAAATTAGTAGGTAATAACCTTTTTATAAAGGCTATTGCCTGAAGGTAATGAAACCTGTCCCCTTCTCTTTGTGAGTATTGTTATAGCTCTTCATAGGTTAGAATTTTATTATTTCATATGATGCGTAGTAAAAGATTCAGATCAAGGTGTTACCAGTTTTTAAAGTCGTGATCTACCCAGGCTGGGGAGAATAAGACTTCATACGGTAATGAGTACTAAAATAACCAGGTTTGCCACATACAATGAGATTCTAAAAGGGTACAGCTCAAAAGAGACGGTCTGCAAACACTTCTGGTGGTGGTGCTTGAACAAGGGCAGCCAGCCCTACATAACAGCAACATCCAAGGTAAGCACTCCAGTAAGAGACCAAAAACTCACTTTACTTGGTAATTTCAGATGATTTAAAATGCTTTATTGCCAATACACCATAGAGTAAGGCAGGAACACACCACACTCCACTTGTCCTGGTGTGTTGGGTGTAAACCCTTCCACAGGGAGCATGGTAGTGAAAATGTCATATGCTTACTTATACATAATTTCTCAAACGGCATTAATTAATCAAGACATATAATACCTTTTTGTATCTAACCACTAAACATGTAAAACAAATAGACAATAAAAAAAATTGAGAAAGCAAATCCTGGCAGGCTATATAATGTCTTTCAAAATAGAAACTCATAAAAATTTAATGACTTTCTAGTCCTTAGTCTTTAACCTTTAACTCTTTTTTAAGTCAGGCCATTAAAGCCAAGTCATCTTAGGAGAAAAGAGTAACACCTATAAAAAATAAACAATGAACAGTGAACCAGAATAATGGAAAAAGTTAAGTGGGGGAGATGTGGAGGCGATCTGCCATCCCTGCGATCCTCTCTAGGTCTCCAAGTGGTGAGGAAAGGTTATAACCAAAGTAAGCATGTGAATTTCCTGTAAATATGAAAGATGGAGAATATATTAATTGCATACATTGATATATTCTAAATATACAACATATTTCATCTGTGTGTTTACTGATTCTAGCTTTCAATGCTTTAAATTAAAGTTTTCATCAGTTCATTACAGTGTTATGCCCATATTTATAAATAATCAAAAGAAATACACAATGGCAGGACTCATACCCAGGGAAATCAGGACGACTGTCCAGAGACTATACTGTCACAATAGGGTGGTTTTATCTTTTGGTCCAATACCATTCCCATCCTTTGTGATGTGAATATCTTCTAAGATAGTTCGAAAATTTCACTTTATTTCATTCATTGTTGGGAATTTTCTATTTTTCTATTTTGAACTTTTTCAATTCTTCATTTTTTCAGCAAATATGGTTTAATTTCCCATGCATTATTTAGGCCTTTGCTTTGACTGATTTCAAAGTATAGATCCAGAAACTTTCACATTTCAGTAAATCATTTGTTCTGTTTCCACCTTTTGCTTTGTGTTTCACATGCTCGATTCTAAAAGGGATCTCCAATGTTTCACCATGGTGATCGTAAAAGAGTTATTTGTAATACTCTTTAAAGGTATGGGGTACAAAAATAAAATTTTATTTAGGTGATGTAGGTCCTATTCCCATATCTCTAAATCTTTCCAGTGTGCCTGGTACTTTGTGTTTAACCACAAAAAATAATTCTTAGTTGAGCAGTTTTATGATATTTTTCCAGATCTTGCAGTGCCAGACTACCTTAATGCTTTGGCAATTGCAATAAAGAGAATCTAATGCTTGGGTGCTGCATAGAGATGCAGTGAAATTTAATTTTGCTGGTGAATTCCAGCAAAATCATGAATTTTGCTGTGCGAAATATTTAGCGAAATTTGCACATTCCACAAAATGTTTCGTGGGTATGAAATGCAGAATATCACTGGTGAAATACAGAATTTTGCCCGCAAGTGGCAAAATTCCACCATTCATGGGTGAAATTCTGCATTTTACTGGTGGAACTTACAGTGGAGAGCTTCAAAACCGCATTAAAAACTTACCTATTTGGGCTCGCCTTTGGAGAATTTTAATTTCATGTTTGACTACCTTATCTGTGTTTTAATCATATTGACTGGATGAATGATTTTTAGAATTTATATTGTTTTAATTGGTATTTTATAGATTGTACAGCACTCTGGTACACTGTGAATAGTGCTTTATAAATAAAGATATTATTATATTTATTATTTCGCACCCACCAAATATTTTGCAAAATGTGTGAATTTCAAAAAATATTTCACTTAAAGAAATTTACAGATTTTTCCCATCTCTAGTGCTGCGTTCTGCATATGAATCAAGAAAGCCTTTTATTCAGTTCTTGAAAAAAGTTTAATGGTGGCATAATTGGTAGAGTCTGAGCAAAATACAAAAAGCGAGAGAGTAAGTTCATACGAATTGCATCCACTTTCTGGGTTAGTGGGAGGGGGATATTAGACCATAGGTCAAGATCTTTGGTAATTTGTTTTATTAAGGCACCGTAGTTATATGTTAACAGTGAGCTTGTATTAAAAGTCAGGTGTATCCCCAAGTATTTTAAAGAACTAAGGTCATATTTAAAGGGTATGTTTTACGGGTATGCTGAGAAGGAGTGCAGTGAATTTGGAGTACCTCCGTCTTAGTTACATACAATTTATGACCTGACAAACATCCAAACATGCTTAGGGTATTCCATAAGGGAGGCAAAGAGGTGCCTGGTGAGGTAAGATAAAGCAACAGGTCATCTGTTTAAAGGGTTCGCTTATGATGCCCATACCCCAGGCCGATACCGGTAATATCCCTATTTTGCCTGATGGCCTGGGCCAGTAGCTCTAGATATATCACAAATAATAAGGGGAAGAGTGGGCATTCATCTCGGGTGCCCCTAAAGAGTTGAAAAGGATCTGATATCGGATCATTAATCTTAACATATGTCTTAAATACTGTAGGGAAGTCCATCTTTTATATTGCAACTGCCATAAAGGGTCATACCACCTGGTCTAATGCTTTCTTAGCGTTTTGCCTTATTAAAAGAAAATGAGTGTTTGACTAGGTGGCATGGTGTGGGATGTGAAGAGTGCACTTTATATGGTCTTGTGTCTGCCGGGTAGTTATAAACCCAGTTTGGTCTCTGTTAATTATAGATAGACAGAGACTGTCCAAACATTTAACAATAACAGTGGTAAACAGCTTATAATCTATGTTTAATATGGAAATGGGGAGATAGGAGGACCAGTGAGTGATGTCCTTGTCAGGTTTGGGAATAGAGGAAATGGTGGTAAGTTTCCAAGTTGGTGGAGTAGGGTTGCCCTCCATTACCTCCCCACAATTGTCCAATAAGGGTGGAAGAAGCAAGTCTCGAACTACTTTATAAAATTCCCCCATATATCCATCTGGGCCTGGATTTTTGGCTGATTTTTAACAGCTGCTTCTAACTCATCTAAGGTGATGGGGCATCTAAAAGGCTAGTTTGTACAGGAGAAAGTTCAGGAAGACAGACCAGCCAAGTAGTTATTATTTTCTTGAGATGTAGTGGTGTCTGTCAATGAATATAAATTTTGGTAAAACTGCCGAAAGGCCTGTATAATCTATTTAGGGTGTTTGGTCATATTACATGTCAGAGGGTCTTGAATTTGGCTAATAATCATCTGATTAATTTTTTGATGCAGGTGGTATGCCAGTAATATTTTTGTCTTAAAAATTGAAGCACAAGCTCAGTCTTCACATTCAATATTTCTTGTATTTTCTGCCTTGTGAATATCAATATGGGATTACACTTTGACTCCCTCCAGCATGAAGGTCCTGGAAATCTCTTAGTTGATTCTGTAAGGCATCCAGTTGTTTTGCTTGAAGTTTTTTTTTTATAATTGGAGGAACATTTAATAATTTTCACCCTCAGAACAGTTTTTATTGTATCCCAAAGGATACCTCTTTGAATTTCTGGCTGATCGTTGTCTGTTATAATTTGGGTGATTTTCTCTTTAATCATTGTTATGAAGGTAGGTATATTGAGTAGGTAAATATTTAGTCTCCACAGAGTTTTCCCAGTTTGAGGGTCCCAGTCCAGAGATAACTTAATCAGGGCATGATCTGAAAGGAGCGCAGAGAGCAGCTGACAATCTTTAATGTTGTGCTGAAACTCTCTAGGGATATGACATAAATTGATCCTGGAGTAGAGATTGTGTGGGGTGGAGAAATGGGTGTATCCTCTATCCTAAGAGTGTGGTGCTCAACATGTGTCCACCCAGCCCATCTCTCTCTCAGAAAAGCGTGCACTACCCTTTGAGCTCCCAACCACTGGGGGGGGGAGTTAATGGTATTTTTGTGGTCAAAAATCCTATTATAATCACCTCCCATTATTAACATCCCTTGCTGAAATTCCACAATTTTTCAAAGTAGGAAATTGGCTGCCTCTGTACTGATACCCAGAGGAAGGTAAAGAACAGCTAATGTTCTAGGTCGGCCCATATATGTACCCTTCAGAAGGGCTAAACATCCCTCTGGGTCCATATACCTTTCTTCAACATGAATAGGAGTAGATTGTGGAATCAAGTTGGTCATACCCCTTCTCTTCCCTCTTGTAAAAGAGGGTGCCACAACATGTGCATATCTGAATTTACTCAATTTTGCATGTTCTTCTTTGTTGAGGTGTGTATTTGGTAATAACACAAAGGTGGGACATGCTGTTTTTATGGACGAAAGAACCTTTTAGCATTTAATGAGGTTGTTCAATCCATTTACATTGTGGGAGTAAATCTTGATTACTTTAGAACAAGGCATTGGAAAAGGTAAGAAAACATCTCAGTAACTTCTGATTTGAATCCCCCCACTAAATCACAATTGTGAAAAAAGTACAGAGGGAAAAAACCTGTACTCCCTTTTTGTACAATGTCAAGTTTACCCTTCCCCACTGCAGAAGGAGAGACCATACATTCTGCTTTCACAACCCTCAAGTAGTTCAGAGTTTCAGCATTTTGTAACCAGTGTGTAGCCTTGATAGAAACATGACAAGTACAAACATCTAACATGATGGAACAACAACACAATTTTATGTAATAAAGAACAGTCCAAAAATTCCCAACCTGAGTAATAGTGACTTCCAGAACAGGAGGGTCGAAAGTAAGACTCTCTTCAAGGCCAGACAAAGTCATAAGAGGGCCACCATGTCTGGCTGGGAGGGTAAGTGACAGAAAGTACTACCAGGCCTCCCAGGTCACAGGATAACCTGGACCGATAAAGGGGGGTAGTGGGAATCACCACCAGGAGGTGGATGGTGAGCCCTAAAGTCCACATCATCTCAAAGTTAATCCAGATGTCATAACTCCCAGGTGCCTGCCTTGCAACTAATATTTAACCAACTATGTTGTGGTCCTGGAAAGTATAGTAAACACAGAAAACCTCTAACTTTCATAATAAACACCTTTTCTTTTCTTTTCTTTTCCTTTCTTTTCTTTTCTTTTCTGTGTCTTTCATTAAACTGTTAGTATCCACTTCAAGAGTCAGCAGTGACCTTTGCCATTCTTGTTACTAAGCAGAACATCTGAGATTCAGACAGTTCATTGCAGGATTATTTAATGAACAAAGTTACCCCTACTATGACTAGAATAGCAGGAAGATTATAGTAATGTTTTATTTATTTGTTTATTGAAATGTTTCACCAGGAAAGGCACTCTGAACAACAAATTGCTTGTCTCCCGGTGCATCCTGGGGGAAGATTCTAGGTCTCACCTTTAAAGTAGGAAGCTGTCAGCTCCAAGAGCAAACACCCAGGTGAAAGAGCACCAAAAACATTAAAAAACAGATATGGTGCCATTACATTAAAGTCACAACAAATTAAAAAATGTATTTAACCTCCATCTTCCTCCAGAGGTTGTTATTAATTGCCCTGAAAGCAACACAGTATATGAAATGTAACGTTAGCATTCCAGCTCTAGAAAAAAAAACAACTGAGATTAAAGTTCCTGCATTAGAGTCATGCAATAATGTCAGTTTGTGAGGGCTAAGAGTTAACATAAAGAGCTGCAGGCTCTATAAAAATTACAAGTTATCGAATTAAATAGTCAGCTAATCAGTGTCACCTGAGTTGTTGTCGTTGCAGGGTCTGTCATGACAGGTTACTTAGTTACAAGCCAGATTTAATGGAGCCCAAGTCCGAAAGAAATAATACCAGTGTTGGAGCCATTTTAAAAGTTTTCATTTCCTTTTTAAATGCCTGTGACAGATATATGCCTAATGTGCAGAAGGTGACACATTTACTGCTGAGATATTTGGGGCATCTCGCTCCTATCAAAATCAAGGGGCAAAGAATCAGTCAAACTTCCACTGCAGCATACTATGGGGCAAGAAATGGAAGACAGGGTGACCCCGTTTCATCACTCATGTGTTCGAGTCCTTCTGCTGTGGGGATGAAGAGGTCTGCTTCTCTCTGAAGGACTGTAGGATCTGTTGAATGTCCTGAAGAGTACCTGAGGCAGCATTCCTCCTGGAGTTCCTGTGGTGATGCATCTGTCCTCGTATCCAGTTCGAGTGTTGAGGCTTCAGTTGCTGTTCAGCTGGATGAGTTGATACCGGTGCCCATCCTTTTTTCTGCCAATGCACATTGTGCCTCTTCAGGAGTGGAATAGGTGATGATGCCCATGCCCCAAAACACCTTAAGCTTCGCCGGGAATGGGGTGTGAAACTGCACCTTATGAGACTGTAGCTCTCTTAAAATTGATGTGTAAGTGCTCTGCCATTTTAAGATCTTTGGGGGATATTCTTTGTCAAATATGAGTTGGGCTTCATCGTATTTCACTATTTTCTTCCTCCAGCCAATCCAGAGAACCTACATCTTAAAACATAAAAATTTAAGGATGATGGATCACAGTCTGGTCTTAGGGTCTGTCAGTCGGGGCATCAGGGCCCGGTGTGTCCATTCAATCCAGAAACTGAAAGTAGCTGGCAATTCAAGTATGTCCCACAGCAACTCCTCAATAAAGTCTGTCATCCTTCCGGTCTCTGTACCTTTGGGAAGACCATAAATGTGCATATTATCCCTGCGAGACCAAGCTTCCAGATCCTGGAGTGTGTTGTGGAGGGCCTCTTGGTAGTCTACAAGGAAATCAATGGCAGTATGTAGTTGTTAAGTGTCCGTTTCCACCGCTGCTACATGGTCCTCCATTGCCTGTATGCGTGTCTCTGTATCACTTGTTGTTTTTTATTCAGAGTCTTAAATTCTTGCTTAGTTTCATTTCTGAATGATTTAATTTCTTGTAGTATAGTTTCAAATCTGTATCATGACAAGCATTCATTTTCTGTGTCTGTGTCCTGTTTAGATCCAGTATTGCTGGTGGGCGGAGAGTTCCAACTGTGAGTACCAATGCCTTTGAATCCTCCGTCATCCGATTTGGTTGATGAGCTTTTGTTGTGAGGCCTGGTAGTTCTGTTCCCTCCAGTAGATCCAGTAGACATTTTCGTGAGTTTGAGAATTTTACAACTGTACTGGAGAGATTTATTCAGCAGGAATAACACGGAGCTCTACAGGAGTCAAACATTCCAGCGGTAACATCACCGGAAGTCCCAGCATAGCCCTCTTATTACCTCACCTCAGGAAGCTGCTAGGTGATTTTTTTTCAAATCCTTGCCAAAACAGCATTCCCTGCTACAGGTGTGACAACACATTTTGGCCAGGATTTGACAAATGACAGCTATCATGTTCATAAAGTAGTGGGAAAAATTGTCTGTGTTGGAAATTTTGGGTCAGTTACCAAAGTTGTAGCAGACACCAGTTCCAGCAGCAAGGCATGTCCTCAGTTGGAGTTTGGATTTATGTTGTGGGGTATGTTCAGGTGAGTGAAGGTGTGTGGGCATGTGTGGGGTGGTGGAGCTGAGTGTGAGGTCGGGTGTGTGTGTGTGTGTGTATGCATGGGGTCTGATTAGCAAGGGTTTGTTGGTTCTGTTTTTTATAAGAAAAAATCTACAAGGGAAAGTTTTCATTATTTCAGGGGACTTGATACTGGGGACTAGGCAACCCAGTGTAAGGCTACTGTTCAGTGGCACCAGGGTTGGGGACCCCTGTGCCACCATGTGTATTATGGGAATGAGGATAGGTGACCTGGAGGGGATGGTGGGGTGAAGAGAAACGGCACTGTGGGAGCACCCTAGTGCACTTATAAAAGCATAAAATTAAACATGGAAAAGGGGGTGGGTGACCTGGAGGAGATGGGGAGAGAAAAGTGGTACTGGTGCTAGGCACCGTGGTCCACTGATAGATAAACAGGCAGACAGATACATAAAGAGACAGTGCCAGAGATAGCAGTGGATTACCAGCTCACTGCTACAACTGAAGCCAGCAACACAACTCCAGCTGTACCTTTAGAATTCAAGAAAGTGGTGCAGAGTGGAAGGTTGGGGTGGGGGTGTTTTGGGGGCTCAGATTGGCAAGGCACTCTTTTCTTTGTTATACATTAATAAATCAATGAGGCATGTGTTTTTATATTTATTTTGTGGAACATGACAGTGGGGATTAGGCACCTCAGTGTCAGGATACTGTTTGGTACCACCTGGGCTGTCCACCATGGTGCTGCCATGTGTAGAATGGGAAAGGAAGCTGGTGGCCTGGAGGGGAGTGGGGTGAAAAGAAGCAGTACCAAGGGTGGCCACCCTGGTCCACTCATAAAAACATAACATCATATATGGAAAGGGGGTGGGTGATTTGGAGGGGAGAAGGGAGAAAAATGTGGTACCAGGAGTGGGCACCCTTGGTCTACTATTATTATAACAATAGCTAGTTAGTTAGCAAGATAGATAGACAGAGAGAGAGAGAGAGAAAGAGAGACAGAGACAGAGACAGAGACAGAGATGGAGAAAGTAGTGAGCCGCTTCACCTGAAGCCAGCAGCGCAACTCCAGCAGCAGCTTCAGAATTCAAGTACATCACACTGTTCTCATACTGAAAACATGGGTGAATGGCTCCTTTCACTAAACTGGGTATCTAGGATTTTCAGGTGCCCAGAAATAATATTTCCAGGCATATTTTCAAAAAACTAACTCTGGAATATAACTAAATGGGTCCTTGTGTTACCTAGATTCAGGTGTTTGTTTTCTGAAAATACATAATTTTTTATAGGTTTTTAACATTTTCTTTATGTAAAAATCAAAAGCAAGAAGATGGCCATATGATGGAAGAATTTTAGCTCATGAAGGAAGACTCTCAGCTCACAGAAGAAGACTCTTCAGTCGTGAGCCAAAAATTCTTCTTTAATACCAAACATATAAATGAAACAGCCTAATGCCTAGAACCAAAATTTCAAATCCTTATAACTTGCGAATGGATTAATATTTTTCCAACAAACCAACATAAGGCACTTTTCTAGAGCAAGCCCCTTCTACTGTGAACATTTTCAGAACAAAATTCCAAACCATCTGGGCTGTAAGTGAGAGCAAAAAAAACAACAAAACCCTGGGTTTTTCCACTTTTTGCCTTATCTGCATCTCAGAATCTGGACATGTGATCATCATGGAACTTGCCAGATGAAGAAACCTTCCCCCCCCCGACCATACCTGAAAAATATACAATTCTTTTTAAGTGGGTTGAAGCTGTTAAGGTGCAAAGTTAAGGGTTTAACTTTAAACACCCCATATAATCCTAAATATAGTGGTGTTACCAAGCCCCTATTATATATATTATGCAATTATACAAAAATGTACTGTAGTTGACAGCTATAGTATGAAAACCTTGATTCTGAGGAATGATCTATTGCCTGACAATTGTCATATTGCTCAGACTTGAAGGCTGAGGACAATACAACTATTGGAAGGCAATAGCACATATCAAGGGGTCAAGGAATTCACACTATAGCCCAAAACATTTTGATCAATAAATGTTTGCAAAACCTTGTAACTTGACTGATAATGAAACATAGTAAAGAAATGCAAGAATGAGAGAACACAATGTTCGATTGCCAGCTAGAGTTGGTCAATAAAGGAATAATGCGTGACAGGGTGGGTGTTATGCTGGAATAACATCCCACCTCGGGTGGTCTGAGAAGGAATATTATCCCAGCATAACACCCACCCTGGAGGGCATTATTCCTATTTTACAATGGTTCGTTAACATTAAAATAAAAAAAAATAAAAAAAACAGTGTTTCCTTTTTATTTTTTAGTGTTCTTTTGTTGTGGAGGGATACTGTTTTAAAAAATAGTCCCTTGTGTTAACGTAGTAGCTGTCATATGGGTGCCCCTACCCCACCCCCACACACACACAGACACGTCTTCGTGGGGTCATGTTTGTAGTTTTCACTTCAGTGAGCAGTGTTTGCCTCTCGTCCCATCACTGATGCTGCCAGCTGAGTGGGTGTCATGCTGGCCTGCATCTGCAATGGCTAAGGTCATCTCCCTCTTCATGTTACAATCTGGCTATCTGCAAAGATTCCTGTATCCTGTCTCATTGTGGAAGCTATCTTCTTTCAGTACAGGTTTTACCCTTACTGGGAGAAAGAAAATGGCAAAAATGCAAGAAGTTAAATCCAGGGTTACGCGTGCACTCAGCAGAGGTAGTCAACCACCAAGCAGGGAACTGCTGTGAAGCCTAAAGTGGTTTCACTTCAGTCATGTGTGTTTTTTAACTGATGTGGGAATGGGTATGGGTGGAGTTTGTGTCAGGGTGGGGTGGACACTGATTCTGAGTATGGTGGGGAGCGCCAATTCCAGTGGGAGGAGCACTGATTTTGAGCTTGGCCAAGACCACTAATTTTCGACTAGAGTGGAACTGCTTAAGTTGCTCCTAGGAATGGCTGTGGAGGGTTCGTGTTTTTAAATTTATTGCAGTCATGAGTATGCTGGCACTAGAGCCAGAATGTGATGCTGGGATAACATCCCAGGTCCAGTTCCAGTTTGACCAGTCAGGGACCAGGATTTTTACTTGCCATCTTATAATAGTTCATAGTACTACTGACCATTTTTCTGAACTATTAACCAGTTTTGAGAAATATTGCCTAGTTGTCAATGCCAAACTAGTCAACTGTTTTAAAACTTACAATGTCCAGTGTCTGGATCTGGGCAAATCCCAGACCAGGATTTTTTCAATGTTTTATAAATACATTCATTTAAAAAAAACTGTTTTAATGCACCAGTAAGGGTTTGACTTAATGCAACAAAAGTGGGGAAATGTGGTGTTAGGATTTACAACCCTAACTCCTACCTCTGAAGCAGAAAATGGATATGACCATGTAAGCAACCTCAGACAGCCATCATCAGGTATGACAAATAACATACAACTCTTTCCAGATGACACAAGTACCATAAACTTGATGTGTTACCTTTGTGGATTTATATCTGTGGTACACACACTGCAAGACATACCCACTCTCTTCTGGCTACAGACAGAACTCCATGATACTGAAATCACAACACTGCTTCTGTGTGCAGAAGCACTGACTGCTGCTACTACAGGTTCAAATCCACAATACTCAAATTACAAAGTTTTTTTTTTTTCTGAAGAAGTGTAGGCACGATGGGGCCAGCAATTCTGTAGCCACAGGTACTTATGCACACAGTAAGACATATACACAGTTCTGGCTGCAGAACTGCAGGCATCTGAGGGGCCTACGTTACTGCAGCTGAATGTGTAGGATTTACACACTGATATCTGGCTGCAGAAGTGCAGGCCCCATTAAATCCATGATAACCAGATTACAACACTACTTCTGTCTGCAGAAGTGCAGTCACCTGTGTGGCCAGTCCTTCTACAGCCAGAGGTACTCATGCATGCTACAAGACATACACAGCTTTTGTAGCCACAGAAACAAGTCCATGAAGGTAGCACGTTAGCATTATTTCATTTGTGAAATCTGGAATTAGTTTTATATTGTTTGTCTACATAATGATTGCTGTTTGTGGTTGCTTGTGTGGTGTTGTCATGTATCCTCATTCACACAGGTCCCATTGAGGCCTGCCCAAACAAATAAAGATGTGCAGGGCTTTCTGGTCCCTTTGCCAAGAGAAGAGTCCATCTGCCTAAGGAAGTGCAGCAATGTATGCAAATAATTTTGTAGGACTATTGGCCACCTCATTGACAAAGCTATTCAACTTGTCACTGAATATGGGGAGGGTGCTGGAAGACTGGAGGAGGGCAGATGTAGTGCCTTTGAACAAGGGAGGAAGTAGGGAGGTGATGGAGAACTATTGCCCTGTCAGCCTCACCTCAATGGTGGGGAAGGTAATGGAGGCACTAATCAAGGAGAAAGTAGTGAACTACATGGAGGAGAATGGCTTGCAGGAAGCAGACAACATGGCTTCATGAAGGGAAAGTCATGCCAGATGAAGATGATTGAGATCTTTGATTGGGGGATTCAGGTGGTCAACCAGGGAGGGGCAGTGGATGTGGCCTATCTGGACATCAGTAAGGCCTTCTACACCATCTCTCACAGAAGGTTGGTAAGCAAGCTGAAAAGTCTAGTTGTGGGTATGAAAATAACAAGGTGCATGGAGGCCTGGTTGGTGGGAAGAAGCTAGAGGGTGGCATTAAATGGGGTGTACTCCAGGATGGGGGGTGAAGAGTGGCGTAACTCAGGAGTCAGTACTGGGACCTCTCCTTTTTAACATTTACATCAGCAATATAGCTGAGGGTCTGAGGACGAGGGTGTGCCTATTTGATAATGATACAAAGATCTGCAATAGGGTGGACATGCCGGGGGAGGGAGGACATGAGACAGGACCTGAAGATGCTCAAAGAGTGCTCAGAGACATGGCAACTAAAATTTAATGCCAAAAAGTGCACTGTGATGCACATAGGGAGTAGGAACACATGAGCAGGATACACCCTAGGAGGGGAGGCAATCAAAGTAACAGAACAAGAGAGGGATTAGGAGATTATAGTCTCATCCAATCTTAAAGCAGAGAACCAATGTAGCAGGGCAGTGGGAAAGGCCAATGGAATGTTGGCATGCATTGGCAGGGGCATTACTAGTAGAAGGAGGGAGGTAATGATGCCCCTCTACAAAGCCATGGTGAGGCCGCATCAGGAGTGTGGGGACCAGTTCTGGAGACCACACCTTTGCAAGGACATAGATGGGATGGAGAGGGTTCAGAGAAGGGCAACCAAGATGGTGCAGGGTACGCAAAGGAAGACATATAGCAGAGGTGTAAGAAGCTGGATCTGTACACGCCAAAGACTAGAAGGGAAATGGGAGATATGACTGAAACTTTTAAATACATGAAGGGGCACAACAAAGTAAGTGAAGAGTGTTTACTTAAGAAGATGAAGGGGGCCAAAACTAGAGGGCATAGCCTCAGACTGCAGGAAGGAAGGAAGATACAGAGGCAATGTGAGAGGGTGATTCTTCACAGAGAGGGTGGTAGAGGCCTGGAACAGACTACCAGAAGAGGTAGTGGGGGCTGAATCGGTGGAGGGATTCAAGAGGGCATGTGACAGACATATGGGGCTGAGTAGTGGGGGGATGGTGGGGGCTGGCAGAAGGGCAGAAGAGTAGGGGGGAAGGGCAAACTAGATGAGCCAATGTGGTCATTTTCTGCTGTAAAGCTTTTATGATCCTATGATCTAGTGGGCTGTGGAAGCACAGGGCCCTCTGAACTTTGTGGCTTCCATATGGCTACAAATACAGATGCACAGGGCATAGAGTTCATCTGTCAGCCAAAGCACAGAGCCTTCTGGCAGCCATGGGTACAGAAGTGCAGGAAGATTTCCCTTCACTATATAGAACTTGGGCCCATGAGGTCAACCCTGCACCTTCCCTTTTCAGATTGGGAGTAGTGTCATATGGCAGCTCCATCTCCCCAGCTTTGGCCCATCCATCTGGTTAATTGAGCTAGCCCCTGAACTCAGCTCATAGAAACATGATTACAAACCACAACCCACAGGGCCAAAGACTGGCCCTGCACACAATGTTTCTTAATATTTTTTTATATATATTTTGACCTCAAGTTTTCAACACAGTTGTTCTATGACTCCTCCTTATAAACATGGCATGTGATGTTTATAGAATACTGTCTTAAACTTCATGTCAAGCCACAAGTGTGAAACACATTTGGACCAGGATTTGAAAAATGACACCTCCTACATTCTTGAGTAGAGATGCAGCAAAGTTTTAATTTGCTGGTAAAGTTAAGGTGAAGTTGCCAAATTCTCCACTGCAGATAATTTCACAAAGTTTTACAATTTAATATGCAGCCAAAAGACCCTGTGCCACACCATCCCCATCCCCATGTTACCACCAACACAGGCTGCATCCACTCATCAATCTCAGTCAGGAGCAAATTTGACATTTTCTGACCTGTGTCTCTTATCCAGTTACACTTTTCACTGCCAGTATGGTAGCCAGAGTGCTACCACTGCAACTGGGTTTAAAATAATTTCTCCCCAGACAGAGTCAAATACTATCGCAGGTACCTGTGCCCAATGTGCTGTAATGCACTGAAAGGCTGTTGTGCACTGGTCCACATATCCATTCTGGGGTTCCATTATCCAGATCAGGCTCAGTGCCACTACCACCACCCGCAGTCAAGGGGATGCCAGCAACCTCCTTCTTGACCACTGTTCCTGAGACAGAGATTTTACTACTTCTCAGACTGATCATTTTGTTGCTGCCTCCCACAGCACCCACCAGCATGGATGGCACAGATATGGCAGAAAACAATTTGGGAACTCAAACATCCCCACCCCACTTCCACCAACTACTCCTTTTGTGTTTTTTAGGCATTACTCAGCAAACTATTGCCACATTTATCTAAAGCTCAGTATGGTTGTAGTCGAAGAACAGATACATATTTGGTGCATTCTGGATGATTATTGAACTTAAACTGGATTTGGCACTATGGTGAAATTGAAATGTAATTTTGGGGTTCGTTTGTGTATCCCATGAATTTGTCTGGGGGTATTATGTGTTAGTTTTGTAGTACTCATTGAGACCATTTTTATAAATAGATCGTCCAGACTGATGGAATAATGGCTTGTTAAAGTTGCAATGTTATTCTATGGGAATTTTCACTTTTTAATTTGTATGTGTTTTATATGTCTATTTTCAACTGATATTTTTTAGGGACTTAGTCTTGTAGTACTCACTGAGACTTTTTTCTATAAAGATTGCCCCTTGGCTCCAAAGATTGATGGAGTTAAGACTTATTAAAGTTGAGTTGCAATTTTATCCCATGAGAACTTTCATTTTCGAATTTTTATGTTTTTGTATGTCTGTTTTCAGTTGCTTTTTATTTATTTATTTGAAAAGTTTCACCAGGAAAGACATCACTAGCTTCAAAGAGCCTGTTTCCAGAAGCATCCTGGGGGGAAGGGAGAATGGGATACATTATACATAGCAAGTACAGAGTAACATGAATTTAAGTAGTGTAACAAAATTGTGTAAAATACAGTACAGTTGAACAATAATAGGGTATAACAATACTAAATATAAATGAAACTATTTTCTTAAGGACTAAGATGTAGTACCCACTGACACTTTTTTTATATACAGATTGTCCCTTAACTCCAAAGACTGGAAGAATTATGGCTCTTTAAAGTTGTAATGTTATCCTACGGGAATTTTCATTTTTTCATTTTTATGTTTTTTATATGCCTATTTTCAGTTGGTATTTCGAAGGGACTTCGTCTTGTAGTACTCATACATACTCTAAGTTGTTATGTTTTTTTATACGTCTATATTCAGTAAGTATTTCTAAGGCACGTGCTCTTGTAATAATCATACATACCTTAAGCTGTTTCTTCTGTGATCTTTGCCACGTGTGTGGTATTTTCCATCTGTAACCCTAGTGACCACAGTGTGGTCACCTGCAACTTATGCAATAAATGCGTCCACTCGGGCAAGCAGGGGACCAACATTGGTACTGGGGGCCAGTGGACCTATCTCATGGCAAATCACTGGCCTGAGTGGGAGAAAAAGCAGAGGGAAGCAGTGAGTGGGGGAGGCAGCCTGTCCATGCTGGAAGTGATTTGTGAAGAATGCAAGTGAAGTTCCCATGTCATGCTGGAGTGGTTGGCACATCCTGTGGATGTGGCAGTACCTTCTGTTAATGTTCAAGCTCCTCCTGAACCAGCAGCAACAGCAGTACCTACACTGTAATCAGTTTTTTTTTCTTTTTTACACAAACAATACATGACAGGGATTTCAGAGACTAAGAGGACACATGCAGGATGCAATATATTAGGTAATCATCACAACATTAATATGCACACAAACAAAGCTAGCTTCTATCAATAAATAACAAGCATTTGTCAATGCCGAATGTTTGCTTGCTGGCATTGGCATTGGTAGTGTAGAAGGTACAGAGCTGCATAATAGGAATGGCAGTGAAGTATTGAACTGAAGCCAACCCCACCACCACCTTGCAGAGAGTGACAGGCATTGGGGTGTGCCTTTGGGTCGTCGGACATAACGACCATGCCATTTCACCACACCCTACCCTGCAGACACTGACAAGTGTCATGGTGTGCCTTGGGGTCTTTGGCCCTGATGCAGACCCCATTCCATCAGGAAATGTGGTGAGATGGGTGCGGTATAGGAGAATGGGGTGAAGTTTGGGCCCGAAGACTCCGAAGCACACCTTGATGCCTCTCACTGGCTGCAGGGTGTGGGTGGGGGTGGAATGGTATGAGCATGACAGGCAAGAATCCTAAGTCACACCCCTGGTGCCTGTCATACTCTACAGGGTGGGGTGTTATGGTTGGAAACCCTAACGCCTTATGCATTCATTGGTATTTTCACTCCAAATTTTCAACATGGTTTTTTTGTGACCTCCACCTCATGAACAGTGGCAATATCAGTTTGTTAGCCGAAAACTGCGCTTGCACAGCGACTATGGCATTTGGCACCACAGGTGCAAAAACACATTCCGAACAGGATGTGAAAAATGGCAGTGGTACTGTTCATGGGGAGGTGTAAAAAATGGCAATGTTGAAAATCTGCTGTGAAAATCTTAAAAAAACTGGTGAAGTCACGTGGCATAGAAATTGTGCAACACACACCTGCGTAATGTAACTAGTTTGGGGATTTTTATAGCAGATTGTTAACACAGGCATTTTGGGACCTCCGATCATGAACAGTGTCAGTGTGATTTTCTTTATCTGTCCCGAACAATGATTTCCCACAGCGACCTCGCATCTGTGCACTGAAATTGTGAAAACACATTTCGGCCATGTTGTGGAAAATGACAGCTGTACTGTTCATAAGGAGGTGTGGAAAATGCCACAGGTGAAAATCTGGACTGAAAATATTACAAATTCATGAACTTACGAGGGTGCATGGAAACTCGCATTGCTCACTCATAAACACAGTCATTTTATGGAGTTTTGTCACCAAATTTTCAACATAGCCATTTTAAGACCTCTGCTCATGACCAGTGTCACTGTGATTTTCTTAATCTAACCTAAACATTGTTTTCGCACACCGACTGTACCATTGATGCGTTACATGTGCTGAAACACATTTTGGGTGAGATGTGAAAATGAGTAGCTGCACTGCTCTATAAGGAAGTGCGGTTAAATGGCACTGTTGAAAATCTGGTGTGCAAATATTACAAATTCACAAACTTGCCAGTGTGCGTAGGAACTGTGCAATGTGCGCTCCTAAAACAGTCATTTTTGGGAATTTTTTCACCAAATTTTCAACATAGCCATTTTAACACCTCTGCTCATGACCAGTGTTACTGTGATTTTCTTAACTTGTCCCATACATTGATTTCGCACACCGATTGTGCCATTGTGCGCTACATGGGCAGAAACACATTGTGGGTGAGATGTAAAAAATGACAACTATACTGCTCATAAGGAGGAGTGGTAAAATGGCAATGTTGAAAATCTGAGAGAAAATATTGAAAATTTGTGAACTTACGAGCAGTATAGGAACCTGCAATGCACACTGGAAACAGTCATTTTTAGGAATTTTTACCAAATTTTCAACATAGCCATTTTAAGACTTCTGCTCATGAACAGTGTCACTGTGATTTTCTTAATGTGTCCCGTACATTGATTTCACACACCAACTGCGCCATTGTGCACTGCATGGGCGGAAACACATTTTGGGTGAGATGTGAAAAATGACAGCTGTACTGCTCATAAGGAGGTGTGGTAAAATGGAAATGTTGAAAATCTGGAGTGAAAATATTGAAATTTCGCAAACTTACGAGCGTGCATAGGAACTGCGCAACACACACTCGTAAAACAGTCATTTTTTAAGAATTTTTTCACCAAATTTTCAACATAGCCATTTTAAGACCTTTGCTCATGAACAGTGTCACTGTGATTTTCTTAATTTGTCCTGTACCTTGATTTTGCGCACCGACTGCGCCATTGTGCACTATATGGGCGGAAACACATTTTGGGTGAGATGTGAAAAATGACAGCTGTACTGCTCATAAGAAGGTGTGGTAAAATGGCAATGTTGAAAATCTGGAGTGAAAATATTGAAAATTCGTGAACTTACGAGCGTGCATAGGAACTGCGCAACGCAAGCTCGTAAAACAGTTAATTTTAGGAATTTTTCCACCAAATTTTCAAAATAGGCTTTTTGAAAGCCCACCTTATGAACACTGGCAGTGTTGTTTTGTTAATCATTCCAGAAAGGTGATTTCACACAGTGGCTACAAAATCACCTTTCGGGCCTGAGTAATGCCATGACAGTGACAGCATTCATGTGAAGGGGTCCCAAAAACCCCATGTTGAAAATTTGGTGCAAAAATTCCCAAAAATGCCTGAGATATGCAATAAAGTTGAAAAATCCCTATCTATTCCATTATACAGCTTACCGGCATTTCCTCAATTCGCGGTCAGCTTTGAAGAGTGTAAACGTGTTCCGGGCCACCGAAGATCATCGCACAAGCCCGGAGGTAAGTGGGGTGGGGGTGTGGGGAGGCAGGGTGCACAGTGGGTGGGTGCGGGTTGTGGGATGGGGGCAGGGAGAAGCGCCGAGGGACAGTTTTTTATTTGCAGGTGTATTCTTTCTTTATTGAGACGATGAGGGACATTTGCCACACTGGGGTGGGCTCCCAGCATGGCAGCTGAAAGGCTGCTCAGGGGGACTGGAGCCGGCGGGGGATTGGGCACCCCCGTCAGCTATAACACATTTTGCCATGCTGGGGTGGGCTCCCAGCGTGGCACCTGGATGCTTGGGGGGGAGAGACAGTGGATCCAATGGGGATTGGGCACCCCATTGGCGACAGCATGGGGAGAGACAGTGGAGCTGACGAGGATTAGGCACCCCTGTCGCCATAACCTATTTTGCCACGCTGGGTGGGCCCCAGCGTGGCACCTGGATGCTTGGGAATGCAGCCAACGGGGATTGGGCACCCCGCCGCCATACAGTGTGGGGAGGAGGAAGGCACATGAGCACGCAGTGTGCGTGCATGCGCATGACGGTGTGTGTGTGGGGAGAGCTCTGCTCACTCAAGTGGAGCTCTCCCTTTCAATTGTATGCCATTGCATTTTCAGCTGTCATAGACAGCTGGAGCAGTGATTGGCACTCTGCGACCATGCCTGCAAACACACTGACTGAATTGGAAGAGGCTGACACACTTCTGGAAAACTCGTATGATGGCACTATGTTTCTTGCACATGCGTGCAAGCAAACATAAAAATGAAATCAAAAGATACTCAAACTATAGTGACAAAAATAATACAGTAAAACACATCTGACTGTTCCTCAGAACTAAAAGAACACAACACAGAAATTAGGAAAAAATTCATACAAAACACTGACTACAACAGTGCCGCCTGCTAAAATAGAAAAGGCTGCCTAGCTTGCCTTTCTTTTGCTGGAAGTTGCTGCAGATACAGCACTGCCTCACTACACAAAATAGAGCAAACAAAACTACAACTTTAAACTAACTAAATCACAAATACCAGAAATAATTGGTGATCTAGCGGCACAAAGCACAATAGAAACTTAATGGGTGATTTGTTGGAAAAAGATTTTTAGGAATAAAGATACAGAGCACACTGAACACCAGCTCTCTCTTCCTCACACAGCACTGAATTCAGCCTACACATTGCAATACAGCTCATTGCAGCACCATTTTACCTCTAATCCCATGAACCCTGGCAAACTTCACCTTAGAGCCACAATTCACAAGCAAAGTTCACATTTTCCCCATTTGTAAGTTCTCCTTTAAAGGAGAACTTTGTGAATTCGGTAAAATTTGTAAATTTCTCTATGATGTGAAGTTTTGGACTTCACCCACCACTGTTCTTGAGGTGATGTAACAAAAAAAAAGGAGAAAAGGGTGGATTTTATTTATTTATTTTATTTTTGTTAGGCAACTGAGTACACATGTTTAGGAACAAGCTAGGAGAGTACATTGCACAAGGAAACAGCAGGTCAAAAGTGCAAGTACATTAAGTCAAGCAAGATACAAGTATATTTAATCAAACAAGATGCAAACATGGAAAGCTAACAGTTCCAGGGTGTGGGTGTGCAAAGTTAGGAATATTGCAAGGTGACAATTTATTAGAGTAATGAACATTTAAGATATGTCAAGTGCAAAAATATAAAGCAAAGAACAGTATAACATCAACATAAAACAAGAAGACAATTAGTTAGGTAATAAAGCTGGGTGTGATACAGACATTCTGAAGGTGCGAGAATCAGACCATGCAATTACCAATCAGCTATGATCAGGGGGATTGGAAACAGTTGCAAGTCATGGATTGAGCGTGGCATGATTGAAGGTGACTTTGGAAGAGAAGGTGGTGGTGGAACAGAGTATAGTTAGGGGGACAGAGTTCCAGTTCTTGGGAGCAAATTAAGAGAGTGCCTACTCACCCATTGTGGTTGAACATTTGGGTATGGTGAGCAAGGTAGAGTCCTGGGACCTAAGGGAGTAGATGGAGCAGGAGCTGGGAAGTAGTGGGATGTGTGTGTGACTGGGGAGTGAGCCTGCAGTTGCTAGTGAATTAAACAACCAAGGGCATAGGTTCAGAAAGGGGAGGGGGATGGCCACCTAAGGAGGTATAGGGAGAGCAGTGGTGCATGAATTGTGGAAATGAGCGTGAAGAGCCACAGATATTGTTATAGGTGATGTCCCACCTGTGCAAAGCTGGTGAAGGGGCATTTGTGAAGAGTAGTGATCCATATTGTGGACAGGGAAGGAAAACACTCTGGGCAATGGCCAAGCGGGCATTGGGGATAAGAAAGAGGAAGTCCCTTCCCAGTGTCCAGGGGTCATGGTGGAAAAAATGGGTAGGTGACCCAAATCAGAAACTTCCCAGGAATCACAGCATTTTAATTGAATAAGATGGTCTTGCCTCACCTACAGGAATGCACACAGTGGGGGGGGGGGGATTATTCTTCTTGGTCCACTGGATAACCAAAGGCAGGCTGGAGCACTTCCAGGCCAGGGCCAGGTTGACAGATGCTATTTTGTTTTTCTTCTTTGGAGGCAGCAAGCACAGTTAAGCAGCAAAAATAGTCTCAGCACAGCAGTGTGAAAATAATAAAACCAAATTTACTGAGTTATTAAAATTAATAATGTGCACAGCTCCATGGATCGAAGGGTCAGACAGGTCAATAGCCACATAAGCAGAGACTGAATGTAGCACAAGGTTGAAGGTACCAAAAGGCCGAATTGGGCTGGGAACAAGCTCCACTCAGCTACCTAGAACCAGAACAAGCTCAGAGTGATAAATGGTGCTGGTGCCTACTCATTCTGGGGGAGTGACTTACTCCTCCTGGAATACCTCAAATGGGAAAATGACCTATTCAACCGCAGCCGACCTGAAACCTTGCTAAAGTTCAAAACACATCCCAAACCTCCTTCCCAGGAAAGGTTGCAATGATGAATAGCAGCAAACAACATGGCTCCCTAACTACAGTTCCACCATCCTGCACTTTTGGGCCTAGATCTGTACCTGCCTCAGACACAGGCACGCCAGGTCCAATAACGCGAGATCCCCGCAGGCCACCAAAATTTACACCTGCAGTGTGCCACATTGGGTAATGGCTTTCTCTGCATTGCCGCTACCAAGGAGACCCTGTCACAGCCCTGCCACCCCTGTAACAGCCCCACTGCAAACTCTCTCTCTAAAATGGGAACCAAGACTCCAATCCCACTCGGTGCACAAGGTGGGGATTACCTCCATTTCTCCTGTCCATGACCACCACTACAAATACGGGGACCATGCTCCCACATAGAATAGAAACATAGAAACATAGAATTTGATGGCAGATAAGGACCGCTTGGCCCACCTAGTCTTCCCATTTCCCTACCTAAAGGATAAGCTGCAGATCCTAGTTAACCAACAGCCTACTTCCTCCTACCCCCCACTAGAATTGCCTTATGCCTGTCCCATGCATTCTTGAATTCCCCCACTGCTTTTGACTCTACGACTTCCTCAGGAAGGCCTTTCCATGCATCTACAACCCTCTCTGTGAAGAAATACTTCCTCACATTACCTCTGAGCCATCCTCCCTCTATCTTCAGATTGTGCCCCCTTGTTCTTGCAAATCTCTTTTTCTGAAAGATGCTACCCTCTTGGACTTTGTTGATTTCCTTGATGTGTTTGAAAGTTTCAGTCATGTCCCCCCCCCCCTTCCTTGAGGCTATACATCTTAAGCTCTTTTAGTCTTTCTTCATATGTCTTCTGGTGCAGACCCTGCACCATTTTGGTTGCCCTCCTCTGGACAGCCTCCACCCTGTCTATGTCTTTGTGGAGATGGGTCTCCAGAACTATACACAGTACTTCAGATGTGGTCTTACCAACTGTCTGTACAGAGGGCCAGCAACTTCCTGTTTTCTTCTGGTGATGCCTCTCCCTATGCATCCCAGTATCCCTCCAGCCCTCCTTACTGCCTTCTCACATTTCTGTCCCACCTTTAGGTCATCTGATATGACTACTCCCCGGTCCCTTTCCATTTTTGTTGTTGTCAGTATCTCACCCCCCATTGTGTACTCTTCCCCTGGGTTTTTGTTTCCCAGATGCATTACTTTGCACTTCTTTGCAATGAATCTAAGTTGCCATACATTTGACCATTCCTCCAACCTTGCCTAGTCCTGTTTCATCCTTTCCAGACCACCTTGCGTATCAACCCTGTTGCAGATCTTTGTGCCATCTGCAAAGAGACATACTTTCCCTTCTAGTCCCTCTGCAATGTGACTTATAAAGACATTAAAAAGGACTGGCCCCAGTACTGAACCCTGCGGTACCCCACTTGTAACCCCCCTTACTTCACTGTGGACTCCATTTACTATTACCCACTGTGTCCTGTTGTTCAGCCAGTGTTTTGCCCAGGCTACCACCCTGGGACCCACTCCCAGGCTGGCTAATTTGTTTATTAATCTTCTGTGCAGGACTGTGTCAAATGCCTTGCTAAAGTCTAGGTTGACCATGTCCACAGCCCCTCCCTGATCTACTACTTTGGTCACCCAGTCAAAGAAATCAATTAGATCTGTCTTACATGACCTTCCTGCTGTGAATCCATGCTGCCTTGGGTCCTGTGCCCCACTGGCCTCTAGGTACTCAACAATTCTTTCCTTCAGAAGTGATTCCATCATTGTCCCTACCACTGAGGTCAAACTGACAGCTCTGTAGTTTCCTGCCTCTGTCTTGCTCCCACTTTTGTGAAAGGGAATTACATATTCCCTCCTCCAGTCCTCAGGTACCACACCATCCTCCCATGATTTATTAAAAAGGGCAGTCAGTGGTGTTACTAGTTCTCCCCTTAGTTCTTTTAGAATTCTGGGGTGAATCCCATCAGGCTCCATTGCTTTAGCCACCTTCAGTTTTAAGAGTTCTTTCAGAACCCTTTCTTCTGTGAAAGGACTAATATCAACCCCTATCCAGAGTGCTTCCATTGACTGGATTAGGTATCTCCCCTTGCTTTTCCATTGTGAATACTGAGCAGAAGTATTCATTCAGTATCCCTGCTTTTTCACTGTCGCTGTATGCCCAACCACTTTCCTCTTTATTCAGCCTCAGTATCCCTGCCTTAGTCTTTCTTTGCTCCCTAATTTACCTATAGAAGGTTTTATCCCCCTTCTTAACTGAGTTGGCTATCTTTTCTTTGGTTTGGGCCTTTGATATTCTGACTGCCTTCCCTGCTTCCTTCTGCTTTGACTTGTACAGTTCTCTGTCCTTCTCCTTCTGTGTTTCCTTATACTCCCCGAATGCTATCTTTTTCTCCCTTACCTTTCTGGCCACTTCTTTTGAGAAGTCGCATTGCTCCTACAACTTCCCCCCAAGGACCTGGATGCATAACCAACACCAAAACAGGATGACTGCATCTCCCAGGCTGGGGGTTTGAAACCCCTGCCCATTTGCTTTAGCTAGAAACCCACTGGCCTCTCCCTGAACCACTCCCAGAAAACCCATTTTAAAGGGTAGGGGCATAAAGAAATGCCTTCATTAGTTGGACCTAGACTGCCCATCAAACCAGACTGAACAGAGGGAGAAGAGGTAACTTTAGTAAGGCCCCCCCCCAAGAGGGTAGCTTACACAAGCCCCACCCCATTAAATTCAATTTCTTCCTGGAAATTGGGCAACTGGCCTTCTATGAGAGAACCACAACTGAATGGGTATGCACACTCCCCTCCTGAACAGAAATCCCATGGCACTCCAGTGACCACAACCCCAGGGCCTACCCCAAAATACTACATGGAGCCAGTGCTGATCAAATGGTACAAACAGGATTTCAGACCTAATAAAACAACAGTGCCAGACTGTTAATTACTGAAAATTAAACAACTGTAATAATTTCTTGCCTATTGTCAGTCTTGTCCCAAGGGAAGGGGATACAGATGGATGCCAACTGAAATTGAACAAGATTTTAAGCTGTTGGTGGTATTTTTAGTGAATGGGTGAAATTTGACCAGGACATTAGGGAAATTCCCCTACTC
The DNA here is from genome assembly GCA_016271365.2 of Neoceratodus forsteri. Taxonomy (NCBI): domain Eukaryota; kingdom Metazoa; phylum Chordata; order Ceratodontiformes; family Ceratodontidae; genus Neoceratodus; species Neoceratodus forsteri. The sequence goes on along the minus strand of CM057449.1, from coordinate 941,115,004 downwards.
TCTACCAGGAAGCTTGTCTGTCTGGGAGAGCTGGAGGAGCCCACTTCGATACAGAACAGCACTGAGGAAGGACACACCTCAGTAGAGGTGCAGGAGCATACTGACAGGGATCAACAAACACCGGAGATGACTATGGTCGATCCCCCCCAAGCAGAACCATTGAGGGGAGAGCAGAATGCGATGTCAGAGATCCTGGTGTACTCTAACATAAGCGAGGAAGAGTTGCTTGAGCAGGAATTACTGAAAAAGAAACAACAAATCTTTGTCATGATACATGAAGCTGAACAGGAATTTCAGATGTCTAAATCTATGCTTGAGGCTGAAAAAAAAATGGAATTGTTCCCAAATGAGCACACAGCTCATAGCAGGTAAAAAACTTCACTTTCTTTCTACTGATCATAATGGTTTGACCTCTTGCTAGGATCAGGAGATGAATGTCCCCCCAAGCCTACCTGATGGTCTCTCTTCTGAACCAGTATGGGTGCCCGGTATGGCTTTGCAGCAGGTGGGATGGCTCTTCTCTCAGGGTCACTGGATTCCTGACCCTGCTATCCCAATTCTGGGTTTGGTGCCACATAGTAACCAGCCTAAGGCAGTAGAATTAGACTACTTTAATCCAGGGACCAAGCACCTCAGATCAAACCAACTCCCCTGGACAGACTCCAACAAAGATTCAGGGCTCACATCCTGTAATATTGTTACATAGGACATTCATGCAGCAGAACTCTGGAGAAGATGAGGCTCACACAGTTATTTTGCCAACTAATGGGGAGGCCACAGAGACCATGGTGCCTCCAAACACAGAACAAAACACTGGAGAAGATGTTGATTCCAAAGGGAAAAATTTTGAGGTGACATCTGAAGGTATGCCATCCTCTAGGTCTGGGGAACAGGAAGATTCATTGGGGGTTTGAGAAGAGCCCATTTCTGAGAATTTACAACCTGAGTTTGTAACTCTAACTAAAGCTAGTTATGCTAGTTTGTTTAAGAAACCAGTGGAAGCTGCAAAAAGAAGATTTGTAGTCCAGTTGCGATATAGAGGGGATACAGATTCACTACTGGATAGACATGTGGGGAAGGCCTTAATCTGCGATTCACTCTGGTTTACTCCTGCAGAAGTCTACACCTTTATCCATACACCACGGGATTACAATTTTGAAGTTAGTTTTTGTGCTAGCCCCCTACTTGATAAATTTTGGAGACTCTATGCAGAAGTTAAAAATGCCCCACTCTGGCAAGACTATATTGCGATACCCATCACAAGACTCTCCATTAAAACAGTTACCATCCTATTCAGGAATGAGTATGTCTGTATTAATGATATAATTTTTTTGTTAGAGAAATGATGTGATATCCAGGGTAATCTCACTCCTATTATGATGACAATGGGTTCTAGACTGGGGGCTGGATGTTTAGGATAGAACTTCAACAAATGGAAGCTGGTATTTGACATTTACCCAACTGTTTTTTTTCTTGGATGGGACAGAGGTATTCTGTTTTACCAAGAACAGCCTAATAAATGTGGTTCTTTGTCTCACCGAAACACAGATTGTACTGCAATGAAATGTTTTCAGTTTGGGGGATTGGGCAATACAGCACGTTTTTGCACTGTCCCCTGGTTTGTAACCTTTGTGGGGATGACAAACATGATTTTGGTTCATGCCCATGGGCAGCCCATAACTCTGAGGAGACTGCTGAACAGAACTTCTATCTACATAAAGCAAAGAAACCTTTTCGAGCTACAAGAACTTCCCTGCCCCACCTACAAGACCAACTCCACAGACTCAGTCTGACATCCAGGACCCCCCTTTTGAGAATGATATCTTGATGGTTGTATCTGATCCCTTTCCAGCATTCCAACCTAAGCATCCAATCTCAGATACAGAAGTTGTAATGCCACCACCCCCACCCCTATACGGCAGACCTGCTGGACCAGAAGCCCTTTCATGAGGTACCTATTAAGCACAAGAAACCCCCTGAGTGCTCACATGACAACCCCTCTGCAGAGGAACTGCCTTTATCAAATAGATACAGTGCCTTACTAACCTGGGGTGAAAACTGGAAGAAGCAGATTCTGATACCTCTGCCCAGTCTGTTAGTGATTCTGTTGGTCTTCCTCCCCCCACCACCTAACAAGGATAAACCTCCTAGACTGAAAAGAGTCACTTGATCTAAATGTGAAAACTACTAGAAAACTCATCTCATTAATCATCTATTCCTTTTCGGATTGCCTGTTTAAATATGAACAGCATAAAATCTGATTTCAAAAGATTAACTACTTTCTCTTTGTTACAGGGGTATAGCTAAGATTTTTTTTTTGTTTTTTATTTTTTTTTACAGGACACCAGGCTGCATTTGATTGTGGATATTTCCATGGTACAAAGGGACTGGCTGCTAGGTGACTCTCATTGGTCTATAGGTGAGGACCAATGTAATGGCCTGTGTATCTGTTTTACAACTCCCAATATCCAGGTACATAAATTGGTAGATATCTGCCAGGGTAGAGCACTATTGTTAGACACTGGCTTTGAAGGACAGTCTTATACACTGATAAATGTCTATTGCCCCCAGACTAAAGCACTTCGAGTAGACCTTCTGAAACAAATCCAACCATATCTGTACACAAAACGTCAAGTATTATTGGACGAAAATTTTAATATTAGTTTATTGAAATCTGATAAAATCTCAATCAGGACTAAAACTTATAGTGGCATGCTTTTTCTTAGAACTATGGTTCAAGCAGCATCTTTGACAGATGCACAAGCTTTTCTTAACAAACACCCAGCCCATACCTTTTTCAAAGGTCCCCTGTCTACACATATAGACTACTGGTTTACATCAAAACATCTTTCTCTATTCCAAAACTGATACTGCCCCAATAGAATCCTCTGATCATGCATTCATAGGCATTTGTGTCTCCTCATTCTCTCCCAGAGTTAGTGGTAGAGGGATGTGGTGACTTAATACAGGGTTATTAGAAAATCCACAGGTAATTCAGGATCTAAACACTGTCCTAGAGGACAGAAAGTATGTTCTTTTCCTTTGTGACTCGATTACACAATGGCGGACAGATACTAAACTGGCTATTACTGGTCTTTTACAGTCTCTTTCTTTACAAATGAATATTGATAACACTAATGATTATAACTAGTTGAGAGCAGTTTTTTTAGACTTACTCTCACAGCAATTGGACCATGAGACTGATCTCTCACTACCACTATCAGAGGTCAAGGACAAATTGATGACATTACAGTATAATAGATGGAAGTCCTTGGAATTAGAGCAAAAGTTTGGCACACAAGGGAAACAAAACCAGACTAATCCACTTGATGAGTGTGGGACTAGGTTGCATAGAAGTAAGATCATAACTATAATAAATGATCAAGGCACTGAACTTAGAGTTAATCAATCTATTCTTATAGAAATGGAACATTTTATAGCTAGGCAGAATAGCCCTTTAGAATTGGTAGAACCAGAGCTGGAGCAAATTCTGAAAGCAATGGATGTACCTCAATTATCTTCTCTTCAGCAACAAATATTAATATCGCCAGTGCATTTAAAGGAGCTTGGTACAGTTATTTCTAACTTGAACAAAAAAATAGCCCCTGGATCAGATGGTTTGCAGGGAGAATTGTATCAAGTATTATTTCAACTGATTCCCCATGAACTTTTACTAGTTTTTTAGAATTTTTTTGGAAATGATTCAGATAACAGAACAAATGTCTGAGGGCCTCCTAACATTTCCATAGAAAAAGCAGATAAAAAGTATTTAAGAAACTGGAGACAAATAACTCTCCTTAATGTGGATTTTAAAATCCTAGTTAAACTCTTGAGTTTGAGATTAACTACTGTGCCAGGAGATATCGTGCATGATTCTCAGCTGTGTTCCATCCCAGGTCATACCATTTCAGATGCACTACTACTTCTTAAGGAAATTATGCACCAAGGGGTTCTTTCAGGTACCACAGGTTATCTAATCAATCTGAATCAGTCAAAAGCTTTCAATAGAATCCAGCATGACTATTTATGGCTCTGGAAGAGGAACAGTGGTTTCTCTGGAAGTGGAATCTATTACAGCAGGAGTTGTTGCACAGAGGAGCTGCAAATCAAACTGACTGCCTGGTCCATGGGGAAAATGATTTGGGCTGCAGCAGTCTGAGACAAGGAATGGTGAAGGAGACCAGGACAGAAAAAACAGCAATATCTAGCTGTCCAGAGCCCTAGGTACCTGAGGGGAGTGTTGCAGTGGTTCTGGATTGGGAATGGGGAAGAAAGAAAGGATAATGGAAAAACTGGAATAGAAATAGAGATGGGGTGACAAGGGGAGAGTCAAAGAAGGATTCACAGACAGAAACACAGCCTGCATGGGTCTCAGTAACTACTGATGGACTGTTAGAATCTATCATCCTAGAGAAAAAAAGTATTCACTTTTCATAGATGTGGTTCCAGGAAGGTCAGGAAAAAAACTGTGGCAAAAGTTGGAAGAAGTAAAATGGGAAAAAAAGGAAAGCTTACAGTGTGCTCTGGGCCACAGGTTCAGAATGTTGCATATTTTGCAGATTCAGCAGTAGTAATTGCTTCAGACAGCTGTGGATGGGTGCAAGAAGCACTGCAGAAAGCAGGATGGGTTAGAAAGTTAGATGGAACTGGATGGGATGCTAACCTCCCCTCTGCACGGGGGGGGGGCAGTGACAAATCCTCACTAAGGGACACCGAGATAGCTTCATCCTCAGGAATGCCTCGGGAAGGTTCCCAGATTAAGCCAGGGAAATGAACTGGGAGTAAGAAGGTACATATATCCTCTGGGGAAGATGCCAGTACAGATATACTTCAAAAAATACAAAACTTAGAAGGGGATATCAGGAGGGAGGAGGTGGTGTGCTCAGGAGAACAACCTGATGATGAGTCAGTTATCAGTGAAGGCTCTATAACAAAACTAAGTGCGAATATTGCATCTCAGCCTACTTTACTGGAAAATGCAGGCATAAGGCAAGGGGAAGCAATAGGCCAATCAGTATGGAATACAAATGTAAGGGAATGTTTGTTTCCAGAAACTGTTACGATGGCATCAGAACCAGCAGCAAGGAGAAATGCAGGGTGCCTCAAGTACAGAGACAATATGGAAGACACCCCAGACAGGTTGTTTGTGGGGAGAGCTTTATTAAAAAATAGTATGAAGTAATATTCTTATGAAATCTATGCACTGATTCATATGCCGGGTGATACTGCTAATGACATTAGTTTTAAACATCCTGCAGGTCTAGAAAGATTCTGGAAACAGTAACAGCTGCTTAAGAACACTGCCATTTGGAAACCCTTTTTAGGCCATTCCCCTTACAAAGCCAGCATACAAGAAAAATAACAGTCTTGTTTCAAAATGAGGAGGTAAATGTTGTTGGCATTAAATATTGGTTAAAACAACATTGTACAGTTAATGGTTACCCTGAACCAATATTGGATGATGAATACCTCTGGACTGGGGGCTGGAGGTATAAAGTCACTTTGAAGCAAGTAAATGGGGGCATACAGCATCTCCTGAATTGCTTTTCTCTGGGGAGAGACAGAGGGGTGATCTTTTATGCGAGTCAGCCCCACACTTGTTCCAAGTGTGGGGTAGTGGATCACTTAAGTAACATCTGTGAAAAGCAAAAATGTGGATTTTGCAGAGAGGTGGGGCACATAAGTGCACAATGTGCACAACCTATGAAATGCAATCTTTGTGAAGAGCTAGGACATACGTTCAGAACTTGTGTATGGGCTTCCCATAATAGCTCAGACAAGCCACTTTGAGGAGAACAAGATGTGTATGTAGCTGCAGCCCAAAATGAAAGAATGAAATTTGAAGAACTACTGAATGAAACGAGTTCCCAAGCCCCTAAACCCCAAAGAGTTGTACAATCAAGGATGGTAGAAAGGCAAGATGAAAGAGAGAACTCTACCAGTTCTCTCAAAGCAACAAGCCCTCTAGATAACACCGCTTGTGGAAATCCTGATAATGCATCATTACTGCATATAACAGCCCAGATCTCTGAGACCCCCTAGATAGAGATAGAGGTATAAGAGGAAACAGATAACCATACAGTGTCACAGGACATTTCGGAGACATCTGTTGTAGTAGTGCTAGCTGTGCAAGAAATGTCACCCCCCCCAGCTACAACTGGGGAAAGCACATTTCAAAGGGCAACTAGATCAAAAGCTAGTTTAAAAAATATTGTTTCACCTGTGACAAATGATGAAGTGGAAGGGGTTATGACCCAGAATTTTTATGCTGTGTTGATGGACACAGAAGAAACAGAAACAGGGGGTGACTCTGATGGCTCTTCTATCACTTATTCCCAGGTAGAAGGAAGTAGAGAATTGAGAAAAGGAGATAAGCCAAACCAAAGAAAAAAGAGCAAATGAGGATTTAAAAAGAGTAACTTAATTTTGAATGGTCATCCAATCCGTACACGCTGCCTTTAAATAATTATCATGTCAGATCTTACTGTTACTACTTCAAATGTTAATACAATAGTATTAGTAATAGCACTAGGAGCCAGGTTACCTTTGCAAGCTTAAGTTCAGCAGGGGAAGTGTTTATTTTGTGCCAGATATCAGCTTACACACAATTACAGAATATAAACAGGCTCAAAAGAAATGGAGGTGGGATCCTTCTGTTTGATCAGTAGGGGAAGATTTATGTTCAGGATTAGCAATAATGTTTACTGGAATATCGGTTACAGTATTCAAAGTATATGATTTATGGCCGGGAAGAGCGATGCTGTTGGATGTTATAATGGAACAAGTTACATATACATTGATTAATGTATATGCCCCCCAAGTGAAAGCAGACAGAACGGCATTACTTGGACAAATTGAGCTCTTTTTGAATACCTCAAAAATTGTAATGTGGGGAGGGGATTTCAATTGTAGGTTGTCAGCTAGAGACTCGGGAAGAAAATCAGGGAAAGTGTACTGTGATTCTAACTTACTCGACAATATGCTAGAGAAATATGAGCTAAAGATGTTTATGACCTCTTAGGCTGTGCACCAGTACACACCTTTTACAAAGGTATATTATCTATGAGAGTTGATTTTTGGTTCGTGTCCACTAGGACTAGAGGGAGAGAAGTAGGGGTAGTCCCTTTAGAAACCTTGAATCACTTAGCAGTAAAAGCAGTATTAGGAAGGAAGCAGGAGTTAGAGATGGGAAGAGGTTACTTTATAATTAATACCTCACTATCGGAAAATATGAGTTATAAATCAGAAATGCAAGCCCTTCTAGAAGCCAGATATGATATCAGGTTTTTATATGAGGACCCGATAAAATGGTGGGAAGACACCAAACAGGAAATTCAATAATTAATGATTATTATTTCAGGAAAACTGGCAAAAACTAAATATATAAGGTACTTGGGACTTCATGCCAAGTTTTTACACTTACTCACTAGGATGAGGGAAACGGGGATAGATTTATCTTCTCAAATAGCAGAAATTAAGCAAAAAATGTTTAATTTTCAGGAAGAACTGACACATTTTTCAGCGATACAGCTGGAATTCAGTATATAGGGTATTAAAGAAGAAGTTAGTCCATGCATGATTAAGAAACTGCACAGGACTATAACCTCTTTAAAACAACCAGATGGGATCTTATCTACTAATAGGTTTGAAGTGCAGCAGGTAATACAAACAGACATAGAGGAACGATTTCAGGGGGAGAAGAATAATTTCTATTAGATAATATAGAGGTACCATGTTTAACAATGGAAGAACAGGCACAGTTACTTGAGCCATTTACAGCACAGGACGTTGGGGCAGCTATTAATTCATTATCCAAGCGTACTACCCATGGGAAAGATGGAATTCCTAATGAATTCTACAAAGAATTGATTGACCAAGTGGCTCCTATGCTCAGGGAAGTATTTATGGCTATATTGAAAATGGGAAAAGTAGGGAAAAGTATGTCAGAAGGGTTTATGATCTTCCAGTATAAATCAGGAGATCAAATGGATATAAAAAATTGGAGACCACTTAGTTTGCTCACTTATTATATAAAATTCTGGGCAAATTACTTGCAGTGAGATTAGCAGGACTAGCAAAAATCTGATACAAGATACACAGACAAGTTCCATGCCAGGGTGGAGTATTACTCAAAATTTTATATTTCTTAGAAAAATGTTACAGCAAGGTTTGGATATGAAACTGGATGGTATTCAATTGCTATTGATCAAGAAATGGCTTTTTATGCCATTAGGCATGAGTATCTATGGAATGTTGTGGAAAAATATGGCATCCCAGAAGGTTTCAGATACCTATTGGAAATGTTATATAAGGAAGCACAGGTATGCCCTATGATTAATGGGCACTTAGGAATTCCATTGTACTTGCATAATGGAGTGAGGCAAGGATGCCCATTTAGCCCATTGCTTTACATTTTTATGTTTTGCTTGCTCGCATGTGCAAGAAACATAGTGCCATCATCGGAGATTTCGGAGGTGTGTCACCTCCTCCTCCAATTCAGGCAGTGTGCTGGCAGGCGCGGCCCCTGTAAGCCAATGCATTTTGGAGCTGTCTATGACATGCTCCAAAATGCAGTGGCATACAGTTGAAAGGGGGAGCTACGCTTGAGTGAGCAGCAATAAGAAGCTGCTCACGCCAAGGTCCCCCAGCCGCAGGCGCAGCGCGCTTCGCACGCAGCGTATAGCCGACGGGGTGCAATCCCCATCAGCTGAGCTGCATCGCCTCCCCAGTAGTTGGTGCCACACTGGGAGCCCACCCCAGCATGGCAATCAGTGATTTTGCCAGCGGGGTGCCCAATCCCCCATCAGCTGACGCCCCCCAAGTCCTTGTGCCCACGCTGAGGCCACCCAAGCAGTGGCAAACCTCCAGAGTTTTTCCTATTTTGTTGCCGACGGGGTGCCCAATCCCCCATCGGCTGAATGCCCCCCAGTCCTTGTGCTGCTGGGAGCCCACCCCAACATGGCAAGCGGTCCCACGTCTTTTTTAGTTTCAACCTGTAAAACAAAAACGGTCCCACGGCACGCCTCCGAACCCCTCCCACAACCCGCACCCACCCACTGCGCACCTAGCTCCCCACACCCCCTCACCCCATACTTACCTCTGACCCAGCGACGATCTTCGTGGACCGGGAACATGTCTGCACTCTTCAAAGGCGACCGTGAACTGAGGAAATGCTGGTAAGCTGTATAATGGGCTAGATAGGAGGAGTTCAACTTTATTGCATATCTCAGGCATTTTTGGAATTATTGCACCAAATTTTCAACATGGGGTTTTTGGGACCCTTCTCATGAATGATGTCACTGTCATGGCGTTATTGGGGCTCGAAGGGTGATTTCGCGCAGTGACTGTGAAATCACCCTTCGGGACATAATACCACCATGACAGTGACATCATTCATGAGAAGGGGGCCCAAAACCCCCATGTTGAAAATTTGGTGCCAAAATTCCAAAAAATGACTGTTTAATGAGCGTGCGTTGCGCAGTTCCTACGCAGGCTCGTAAGTTTGCAAAATTTCAATATTTTCACTCCAGATTTTCAACATTACCATTTCACCACACCACCTTATGAGTAGTACAGCTGTCATTTTTCACATCTCACCCAAAATGTGTTTCCGCCCTTGTAGCGCAGAATGGCGCAGTCGGTGTGTGAAATCAATGTATGGGACAAATTAAGAAAATCACAGTGACACTGTTCATGAGCAGAGGTCTTGAAATGGCTATGTTGAAAATTTGGTGAAAAAATTCCTAAAAATGACTGTTTTATGAGCGTGCGTTGTGCAGTTCCTATGCGCTCATAGAGTTCATAATTTTCAATATTTCCTCCAGATTTTCAACATTTCCATTTTCACACGTCCTTATGAGCAGTACAGCTGTCATTTTCACATCCTGCCCAAAAGCGTGTTTCCGCCCATGTAGCGCACAATGGGCGCAGTCGTTGTCTTAGAACTCAGATGTATGGGACACATTAACAAAACCACAGTGACACTGTTCATGAGCAGAGGTATTAAAATGGCTATGTTGAAAATTTGGTGAAAAAATGCCTAAAATGACTTTTCTACGTAGCGCATGCTGTACAGTTCCTATGCATGCTCGTAAGTTTGCAAATTTAATATTTTCACTCTAGATTTTCAACATGTCCATTTTATTAAACTTCCTTATGAACAGTTCAGCTGCAATTTTTCATATGTCACCCAAAATGTGTTATCGCACATGTAGCGCACAATGGTGCTGTTGGTGTGCGAAAGCAATGTTTAGGACAGATTAAGAAAATCACAGTTACACTGTTCATGAGCAGAGGTCTTAAAATGGCTATGTTGAAAATTTGGTGACAAAAGTCCATAAAATGACTGTGTTACGAGTGAGCATAGTGCAGTTTCCACGCATCCTCGTTAGTTCATGACTTTGTAATATTTTCAGTCCAGATTTTCACTAGTGGCATTTTCAACACTTCCTTATGAACAGTACAGCTGCCATTTTTCACAACATGGCCGAAGTGTGTTTTCACACTTTCAGTGCAGAGATGCGTGGTCGCTGTGGGAAATCATTGTTCGGCACAGATAAAGAAAATCACAGTGACACTGTTCATGATCGGAGGCACCAAAATGCCTGAGTTGACAATCTGCTATAAAATATCCCCAACCTAATTATATAATGGGTGTGTGTTGCACAGTTTCTATGTACGCTCGTGACTTCACCATTTTTTCAAATATTTTTACTACACATTTGCAACATAGACATTTTTACACCTCCCCATGAAAGAGTACAGCTGTCATTTTTTACATCCTGTTCAAAATATTTTTGCACCTGTGGTGCTAAATCCCGTAGTCACTGTGCATAAGCAGCTTTCGGCTACCAAACTGATACTCCCCCTGTTCATGAGGCGGGGTCACAAAACAAACATGTTGAAAATTTGGAGTTAAAATACCAATGAATGCCTGAGGTATTAGGCTTTTCAACTACATCGCCCAACCCATAGAGAATGACAGGAATCAGGGGTGTGACTTGGGATTCTTGCCTGTGATGCTCATACCATTCCACACCCTGCAGTCACTGAGAGGCATCGAGGTATGCCCTGGACTCTTCGGCCCCAAACTTCACCCCATTCTCCTATATCGCACCCATCTCACCATTTTTCCTAATGAAATGGGGTGCGCATAAGGGCCAAAGACCCCAAGGAACACGTGACACTTGTCAGTCTCTGCAGAGTGGGGTGTGGTGAAATGGCGTGGCTGTTATGCCTGACGACCCAAACGCACACCCCAATGCCTGTCACCCTCTGCAGGGTGGTGGTGGGGTTGGCTTCAGTTCAATACTTCACTGCCATTCCTATTATGCAGCTCTGTAACTTCTACACTACCACTGCCAATGCCAGCAAGCAAACATTCGGCATTGACATATGCTTGTTGGTTTGGATCCTGTATTACACTTACTAGAAAAGGCTGAAGGAATTTTACTCATTATGAATATAATAGAAGATGTATATAGTAAAGTAACAACTTATGCTGATGATTGTGTGATAACTACTGCAACTATAGAATCAGGGAATAGGATGTTGCAGATTTTTGAAAGCATCCTGCATAAGTCAGGAATAAAAATAAACAAAGGAAAAAGTAAGGTACTGGCTTTAGGTAAAGCCCCAGTAAGAACAGAATTTCCTTTAAAGGTGACAAAAGAATCTATTAAAATGTTAGGGATTTATTATGGTACACATTAAGCAGAGAAAAGGAATCAGGATTCTATATATGAAGAGGCTTTTTTAAAATTGTAAAGTTGGAGGTCATGGAAGATTACAAGGGGAAAAAAGGTATATCTTTTAAAGGTCTATATAGCGCCAATATGCCTGTATGCTTGTCATGAGTTCCCACTAGCTTTTAATATGCATATGAAAGTAATGAGTTTATGTTTTAGCTTATTGTGGGGTAGTCGTTTAAATCCAATAAAAAGATACCATATTTATTGGCCATGGAAACAAGAAGGGTTAGACATGCTACAGCCATTGGTATACATGTTTGAAAATTTCCTTTTCACAAATATTAAAGCTTTGGTGATATAAGAAGTTGGAATGGGTTGTATAGTAATGCAACATTGGGAGCAGGTTTCCTTTACAGTATGAGGAAGGGGGAAATGGCATGCTACAGAGAAAGTATTACCAAAATACATACAAACCTGCTTAGAGTATGTTAGGTTGTGAAAGATTGAACTGAGTTGGATTATTAGAGTAAACAGAAACAGTTTCATGCTACTACAGTGGAAAATTTTATCATGAAGAGCCAGTTTTTATAGCAGATACAAAGATAAATTATACCTTGTTATTGGAAGGTATGTTAGAAAAAAGAATTCCACCCAAAATGAGAGATACAATGTGATATGTGGTTATGAAAAATTAAATGTAAGGGGAACTCATAAACACAAACCAAAGGATGAAAGAGTATGTTTAGAAAAAGGATGTGGGGATCAGATTGAAACTACAAAACATTTATTTTTTGAGTGCCCATACATAAAGGGATATGGAAGTTGTTAGTTGCATTTTGGAATAGAGTGCTTTCAGTATATGAGCTGTGAATTATTGATATATGGACAAGAAGAGTGGCAATGGCTTCAGTGGAACAAGAGGAGGCAGAGGCAGTGTAGCATAGTGGTTTAAGGCTCTGAGCTGCAAACCTGGAGACCTGGGTTTGAATCCCACAGCCCCACTTGCATACTGTGTGACCCTGAGCAAGTCAATTAACTTCCTTCTGCTCCCAGGTTGCACCTGTAAACAAACTTTCAGCTGCTTAGTGTGTCTCTCCTGGCAAAACAAAGGTAAACAAAAAAAGAGTACAGTAATAGTTATTTTGGCCTGACTAAAATGGGTGATTCGGCATGCTAGGTGCCAACTTTTTTTACAAGGAGAAGCAGTAACTGTACAGGATTTATTACTTAAACTACAAGCTGAATTAGATGGGATATACGAATATGAGAAATTGCTGGAGGGGGTCAGTGTGTACAGAATTATGGAATGGAATTGATAGGGTGGGATAGGGACAAAAGAGTAATGTCTACTTTTGAAACAAGATATTATTGCATGAATTTAAGTTTTATTTTGATATTTAAGTTGTTTTCTCATTATAGATGTTCCTTTGTTATTATGTATTATTTTCTGTTTAGTGTTGGGGTTTCAGTTTAATGCTTAGATGGAATATGTAACCAGGATTGTTTTTGAATTGCTAATAAAAATTTCCCCTACTCTTTTCTAGAAGTGCCATGGGATCTTTAACATCCACCTGAACTACCACAAGAACAGGCAGATGGGAACTCAGTTTAATGTCTCATCTGAATGACAACACCTCAGGAGTAGCGGTGGGCGAAGTGGCCAAAATCCACTATGTTAAGCAATTCATGTATTAAGGCAGAATCTGCAAAGTAATCCACAATGCGAAGTGGAGTACTCCACCTTGTAATTAGGATCTCGAAATCCATTGGAAACAATGGCTTTGCATTACTCTGCCTTTCCACAACCACATCTACACCCATTTTAATGTGAAGTACATTGAAATCAATGTACTTTGCATCACTTCGCCTTGTTGGTGAGCTCCAAGGTTAATTTTGTCATGATTCATGAGATTGCAGGTCACATGGGCTCTAGATTGTTCTGCACAGCCTCAGTTCTGTGTAGTGTGTGTGCAGCGGTAGCCAGATACAGTTTGCTCTCAGAGCTCTGAGATTGAAACCCTCTAAAAACCTTTCAAAAAGTCTTTTTGAATCATTTTTTTTCTCAAAATGTAGTACATCGATTGTAGGAAATCCTCCTGTGCTCATATCATCGAGTGTTTATTGTCTGTGTGTGGATTTTGAATGCTAATTTAGAACATTCAGTTTGTGTACTGACAGACACTTGAAGTGTGCTAGGGGTAAGGGTGTATTTGTGGTGGAGGTAGATTAACTGGGAGAAAGGCAATTTTTCTGTTCTGGCTATATTTTTCTTGTATAACTGTGTTCATGTACACACAGTAATATTTTCAGTAATTTTTGAAATTTTTTGTGATTGTTGTGGTGCAGTGCATAATTTAAGTTTGTTTAAAAGATTTGGTTATATTACTGAAGTTTTCAGTTTGCTGAGCATTACCTGTAGTGTGTGTGTGAGTGCGTGTGCAATGCGTGCCATCAAATCAGACACATTTAATTGTGCCACACAGTAACTGCAGCACTGTGAATCTGCTATCCATCTGCATTATTGTGTACTGCTTTGTGCTGTCTTGGTAGTGGACTGTTACTGCAGTGTATTGCACCCCCCCCAACCAACAAAAGGTATTCTTTTCCAGATTTGGATTTGTGACTTGTGAGCACTGGTTAAGATGTTGTTGTGCCTTTGCATCTGCATCTGTTGTTGGAGCTAGGGGCTGTTGCTGCAGTGAAACTCTCTTTCAAGCATGATTCACTTCCTGCCTGCCTGAAGCATGTGACCTAGACTGTGTAAGCCCTGTGATGTGTGTAGGTTGCCTGTAAATTCTCACTCTGCCCCGACACGGGGATAGTAAAAGGCAGGGTTCAGTTTAGTGGTCTGTTCTGTGAATTAATCTATGGATATGGTGTAGTATTTCATTCTACAGCCAGCAATATCCTGCACCAGAGCATAATGCTTGAATAGGGTGAGTCCTGCTCAGGGCAATGAGAAGCACAGGGGCCTAGCTTTTCTGGTGAAGTTCTCTGTCAGTGGGCTGGATGCTCCAGATTGAAGCTGCAGCTTTTGAACCATCTCCCGGAATATCCAGTCTGGGTGCTTCTCCTCCACAATATCCCAGAGCCTCTCAGATATGTACAGGTAGTCTACATTGGGGTATTCTGTGTGCATCACTAATGCACCCTCTTCATGGCCCATGACCACTCCAGAAGGTCCCGTGCACTGATCTGATGTGCTTTGCCAGGCTCCAACCATATTCCAGTCTGGTAGGGCACATTCACAGGGTTGTTACTGAGCAGTCCATCCACTGTTATTCATGTTGCTTTGCACATCTCCGGAAGGCATGGAACTTTATCAGGCAATGATAGCACAGGATGCACAAAAGGGTGAGGGATGGCACAGTGCACCTCCTGGTCAGCAAACTGGTAGGGCCAATGAGCTTGTTAGGGGCTAATGCAGCTGGATCCTCCCACATGGACTCACTGTCTTGTTCTTCCATCCCTTACTGGCCTGGGGTATCTTTCTGGGAAGCCTTCTCATGTGGGGTACCCAAAGAGCCACCGTTGCCAGATAGGGGACCTGTGGCTCACCCTCTGGGCCTTGGGTGGTCACCAGATGTAACTCTCCATCCTCTACCTCTCCCTCTGCCAGTGGGATAGCCAACCATGGTGGGTGCCCTGGGGCTGGGCAGACAGCTGTGCCCCACCGCACCTTCATCAGTGTACTCCTCCACAGCCTCCACTAAGACATCAGAGGAACCCACGCTAGACTCTGCAAGGGGATCAGATGTCTTAGGTTCTTCATATAGCTCCAGGCTCCCCCCCGATAGCAGCAATGATGTGCTCACAGATGCCACTTATAGATACGGGCAAGCAAAGGAGTAGTGGTTGTCTTCAAACAGTCCTGGAGAAAGGCCCTAGCACAATCAGAACACAAAGGCAACCAGATCACTCCCTCTCCTTCAAAGTTGTAGTGCACATCTCTCCTCTGCCTCTCCCCTGCCAGCTGATTTCCATAGTCAGGAAAGCAGCGACACTGGGATGATGGCCTGGGGCTCATTAACAATTGTTCTATCAGCCATTTTAGTGTTTTCTCTCTCTCTCTCTCTCTCTCTCTCTCTCTCTCTGCAATCCTCGCTTTCACACCACAAGCTTAAAGAAAAAATGGCACTCCTACAGCACATTCGTCACACAGATGGTCCACAGGCCAATCAGAGATGTTGCCTTGCAGCATCTGATCATTCCACCAGACTGCCAGGCAAGGTCTCTTGCAAAGTAGAGGGAAGAAGGAGACAATTACACAAAATGGTGACTCATGATGATGCATCAAAACATTTGTCAGAGCCCACTACAGCGGCCAAACTATTGCTACAACTAGTTCACCCAGAAGCATCCAAAATGATATCCCGGAAGAGCCCCCATATTCGTAAGCCCCCTTCCCCAGTGTCTAGGGGTCCTGGTAGAAAAAATTGGGAGGTTGCCCAAATCAGAAACTTCCCAGGAATCACAGCCTTTTAATTGAATAACATTGGTCTTACTTCACCTGCAGAATTCATGCAGCAGTTGGAAATGGCTCTTTTTGGCCCACTGGATAACCAGAAGCAGGCTAGAGCACTTCAAGGCCAGGCACGGGTGGACAGATGCAATTTACTTTTTCTTTTTTAGAGGGAGCAAGCATAGTTAAGCAGCAAAAAATAGTCTCAGCACACCAGAGTGAACATAATAAAACCAAATTTAATGAGTTATTAAAATTAATAAATAAAGTGCACAGCTCCATAAAGCAGAGGGTCAGACAGGTCAATAACCACACAAGCAGAGATTGAATGTAGCACAAGATTGAAGGCACCAAAAGGTCAGATCAAGCTGGGAAGAGGCTCCACTCAGCTACCTAGAGCCAGAACAAGCTCAGAGTGATAAACGGTAATGGTGCCTATTCACACTGGGGGAAGGACTTACTCCTCCCGGAATACCTCAGATGGGAAGATGGCCTATTAAGCCATGGCTGACCTCACATCTTGACAAAGTTCAATTACATCCCAAATCACCTTTCTAGAAAAAGTTGCAATGATAAATAGCAGCAAACAACATGGCTCCCACCTTATAGTTCCACCATCCTGTACTTTTGGACCTAGATCTGTACCTGTCCCAGATACGGGCATGACAGATCTGATAATGTGAGACCCCTGCAGGCCACCAAAACTTACACCAGCAATGCCACTACTGAGGAGACCATGTCACAGCCCTGCCACCGCTGTAATAGCCCCACTACCAACTCTCTCTCTAAAATGGAAACCAGGACCCCAATCCCAACCTGGTGCACAAGGTGAAGATTATCTCCATTTCTCCAGTCCATGACCACTACTACAAATCCGGAGACCCCACTCCCATGGTAGCACTGCTCCTACAACTTCCCCCCAAGTACCTGGCCACACAACCAATACCAAAACAGGATGACCACATCTCCTGGGCTGGGGATTTGAAACCGCAGCCCACTTGCTTTAGCTAGAAACCCACCAGCCTCTCCCAGAACCACTCCAAGAAAACACATTTTAAAAGGCAGGGACATAAAGCAACACAGTCACAGAGTGTACCCAGTTTGCCCATCAAACCTGACTGGCCAGAGGAAGAGGAGGTAAATTTAGTAAGCCCCCTGAAAGAGGTGGCTTACTCAAGTGTTTGATATAGTAGGCTAGGCTGATTTGAGAATTTGTAGCCTTACACTGATTTGAGATTTGGAGGTGAAAGTCTAGTTCTGGGTCAAGGGTGTCACCTAAATACTTAAATTCCTTGATTACAGTGAGAGGGGAGCCATTTAGACACATGGGGCACCATTTTCAAAACAGAATGAGGCAAGGGACTTGCTTCAAAAGATTATGATGCAAGGGGTGACTTGAGTCACCACTTGTGACATTCGCAATTCTCTATCACAGCCTGCACCAAATACTGACACAGCTGTGCTAGGGTCCCCTTGCACCAGGGTTGTGTCAAACAACCGGGTATGCCATGTCTCAAGGGGGTTTGTGCCACAGCGGGGCTACAACATCCCCTTTTTGGGGATTTTGGAAGCCCTGCCATGGACTCAGCAAGGGACACCACTTAGACCAGCCAGGAAGTGGTCTAAGTGGCTTGCACCAGTAGGATGGGGTTGGACAGTGGGCTGCTGGGTGCTGAAAGGAGATGGGAGGTGGCATAGGGGAGTTGGGGAAACAGTTGGGAACAGAAAGGTAGTGATGTGGCACCCGGAAGGGTGCGTTTACTTTTGTATTAATTTTGTAAATGTTCAGCAATTAATAGTAGGGTAGTACAATGTACAGTAACCACTACTCATACTGTACTTACAAAAACAGCTCTAATCTAACACATTGAAAGAGGGACAAGTGATAATTCCACATAACACGACATCATATTGAACTAAAACACAGCAGACCTCACAACTGTACAGTTAAACAGACTGTATTGTTACGGTCTGTATAACTGTACAGTTGTGAGGTCTGCTGTGTTATGGTTCAATATGATGCCCTGTTGTGCAGAATTATCTGTAACTGTTGTATTATATATTAATGTAATAGTTTTTATGGAATTATGTTTTATTATTTTAAAGCACCATGATATTTGAAAGACACTTAAAAATAAAGTTTATTATTATTATTGTTCCTCTTTTGATGTGCTGGATTAGAGCTTTTTCTGTATGTACAGTATGAATAATAGTTACTGTACAGTACATTGTAGTACACTACTATTAATTGCTGGACATTTACAAAATTAATACAAATGTAAACACACCCCGCCAGAGGCCACATCACTACCTTTCAGTCCCAGCTGTCCCCTTGAATCTCTCTATGCCACCTACCATGCCACTTCTGCTCCCTGCCCCCCTCCTGGTAAGCAGTTTCACCCCCAACCATCCTGGCCCCTCTAGTGTTGCATTGAGTGGGAAGGACGGATCCCTACAGCAATTCCCGCAGTTGTGCCAACTGTTTAATGCAGCTGTCAGCTTGTGGAAAACCTGAGGAGTTTGGCACTGGGACCCTGCTTCTTCTAAAATTGGGTGCAGGGTCCCTGGCACACCAGAAGTTAGCCACAGCCCTTAGCGTGATGCAACTTGCATCACTTTAAAGGCTCTTTAAAAATCAGGTCACTGATGTCTAGGAGGTGAGTGCAGGATGACCTGCATGCCCAAGAGCTGAATAGTTTTACTTGACTTTTGGATGCATAGAGTACCATGTAGTTGGCCTCTTGCCAGTTTTGAAAGTGGGTGAAGTTCATAGATAATTGAGTGTTGATGTGTTAGCATCTTTGGGCGCTGTGATAAAGGACTATATCATCAGCATATGTTATTACTGAGCAGCAGGTGGAAACAGATAAGAGGTGGCTGATGAAGATTGAGAAGAGGATTGGGCCTAGAATTGACCCCTGAAGGACACCTCAGGTAATGGGCAGCTGGTGTGAAGAGGCAGTACCAAACTTGATGAATTGGCTCTGTCCAGAAAGATAATTGGAGAACCAGGTATTGACATGAAAGGTGACCCTGAAGGCTGCTAATTATGTTAGGAGTGAGTGGTCAGCAAGGTTGAAAGCCTCGGATAGCTCAATAAGGATGGCACTAGTGAGAGAGCCTTTATCCATGGCCGAGTTAACATCATCAGTAAACTTAACAAGGGCAGTGGTAGTGCTGTGATCCTTATGGAAGCCATGTTGACAAGGGGTGAGGAGGTTGTAAGTTTGCAGGTAGTTCATAAGGTGGGAAACAACTATCTTTTCAAGCAGCTAGCCGAGTATGGGCAGGAGATCGGTGGGACAATCCTATGAGATGGCTTTGGGTTCTCTCATTTGGGTACAGGGGCTACCCTGGTGACTTTCCAGGGTGATGTGACAACACCAGATATAAGAAATAGTTTGAAGATGTGGGTGATAGGGATGGAGAAAAACTGAGATCCAAGCTTATGTAGCTTAGACGCAATCCAGTCTAGACCCAGAGTGGCACCAAGAGGGAGGGAATTAGGAAGGTGTCAGACTTCTTTTCTAGTGACTACATTCAGGTAGAAGGGGTAGTCAGTGTTAAAACACCTGATTTCTGAATCCAGTTTAGTGAACATGACAAATGTTTCCATGCCTCGAGAACCTGCCACCCAGATTATGCATGCCAAATTGTGTGCAGATTCATTGTATGCCACCAAAGTTATTAAGGTGCAAACATTGGGATTTAACATGTAACACCTTGCTCAACCTTAGCTATCCAAACAAAGCAAATCCAGCACCAGAAAACCAGGTGAAAAATAAGGTTTTATTCAAAAAATTGTCAGAGCGACATTCAGCTTCAGTGCACAAACAATCCATCTACCAGTTTAGCTCAAAGAGTGTCATCAGGAGGATTTAACTTCACCACACCCAATACCATTTAAAATGACTCAGTTTTAAAGATACAGTCACATAAGACGGTCAGCATTGTTAATTATAAAACAGAGCACCTGCTAATAACCATATACTTTAATTTATAAGAATAAGTTCACTTACCCTTAAGGTAGGCTTCCAAACTTTATCCTGTTCTAATAATTTTTCCTTCCTTTAAAGTTGCCCTTCTCTAGTTGTACAAAATCAGTTTTGATATTGTCAGTATCTAGAACCTCTGGCACTGCTGTCTCAGTCCCTTTGTTTGTAACATTGATCTCCCCTTGTGCTTCCAAGAACAATTCTTCCTCCTCTGCTGTCTCAAATATCTGCATAGCACATAATCCTGGGGCACCCCCTGTTAACAACCCTTGAAAATTAATGTTAGTTGTCATACCTTGATTTTCGGGGGAGGGGGGTGCCACATCATAAATTGCAGTCCACAGTATTTGAATGATGTAAATATGAAACTGCAATATTATTGATGCCATTCTGTTGTCTGTTGTTTCATGATATGGCATGGTACTGAGAAGAAGCTGAGGCATTTTGTTGAATATTTGGAATGTAGTAACACAAATTTGAAATTTACGGTACACAGTGACAAAAATACTGTTGATTTTTTGGATCTTAAAATAACAAAAAATTCTGATGGGGGAATTGATACTACTTTATTCCAAAAAGATACTGATGGGAACTTGCTTCTCCTTGCATCCAGTTGTCACCCTCGCCACTTAATTGAGAACATACCAAAAGCCCAGTTGCTAAGAGCGTGTCAGAATTGCAGTTCAGATGTTGATTTTATTGTACCGGGTTCAGAAATGTGCACTAGATTTTAAAAATAGGGCTACAGAGACACTGTTGTGGATGATGCATTTTCTCAGGTACTAAACACATGGATGGATGATTTACTTGGGTCCCAACATATAACAAAATATAAAACTGATAGACTTCATTTTGTTACAACATTTTGTAGGCAGTCAGGTGCCATTGCCATAGGGGGTCATTAGGGCCAATTGGGACATTCTCAAGACTGATCTCCTCCTTAGAGAAAATACTTAAATACCTTCTTGAATGGCATACAGAAGGAGTACTAATTTAAAAGATAAATTGGTATACAACTTTCAAAAGAAAGACAAGCCTACTGACTCCACATGGTTACCTACATGCCCGGAGGGTACATTTCCATGTGGTAACTGTATATTCTGTAAATCCATCATTAAGAGTCATACATTCACTACTGTAAATGCTATCAAGGTTTTTAACATTGGCAAATTCCTTAGCAGTGTTACTGATAATGTAGTATATCTAGCCACTTGCACATGTGGCTCTTTCTACATAGGGAAAACTACTAGACCACTGATGAACAGGATTAGTGAACCTCTCAGAAGTATTAAGTCTGGTGATACCACTAATGCCTTGGCTGTACATTGTCTTAGAAACAAACATACCAATGTCCACACAGAATAACAGATCCATGGATAGAACCATTAAATTATGTGGGATCAAACATGTAACCCTGAGACCCAGAGGGGCAGTATAGATGACAGGCTTCTCAAAAAAGAAGCATTTTGGATATACACCCTGGGTCACATGAAACGTCCAGGCCTTAATGATAAAGTAAAACTGATGCCATTGATTGAGAGGAAAAAAAAAATAAAATTGATAGTTATCTAGGGCCTTTGATTACACTGTCTGCCTCCCCCCTTTTGAGATAGTATGTGTATGTTATAACCGATGGGTTATTTTTAAGGGATTATACTTATGACCTATTATGGTGTGAATGTTAACATTTTGTTTTGCTTCTTTTATAGATTGCATCCCTTGGTGCAGATCTTTTTGGATTTCATTGGAAAAATACTTGTGGAAATCAAAATATGCTGAGTGCAAAATCCTCCCACTGCTGCCTCTTGCAACACCATTGGAACAGTAACAAAACTTTTTTTAAACTTTTTTAAAAAATGTTTTTTGTATCTGTATTATAATATGCACTTTGTTGCTTTGTGAAGCACAATGTATTTCTTGCACTATTTAATAATATGTATGTGAATTTATTTTTATTAATAGAAGTATTCTGTTATTAGCAGGTGCTCTGTTTTATAATTAAGGATGCTGACCATATTATGTGAATGTATCTTTAAAACTGAGTCCTTATTAAATGGTATTGGGTGTGGTGAAGTTAGATCCTCCTGATGACACTCTTTGAGTGAAACCGATAGAGGGATTGTTTTTGCACCGAGCTGAATGGCGCTCTGGCAATCTTTTGAATGAAGCCATATTTTCACCTGGTTTTCTGGTGCCAGATTTGCTTTGTTTGGATTTTTTGATGTGTTCCAGGCACAGAATTTGCAGTTGGAGCGGTGATTGTAGTTGGTCCTCTTCAACTCTAACTGTACTGGCATTAATGCACTAGTAATGGAGATGGTGAATATATGTTAATGTTGGGGTAGTGTTTGTATCCTAAATGGGAGGTTTGATACCTTACATCTTGGCAATCTTTTTATTTATTTATTGGATCTTGGAAGATGGGTGATATCCCTTTTTCAGGGGTAATCCAGAATTAGTTACAAAAAATGTCAGAGGCAGAGAGATAGAAGCAAGTACAGTTTGAAGATATTGTCGGTAATTATATTTCAGTTAGAAGCTTGAGAATAAAGACAATTGTGGTGCTAAAGCTTTAAAAACAGTATACAAGTAAATAATATCATACAGGTAAACAAGGAGCACAACATGTGGGGTACAATCGCACAGATCAGAATTAGCAAGAAGATGTTCGGCCATTGCAGCTACATCGACTGCACCCAAGAAGACGAGTCTTGAGACTGGCCTCAAATGTACTAGAGTCACCACTGTTCTGCATAGCAGTGGGTAGACTGTTCCAAATATATATGGCAGCATAGACAAAGGCCCTTCTACCTGGACTGGACTTGGTCCTAGGGACAACTAGCAATGTGGAAACACAGGAGCAAAGGTGTCTCTGTTGATGCTTTTTATCTACATAATGCCCTGTAAGCTTTGAGTACAAGAGGTTTAAATTATATTGTAGGCCAGTCAGTGTATTGGATAACTCAGTCTGACATCAATGGTAGGCCAGCTGATGGAGGAAAAGAACATTGCAGGGGGTTCTTCCAGGGTGGGTGTCAGCAGCAAAATAACCAATCCTATTGTATGACCCTGAGCCTGCATAGCTCTGTTTCTCTCAGGGAGTGTAGGACCATGGCACCGTAGAGTAGTATTGGAAGAAGGTTACTGTTTCAGATAGCAAGTTGCACATCTTTAGTAAGGAAGGCTGAAACCTGAATAGCAAGCCAAGCTTCTGTTGGAGGCATTAAATACATAGAAACATAGAAAGTGATGGCAGATAGGGATCTACTGATCCATCTAGTCTGCCCGATGAACCTACCCCCTCCCTACTTAAGAACCCAAATTAGGATGCATTTGTGTTTGTCCCAAGCCTTCTTGAATGAGTCAACTGTTTTGACCCCCACCACCCCCATGGGAGGCCATTTTAGGCATCCACCACCCTCTTGGTAAAGTAGTACCTCCTCACATTTCCCCTGAACCTACCCCCCCAGTTTCCAACCTTTACACCTATTGCTTGTGTTTTTATTGAAGTAAAATAGGCCTTCCACAAGTGTATTGCTCAAGCCTATGAGATACTTGAAGGTCTCTGCCATGTCCACCCCCTCTCCCTGCGGTGCTCAAGGGAGTATCTGTTTAGTTCTCTCAATCTTGTTTCATAAGGCTTATTGTGTAGATCATATATCATCTTTGCTGCTCTTCATTGCATGGTCTCCAACCTATCAATGTCCTTCCTGATGTGCAGTCTCCAGAACTGCACACCGTATTCCAGATGAGGTCTCACCAATTATCTGTACAGAGGCAGGATGACCTCTCTTCTTCTACTGGTAATGCTTCTTGCTATGCATCCCAGCATTCTGTTAGCCTTCAACACTGCTTTCTTGAACTGTTTATCCACCTTCAAGTCATTAAATATTGTAACCCCCAGATCCCTTTCCTGTTCGGTGATGAACAATGTTTTTTGTCCCATGAAGTACTCCTCCTGCAGGTTTCCTCTTCCCAGGTGTATGACTTTGCACTTATTCACGTTGAATTTCAGTTGCCAGGAGTCATAGCAACCTTCCATTTTGTTTAGGTTTCCTCTCATTCTGTTAACTCCTTCTGCAGAATCCACCCTATTGCAGATTTTTGTGTCATCCGCAAATATACACACTTTCCCCTTCAACCCAACCATAATATCACTGATGAAAATGTTGAAGAGGATGGGTCCCAAAACCGAATCCTGAGGAACCATGCTGGATACCTACCTTTCCTCTGATAGGCTTCCATTGACAGACACTCTCTGGTTTCTTCCTTGCAACCAGTTCCTAACCCAGTTCACCACCTTGTCACCTACACCTAAGCTGGCCAACTTGTTTAATAGCCTCCTATGTAGGCCGGAGTCGAGGCCTTGCTGAAGTCAAGGTAGACTATGTCCACTTCCCCTTCTTGATCCACCATCTTGGTCACCCAATCAAAGAAGGTGATTATGTTTGTTTGGCAGGATATACCCACTGTAAAACCATGTTGCCTCAGATCCTGTAGCACACTGGCTTCGAGAAATGCTATGATCCTCTCCTTGAGGAGAGTTTTCATAATCTTTCCCACTACCAAGGTTAGGTTAACTGGGTGGTAGTTCCCTGCTTCCTCCTTATTCCCGCTTTTGTGGAAGGGGATAACGTTTGCATTTTTCCAGTCTTCTGGCACTTCTACACTCTCTAGGGATAAGTAAATAACTGTGCCAGGTCATTGGGCCGATAGCTTTGGCCACATCGAGTCTGCTGAATTCTTTTAGTACCCCTTCTGTGAATGGTTTCATGTCCACTTAGTTTGTTTGATGACTTCTGTTTAGTTAGGGATCTCCATCCTTCTCTTGTGTGAAGACCAAGCTGAAGAAATTATTGAAAACTTTGGCTGATTCCGTGTCTCCTTCTGTGTGCCCCCCTCCTCCTTTGCTAATCATAAAATACCCCCCTTGACTTCCACCTTTTACTGATGTATCTGAAGGTCTTGTTACCTTCCCTGATACTCAGAGCAATTTGTTCCTCTGTCTGAACCTTTGCAGATTTGACAGCCTTTCCCACAAGCTTCAGCTTCTCCCTATATCATTCCAGATCCTTCTAGCACCCATTTTTTTTTAATTTAATGAAAGCCCTCCTTTTTTCTCTGATTTTGACTGAAGCATCATTGATGAGCCACAGTGTTTTTTTGTTTTCTTTTCTTTGTCTTACTTATCCTTTTAATGCAATTTTCAATGATGTCCAGAATTGCACCTATGAGCTGACTCCAATGTTCTTCCACCCCTACCAATCGTACTTATGCTCTAATCTCCTTTTGAATGGTTTCTGCATTTATGGGAAAACAGACTTCATGAAGTTCAGGACCCTCAACCTTGAGTGGCAGACCTCTACTGCTGTTTTGACTTTAAACCTTACCATATTGTAGTCACTGGACCCCAAATGACTCCCCACCTCCATCTCCTCTGCTTTGTCCATGTTTGAAGCAACAGATCTAGGACAAAATCACCCCTATTGGGTTCTGACACAAGTTGTCTGAGTCCTATTGTCTGGAATGCTGCCAAAAATTATTTGCTTCTTGCTGTAGTCACAGTCCATGAGTCCCAATTTACATGAGGTAAATTGAAGTCCCCTACCAGAATCACTTCCCCCTTCCCCACCATCTTGATGATGAAATCTAACAATATTTTGTCCTCATTTTCCCCCTGTAAGGTGGGGCTTGTATATCACTCCTACCCACATAGCCTTATCTTTTCCCATTTCAAGGGTGATACACAGAGTTTACACACCCTCTGGTATTCCCTGGGATTCTGTTGCAGTCAGTACTTCCCTTACATATATTGCAACCCCCCCTCCATTTTTTCCATTTCTCTCATGATAAAAGAGGCAAAAACCCCATATTGCCATGTCCCATTCAT
Organism: Neoceratodus forsteri; assembly: GCA_016271365.2. Taxonomy (NCBI): domain Eukaryota; kingdom Metazoa; phylum Chordata; order Ceratodontiformes; family Ceratodontidae; genus Neoceratodus; species Neoceratodus forsteri. The sequence continues at coordinate 941,088,967 of CM057449.1, read as the reverse complement.
GGTTCCATGTATACCAGATTTCTGTTACGGCAACTCAGTCTAAACCATTTTCTGTAATTGCAGCTGTGAGGTCAGGTCATTTGTTTGACAGGCCATGTGCATTAGTGCACATAGCTTTCCATACCCTGCTTCCTCTCATGCTGGATACCTTTACCCCGTAACACAATCACTCTCTGATGCTGATGAATGAAACTGAGTAGATTTACCTAGGGCACTGCATGACTTTCTTTGGCCCTTTGATATCCCTCTTTTATTGGGGGGGGAGATGCTACAGTACTGTAGTCCTTGCTGCGTAGCATCCGCATCATCCCCCATCTCTTCAGTTTAAATGGCCAGCAGCACCAACATCAAACTTTTTGCCCTTGGCCCTGACCCCTTCCTTCATTAGGTGGAGGCCATCATACCTGAAGAATACCCATTTCTAGAAGTTGTCCTAGTCACCTATGTATATGTGGCCTTTTCTAGGCACCAGCTATGCAGCCAGTCATTGAACAGTTGGATTTGCTCATTTCTAATCCTTTCAACACTACCCCCCTCTTGCCACACAGGAAGAACCTCCAAAAATGCAACCTTGATTGAGCTACCAGTCAACTTGTCACCCAACTGACACAGTTGTGCTTTGGCTTCCTCAATGGTGTTGCTTTCTAGATAATTTGTTCTTATATGGATTATAGTGCTTGTGCAGTCCTTTTCTTTTTGCATAAGTCTCGCTATGCACTTTGAGTCCCTTTTGGTGGATGCTTTGGTGAGACACCAGACCACCGCATTGTGTGCTAGGTGCGACTCCACTCCTCTGATCATGGAGTCCCCCAACAATAACAGTTTCCCTTTACCATCGTGTTTGCTCTCGTTAGAAATGGCCTTGGTGGTCCTGATGTGGTGGTCGCCCTGGCGCTTTCGACTGATATAATTTAACCCAGACTTCTTAGGTGAATCCTTTTTCTGTTCCCTTGCTGTGTACCCTGGATGTGGTGCAAGAGCCAAGTAGCAGTTTTCCAAATTGATGCTGGTTTCTTTGTCCAAATTGAATTTTGTGGCTTTGCCCAGCCTACCTCGCCTCTTTTTTACCACCTGCCAGCCCCCTATTTAAAGGTTACAGAAGGTATTCCTATTGTTGTTTAGGTTTTCATTGTAAGAGGGTGGAGAAAGGGCCAGCTCATAGCTGTTTAGCCTGGACTGTAACATACAAATTTGTGCCCAAGCATCTCTGAGTTGTGCCCTGAAGTCTTTTAGGTGCCAGCACATTTGGCAATAGTCCCATTGCTGGAGGAACGTCCTACGGCGGAGTACCCACCATCCTGACAATGAACTAAATCTAATTTTTTTTTTACAGTTTCAAGTTTTTGTTTGTCTCTTTTTTTAGATTTTTGGTTTTGTTTTAGATTGTTACAGGCTTTGTTTCAGAGTATTCTGTTTTAATATGCAGTACTCGAGAGCCAACAATGGATGAGCTACTGTGCTGTGAACTCAACTGCTCCTGCTGTTGGAGTAAAGAAAAAGTCCTGGTAGTGAAAAGGGATTTCTTTCAATGACCCCTGTCACTGGTAGCCACTACCAATCCCTTGTGATGGGATTTATTTCTTTTGCTTCCTTGGTGCTGCCCTGGTTCCCTCTATCAAGTTCTGCTGTGGGAGGAGTTTGGGTTTGTAGCACTCACCCAGCTGTAAATCAATTTATGATTATATGAGGCTGACATCAACATGGTGGGTGGGTGGTGTGGCAGACGGTAAGGCGGAGAGGGAGCTGCGCTAGGCTCTGGAATACCACTAGCTCCTCTGCAGTGATTGATTTTAAGTCCATTAGACATTCCCTATTTCACTAAGCCAGCTCCTTGATTGGGAGGCTGGATTGTGATGTCGGGTGAAGGCGGGCCCACTGAGAGCACTGAGAGAGTGGACAAAATTAGAGACTGAAGGAGTGGACAAAATGGAAAGGTTTAGAACCGGTAAAATTTAAAGGTTTAGAGAGTACGGTTAGTGAACAGGTTATAAGTCAGCCTAAACAAAGCAATATAGTTTTGGCCCTGGAGCTGGCAAATGCAGAGTTTTCACAGTTTCACCTCGGCTAACAGGAGCCTGTAGACATGCCGAATTTCCCCTAGGGTGCAATTAGTAGCAGCATCCCACTATGTCAGAAGCTCACTAGCATGCTGAAAGCCACCTAGAGTTGTGTTTCAGTGAATTTGAAGGGCTGGTTCTTGTAGTTTTCCCCAAGATCTCCCCAGTGATTTCTAGCTCTTCAACAGTCCTGTGCTAAGCTCTGGACTATCTTTAGGTCCTCTGCAGTGACTGATTTTATGTGTGTCACACACTAGCTATTTCACTAAGCTAGCTCCTTGATTGGGTGGCTGGGTTGTGATATTGGGTGAAGGTGGACCCACTGAGAACCCTGAAAAAGTGGGCAAAATTGGAGACGGAAGGAGTCGATGAAATGGAAAGGTGTAGTGGGAAAAACTGAAAGGTTTAGAGAGCACAATCAGTGAAAAGGCTGTAAGTTAGCCTCAGACAAAAGGAATGTAGTTTTTGCCTTCGAGCCAGCAAGCGTAGTTATCATGCTTTCACCTCAGCTGACAGGAGCTCACAGGAGTGTTGAATTTCCCCTCAGCTGCAACGAGTAGCACCAACCTGTATGTCAAAAGCTCACTGGTGGGCTGAAAGTCACCTAGAGCTATGTTGCAGTGAATTTGGAGGTCTGGTTCTTGTAGTTTTCCCCAAGATCTCCCCAGTGATTTCTAGTTCTTCAACAATCCTGCGCTAGGCTCTGGACTGTCACTAGCTCCTCTGCAGTGACTGATTTTATACCCATCAGACTCTCACTAGTTTGATAAGCCAGCTTTTTGATTGGGGGCTGGATTCTAATGTCAAGTGGAGGCAGGCCCACTGAGAGCGGATGAAATTGGAGACTGAAAGAGAGGATGAAATGGGAAGGTTTAGAGAGTGCGGTCAGTGAAAAGGCTGTAAGTCAGTTTCAAACAGAGCAATGTAGCTTTTGCCCAGGAGCCGGCAAGTGCAGAGTTTTCATGCTTTCACCTCTGCTGACAGGTGCTCACAGGCATGCTGAATTTCCCCTCAGCTGAAATCAGTAGCAGCAGCCCGTATATCAGAAGCTCACCAGCACGCTGAAAGCTACTTAGAGCTATTTTTCAGTGAATTTGGAGGTCTGGTTCTTACAGTTTTTCTCAAGATCTCCACAGTGATTTGTAGCTCTTTAGCAGTCCTGTGCTATTTCTCTATGCAGTCTACCTGCAGCCACAGGGTAAGCTCATGGTCCAATTTGATACCTAGATATCTTATGGAATCCTCATCATCAAGCTGTGAACCATAAGCTATGCATGGATTATGGACATTTTGCCTCTCAGTGCCCATGTGCTTGTTACCAAAAAGCATAGTTTTATTATTTTGTGTGTGTGTGTGTGTGTGTGTGTTGAATATTAGCTTGTTTGTGAGGAACTATTTTTCTAGTCATCAAAAACATCAGCAACATAGAAGGTAATCTGAGTAATGTCGGCATGACTTTAGTAGAGAACAGCATCAAAAGCATACAATTGCAATTTAGATCCACAACAGTTATTAGGCATGTTGCTGACCAACAAACAGAAGAGCATAGGGCCTAGAATGTGAGGATACTCTGCTTTGCTTTTGATTAGAAATGTAATACTTGAACCAGAGGCAGGAAAAGCTCACAAGGCCCATACATTGCAACTTGTGCACTAGGAGCTCATGATTCACCACATTGAAAGCTTTACAGTAGTTACATCAAAGAATAATACACTGGTTGATAGTCCAGAGACCAGGGCACCTAGGATATCAGTGGTAAGCCATACCAGGGATGGGTCAGTGCCATTTTTTTTGGAATCCATGCTGGACTTCAGTAAGGGTGACATGCATCTGAAAACATTGCTGAAGTTGGTTGTAAATCAGCTTCTGCTGTATTTTTGCCAACAGGCTGAGGAGTAAAATTAGGTGGTTATAGGGACAAATCCTAAACTGCAAAAATATTTTATACTAATTTTACTATTCTGCATTATTATTATTATTACTATTATGATTCTGTTATATTCCATAGTATTTAACTATACTATTTGTCTGAGAATGTAACTGGGAGGAAATGCCAAGATAGCTGATCCAAACACCTGCCTACATGAACTCTCTGAACAAGAAAAAAAACTGTTTCTAAGGGGGTTTAAAATTTGCCTAAGTGGAACTTAAGAAAACAAAATCATATCTCAGACTTTTGGTTTTAAAAGAATGGTTTCCTTAACTTGGCCCCTCAAGAGTGTAATATTAAGGATCTTCTTGGATCTCTGCTTGGAGGACAAGAGACAATCTGATAAGGGAACCATAGCAACCACATACTTAACCCACAGCCCTGCTACGCTGCCTCCCCCCACATGCCTGCTCAAGACTTGGCTCACAACCATTATTGGCACATTAGTGCCGCTATCCTACCACCGTCCTTTCACCCGTGGCTCTCGGTTCTACACACCCCAGCCCTCCGCTACCCTCCAATTACTACTACTACTACTCTTATCGCTACTTCCTGCCCAAACCCCCCCAGGTCAAAAATAAAGCATCTTATCTCTCTGCTCCTGCTCCTGTCTGGGGACATACAGGCTAACCCCGGTCCCAACATCACAAATACCCACACCCCATTCTCTTTCCCCAAAGGCCTCAGGATCCTGCAGCTTATTATCTAAAATCTCTCTGCTGCAACCAGTTGCCCTAACACAGTGCCCTGATATCCTGGTCATTTCCAAAACCTGGTTAAAACCCCAACATACTGATGCGGAGGTTTCCATACCAGGATATGCCGTCATCAGACATGACCGCCCAGGCAAAAAGAGAGGCGGAGGTACTGCCATGTATATCGCCAATAGCAGGCAGTTCGCAATAGTGGATATCCCTTCACTCCCTGACAACATCAACTCGCTCCTCATTAAACTCTCACTCCCATGCTCCACCCCCGTATACGTGGCAGGCCCATACTGCCCCCCCCCCGTACACCCCCTGAGGACATTATTTCGCACCTGATCACCTTACAGTCCCTAGCAGTTGGGGGCGAGCTCCACGCCACTGGTGATTTTAACACCAACTGGTTAGCTAATGATAAAGATCACCTTAAGACCAAAATTAAGGCCCTGAACCTCACTCAACTCATTGCTGATCCCACCAGGCTTAATCACAAGACACAAAACCACTCACTACTAGATTGGGCTCTCACCTCCCACCCTCACAGGATTCTAAGCACAGGCCTCCTTCCTGATTCCCTAAGTGATCACCACATGATCTTCCTGATCAGGAAGGTGCATAGCCCCACTGCCCCCCCCCCAAGATGCTGCACACCAGGTCCTATAACTCCCTGGACCTAGCGTCCCTCCTGTCGGACCTGGGATGTATCAACTGGTCTTTTATCCCTGAGGCATCCTTCATTGATACAGCGCTTGATGCGTTCAAAACCAGATTCCTTAAAGTCTGAGACAAACACGGCCCCCTGTGCACAAAAAGAGTTAGAGGGGCCCACCTTCCCTGGATCACGGCTGAAATAATCAGGAAATTCCACTCCAGGGACCACGCCTGGAAAGCACATAAGAAATTGGGCACCCAGGCTTCCCTCATTACCTACAGAGCCCTTCAAAATGCATGCACAAACATTATCCACCAGGCCAAAAAGAATTATTTTCTATCGTCTTTTAGAACAAACATTAACCACCCGACGGACTTCTGGAAATCACTCAAATCCCTGCTCTCCCCCCCAACCCCGACACTATCAGCCCAGGGCACCCTAATCTCCGACCCCATCTGTGTAGCTGAAGCCTTCAATACCCATTTCTCCAGCTGTGCCAACAAGCTCCTATCCTCCTTCAATACACGCACTTCCGGTCCTCCCTCATCAAACCTGCCCTCCCAAACAGCCCCCAAGTCCTCAGTTATCTTTTCGCTCAGTATCCCAAGCAGAAGTCTTCAGCTCCCTACGGGCCCTGAACCCCAACAAAGGCAAATGCCCTATGTCCCTGGTTGCTAAGATGCTTTTCCTGTCTGCCCCAGCCATTGCCACCCCTCTTGCCGCCCTTTTCAACCTCTCTTTCTGTCTGGGCAAGTTACCAACGGACCGTTATACCGCTGCCCAAACGGGATGACCCCTCCTCCCCAGACAACTATCGACCCTTCTCCCTACTCCCTATCCTGGCCAAATTACAGGAACGACTTTTCCTCTCCCAACTGACTCCGTATCTGGACGCCTCCTCCTTCTTCACTCCCTTCCAATTGGACTTCCGCAAATCCCACTCTACCATCTCCTCTCTTCTACGAGTCACTGGTGACATTCTCACCGGTATGGACAAGGGACACATCACCTCTGCCATCTTCATTGACCTAGCCAAGGCCTTCGATACCATCTCCCACTCCCTGCTCCTCTCCAAACTCACAGACGCAGGGCTCTCCAAACCAACCACTGCATGGTTCCATGACTACCTAGTGGGCAGAAAACAAGCAGTCAAAATTGCCTCACACACCTCAAACCCCCTGCCAGTTACTGCCGGTGTCCCCCAAGGATCAGTCTTAGGACCACTGCTTTTCTCCATTTTTCTAAATGACCTCCCATCAGCATGCTCCCACTCATCCATCTGGATGTATGGGGACGACACAGTCCTGTATGCCTCTGGTCCCACAACTAGCAGCGTGGCTACTCTCCTACGGGAAGATTTCTATGCCATCCAGGAATGGTTCAGGTAAAACCAGTTATTTCTAAACCCCCCAAAAAACTTGTCACTAACATTCAGCTCCCAAAAAAGACTCTCCTGCCAAGCCCCCTGCCCCTCTTTCAAAACCTTGGATGGGACTTTCCTGGAGCAATGCACTAGCTTCAGATATCTAGGCATCTGGCTAGACCAGCACCTGGATTTTACCACTCACATTGACTCTTTACACAAGAAGCTGCTCCCCAAACTTGGCGCACTATACAGAAACAAAAGCTGCCTTCCCTCACCTACGAGGCACGCCATTGTCCAAAAATGATACTTCCTGTACTCGACTATGGTGACATAGTGTACACTATCGCCCCCGTGTCCGCCTTGGCTAGCCTCAACACCCTGTTCCACTCATTCTGTCACTTCATCCTCGACTGCCCACAATCCACACACCACTGCACCTTATATAGCTCCCTAACCCTGCCATCCCTCCATGATCATAGATTAATTAACTTCGCTAGGTTCGCTGCCAAATTTTGGTCCCTCTCTCTACCCCCCTACCTGGCCTCTCCCAACAACCTCCACCTACGTACTCCCTCAGAAGCACTGACCCCAGGCTACTCCACGTCCCATTTATGTGCACAACCAAAGGCCAGGCTGCTTTTAATTACCGAATCCCACAGATTTAGAATGCCCTACCAGCCCCCATAAGACATGCACCAAATCCCTACCATCGCAACCTACTACTCAGTGCACATTTCTCCTCCAGCTGCTCCTGTTTTAACTAACAATTTACTACTATGATGATGGAGCCTAGTCACATCTTTAAGGGTATTCATTCTCCAACCTTCCCACTGTATGTATTTACCTGCCTGTCTGTAACTTTCTGCCAAATGTATGCCAGGCAGTAAGCCATTTCATTCCTCTATTGAATTGTCTATGTATTAAATACCATGTTATGGATTGGGTCTTGGCCCCCAGGTCGCATCTGGAATCGAGCATCATTGCTCAGTATGCCTTTCTGGTAAAACTCGTAAATAAATAAATAAATATCAAGTTTATGACATGGCACTGCCATGTACCAAATGGCTAGTTTAAAAAAAAAAGGAGAAACCGTGTATGCATTTCCCTTCTTCCACAGCCTTATCTCCCCTCAGGCTCTCCTAGGCATCAATGCTTGGCTACACCCAGACCTCTTCCCTGGGGCCACCTCCATGCTGCCTTGGTTTGCCTAACAGCAGAGAGAGGGAGAGTGGGCTCTCCTTACTACTTCCCCCACATACTTGTGTCTTCATCATGTGCCTCTCCAGGGATCATCCGGTGTGTAAGGGCTGTGTGCCACAAACTGTCTCCAGGTTCAGCTGTGGGGGTATTTCATGTGTTTCTCCCAGCCCCAAGGACATCAGCACTCTAGGAGTTCCAAGGGAAGCACATCCTGACATGACAGTCATCCTGGAACTCAGCCGATGTCCTCCTCATCCATAATATCCCCAAGCTGCACCTCCACCTGTGGTCACCTAGGTAGCAGTATTGCAGTGGGGATGACTGCTCTCCCACCACAGAGGAGGAGAGTGATCTGATGGATGTGCTATCCTTCCCCTTGCCATCCCCTGACAACCCAAGTCTGCACCCAAACCCGGGCTGCCAGCATCATGAGTGGTAGCACTACCGCTCTGCCGATGGACCAGCGCAGTCTATATGTGTTTGATATATTTGGAGAAGTCCGTTCTTGAGAAGTCCAAAAATACAATTTTTACATGTGCAAGTTACTGCAGGGCTGAAATATACCATCTTAAAGAGTTTGTTGTAAATAACTTTGACAGCTTTGATGGATCTACTCTCAGCCCAGAAAACTAAGAACAGAGGCATTTCTATACCTAAAAGACATTTTGGACTACATGGACTTTCCTAAAGGCTGATTTTGAAGGAAAATACCTCATTTTGAACTGCAAGAAATGTAGATCAAGTATAAGTATTTTTAAGAAATCTTCAAGGAAACAGTGTCTGTGAAGTACTTTTTGAATTATGAACTTTATAGTAGACACCCATATGATGTTTGGCATCAAACTGCACAGCATTTTACTCTGAATCTGAAAATATATGTTTCCAATCTGTATCTAGCTGCATATGAATTCATGGAGGAAAATGTTTTGAAAAGAACCAGTTTCAAACCACTAGACTTTGCAAAGAAGGACTGTCCTAAGAGTGAGGAGCTAACCACCCTTACATCATTTGCATGACACTTGGAGAAGATTAGGCTCATGATTGTCATTGCCAGCAGAGCTATCTAACCCTAATGGCTTCTTTTGGGCAAGGATCTCCTTCATAGTGAAAAGCCTGAGTGGAAATTTGGTGGGCAGCCAGTGGGGAAGAGGAGATGTAGGGCTTAGAGAATGGGTGCTTAGTGACAGTCCATTTAGGGAGGTCTTAAATCTCTCAATATCAGTAAAATGTGCAGAGGATGCTGGGTCACAGAAATGTTTTCTATCCCAAATAACTTCTTGGGAGGTAACCGTTTAGGAGACTATTGATCTGTGACCAAAAGTGTTTTGGGTTCAAGAGGTCCCTTTCTTGGAGGTATTTCATGTAAGTTACTTTTGCCATTTTCAGATGAGCTTTGCACATGTTTCAAAGCTCCCTGTACTTTTGCTAGTCAGACAATTTCCAGTGATTTAAAGTGGCTCCAGGCTTTGCCTCTGAGCTTAATTGCAGTATGCAAGTCACCAGTTATCCACTTTGAGCATAGACCCTTTACCTTTCTTTGCTGTAATAAGATGAATTTGTTGACCACACATAGGAAGTTGTTTATGAAACATTCAAGGACAAGGTCTACGTGTGCTTACTATCCCTTGTCCCTCCAGGGTACTGCATCAATGCTATTGAGAAAAACAGGTTCATCCAGCCTTGAGTAGTTGTGGATCATAACATTAGGGGAAGGGTTTTTTTGTTATTATTTTTACATATGCAGTACATTGGTGAGTGGTCACTTGGGTAGTCAGCCAGAATTCCAGCAGCTCTTATCTATCAGATTTGTTAACCAGAATCCAATCCAGGAGTGAGTGGTTATCAGATTGATTATTTAATCTAGTGGATCCTTCAATAATTTTTTTAGGTGCACCTTCTCCAAGGCAGACTTACAGTAAGTCCATTAATCTTATCACTCAACCAGTTTAGGTTGAAATCTCCAAGTAAAATCAGTTCTCCTTCTGTTTTTTCAGCTAGGATAGTGAGAAGTGCTGTTAAAGCATGATTGGCAACTTGAGGAGTGTTATAAACGCAGTCAATAAGTAGTAACTCTGTGTTGCCTAGCAGAAGTTTAACAAAAAGGCTTTCATGGGGGGGGGGGTCCAGAGATGTTAGACTGATTTCCTTAGCACTTTGGGAGGATTTTATACAAAATAGGACACCATCATCTCTTTTGCCCACCCAGTTGTTCCTAAGGGGAATGTTCCCAGGCAATTCAATCTCATGCAAAAGGACAAAAGGTTTAAGCCAGGTCTCAGTGGTGGCTAAGAAATCAGGAGCAAAGAGGTTAGCCCTGGCTTCTATCTCATGAAGCTTCAGCCTTAGGCTGTTGATACTCATGTTAACTAGTTTTAGACCCTTGGACTGCAACCAGGTAGGGTCTGTAAGGGAAGACACATTGATGTTGTTGGTCCCTGGGTTACATTCAATGGAGGCAGTATAGCTCAGTGGTTTAAGGCTCTGAGCTGCAAATCTGGAGACCTGGGTTTGAATCCCACATCCTCCACTTGCACAATGTGTGATTCTGAGCAAGTCATTTAACTTCCCTGTGCTCCCAGTTTGCACCAGTAAACAAGCTTTCAGCTTAGTGTGTCTCACCTGGTTAAACAATTGGAAAAAAAGTAAGAAAAGCAATAATAGCAGCATGGATAATGTGCCAAGGGTCATTGCCTGGGGCCATTCAGTAGATCATCTTGTGCAAAAGGAAACCTTACAACATTTTGGTGCAAACCACAGAGGATGTGTTTATATAAGATGTCAGTATCAAGGTAGGCAGCAGGGACCAGGGGCTCACAGCATGTTTCACAAAGGAAGGAGCAGGCAAGACAGCTACTAACCAGTCAGTTTAGACAAATGAGACAATATATAGGATTGCTAGGGGGAACACTTTTAGAGTTTTGTTGAGGAAGGCTGGAGAGAACTGTAGTAGACCTTGAGGAAGCTAATACTGTAAAGGAACCAACATCAGATAAGGAAGGATAGCACCACATGCAAAAACTGCAGTACTGAACATACAAAATGGAAGCTGCAACACATTATGAGAAACACAGTGTAGCGTTCACCCAGATAGCAAACAGCTGCAGTATCTGAACACAGCATTGGGGCCACCCAGCTAGGGAGCAGCTGCTCTAACTTGAACACAATGTAGGCATCATCCAGTAAGGGAACACTTGCAGTAACTTGAACACAGAATAGAAGCCACCCGGATAGGGAGCAGATGCAATGACCAGAACATAAGGTAGGGACCATCCAGTTAGGCATAACCTGAACACAATGTTGGGGCCACCCAGTAAAGGAGTAATTGCAATAATCTGAGCACAGTGTAGGCACCAACTTGTAAGGGAGCAGCTGCATTTCAAACAGAGGCTGTATGAAGCTGCAGTCAAGAGTGAATAAGCCACAGTTCATAGGAATCACCTAGATAGGGAGCAGCTGTATAGAGCATGACAGAGTAAGAGTAAGAAACTATGGCCTCTTAGGGGACAACTAAGGGAGACCAGGGCACCGCTTCTGTTAAACGATCAAGGAGGTATATTCACCACATCTAAAATTAATTTCAAATACCAACAAACTTTAGAACATACAGGTATCAGGCCAGCAGCACAGTTAAACTAGCAAACTTTAGGGTATACAGGTATCAACTTACCAATACAGTACTTCTACATTTAGCCATTAGGAAGGGCACCTGGCTGACTGCATTATGAAGTCATACTTGGGAATAGAATCCTGCTGCCGGCTGCCTCCACAACTGATGCCTACAGCAGACTCCAGAGATGATGTTCTTTCTGATGTCTGCAGCACATGCCAGCGAAGATGCCCTTTGTTATGCTCAGGACAGATGCCAGAGATGATGCCTTTTTTGATGCCTGCAGCAGATGCCTGAGAAGATGCCCTTTGTGATGCCCAAGGCAGATGTCAGAGATGATGCCTTTTACATTGAGGCCCTTTGCACTCCAGACCACAGTGCAGAGTACCACTAGGGTAAGTCTGAATTTGTGGGTTGGGAGAGCCCTGCTGGTACCCGATTGCCTGTCCACCCATTACTGGATAGAAGGGAGCCCCAGTCATGCATAGGCAGTTGGTGAGGGGGAGGGGAAGCTGTGGAACTAGATGTCTCTTACCACTCTCAACTTCCTCTGGTCACTGAAAGTCCCAATGTGCAGCGTCCCAGAAGAGGTACTCATCACATCTTTTATTGAGGCAGCACGGAGACTGTGGAGCAAGTTTAAAAATGGTGCACAACCATTAGTCATGCCCCTATTTTTTCCCAGTTGGCTGTTTGCCCTTTGCTGGACAAAAGAGGACCCCAGTTCCAGAGAGGCAATGAATGGGGTGGAGCTGTAGAGCTAGACAGATGTCACCCCTCTTCATCTCCACTGGTTGCTGAAAGCCCTGATGTACAGTGATTAACACCTAGGACTGCAGAATTTGACTTGCACAGTCTCAGTTCTTGGGGTGAATTGTTTGGCACGTTTGATAAAAAATGGGTTAATGGTTTGATAGTTATTAATCTGAATTTATATAAAATACACACAATTGTCCTTTGTTTCCTCACTGCTAATGAAAAACTAGATAAAGTATGAAACTTTCAGGTTCATTATAGTTTGATCAATATGCTGTTTAATGGCTTTAGTACTGAATTGTATTTTGTTTTCAAGTTATTTATGTTTTAAAGTTTGTACATTCCTGATCATTTTTTTTCTTCTGAAAATAGCTGAAGAAACATAAAGCTTTTTACAAATTAAAGTTTGTCACTAACAAAAACTTTAATAGCTGGACATCACGTGATGCAGCTCGGCTGGAGTAGAAGTGTGGCTCATTACTCTGCCTGACCTTGCTGAGGTTTTCGGTCTATGTAATGTGACTAAAAAGAGAATAATGGATAGTTTAGAGTATATTACTGGTCAGTAATACCATCGAGAGGTTCCTACATGTCCTGTACCGTGAGATGGTATTCTGACCAGTAGCACACTCTAAACTATCCAATATTTTTTTAATATATGGATCCAAGTTGTTTTAGTCTACGGTCGGCTGCTGCCATGAAGGATTGTGTCAGTTGTAGCCGACTGCAGCACTGCCTTAACCGTTGCCCACATAGAACACTGTCTCTCTCCATTTCGCTGTGCTCTGCTGGCTTACACAGACGCACAGGGCAATAAAAAAAACTACCTTTTTTTCCTTTTGTTGGGGGGTGCAGGATCAGCCAGATAAGTCCTTTTAAAAACAAGAATGGGAACAGCCATGGACACTGCGCTCTCACTAAGCGAGACATGACCGCCATGTTTTAAGAACTGTTTTGGCCGCCCACACACAGAGAGCGGCCAATCATTAGCTGCGTTAGTGAGCGTCAATGGTTGAGTGACGTTTTAAAGGTTTACTGATTTGGGGAGTTGTGGGCTTGCGCTGTTTAACTTGGCTGGTAATACTATCGTTCAAGTCTGAAACTATACTATTATTGGACGTGAACGATAGTATTATCACTCTCGAAGTGTGGTATGATCACTTCGGGAGTGATAGTATTACAGAAAAAAACTACAGTATATGCTTTAGTAGCATACTAAATCTGCTATCCATATATTAAAAAGGTATTTCTGATTATTTTTTATGTTGCTCAGTATATCTACTTATTGTAAACCTTTGGAATGAAACTGAACATCACTGAATGTGGGAACTATCCCTAATGGAACTCATAGAGAGGGAGGCATCATCCAACTCACAACTGTGCCACACTCTGCCAGTCACTCTGGAAAAGCTATAAGAGCGAAAGAGACTGAAGCCCATTACCCCCTTCTCTGATCCATTCACTGATTCCAGCTCAGACATCACAACTGATAAATTCTTCAAGGAGCTCCACTTCATCAAGGCTGTCATCTTGGAGCATCTCAAGGATATGAAGTTTGTCTGCCCTGCTCTTGATGCCCTAACCCACAGGGCCAGTGGCACCAAAAGCAGACTGAGCTCATTCTAAGGCAAGCAGGCTCAGGAAGAGGCAGATCTTATGGCCCTTGGGAAAATGGTTTCAAAGCTTGAGGCAAGGATAGAGGACCAGGAGGGGTGCAACCAGAAAAATAATCTTGTGATTGTGGGAATATGTGAGAAGGAGGGAGGGAGGGAGGGATGAATATGCTTACTTTTGTGCAGCATTGGCTTACAGACATTGTGGGCCCATCTCCCCACTGAGTGGGCACACCATTCCTTGTGACCAGTTCCTAGGCCTAACGAAAGACCTCATCATATTACTCTGCACATACTCAACTATATGAATAAACTTCATGTGCAGAAAAAGGCCAGAGGGTAAGGGGGACTTTACTGGCAAGAAAAGTGATTTTACATTTGTAATGACTATACTCTGCTCCTTAGGCAACTATGTGGAGAATACAGGGGCATTACCTCTCAGCTTATTGCTGCTGGAATCTGCTTTCCAATTACTGAATCCAACTAAACTTCTGATCACCACTAACAGTGGCACACAGCAGTTTGCCTCTACCCGTGAGGCTTAGGATGGATTCCCCACCATATTTCTTGATCTTTTTCACCAATAGAAAACAAACAGCAAGACAGTGCCATGATATTCATTTATTATGAACATTATCCTCTACTACTTCCTGCATTTACCTACTTCATATTGACAACACTGATTTAGCTTTTTGGTTTTGATCATTAGGCCCTACAATAAATATACTGGGCTACTAAACATCTGACTTGATGCAACTTCTTATTCCTTGTTCAATACCTGTATTCATGATAATGATAATCAGCCCACTGCAGTTCTCACATATGCAGATGCACCAGACACTCCTCAGCTTCTGCCATTTTTGCTCAGTTCCTAGCATAACATCCACATCATGGTGGAAGATTATACCAGTTCAGCATATGGCAAGGTCAGCAAGTAGACTATCTGTGTATCAATTGCCAGCCTGCAGGAAGACATTTATCGATCTGTTTTCTTAGCAGCCTTCTGATTTTTTGGACCATGTCATATATCTATATTATACAATTTTGAACTATAGTATCTTTGCAACTGTTCACGAAATTTTGCATGCACTGTCTCGTGGGTAGATCTCTTGACGTGGCAAGTTTCATTCCAGTCGGATGTGTGGATTTTCATTGTTTTTTTTTTTGCCATTGCCTTGCACCAGATGGTTTGGAATTTTGGTCTGAAACTTTCAGGGTAGAAAGGGCTGGCCTACATATGTGCTTTTCACTTGTTTGGTGAAAGACTATTAATCCATTCCCATTCCAAAAGTATTACATTTTAAAATTTCAGTTTCTATGAATGGGCAGCACAATCTTTTGGATAACTTCCAGGAGTGAAAAAAGTATCTGGTCAAATGAAAAAGGATCATTTTTTCATTTGGGGCCAATCCTTTTTCGTGAAGGAAAATTTACTTTTCATTTGCCACCATCTTGTTTTCCATTTTTTAGAAAAAAAAAATCAAAACCCCCATAAATGCCATCCTGCAGAGACAGCAAAATATATATCTTGCTCTTTATGACTCCATTAGCTAGGTTCTACACTTTACTGCTGAAGAAATGACTCCAAAATGTCTTTATTTTAGCCTTTTAAATCTTTTCTCATCACTCACTTCTGCTTTTTTCTTTTGGGTTTTTTCATTCAAATAAAAAAGGATCCCTTGTCACGAAAAAGGATTTCGGACTTGGTTTTGTTCTGCATTCTTTTTCGTTTATCCTTTTTCATTCAAATGAAAAAGGAGCCCCTGTCTCAAAAAAGGATTTCAGACTTAGTTATTTTTCTGATTCTTTTTTCTTTTCAAGGGACCCTTTTTGTTTTGATGTTTTCGTTCAAATGAAAAATGATCCCTTGTCACAAAAAGGATTTCAGACTTAGTCTTTGTGCCGATTCCTTTTTTGTTTCAAGGATCCTTTCTTGTTTGATATTTTTTCAAATAAAAAAGGATCCCTTGTCATGGAAAAGGATTTCAGACTTAGATCCTCCCCTCCCCCCCGATTCCTTTTTCATTTCAAGGAATTATTTTTCATATGGAAAGGGATTTCTTCAAATGAAAAAAGGATTTTCTAACATGTCCCTGTAATTGTGACAATTTTCCCTGGTGTCCAGTGGCACCCCCACTCTCTCATGGCCTTCCCCATAATTTTTTAAGTTTTTCCTGGTGTTCAGTGGTGCCCCCACCCTCCCATCATCATCAGTATAATTTTTATTATTTTTTTTCCTTGGTGTCTGTTGGCACTTCCCCAACCCCTGATTGCCATCTCTGTATTTCTAATATTGTTCCTTGGTGTCCAGTGGCACACACCCCCACCCTCTAATCATCATCCCCTTACTTGGGTCATTTACCTTGGTGTCGAGTGCACCCCCCTCCATCAGATTGCAGTGCCTATAACTATTAAGTAATTCCCTGGTGTCTAGTGGCACCCCCTACCCTCTGGTCAACCTCCCTGAAATTATGTTTTTTTTCCCTGGTGTCTAGTGCCCCCCCACCCTCCAATTGCTGTCCCCATACTTACAATATATTTCCTTGGTGTCTAGTGGCACCCCCCCCACCTTCTGATCACTGTCACCCTTCATTTTTGTTTGTTTCTCTGGTGTCTACTGGCACCGCCCCCTTTGA
Organism: Neoceratodus forsteri; assembly: GCA_016271365.2. Taxonomy (NCBI): domain Eukaryota; kingdom Metazoa; phylum Chordata; order Ceratodontiformes; family Ceratodontidae; genus Neoceratodus; species Neoceratodus forsteri. Next base: position 941,072,446 of record CM057449.1, on the reverse strand, counting down.
TCACCATCCTTCACTGAAATAAAGAAAACAGTCACATAATGTCTTTTTACCTTTTTGCCTTCACCTTTTCCATGACGTCCCTGCTCAACCAGCTTGGTTTCTTGGCCCTAGCCTTTTTGCTTTGTGTTTTTGTACAAGTTCTAGTGGTATCCGCTATCCCTAGCTTGATGACTTCCCATTTCTGGTTAGCATCCATGTGTGGATGGATTCTGGCCAGGTGCCCTGCCACTATTCCACCCATCCTTCCAAAGTCAGCCCACCTGAAGTCCAAAACCCTGGTTCCTGTTTCTACAGCTTCCTTGCCCATGCTTAGTGTGAACCACGCTGAGTGGTGATCACTCCCTGCCAGCAGCTCCTCCACCTCCAGCTCTCTTACAAACTCCCCCATTAGACAGCACAAGGTCCAGAGTGTTGCCCAACCTAGTTGGTTCATTAACCATCTGTACCAGGAAGCTGTCCTGGAAGACCTCCAGGAGGACCTGCTCCCTTGTACTCAAGGTGGCTGGGGTGTTCTAATCCACTCCTGGCAGACTGATATCCACCACAATCACTGTGTTACCCTTCCTGCTGGCCCCCCTCACGTGCTCTGCTAGATCTCTGTCCAAGTCTTCTGTCTGAGATAGTGGCCTGTGCACCACTCCCATCCTAAGTGTCCTGATTTTGGAATCATGAAATTGCATCCATAATGTCTCTGTTCTACCCTCCTGCCCCCTCTTCCCTGGCACAACTTATCCCATCCCTCACATAAATCGCCACCCCTCCCCCTTTGTCCCTATCCCTGAGGAATATCCTGTACCCTGGGATCACCAGGTCACAGTCCTGGTATCGAGTGGCCAATGTTTCAGTGATGGCAGCTATGTCCACCTCTCTCACTGACATGAGAGCTTGCAACTCAATGGATTTGTTCCCCAGACTACTTGTGTTCAAGGAGACTACCCTCCAATATGTTCCATTCTCAACATTCCCCTTTCGAACATCATTCATAACCACCCCATATGAACACTCCCTAATTCTAACTCTACTGCTATTGGGTAAGCTCATTTGGCTCCCCTATCTGGAGACCCTGCTTCACTTCTGCCCACTTGCCTCCCACCACACCTAGTTTTAATCCACCCTGGTTGCTATGTATTCCCCCAGCTTCTTTTTTAATACCCCTTGTCCCTCCTTGCTCAAGTGCAGCCTGTCCTCAATGAAAAGGGTGCTGTTATCCCAAGTCCTACTCCATCTCCTCACCAGCCCGTACCCTTTGGTCAGACACCAGGTTCACAGCCAAGTGTTAAACTCCTCTATTCTCATTTTCCTCGCAGTACTTCAGAGAAAGCCACTGAGTTCTCTGCCTCCTCACACAACTTTCCCAGCTCAGTGAACCTCTCCTTTACCGTCTCAACCATGTACCCACCAAGTCATTCGTTTTCAAGTGCACCACAACATGAGGTTTCTCCCTTCCCCTCCTTGCGTACTTATGAATAGATTGTTCCGCCCTACCTGCTGCCATTCCTGGCATGGAATACACCCATATGTGACTATGCTTCTCCCCCTTACTTCCCCATCTGACCCCTGTTAGTATGAAGTCTGCCTGCACAAAGACCCCACCCCCTTTTCATGTTATAGCCCCATCATCTTCCCATTTTCCTGGCCCCAGATTTTAATATTCACCTCATCACGCATATTTGTGACCCCTTCTGTCCCCCTTGCCTCCCTCTCTATCCCCTTTCCCAGCTCCTCCTGGCCTCCTCTGCCTTCAGTCTCCCCCTGCTTCTTTCTTGCCTTCCCCATTGATCCTTTCCCCTCCCTCCCAGCCTTGAGCTCCTCTTTCCTATCCCTCAGCTCATCCTGCACCCCACACACCATTTCCCCACTTATGCTCTCTGCTTCATCCTCTGCCTCCATTCTTCTTTCCCACCTCCTTTTAACCCCCACTCGCTCCCTTCATTTGTGTGTACCCCCTTACCTACCTGTTCCCCTATCCTCACCTTTTGTTCCCCTTTCCTTCTGTCCCTCCCCATTCCATTTCCATTCCTTTCATGTTCCTCCACCCCCTCCTGAACTCCTTGTCCATCCTATCTGACAAAGTTGTGAATCTGTTTGACACACTAATGCCACCTGCAGTGGAGTTCAGTAGAGTATCTTGGGTATATTTATTCTTAGTATTGCTGAAATTTAATACCCCACAGGAATTCATAGCTTGGGTAAAGGTTCATTAGACAAATCCAACTGTCAGGATTTTGTGCAGAGGAGTACACTCAGACATAGTGACTCTATGGTGGAGCACATGGCAGGGATGCCCACCTCCCCACTGTTATTTAACTTTTTCCTGGAACCTCTGATTAGGAAAATTAAAAATAGCCCTAAAATCCAAGACATAGATATTGGCCCCCAACAGTTTAAACTATCTGCTTTTGCAGATGACATAGTATTGGATCTCTTGTTCCCAAGGACATCCTTGCTTGCTGTCCTAGCCATTATCAAGAGATTTGGCAGAATTTCTAATTATAACCTTAATGTAGACAAGACAAAAGTCATGCCCTTGAATGTTTGGGCCCAGAGCTCTGACATTGAGGAACTCAGCATCTTGTGAAACTGATAAACTTAAATATCTAGGCATTTATCTGAGTGTTTTCCAAATCAATATGAAACTATATAACCAGGATCCACTACTGGAGCAGTTACAACAAGATCTGATAAGATGGGCTGATTTACCAGTTACTCTTTAGGGTACAATCATCATAGTTAAAATTAACCTGCTTACCAGAGTGTTATATCCCATCAGTATGGTAACCCAGGCCACCCCCTCTCTTGGTTTACTAACCTACACGGCATTATATCAAAATGTATTTACATATGAACATACGAAGAAGCCAGCAGAAGAAGGCCATTTGGTCTATCAAGTCTGCTCATGCTGCAGGGTCCACAACTTGAGCTACTGTCCCTGCCTCCTGTCACCACTCCTCCCATCATCCCTACCCATGACCCTTACCCTCCCCCTATACTTGCCCCAGCCTCTCTTAAAGCTGCCCATTGTGGTTCATGATAAACACAGCTATACAATCAAGCCATACAAAAGCAAGAGTATTGGACTTTAGGAGGGCTGACTTTGGGAAGGAGGAACAATGGGGAGTAATCAAAACAGCCATCACAGTGGCAAAAAGCCTTTGTGTAAAGCAAATCAATAAAACACAACGAAGGAAAAAAAAATGTTATCGTTCTCAAAAGAGGTGGCAGGGAAGGTTAAGGAGAAAAGGATAGCATTCAGGAAATATAAGGAAACACAGAAGGAGCAGGACAGAGAACTTTATCAGTTAAAGCAGAAAGAAGCTGGGAAGGCAGTCAGAATAGCAAAGGCCCAAACCGAGGAAAGGATAGCCAATTCTGTTAAGAAGGGGGATAAGACCTTTTATAGGTACATTAGGGAGTGAAGAAAGACCAAAGGAGGGATACTGAGGCTTAATAAAGGGGAGGAAATGTGGGTAGAGGGTGACAGTGTAAAAGCAGGGATACTGAATGAATATTTCTGCTCAGTATTCATAAAGGAAGAGGAGGGGGAGGTACCTAAACAAAACAAGAGAAACACTCTGAAGATGGGGGTTGATACCAGTCCATTTACAGAAGAAAGGGTCCTGAAAGAACTAATAAAATTGAAGGTGGACAAAGCAATGGGGCCTGATGGGATTCACCCAAGAATTCTAAAAGAACTAAGGGTAGAACTAGTGACACCGCTGACTACTCTTTAACAAATCATGGGAGGATGGGTGGTACATGAGGACTGGAGGAAGGCAGATGTGATTCCTCTTCACAAAAGTGGGAGCAGGACAGAGGCAGGAAACTACAGACCAGTTAGTTTGACCTCAGAGGTAGGGAAAATGATGGAATCACTTCTGAAGGAAAGAATTGTTGAGTACCTAGAGGCCAATGGGGCACAAGACTCAAGGCAGCATGGATTCAAGATGAGAAGGTCATGTCAGATGAATCTAATAGATTTCTTTGACTGGTTGACCAAAGTAGTTGACCAGGGAGGGGCTGTGGACATGGCCTACCTAGATTTTAGCAAGGCATTTGATACAGTCCCACACAAAAGATTAATACACAAGTTAGCCAGCCTTGGAGTGGGTCCCAAGGTGGTAGCATGGATAAAAAATTGGCTAGACAACAGGATGCAAAGGGTAATAGTAAATGGAGTATACAGTGAAGAAAGGAGAGTTACTAGTGGGGCAATCAAGAGGTTCAGTACTGGGACCAGTCCTTAATGTCTTTTATGGCGATATTGCAGAGGAACTGGAAGAAAAGTATGTCTTTTACAGATGACACAATGATCTGCAACAGGGTTGATACACAAGAAGGAGTGGAAAGGATGAGAAGGGACTTGGCAAGGTTGGAGGAATGGTCAAATGTATGGCAACTCAGATTCAATGCAAAGAAGTGCAAGGTAATGCACATGGCAATAAAACCCAGGGGAAGAGTACACAATGGGGGGTGAGATACTGACAACAGTAAAAATGGAAAGGGACCTGGGGGTAATTATTTCAGATGACCTAAAGGTGGGCAAGCAATGTGAGAAGGCAGTAATGAAGGCTGGGGGGATCCTGGGATGTATAGGAAGAGGCATCAATAGTAGAAAACGGGAAGTTGTTATCCCTCTGTGCAGACAGTTGGTGAGACCCCATCTGGAATACTGTGTGCAGTTCTGGAGACCCCATCTCCGCAAAGACATAGACAGAGTGGAGGCTGTCCAGAGGAGGGCAACTGAAATGGTGCAGGGTCTGCACCAGAAGACATACAAAGAAAGACTAAAGGAGCTTAATATGTGCAGTATACTCTTGAGGAAAGAAGGGAGAGAGGGGACATGATAGAAACTTTCAAGTACCTCAAGGGAATCAACAAGGTCAAAGAGGGTAGCATCTTTCAGAAAAAGAGATGTGCAAGAACAAGGGGGCACAATTTGAAGATAGAGGGGGACGGCTCAGAGGTAATGTGAGGAAGTATTTTTTCACAGATAGGGTTGTGGATGCATGGAACAGCCTCCCTGAGGAGGTTGTGGAGTCAAGAACAGTGGGGGAATTCAAGAATGCATGGGACAGACATAAGGCAGTCCTAGTGGGGGGTAGGAGGAAGTAAGCTGTTGGTTAACTAGGATCTGCAGCTTATCTGTTAGGTAGGAAAATGAGCAGACTAGGTGGGCCAAGCGTTTCTTTTCTGCTGTCAAATTCTATGTTTCTATGTTTCTATTGTCTTCAATGAGATTACCTCTTCTGTCAGCACATTCCAAGTGTACACCACCTTCTTTGTGAAGAAGTGCTTCCTGACCTACCTCCTAAACCTCCCACACTCCATCTTAAGGCTGCACCCCCCTCATGTAATGGTTGCCACTCAGCTTAAATAGACTCACCTTATCAACCTTATTTATCCTTTTGAAGTACTTAAAGGTCCCAGTCATGTCCCCTCTCTTTCTCTTGTCTTCCGGGGAGTACATGTTCACTGTTCTCAACCTCTCCTCGTATGCCTTACCCTGCTGATCAGCTATCATCTTTGTAGCCCTCCTCTGGACCCTCTCCAGCAGGTTAATGTCCTTTTTGAGGGGTGGGCACCAGTACTGAACTCCATGCTCTAGATGCAGCCTTACCAATGACCTGTAAAAGGGCAGAATAACCTCCTCTTTCCTACTACTGATCCCCCCTAGATATGCATCCCAGCATCTTGTTTGCCTTTGCTGCAGCTTTCTTGCACTGCATGGAGTGCTTCAGTCACTAGTGATCAGCACTCCCAGGCCCTTCTCCTCATCTGATGCAGATACTCAGACTCCACCCAGGTAGTACTCTGTCCTAGGATTCTTGGCTCCAGTATGCATAATTTTGCATTTCTTGGCATTGAAACCAAGCTAAGTTAAGCGAAATTGTAACAGACCAGCTGCTTTTGAGAGGTAAATGCAGGTAATGGTGTCTAGATTTCTAGACAAGGGATATAGTAATACGCTGATTGAAAATGCTGCCACTACAGTCAGGGAGATGCCACGTCCAGCCCTTCTGGAATTCAAAGTTAAGTCTGATGATGATAGTAAGCAGATTAACTTTATTACCTCTTTTGTCACCAACACACACAAGGTGAGGGCCATTATAGAAAAAACACTGGCATATACTATCTATTGATTTAATGCCGAAGAAAGAAACCCAAATCCCCCAGGACAGTATATAAGGGAGGTAAGAACCTCCCTGATATGCTAGTTCATTCATTACAACCTGCAGCATGGCCGGTCCGGAGTTGGCTCCCGCCTCAACCCAAGGGTTGTTTTACCTGTGGCCATTGCTAGCTCTGCACTTCAATTGTGAAGACATCACAATTTTCATCACACAATATAACTAGAGACATTGATATTAGGCAGTTAATTAATTGCTCTATGACAGGGGTGGTATATCTTGACACCTGTACTTGCCATGCATTTTATGTAGGCAAAACCACCAGGTGTCTAAAAGTTCATGTGGGAGAACTTCTGAGCGACATACATTGTAAGAATGATAAAAATCCAGTGGTGCAACATTTGCACCACAATGCTTATGATGGAGCCCACAAATTTGTATTCTGTGGTGTTGAGAAGTTAACAGTGAGCCTTAGAGGGGGAGACCTGGATGACAAGATCCTAAGTAGGGAAGCATTCTGGATCTATCATCTCCGTGCTTTAAAAGCCCCAGGCCTTAATGATTCATTTGAGATCACTCTTTTTCTAAGAAAAATTAAGAAAATAAGGAGAAATTGATGAATTAACAATTAGACATAGATTTTCCTGCCTTTATGCTGAATTTATAATATTATTTTTCTTGCTATAAAAATGGTCCTGAGTTATTATGTTTTTTTTGTATCTCCCTTTTAGCCTCCAGATCTTGATATGACTCAGATGCTGACCTATTAGGATGTCAATCATGGACTCCATAGAAACATTATATATTTAAATAAGAAAATAATTAATTCTTCATAAATTAGCACCATAGATGCTTCCACCAATTAAGCCATAAATATCATGGTTTATTTATATTATTTATGGTTGTTATTAGTGATATAATTATATTAATTACTAAGCAGCAATTGATGTGGAGCATTTTTAGATTGTACCATTTTCTTAAATCCACATACTGGGTGCACTGTCACTCTAATTGTTTTTCTATTTAAGTGTGATGGTGAATGGTAATGGTAGTCCCTGAGGAAGCGCATGTGTGTGAAACCAGTCAGGCTGTTGAAGTGTGGCATTACACTGTGTGGCACCTTACTTTTATATGCATTTCTTTTTCTGCAATAAGACGTTTTGTCAGTAAGTGGTAGATAGTGCTGAATTGTTTGTTTGTGTAACTGTTGTTCCTAACTCACTAGCACAACTACAACTGAGCTGCTTTCTTTTTTTGCATTGAAACCAAGCTGTCAGATCCTGGACCACCTCCCTAGCTTTTCCAGATCTTCCTGTAGGTCCTGTATCCCTTCAGCTGTGTCTACTCTCCCACAGAGCTTGGTGTCATCCATAAATAGGCACATTTTGCCCTTAATGCCATCTCCAATGTCATTGATGAAGACATTGAACAACACCGGCCCCAGCACCAAGCCCTGCAGGACCCCACTGGTTACCTGTTTTGTGCCAGACAACTCTTCCCCCAAAACCACCCTCTGGGTTCTGTCCTTCAGCCAATTTTCCACCCAACTGGCCCTCTTTTCCCCCAACCTGAGAACCACCAACTTCCTGATCAACCTTTTGTGGGGCACAGAGTCAAAGGCCTTGCTGAAATCAAGATAGAGGATGTCTACTGCATGACCCCTGTTTACTGTCTTAGTGACACAGTCAAATAAGTCAGTCAGATTTGTTTAACATGATCCCCCTTCCCCCATAGATCCATGCTGCCTCTCATCCTGGAGACCATGCTCCTCTAGATATTCCACCAACCTTTCCTTTAGTATGGTTTCCATGAGCTTGCCCACAATGGAGGTCAGACAGACTGGTCTGTAATTTCCTGGGTCATCCTTGGGACTGCTTTTTTGGAGCAGCAATACATGTGCTGTTCTCCAGTCCTGCAGTACTATGCATGTCTCTAGTGAACTATTAAATTGGTCTGAAACTATGTAAACTTATTATGAATTGTTATTATTATGAAACTGGATAAGCTTAAATATCTAGGCATTTGTCTGAGTGTTTTCCAAATCAAGATGAAACTATGTAACCAATAATAATAATAAATAATGCATTCTATCTCTCTTTTTTCCTTGAACATATACAATATTTTGCCCAACAAAGCAGATGGTGTGGTGGCATACTTGAATATTAAATTGAAACCTAATAATTGTCAATGAATGGTAAACTCACCACCTATGCCATTTTTCCAAAAAAGATATGCCACCCCTGACTAAGATTGCCTTACATTTCTTCACATTGCACATTCACTAACTAAGCATTTTGGGTTGCACAACTGAACTAATGAACATGACACTGAAGTGTAACCCTGGCAACATGGGCACTGCTTCTGCATTCTATATCTCTTCTTTCCTTGAATATATACAATCTTTTGCCTAACAAAGCAGATGGTGTGGTGGCATACTTGAATATTAAATTGAAACATTTGGCAAGGGAAGACAGGCCACAGGGTTTACAATAAACTTGCAGCACCCAAAATCGAAGGGGGTTTATGCTTACCTGTTACCTGTACTACCGTGCTATTCTTTGTTGTAAATACTTTCAATGGTATAGGGAGATAGAGTCGAAAGCTCATCTATGTTCTGCAATGGCTGAATATTGGACAATATCTTTGTGATCATCATCATAATATGGTTATTACCTCACTTCTCTATATCCCCCTAAGAACCTGCCTTGAACCTTTAAGAACACTCTACTGGAGTTATCTCTAAGGGTCCTTATACAGCTTTGTCAACTCCTGTGGGTGTACCCTGCAAAGGACATTTTTCGACCTTATTGGGTAATCTCAACTTTAAAACAGATGGACGGGTTCTTACAGCATTTATTTTGGCCTCTATGAATATAAAGACTGTGGAACAATTGACAATGAATGGTAAACTCATCACCTATGCCATTTTTCAAAAAAAAGGTATGCCACCCCTAACTAAGATTGTTTTAAATTTCTTCACATTGCACATTTACTAACTAAGCATTTTGGGTTGCACAATTGAACTAATGAATATGGTACTAAAGTGTAAACCTGGCAAAATGGGCACTGCTCCTGCGTTCTGTCTCTTCTTTCCTTGAACATATACAATCTTTTGCCTAACAAAGCAGATGGTGTGGTGGCATACTTGAATTAAGCCCCACCTCATCACACAGGCCTCTATAATTGGAAAATGATCTAGACCAAAATGTACACATATCTTAAATATGATAGTTATCATCTTATGCAACTGAAACTCATTCATAACATATATTATACAACTTCTAAATTATTTAAAATAGATAAATCACCATCTGGTTCTTGCTCTAGGTGTTCCAAAGGTCCAGGTACTTTACTGCATACCATGTGGGAGTGTGACAGGGCCAAGCCATTTTGGGTCATGATAAAATCTAGATGGGATCCTCTCTTATGTCTCAAACATGCTTTTCAACCAGATATTTGTCTTATTGGTGATTATATGGACAAATTATTGGGGAAATAGAAACGTTATATGTCTCAGATTACAGCCTGTGCAAAACAAATCATATTAAAACATTAGCTTGATAATAATATCAGGAATAAAATATGGGCACCCATACACAACAACTTGGTGTTTCCATTGAAGGATTGAGATACCAGTGTATGGACCTTGAGAGCGAACTACTATCTCAGCCCTGAGATGAAAATACAAGGCGAGTTGAGTATGGGCATCTGTACTTTATTTGTTATAGTACATGGTTTCCCCAGATACAGAAAAAAAGTTACATTTCTCAACATTTAAATTTTCCAAGGTTTCATACCTTGTGTTCACACTTCTGGTTGCTGCCGGGAGCTCCATCTGTTGCAGAGTTCATCGGTACAGTCCTGCTGCCTGTTTTGCCTCCAAAGATTCATGGGCTAACTTATAAACAAAATAGTTAAACTTGGTATGGTATGGAAACACAGAGCCCTCTATGGCAGTCTGTGTCCAGACTGTCTCTGTGAACCGCTCTGTAAGTGATGCCGCCATGTTTTGTTTTTTTTAAGAGGTCTGTTTGGTCCAATAAGAGAGGAGTACAGTGCTGATGAATATTCACTGTGTAACATGCACAACAACTTTTAGAACATGCACAACTTTTAGAACGTGCATAACAACATTTCAGCAGCTACTGATTTTCATATGTGATCAATCCAAACCATATACTATATACCTACTTTTCAAATAAAAAAAATGTTATTCACTTTGCAAGCAGAAAAAATTATAACTAGTATAAATGATTATCTTGTAACATACAAAAAGAACTGGGAAGCCTCACATGCCATTCTCCTACTTAATATCTGACTTGAAGGTTTTTTATGGTCAAACACTTTTTCATTCTGTCAGGCCATATATTCCCAGTATAAATGTCATCTCTTTGCCCATTTATAAATGCATGTATTTTTATATGGCTATTTTCTATTCTATATTGTCTAAGTGTAGCGGGTGGTGGTGAGGGGGATGGTTGTACATCTTTGTTGTATGTATTTTGTAGTTGTGCAGTGCTTATGTTTTGTCTTTATGGAAATATCGATAAAGTAAATAACATTTAAAAAAAATGATGGTCGGCCTGTCAGCGCAGAGGCAGGGCATCCATCTGCTATGCCGACAAGCTGAGTTCAGAAACGGACTCAGGAAGTCAGAGGGCTGGTTGGGAGGAAAAGGATTGAGCCAGGGACTGCTCTCCTTCTCTTGGGGGGGTGGTGGGTTGTGTGTCCAGAATGCTACGGACCCCTAGAGGAGGCAGGGGGAGCCATAGTGCTGGTGCCATATCAGCGGAGGGGCGGGTGGGACAGACGCTGGCTGTCATTGCACATCCTTGCCCCAATACAGCATACAAAAATGCTGGACCTGAAGCGTGAAGCTCTGCTCCACTACCTACACTGTGTACCATGTCCACTGGGTGGGGCCCCACTCCCATTGCCTCACCCTGGGGGTAAGCCAAGGCAAGCTATTGTTGACCTTGGGGAGGGGTGCCTGCCTGGTGGCACAACCCAAGGTGATTAGCCTGGGCATGGGGAGGCAGTGGGAGCAGGAGCTGAGCCCCTGCGGGGGGGGGGTTGGAGGCAGAATTAAAACAAAATTTAAAAACTTAAAAGCTAAAAATGTCAAAAATACTTAACTCTAAATGTTCACAATTGTGTAGTTTGTCAGTAGACAATCTACAAAATGTCAGAACTGACTTTCTGGGATAAAAATGACAGTATTTTGATTAGAAAAAAGTTGTTTGGGACTATACTTAACGATTGTCAAGGTGGGCTTTAATTAACTCATCATATGCATAACAGAAAACAGTGAGACAAAAACAGTTGAGAACACAAACAAAAAACAGAAAATATATTTTCTATGGTTTGTGAGTTCTTGAGTGATCCAGTTGAGGTAGTCACAGAATTCCAAAAATGTTATTCCAGACAGTACAATAAATAAACCACTAGGGGCAAGACCAAAACATTGTCCTTCTTTAACATGGTCAGTCTGTCCTGCTTAACTGAGGAAGAAAAAGATATGAAGAATATTGAATACATAGAGTCAGATGACTTCAGTGGGGATTTTTATAGTTGTTTCCAAAAAGCATTGCTACCCATGTTACTCTAAACAGACAATGGCAGGGGCACAGGAAACTGTCTACCTCCTATGTTGATGAAATAATCTTGGTTTATGTTTATATGTACAGTTACCAGGTCACTTATGATTATAAGAGTGTGTTTTTGAGTGCTGTGGATGTGAGAACTGTGAAGCAAAACCTGAGCAGTTCTGGCACACAAAGGACTTGAGAAGAAACTTTCATAATCTTAGGAGGAACAGGAACTGCACATATAAACATAGGATAACATGAAATATTTTTCTATTTGTAAAACAAAAAAACACTTTTTTTTAAATTCAATATATTTTATTAATCATTTTAAACAAATTACAATAGAACACATATGGCAATGCAGGCTATTCATTATACATGTACAGTAAACAGAGAACTTTAGAGCCACAAAAAAACAACACTTTTAATTTCAAATAAAGATGTCTTACTTTACTGAAAAGTAGAGAAACCATGCTGTGGAAAATGGACTAAGCTAACCATCTTATGTTAACATCTGTATCCCCCCCCCCAACCCCTGGTTGCCCCTGAAAAAGGGGAAGGGGGCTCAGCTGGCCTATCCAGTCAACAAAATTCAATAAATAAATAAATAAATAACTGAACTTAGAACTTCAGAATTTCAAAACAATTACCACAAGACACCCTCTTATGGTTATAAGAGTACTTGGAATATTTAGAAATAAACAACCCTAACTGGTTAAGAATGATGTGATTTATACTTATCAAAACATTGGAAACATAAGATGGAAAGTGAGGCCTCAACAATGATGTCAAGTTGTTTAAAAAAGTCCTTGCTAATTGACTAATGCAACATATGAGGCAGCTTAAAGATGCAAATTAAACAGGTTTTATCCCCACCTGGCAAATCAATAACAATATTTGTGAGCTCCTCAACATTATCTCAGGAATCAGAGGCAGTAAAGTGCCAAACATAGCAATCACAATTAATGACAAAAAGGCATTTGATTGCCTAATTGGCCCAACTTCTACACAGTTCTTAAATGCTTCAACATTAGGGATACTGTTTGTCACAATATTTCTACCCTATATAAAGGAGAAACAGCCAGGACAAGGGCAAATGGTACATTATCACATGCCTTCCCCAATCTATAGGACTTCCTCCTCTCCCCATTACTCATTGCTATAACAACTGACCAATGGAAGAGGCAGTTAGAATCGATTCCAACATTCAGAGCATAAATATCCAGGGGTTCCTAATCAGGGACGCATGCTTCGCTGGTGATATTATGATCTTCACTGGTGACTTCAATAATTAGTTTTCATCCCTACAAAGATTGCTGACTGAGTTGTAAGAGGTATTTGAATTCAAAGTCCTGTTGGAGGTTCTTTTGCTAAGCCAGCAACCAACCCACAGCTATGTCACATTGTTCCCTTTAAATACAGTAGGTAAGTAAGTAAATACCTGAGGTGTTTGGGCATCATAATTATGCTGTGCATAGGTCTTCTATATAATCACTCAAATTGACAATGTCTTTATGTGGAGGCAGCCTGTTGAAGATCCTGCACATTCCAAAATTTTGTGGCCACTCAAGGTCAAACAAGACTTCACATGAAATTCCTGTAATGATGTTTTTTATTTATTCACATAAACCTTATGCTCTGGGATACGACTGACTTCCTCAGGGGGCACTGTAAACTAACAAAAGCTTTTAGAAAACTAGGACCCCGATTCCTAAAACTTTGCTGGGTGGAACCCCCAGTTTGTGTGAGCAAAACAGGTTTTGTGCTGAACTGATTCAGAGAAGCCCAATTCGCATGCTCAAACCAGGTTTGTGCTTGGGAAAAGTATGGAGGGGGCTGCAGTGCAAATGAGGGGAAGGGTATTTGAATATCAGTGCAGTTGGAGAGGGGGTCATTCTTCTTATTGGGCCGGCAATCAGCCAGAGGGATGAGACCACTAGACACTGAGGACATTTATCTCTATTTTTAATTAGAATTCTGGATGGGGGATGGGGGTGAATCTCTGTGGGGGGTGAATTCTTCATATTGGGCTGGCGATCAGTCAGAGGGGTGGAACCACTAGACACCAGGGATTGTGGGGATTGCAAAAATGTATTTTAATGTTGTCCAGGAGGGTGGACACTTTTTTTATGTTTAAATATACATGGATTTTCATCCCCTTCAAATTCGGAATTTTGCCTATGGATGGTGAAATTCCGCATGTCGCCAACGAAATTCCATATTTTGCACCTGCGAAATACGCAAATTTCACAAAATATTTTCCTGGGTGAAATTCCAGATTAAATTTAATTTCACTGCATCTCTACCAGGTAACAAGATTCCTTCTAAAAGCAGAGACAGTATCGTGCTGTGTAAGGTTTGATTGTAAATTATTGTACAATTTAATTGCATAGTATGAGAAAACTCTTTCACCCTGCTGAATGTACTTAAAATGAACAACATATAGGGGTGAAAGAGATTCCAGACGAGTATCTCTTGTCTTCTCTAGAAGAGTAAAAAGGCCTGCCAAAGCCACCCTGTGCATAAAAATGGTATGTTTAACATTTTTGTGGTCTTCAAAAGAAAGACACCACATGCTCTCATAAAGAGTGCAATGATGAGATCAAGATGGAAGGCTGGTAACAAACTGATGAACAAGATTGTATAAGGAAGTGGCTCTGGATGTAATTCCCTCTGACCTTGCCATCTAGGCTCCCATAGGTGGTGCTCATGTGCTGAGGAATGGACAAGTCCCACCCAGAGTAGAAGACTATCCTTGGATGCTTAACCTCCCTCCCCCCCACAACTGGCACCTGATAACCTATGATTGTGCATAAGCATGGGCTGCCACTGTCAAAAGTAGTACCCCTACCACTGTGATAATGGGCTGTACCAACTTTGGTTATATTTTATTCAACTTTGTCATTTGCCACCTCTTATTTTTTTATTCCTGATGGCATTCAGATTTTAACCCCCTCCCCAGAACTTTATCTGTTCTTCTAGCTTTTTTCCTATGATGAAGTTACATTCCTCTGACCATGCCATTATAATATGTTACTGGGGAAATGATTATCATGCCACAAACATAGAGCTATGACATCAGCAAAGGAAAAAGCAGAACACTGAGATTAAATCTGGGGAAACAAAGGATCCTGTTTTCATACAAATGTTTTCAATAATAAAGACTGGGGCAAGATAAGTACAGAAAATAAATGAAATATATGATGCATTGTGTCTGAATATTATATTTTAAAATGTTTTTCTGGACACTGGATAAATACTTTAAGGAGGTAGTAATACCAAAAATAGCTGGCAGAAAATATTACTACTTTTTAAAATTAGTCTGTAGCTGCTTTTTATTTTTGAAGTATTCTTCTTGCTCAGTTGAAGATTTTCAAACTGAGTGTATTAGGTGTGATGTAAAAAGCAATACTTTACCTGGATACTGACATATCTAGTTCAATTGTATTACTTTTCATACCTCAACATTGTGACCAAATATAAACATAGAAATTAGCCAGCAGAAGTCTGCTAGGTCCATTGAGCCTGCTCGAAGTGGGGATGCTTGCCTTTTACAGGACTGAGCACTACCCCACCACATCCTACCCGAATTAATCCTTTGCATTTATGCCATGCACCCTTGAAGCTCTCCATAGATTCTGACTTCACCATCTCCTCTGGTATCATATTTCACCCCTTTACCACTCAATCTGTGAAGTAACACTTTCTGATGTCCTTGCTAGACATACCCCCTGGCAGTTTGGTACCATTCCCTGGTGTTCGCAATCTTGCAGAGTTTGAACAATTCACCAATGACTACTTTATTGATGCCTTTCATGTATTTGAAAGTATCAGTCATATCCCTTTTTTCCCTTCTGGCATCCGTTGAGTACATTTCCAGACTACATAACCACTGTTCATAACATTTTTCATCCTTACCCTGAGCCATTCTAGTTACCATCCTCTGTACTGCCTCTAACTAACTGATTTCAGTCCTCAAATGAGGATTCCAGAAGTATACACAATACTCCAGATGTGAGCATACCAGGGATCTGTACAACGATAGTATGACCTTCCTGCTTCAGCTGCTAATGCCCTTGCTTATACATCCAAACATGTTATTTGCTTTAACCCAGCACTTTATTGCATAGGGCTTAAGCAATAATGCTGTCCAGGAGTATGTATCATGCTTGGATAATGCCACACTAATGGTGGCTGAAAACCAAGGTTACTGCTGAGTACATTCAGCACGTGAGAAGTGACATTATTCCAACACAACACGTACTCCTGGAGTATATTACTGCTATTATACAATGCCTCATTTTTAAAAAGGAAAAAGACTTAAAAAATTTAAGGCCAGCCCAGTGGCTCATGAGGTTGAGGCATCCATGTCTCCCTGCTGCCACACTGGTGATCTGGGTTCAAGAACTGACTCGGGTCACTCGGGGGTCTGGTTGGAGAGGAAAGATTTAGCATCCAAAGGACAGCTTTCTTCCTTCGGGGAGGAGGGTTTCCATGAATCGCTGCTCGACTGCCACTTGGCAGAAGCCAGGTGGTGATGTCTGCAAGTCCCATAACTAGGGAAAAGGTGGGCATACAGTGAGCTTGGAGCTCCTCCTCAGAGGTGGAGTGTGCTTGTGCACACATTGCATGTATACCATGCCTCAGGGAGAAAACTGGAGGAAAAAAATGGAGGTTGAGCTTCATGAAGCCCTCCCCACTAGCACCAGTGCCCCACTCAGTCTTGGGAGATGGATGGAGACTCAGGACAGCTGTGGTGCATTTGGTATAGGGCTGATGCAGCCATACAGCTGGCCAGGGAGCAAATGAGAAAAACCTATATGGAAGAACAAATTAAATAGATTTTCATTTTTGTAATGTACATTTGTATGCTTTTGTCTGTATCAGTGGCTCAGCAGGTTGCACACTCACCTCTGAGGCTGGAAGATCAGAAGGCTGTGGGTTCTATCCCCACACCAGGCACTTGGGTTAAATTCCAATACTGACACTATAGTGCAGCACGAGAGGGGCATTGTACTCCTGAGGTGCCGTCTTTCAGATATGACGTTAAACTGAGATTCCATCTGCCTTTTCTAGTGATTGTTCAGGTGGATGTTAAAGATCCCACTGCACTTTTCGAAAAGAGTAGGGGAAGTTTTATTGTAAATCACATCATAAATATACAGTATCATTTCACTTTTTATACAATGCACATATGTACAAAAAATAATTCCTATACCATCAATAAAGAGGAAAAGAAAAAATAAACAGGGAGGTATACGCTAGAAATCATAAATGCACTATTCACAAGTCAATCATGTCAGTATTTCTTTTTTACTCCTATTGTCCCCCACTGTCTAGTAGTACCTACTATCAGAGTCTGTTTTAACTAAATTTATTCTATTTATGTTTAATAAATATTGCAAATCCCTTCCACTATCTATATACTATCTGAGGAGTATAGCGTGCTTTATCCTTTATATATAGAGTTCATAGCTCTATGGATCAAGATGCTCACAGTCTCATGAGACATTATTTTTTGGTATATAATCCACTGGCACCTTGCTTGCCAGATACAGAATTTGAAGCAACACTGAAAAATTGCCATAGTTTCATCTTCATATTTGCTACATAGATAAGGATAGTTCCCTAGAACCAAAATGTCATAATTCACCTTCAGCAGCCACCTGAATGTCCATTTGTAGGCTAAGAATTTCCTCAATGGTTTAACATTGGAACAATCTAAAAGAAAATATTCCATTGTTTCTTCTTTTGCAATACATGACAAATATGGACAATTTCTCTCCTCCTGTACTTTTTGTTTACAGTTCTCCCTGATGTTAAGTCTCCCATGCGTTGTGAGCCATAGTACTTCCCACATATGCAAACGGATTCTTTCATTTTTTAAGTACATTAAGACTCTCACCCTCAAATTTGGAAGGCAATTTATAAATTCAGGTTCCGTCGGATATATATTTTTTAAAACAATATTATACAACATTTGCCCATAATTCTGACATGTTTTGGGCCTTTGCTAGGCCCCATTTATAAAGTTTTTAAGCTATTGGTTTAAAATATTCTGGGATCTTTAGTCGAGGGGTAACTTTAGGTGGGTCTTTCTCCCAATTTCGAAAGTAATTTGCTAAATTATTCTGAATCCACTTGTACTGTAAGGATTCCGTGGGATGTAGGCCTACTCATACTGACTGGGCAATAAAAAGTGTCTGAAAAAAGGTTGCTGGATCAGTCATACCAAGTACACCCTGTGATTTTGATAGGTACTCTATGTGAAGCATCTCTTTATTGGATTTAACCTATTACCCCACAACATTTGGAAAAAGCAACAATATATGCATGTTTCTAATGCTGCAGGGGGGATAAATCATGGCTATGTATAACATGAATGGGATGATAAATCTTTTTATAATATGAATCCTTTTCATCTTTGATAACTTCCAATTTTTCCATCTTTGGACTTTGTTTTCAATGATTCTTAGAGCAAAATTCCAGTTATGATTGGGGATGTTTACTTTTCCAAAGGTTATCCCTAAGATTTTACAAGGGTCTGAAGAAATCTGCATACCTTCCATAGTATCTGGTGGGGGAGTTTCAAGACCTATAAATAACCCTTTGCTTTTCTCATAATTCAGTCTAGCATTTGACACTGTGGAGAAAATACCCATCTCATACAAGAATGCCCTGATTTGATTATGTTCTGAGAAAAACAGACAAATATCATCTGCGTACGCCTGGACTTTCACATTGTCTTGGGTATTATTCCTGCTGATTCCTTTCCAAACTATACTGGTTTCTAATTTCCTTAAAAAAGGATACAGGGAAAAGAAGTAGAGTAGGGGGTTTGGGGGCAGCCCTGCCTCACCCCTGTTGTAATATTAATACTCTGAGTAATATGCCCTTTTATTACTGGCTGTATTAAGGTCATGGAATATAATAATTTAATCCATGTAACAAAAACTGGAGGAAAGCCATAATGTTCCAACATCACAAAGAAAAAGGGGTGATGAACCCTATAAAAAGGCTTTACACAAGTCCAATGAAATTATGCAGCCATTTTTCTTTTGGAAGTAAGTACAGTATGTTTGATAATATCTCTAATAATCATAAGGGCACACAGAATTTTGTGGTTTGGGAGACCACAAAACTGGGCAGGGGATATTAGAGTGTTTGACACCTTTTATAATCTATTATTTAAAATCTGGGATAGAATTTTGAAATCAGAATTTAAAATGGTAATTGGTCTCCAGTTTTTTATTTGTTGTTTATTTCCTGATTTAAACAGAAAGGTCACGAAACCTCCTGTAAACAAGGTAGGGATTTCTGAGGATTCTAAAAAATATATATACGAAAACCTCCTTTAAGCATGTTGCTAGTTCTTTCGAGAATGTTTGATATAGTTCATAGAGGAGCCCATCTGGACCCGGGGAGGTACCAAGTTTAAGTAACTTGATAACTTGCTCTATTTCTACTGTTGTAATGGGTAGGACTAAGTCCTTTCCTACTTCGGGGGGGGGGTCGGAGTGTGTATTTCTTGCAAGGAGAATTTTATAACATTTAACTGGGGGGGTCTTTCATAGAATGAGAGAGAAGATACTCTTTAACTACCTGATGTAGACCATCTATGGATTCTACTACATTCCCATCAGTACCTGTAAGGGTATCAAATCTTGAGGCTATCCTTCTATTTTTACATGCCTTCATGGGGTCACCTATCGGATTTATTTGTGTTCCATACTACAGTATGGTTCTTATAGTATTGGCTCTATCATACTGATATTCCTTCATGTTTAACTTTACTAGCTCTATTTGTGTTGAAAAATCCCCCCAGGTTGTGGAGGATAGAGTGTATAAATATTGAAAATGACTCCATAATTGTAAATATTAAAAAAACGTATTCCTCCCTTGTTGTTTTCTGAATTTTTGAAACCAGTTTCTTAGATCTTCTTTGGTATCTTTCCACCAGTCAACTAAATTGTCGTTAGAAATGTGATCGATAACCTGGTCTGTAGCAAGTATGTTACTTCTTTCTGTACTATTGGATCAGACAGGCATGCAGTGTTGAGTTTCCACCAATTTTAGGGTTACTATTTTGCCCATTCTGAAAGGATAGTTTTAGAAGGAGATGATCTGAAAACTCTGTAGGAACTACTTCCAGTTGAGGTATGGCTAGCCCTTGAGAAATATAAATATGGTATATCGTGGTAGTGTACTTTCCTCTTTTATAAGTAAATAGCTGACCCTTAACTTGGGACTGTTTACAATCTACTAGCTCAGGTAAAGAGATACACTTTTGTAAGACATTTGCATCACAATAGATTTTCTATCCACTAGTACCCTTGGCTGTGTCTGGGGTATCACAGTTAAAGTCCCCTCCTAACAAGATGTTACTAGATGTAACTAAATAGGGTTGTAAAGCTGTTAATAGGCCCACCCTCTCTGCCTTTGTTTGAGGACAATATATTGCTATTGTACTGTAGGATCTGATATTCCAGAGGCCATCTAATATCAAAAGTCTACCTGGAATGGGATCAATTAACATTGTAAGAATGAAGGAAAGGAATTCAAAACTATCCCTGTACCATCAGCTTTGTCAGGCCCAAAGGACCAGTAAGAGGGTCCCCAGACCCATTCAGATTGAAACAATCAGTCCTGGTCAATTGAAAGCATCCATGTTTCTTGTAACAAACATATATCCATACAATTTTCATGTATGAATTGGAAAACAGCCTGTCTCTTAGAGAAATTAATTATGATATGGATATTGAGGGACCCTAAAAAAAGGGGAGACAAGTTTTCAGGGAGACAATTTTAGGGATTCTTTTCCCTCTTTTTTTTTTCCTTTTCCCTCTGTAGCCTACAGGATCAGTACTGGAAATTGCAGTTTCAAGATTCAGGGCCTGTGAAACTGAATCTCCTACCTTCATATCAGATTCCCTCAGTTGGGGGCTAATGCTGCATAGGGGTTACCAGTCTCAATGTTGTGAGCTTGCTTGGGGGGGCTTTGATTGCCTAGTAACTCATCTCAGAAGTGGTGGGTCAGAAGTGGAGGCTTATCCTGCTCTGCCTTCTCAAATGTCTGTCTGTACATACTGGAATCAGTAGGTCCATTTGAAGGTCAGGGAGGGTCTTGGCATCCTCCTTTGAGTTTCCATCTCTATTTTGTTTTGGAGTTTCCACTACCTGGAGAATTTTAGTTGGTTTGGGGAGGGAGGAGGAGGGTCCTACTTGGGGATATTGGTTCCTGTGATGGATGCAGCATCTTGTGCCTGTTGAATGAGTAATCAGGAATTATGCACAAGGCTTTATTTTTTGCTGCCCAGAGGCACTCTGTAAAGACATGTCCAGTCTCTTCACATAGATCACATATGGTGAAGTTTGCACATTGTAGACTAATGTGTCCCACTTCCCCACAGTTGTCACATCTGGGCCTATCACATACGCTTGATAAGTGTGTTCTGGCACCACATTTATAGCAGGGCCTGGGCTGGCCTTCATAAAACCAACCCCCCCTGTCCCTACGTAATAGGAAGGAATTGGGAATATGTTCAATCCCAGAGTTGGTTCGTCTAAGCATAACTTTGTACTTCCAGCTCCCTGTCCAGAAAAAATCTGAGTATAAAATGGGTTCAGAGGAACTCAGGACTTCACACTTCTGTGACAACCAGTATGTAATGTCCTCCACATGGATCCCCTCATTTCTAAACATCACAGTTATGAATTTATTCAAGGGTTTTGTTAAGGGGATCACAAAAAAGGGGGTCCACAGGAGGGAGACTTTCACCTGGCTGTAACGCTCCCAAAACATTTCTAAAGCATATGGTGAATGAATGCTTGCATTAAAATTATCCTCTCTGGATATATTTATAAATGCAAACACTTCCCTAGATGTAAAATTCAAAGAGTCTTTGAGTAAGGTCCTTCCTACATAATGCCTATCAGGCCTGTTTGCCAGTCCTCCTTTATATCTAATTCTGACTGAGTGTCTTCTTGGAGCAGCATCTTTTTTAGTTTTTTGGAAAAGTTCCGAGAGTAAAGGTCTTTGAGGATTTGGTTGGTCTTGAGAACCTTCAGCGGTATTCTGAACTTCCATACTCACTGGGTGCACTTTTTCTGTTGTTTTTTGAGTTGCAGGAACAATGAGTCCTATTTGTAAAGCTTTTAGATTCTGTCAGGGATTTTCTTAAGTGTCCTTTGGGTTATTTTTGTTAGATAATACCTCTAGGGCAATTTTTTCAGATGCACTTACCAATGCTTTGTTTTGTGTGTTCCATTCAGGAGTGGCCTGAGATAACAGGGGGCTTTGGGCCCAGTTAGTATCAGGAAGCCACTGGCCATCATTCATTTTGTCCATCCTGCCTCAACTAATGCTTTCCCAGGAGACAGAAGCCTGCAAACAGCAGGGGTAGGGAGGTCCACCAGAGCCCTTAAAGGTAACTACTCTCCTCCTGCAACTGAACTCTGTGAGGGGTGTTAGCCTGTCGATGCTTCACATCAACTGCCTTGACTACCCCACCCTTCGTGCCCTACCCATTCCTTGCACCCTGAGGTTGGACCCTCAGCCCACAGACCAGTAAAGGATGCCTGCTACCACCACCTGTTGGTAAGAATTATCACTCTATTACTGCTACTCTCTGGAAATGTCCACCCCAATCCATGCCCTACTCCCACAAGCCTGCCCAAGGCTTCATCTTCTGAGTTCTGCATTGCCTCTCTGAACATCTGCAGCTTGCTAAAAAAAATCTGCTGCGCTTCAATGCTGGGTCATCCAACAGCAACCCAACATTATTGCACTAGTGGAGACATGGCTCTCCAAATCTACCCCTGATTCCTTTATCTCACTCCCCGGGTACACCCTCTACCGGGAAGATTGATTAGGTAAATGAGGGGGTGAATGTGCTGTTTATCTACTTGACACCATTATTGGTCATTCACTCCCCACTCCCAAGCTCGACAATGGAGCCCAGGCCCTCACCCTCAAAATCATCCCTGATCCTACCAGGGGTCCACTCTACATCATGGTCCCCTATGTGCCTCCTAGGGACCAAAACCCAGCTATCCTGTCACTCACAGAGTATTTCTCAACTCTCCCTCACAAAGCTGAACACGCCTTATTAGGGGACCTTAATGTCAGTTGGCTTGGCACCTTGGCTTCACAAGCAAGGGATTTCTTTTCTGCCCTTGACATAATCCAATAGTCTCCCAGCCCACTAGACTCAACCCCATCAGAGGAACCAGCACCCTCCTGGACATCATAGTCTCCAACTACCCCCAAAAAGTCCAGGATATCAAAATTCTTTCAGACTCCTTAAGTGACCACTCCCCTATCCTCTTCCTTTGGTCCTCCACCACCCCCAAATCAGTAAATCAATCCTCTCTTCATAGGAACCTCTGCCCAGGTGGCCTTAACACACTCAGGCACTATCTTGCCCAGATTGACTGGTCCCTCATAAACCATTACCCCAAGCATTGACGCTGTGCTCGACCTCTTCACACATGCTTTCAATAAGGCCTGCTATCTCTATGCACCGCTCACCAGACATGGCTCAAAAAACCAAAACGTTCCTTGGTTTACCCCATCTCTGCTCCAAAAACTCTGGAAGAGGGACAACCTCTGGCATATTGCTGTGGTCATGCAAAGTGTTGGATAGGCAAGCCTACAATGCTGCACCCAATTAGTGCACATGGGCAATCCACAAGGCCAAAGAGGAGCACTACCAGACTACCCTTACCTCCTCCTGGGGCTCAGCCCAGACCTTCTGGGATAATATAAAAGAGCTGAATGGAAAAACATGTTCCTCCCCATCCCAGCTTTCAATTGATGGCTCTATTACCAAGGCAGCATGGATTCACGATGGAAAGGTCATGTCAGATGAATCTAATAGATTTCTTTGACTGAGTGACCAAAGTAGTGGACCAGGGAGGGACTGTGGACATGACCTACCTAGATTTTAGCAAGGCATTCGATACAGTCCCACACAAAAGATTAATACACAAGTTAGTCAGCCTTGGAGTGGGTCCCAAGGTGGTAGCCTGGATAAAAAATTGGATAGACAACAGGTCACAAAGGGTAGTAGTAAACGGAGTCCACCATGAAGAAAGGAGAGTTACTAGTGGAGTACCGCAGGGTTCAGCACTGGTACCAGTCCTTTTCAATGTCCTTATAAGTGACATTGCAGAGGAACTGGAAGGAAAAATATGTCTCTTTGCAGATGACACAAAGATCTGCAACAGGGTTGATACACAAGAAGGAGTGGAAAGGATGAGAAGGGACTTGGCAAGGTTGGAAGAATGGTCAAATGTATGGCAGCTCAGATTCAATGCAAAGAAGTGCAAGGTAATGCACCTAGGAAACAAAAACCCAGGGGAAGAGTACACAATAGGGGGTGAGATACTGACAACAGTAAAAATGGAAAGGAACCTTGGGGTAATCATATCAAATGATCTAAAGGTGGGCAAGCAATGTGAGAAGGCAGTAAGGAAGGCTGGGGGGATATTGAGATGCATAGGGAGAGGCATCAATAGTAGAAAACAGGAAGTTGTTGTCCCTCTGTACAGACAGTTGGTGAAACCCCAGAGTGGAGGTTGTCAAGAGGAGGGCAACCAAAATGGTGCAGGGTCTGCACCAGAAGACATATGAAGAAAGACTAAAGGAGCTTAATATGTATACCCTTGAGGAAAGAAGGGAGAGAGGGTACATGATAGAAACTTTCAAGTACCTCAAGGGAATCAACAAAGTCCAAGAGGGTAGCATTTTTCAGAAAAAGAGATATACAAGAACAAGGGGGCACAATTTGAAGATAAGGGGGATGGCTCAGAGGTAATGTGAGGAAGTATTTTTTCATGGAGAGGGTTGTGGATGCATGGAACAGCCTCCCTGAGGAGGTCATGGAGTCATGAACAGTGGGGAAATTCAAGAATGCATGGGACAGACAGAAGGCAGTCCTAGTAGGGGGTAGGAGGAAGTAAGCTGCTGGTTAACTAGGATCTGCAGCTTATCTGTTAGGTAGGAAAATGGGCAGACTAGGTGGGCCAAGTGGTCCTTATCTGCAGTCAAATTCTATGACCCTCACAACATAGCTAACTGCCTTAATGCCACCTTTACTGACCTAAGTTATGTCCTCCCCAGTAGTTTCTTTGACCCCATGCTGGAGTCTCAACCACCTGTCCTACAATGCCCTCGCTTCCACCTTTGCAAGATTTCCACCCAAGAAGCTAGACCATATCTGCAAAAAGCCCTGGGCAGCAATAGCCCTAGCAATGGCACCCTGGACACCAAGATCCTGAGCCAAGTACTTGACGATGTCCTTGTCCCGCTGACTGCCTTATTGAATTGATCCCTCTGTCTAGGTCAATTCCCCAGTGTCTGAAAAATGGCTGTTGTCACACCCATACACAAAAGTGGTGATAAGTCCTCCCCAAACAACTATAGGCCAATCTCCATACTCTCCCCTCTTTCCAAAGCTATAGAAAAAGTGGTTGCCACTCAGCTCACCGAGTACCTAACCAAATATGACATACTATGTCCTGAACAGCACGGTTTCTGCACATGACATAGTACCACCACAGCCCTCCTTGAATTCTCCAACCAGCTGCACTCCTCCCTGGACTCTGGCAATCTTGCTGGTGCAGTGTTCATTGACCTCTCCAAGACCTTCAACACTGTTTGCCATCCCCTCCTGCTTGACTCCCTCTACCAAATTGGTTTCTCCACTGATCCTCTCGCCTGGTGCTACAGCTACCTCTCAACTCACTTCCAGTGCATAAAAATTAATGGGACCTTATCCAGCACCTGTCCAGTTCACTCCAGGGTCCCTCAGGGCTGTATCCTGGGGCCCATCTTGTTCAGTCTCTACCTTAACACCCTGCCCAGTGCCTGCTCTGTCAAAATTCTTCTTTATGAAGATGATGCTGTTCTTTTTGCCTCTCACCATAAACCTGCCTCACTCCAGGACTCTCTTCAGCTCATCTTTAACCAAGCTGAAAAATGGTTCAAAGATCATAGACTTGTTATCAATCTAAAAAAGACCAAGTCTATGCTATTCACCCACCACAAAAACAAGTCCAGAAATGTCTCCCTTCTAATCCTTCCCAGCACACAGCACCCCTTAGAACAAGTGTCCACATATAAATACCTAAGGATTACCTTTGGCACTGCTCTCACTTTTCACCACCACATAAATGCCCTCTCAGCAGCCATCAACTCTCGGTTAGGCCTTATCTACCTGCACAAGGACTGCCTTCCTCCCCATGCACTCTGGTGGCCATTACATCCTTTGTCCTATCCCTAGTGGATTATGGCCTACCTATATACGGTTCTGCTGATAACACTGGAATCAGTAAAATTCAAATCTATATAAACAGGCCTGCAGGCTCCTGACCGGGGCACCCAGACTCACCAATACCTGCCTACTCTATATCACTGCAAACCTCCTCAACCTTGAAGAAAGATTCCACTACCAAACCTGTCTACTATCCAAGAAAATTCTTCTTGGGCTCTCCCCCCCAAGGGTGGCTGCATCCCTTCAACTCACCACCCCAACTGTGGCCACCCGCAGCTCAGATAAGGCCACCCTATGGGTGCCCAGGACCAGGACCACCCTAGCCAAATTGATCCTTCTGCTACAAGGCTCCCTTCTGGTTCAACTCCCTCCCAGTTGACATCACCAACATGCTCAAAATTGGTCCCTTTAAAATAATTATTTGTGACCACCTTTTCAACTCATGCTGCTGTAAATGCAACTAACTAAATCCCATCACCCTCCTCGGGCCTCCGAAGACTCATGCCATCTTGCTCACTCCAACCTCGACAAAGTCCTCTGAACTGTTCACAACCCTGCCCCCTTAGCTGCTCCTACCTGAAAATATGTTTCTGCCCTCACTGTTGCTGCATTGTGGGACTTACATCTCCTACTTGTATCGCTTTGTTACCTATGTAAATCGACTGTACATAATGCTCTGTAGCACTGTAATAATGCTTTTATCACTGTTACCTATGTATTTTATGGATTCACTGTCTGTATTGAGAACTTTGTATTATTGTTTTGTCCTCACTGCGACGAGGTGCCTTTGTAAACGAGTCTCTGACTCAAAGGTTGTAAATCCGATTGTACAAATAAATAAATAAATAAAAACTGAGAAAATGGGTCTGGATTTAAAGAATTTATTGCAAAGGTCTCCTGAATGGCAGAAGCTGTAGTTTGTGGCTGTATAGCATTTGTATTTGTTTTTCGTGAATCGCTCAGAGCATCCTCAGATGCATTTGGATTTTCGATGGGAATGTTCCATTTTGCTAAAGTTAATGCCTGCCTTTTTTGTTTGATATCTTCCCTTACTGCAGTCTTTCCTGCAGGGCCCTTTGCAGTAAATGAAAACCAGTCACTCCAGTCTGGTTTTTTGCATCTTTCTGGGAAAAGATTGTGGGGTTGGGGTCAGAGGTTCCTGAGCCATTCTTTAGCTCAGCATATATACAGTTCTCATCTTCCTTTCTTGATTTTATCAGTTTATCAATATTACTACGTCTTAGAGTCCAGAGTTATACTTGCTTGTTTTGTCAAATTTTTTGCTGTGTTAACATTTGAAGCCATAACTGAGGGTTTTACTGGTGTCTTCGTTTCTAAGGCATTTTGGCTTTTTCCACCACTCACTAATTCCTTCTGCTTTAGGCACGCACTTTCTCCCGCGCTTCTGCCGATAGCCGTTTCAACAGTTCTGCATTCAGTAGGGATAGTGTTTACCTGCGGTACTGCGTTGTGAAGATTGTTTCTTTCCTCAGATGTGTCACAGGAAAAGGAATGTGGTTTGACAGGCAGGCCATGCCTGGTGACAGACACCCTCTCAGCACTCAGTTTTTTTTTTCCTCTCATAGTTTCTGTTTGAACTGCTGATGCTTTACTTCTTCTGCTACCAATTCTGCCAATATTTTCTCTTTCATCTCTAGCTCATTAGTAGAAAAGCTGTTTTTCATCAGGTTTTCTGTTTGACTCAAGTCTTCCGTCTAAACAAACATTTCATTGATTCCTTCTTCTTCTCTAACGTTACAGAATGTTTCCAATAATTCAGGGGCCTATGGTAAAGGGGGTACAGGAGAGGAGGCCTGCTCCCCTGACTCCAAGATGTCCATCTCCTCCAAGCTCTCACACTGAGTGGCCATTCTGAAAATGGGCAGCAATTCCCCTACAGGTGAGTAGGGAAATTTCCCCAGTGTCCTTGCCAAATTTCTCCATTCACTAAAAATACCACAACAGCTTAGTCTGTTTCAATTTCAGTTGGTTACCATCTGTATCCTCCCCTTCCCCCAGTTGCTCCTGAAAAAGGGACTTCTAGTCTCGGTGGGCCTACCGGGTCAACAAAATTCAATAAATAAATAAATAAATAAAAGTCCATTATTTCTCTTTCCTCCACTAGGTGGTACTGCTCCTTCCCCATCACTGACTTTCTGTTTTCACATTGTGTCTTCAGTTCCCTCTGTCCCTATAGCTGTCTCTCTGTTACACTGTGTGTTCACCCCCTCAGGTTCACATCTTCAGTTTTACTTGTATTCCAGCCCCATACCTCTCTGTCACGGTGTTTCTCTACCTCCCCCCACTGGCCCACCTAAGCATTTGTAGCAATCATGGTTTGAAGGTTGCTTTCTGTGTATCACATTGTTTTCCCTGTACCAGCTGCATACCAGATGAAGAAGAATCAAAAATGGTTGGGGAGGCATAGAAATACAGGAGGCATGTTTGGCAGAAAGGAACAGCAGATTGGTAAGCGAAGCACAATGTGCTTTTACAAACCCCACATGCTCACACAGTATTTACCAGAAGAGTGAGCAGGTCTACCAGTCAAAGTGAATTTGACTGAAATAGTGGCTTTATTTCAAAATAACTTCCTTTCAGGTGGTTCTTTTGCTAACTTCAGTATGTGCTTCTGTTTATGCTTATGAGGAATGTGGGTGGTTGTATGATGTGGGACTTATGAAAAATATTGGCAGGATGTGGGAGACGGAATGATTTTTCTTTTAATGTTATGTGGTTATTTATCTGCTGGAACTTAATACAGTGATGTGCTGGGACAACACTTATGTACAAGGTAGCCACTGACATATCAAATGTCAAAAAATTGTATTGCCGTTGTATAATGCTAAGTATACTTGTTATTGCTACACCTGTCATTCTCTTTATCTGTCATTTTGACATAGACTCCCCCTAATTGATATACTGTCCTTGGGATCTTACTATCAACATGCATAACCTTATACTTTTTGCATTAATGTCCCACTGCCAAATTCACGACCACTGCTTTGTCATTCTCAAATCTTCCCTCAGCTCCCTGTGTCCCTGGTCCTCTCATCATAATCAACTCTTCTACAGAGTTTTGTGTCATCTGCAAACAAGCATATTTTACATTTGATATTGTCACCTATATCACTTATGAATAAGTTGAAATGCACAGGCACAAGCACAGAACCCTGTGGAACACCACTCCATTATTTCTGATTAAACTCTGCTTATCACCACCCTCTGTGTCTTTCTCCCAAGCCAGTTTTTCATGTTTTTTATAGTTTGGTCACCTATTACTAGGTCTCCCAGCTTCTTAATCAGTCTCTTGTGTAGAACTGAGTTAATAGTTTTGATGAAATCCAAGTAAAACAGGTCAACTGCCTTCCCTTGTGATGGCTTTCTTAACCCAGTCATAGAAGTCTATCAGACTGATTTAACAGGACCTACCTGACACAAAACCGTGCTGTCTCTTGTCTTGAAGTTCATTTGTCTCCATTTGTTTCAGTATTGTTTCAGTTCATTTATAAACTGTGGAGGTCAAGCTTACAGGTCTGTAATTTCCTGGCTCATCCCGTGGCCACTTTTACTACATGCCAAATTCCAATCCTTTGGCACAATCATTGTTGTATGGGATTCATTGAGCAAGTTAGCCAGGGCTACTGATAGCTCCTGTGCCATCTCTTTTAGCACTCTGGGGTGACGAGTTCCATCCAGTCCCAGAGACTTGATTACCTTCAATGCTAAAAGCCCCGGTCATGAAGGCCTATTCAAGTTGCCCTCCCCAAGCACCCAGCTCAGAAAAAATTCAGCCTGGAGAGGGCGTGAGGGCCTGTTCGAGTTGCCCTCCCCCGAGCACCCAGCTTACAAAAAATTCAGCCTGAAGAGGTTGTGAGAGCCTGTTCAAGTCACCTCCCACAAGCACCCAGCTCACAAAAAAATTCAGCCTGGAGAGGTTGTGAGGGCTTGTTTGAGTTGCCCTCCCCCAGTCACCCAGCTCACAAAAAATTCAGCCTGGAGAGGTCGTGAGGGCCTGTTCGAGTCGCCCTCCCCCAAGCATCCAACTCACAAAATCATTCACCTGGAGAGGTCATGAGGGCCTGTTTGAGTTGCCCTCCCACAAGCACCCAGCTCACAAAAAATTCAGGTATAGCTGTCTGTTGGAGCGGACTGAGTCGGAGTTGGTTTTGGCGCCAATTTCACACTGGGACGGTTTTCAAATACTCCATACCTACTTAATCTGCGTAGCAATACTGATAGTTTTTTTTTGCCTTTCAATTTGTCTGAATTATAGCAGCTATATGCCTAAGTTTGCTAAGTGCTTTAATCCAATGTTGCAGAATTCTAGCCTTTTAGTAGTGAATCTCTGTGTTCTTTAAGTGCTATACACTTACTACTGCAGAATGCGTTGTTTATGTGTAGAAATGCAGCCTTCAGTTTTCTATCTTTCTATATGCTAGGACCACGAGTTTTTAGCACAGCTTTATTTAATTTATTACAGCTCAAACATAGTGTTACAAATTCTGTCTGTTTTAAGAGTACTTTTTAGCACAGCTCTAATTTAATTTAGTACAGTTAACCTTTCAAATTCTGAGAGCTTTAAGATGTCCTTTTTAGCACAGCTTAATTAATTTAGCACAGTTCAACTTTACTGGTGAAAATTCTGTGATTTTTAAGATTCCCAAACTCGATCTGCAGCCTAACTTACTTAACTACAGCATGCCTTAAACTACAGCCTGTTCAATACAGCTTAGCCCCAGCCTGCAGTTTGATTTTCTTACTCCATGTGATCCTCAGGGAACTGAATGCCCACTTTCAACTCCAACTTTAATTCTGGAAGCAGCATTCTTAATTCAGAGCACTCACTTCAGACCTTTTCCCCTCCTCCAGTTAACTCCCCTGCCATTTCTAATTTCAGCCCTTCCTCTCCTTACCTGCATATAACCCCTCTTCTTTGCTTCTTCCACAGCCTGGAGAGGTTGTGAGGTCCTGTTCGAGTCGCCCTCCCCCAAGCACCCAGCTCTCAAAAAATTCAGGTACGGCTGTCTGTTGGAGTGGACTGAGTCGGAGTTGGTTTCCCCACTGATGCTTTGTGTTGGCTGCCCCACCATCCCCACCACCACCCTTGGTGAACTTCCTGTTATATAGGAGTTTGCCCGTGACCGGAATAAACCAAACTACTGCCTTTTCCACCTGCAGATTATCAACGCAAACCACTAGCAGCAGCTACTAGCTTAATCCACCACCTTCACTCTAGAAGACAAACAGTGCAGCCTCTCTACCTAGCTGTAATCTCCCTACTTGCTCCTTTGGTCTCCCTCCCACTGTCTTCATGCCTAGAGATGGAACCCTGCCACCTGGTGTTCTGCACCCCGGCTGCTCTGGCACCCTCCTTCTTCACCATGTTGCCTCCTGTTGCCCACCTCACATATTTACTGTCAGGCCCTTCAGTCCTCCCACCCTCCTTCCATGTTGGCCTAACAGTCCTTAACTTCCCTGCACATAGCACCTCAGTGCCATCCTTCTTGGCACCTAAACCATGCTACAAATCTGCAAGGGTCCTACCCAAAACTAGGTGTCTAATACCGTTATTGCTCCTCTTACCCGGTGATGTTGAGCCAAACCCTGGACCAAACTCCACACCCGCCCCAATCCCTGACCCACCTCTCCAACTCCCAAGGGGCCTAAAACTAGCCCATGTAAATATAAGCAGTCTCCTCCATAAACTAACCCTTCTGCAACCTACTGTTCTTTCCCTTAAACCTGACATTATGATCATTTCAGAGATCTAGTTGAAACCCCACAATACTGACGATTAATTCTCTATTCCTGGCTATACTCTTCTTCATCAAGATCAGCTGGGCAGCAAAAAAGGAGGTGGACTAGCCATGTACATCGATGCCACACTCCAGTTCATCCCAGTCCCGCTCCCTTTGTCCACACAAACCATTGACACCTTACTGGTCAAAATCTCCCTCCCTCACACTCACCTAGTATTTATTGCCAGTTCCTATTGGTCATCTGCCTTCACCTTTCCATCAATCAAAAATCACATGGGTGACCTGTCATCCTTGGCCTCCGGGGGTGAGCTTCATATTCTTGGTGATTTTAACCAAAACTGGCCATCCAGTACTAGCGCCAAATTACACAACCAGGTGGCCGCACTCCGCCTATTGCAACAGATCACAGAGCCCACATGTCTCAACCACAAATCCATGAACCACACTCTCTGGACTGGTCCCTGAACTCTCACCCTCACCATATACTCGCATCTGGCCTCCTTGACTCATTGAGAGATCATCACATGATCTACTCAGTGAGGAAGATATTCAGGCCCAAGGCACTGCCCCATAGGACTCTACAGACCAGATCCTACAAAACCCTTGACCTTGTATTGCTCATGCAGGACCTGGTGAGCAGGGACTGGTCCAACATCCCCCAGGCCATCTCTGTTGACTCTACCCTGGAGTTCTTCAAAACCAGGTTCCTCGAAGTCTGGAATCATTATGCCCCCTCAGACAAGCCTGGGTGCAGGGTGCCACCTGCCTTGGATTTCAGCAGACCTCATGGCCCTCCTCAGAGCACATAATCAGGCATGGAAGTCCTTCAAGGGCTTTGGCACACCTAATGATCAACACAGATACAGAGCCCTTTGTAATGCCTGCACAAGGCAAATCTGCCAGGCAAAAGCCAAACACTTCAAAGACTCCTTCCACACCAACC
The DNA here is from genome assembly GCA_016271365.2 of Neoceratodus forsteri. NCBI lineage: Eukaryota > Metazoa > Chordata > Ceratodontiformes > Ceratodontidae > Neoceratodus > Neoceratodus forsteri. Next base: position 941,039,749 of record CM057449.1, on the reverse strand, counting down.
TAAACCACTCCGCTAAAGTTTGGAAGGAGATTACGTCATTATTCTCCCCTCCTTCCCAGCCCAACTCCCTGGTTCTAAATATTGGTGAATCCACTGTCACTGACTCTCTCATGGTGGCCACTAAATTCAACACATTCTTCACAAGCTGCACTTTGTCACTGCTGTCCATGCTCCCTCCTGCCTCACCCACCTCCTCCATCCATACACCCTAGTTCCTGACCCTCCCGCTGCCCACTCCTTTGATTTTTGCCAAGTCTCCCCGGCTGAAGTCTGCAACGCCATGCTCACCCTAAATCCCACTAAAGGCAAGTGTCCCACTGGTCTGGACTCCAAAATGCTCTACCTGTCGGCCCCTACCATTGCCATCCCACTGCCATCACTCTATAACCTCTCCTTCTCCCTTGCATCAATCTCTTCTGACTGGAAGCATGCCACTGTTATCCCGCTACTTAAATGCAGTGACTCCTCAGTTGCTGGGAACTACCACCCTATCTCCCTCCTCCCTATCTTGGCTAAACTCCAAGAACACCTAATTCTCTCCAGCTCTCTGCTTTTCTAGACTCTTCATCCTTTTCACACCTTACCAGTCTGGTTTTAGGAAGTCCCACTCCACCATCTCCTCACTCCTTATGCACACTGATTCTATCTACACAGATATGGAAAAGGGCCCCATTACCTCTGCCATCTTTGTTGACCTGGTGAAAGCCTTCGACACTGTCTCCCACCCCCTCCTCCTCTCCAAGCTCTCTCTTTCACAGGTCTCAAAAGCAAGGCCACCAGCTGGTTCCACTCAAACCTGGTAGACAGATCCCAAGCTGTCAGAATTGGCAACTCCACCTCTTCCACCCTCCCTGTTACCTCTGGTGTACACCAAGGCTCAGTACTTGGCCCACTACTGTTCTCCATCTGCCTGAACAATCTGCCCATGGCCTGCCCACACACTTCCATCCACATGTATACTAATGATACAGTCCTGTATACATCCGGCCCCTCATCTGCTGTTGTTGCGACCAGACTGCAGCAGGACTTCAATAATATTCAGCTGTGGTTTCACTCTAATCAGCTCTTTCTCCATGCCAAGAAAACTGTCTCCATGACCTTTGGGACTGGGCAGAGACTTTCTCGGCACCCTCTCATCCCTTCCTTCCATACCCTGGATGGCACTTCACTAGAGGATTGCTCCTCTTTTAGATATCTTGGGGTCTGGCTTGACCATTATCTCAATTTCTCTGTGCATATTGATGTAGTCCACAAAAAGATCCATCCCAAGTTGGGTGCCTTGTACCACAATCTCAGGTGCATCCCCCTGCCTGCCCGCCAGGCAATTGTGCAAAAAATGATACAACCTATCTTGGACTACAGGGATATAGTCTATTGTTCTGTTCCAAAGTCTGACTGGACACAGTCTTTCACTCCTTCTGTCATTTTACCCTTGACTGCCCTTGCTCCACTCATCCCTGTACCCTCTACCAGTCACTGGACCTTCCATTGCTTCAAGACTGATGGCACTTTAACTGCGTTAGTCTAATGGCTAAATTCTGGGCCCAGTCCCTTCCCCTATATCTCACTGCTTCACTATCAGCCCCTGCCTCAAAGGCATACCCCTCAGAAAAAATGACCCTTGTTTACTGTCTGTTCCTCTAATGACCACCACAGCAGTCCAATCCACTTTCAGATATTGCCTGCCTAAATTATGGAATTCCCTCACTGTGACCATATGGAATGCCTCCTCTGGTAGGCACCTCAACTCCCTTCCTAAAGCACGCTTCTCCGCCACCTGCTCCTATGACCTTATTAACCTTGGCATAGCCTATGCTTTGCCAGTATGATTTGTCAGGTCTGCCTGTTTGTGTCTGCTACAAATATTATGTGAATATTACTGTTATGTATAAATGCTATGTGAATATTACTATTATGTTATTCATGCCTGTGCTTCTTTATATATTCCACGATCTCTGCACACTGTGATTAGTTCTGATCTCTGTATATGATGTTATTGTATGATGTTTGCGATGTGCCTATCCCTACTCCTGTCCCCCAGGATGCATTTGGAATCGAGCAGTAGTCTGCTCAGTATGCCTTCCTGGTAAAATGTTTCAATAAATAAATAAATGGTGACAACAAATAGAAATATTGATTTAATATTTCTGCTTTACCACTTCATCCTCCTACAAGGTTTCCCCTTAATTAAGCTTTACAGCACCATCCTTCCTTCATCTTTTTACTTCTGATATATGAAAAGGAGGCTTTGGCATCTTCCTTTACACCATTCACTATCTTTTTTTCCATGCTAGCTTTTGAAATGCAATGTACATCATGTAATGTGCATCACAAGTGACTGATCTTATAGCAGGTGATTTGATGTTCCTGGTCAGTTGTGATGCCACAGACAGTAAAATCATGGGGCTGGTGATGTATGAGGAGGAATAAAATTAGCGATGTCAGCCTCCAGGTAGAATACTGTTCCACACATCGCACCAATATTTGTCAAGTAGAAGATCTTTTAATTAGCAAAAGGGACAATAAAATAACACTTCAGTTATAAGAGGTAATAGTTTACTACTTTTGAAAGTAAATAATACTTTGAGGCAGTACACTAGCTCTTTGAAGGAAAACTGCACAGGGAAATATTACCACACTCTAGAGCTGTGCAGACTATAAAATTCCACCTGTGGAATGCCTGTGGAATTACCATTCCAGTTTCATGGAATTTCACAGAATGTGCACACAAATTCAGAATTTTTCCAGATTTTAAATGTTTGTTATTTTAATTTAATTTGGACAGTGCACATCCAACTGACACCAGATTTGATATGTAGACAGTAGTGTGCAAAACTTCAGAGTCACAGGTTGAACGGGCAGGGAGTTCTGGGTGACCAAACATTTAATCGGAATGTAATTTTCAGTTTTTTTTATCTAATTTCAAAATGTCTTACCCAAATTTCTCTACAGTTTCAGGATTTAGAGAAACATGGGTATGTGCACTACAATTTAAGTCTCAAGCTTTAAAGTGGATTGAGTAATAGGTAGCCAAACATTTTGCCAACATTTAGATTTCTGTTAGTATAATTTTGATAGTAATTATTGAAATGTTATACAATTTTACAGGTAGGTACGCAGATGTTCACTGCTTTTATATACTGCATGTACATAGTTTCAGATTTCTAGCTTCTAATGGAACTGAGTTATAGCCTGCCAAACATGTTGCCAAAATTTCAATGCCAGTTATTTCCATCTAACTTTAAAACAACATATACAAATTTAACCAGATTTGAAACATTTAAACTACTATAATACATGGTCATTTATGATGAAGTTCATAATTACAGGTTTAAATGGGACTTAATTAAAATTAGTCAAACTTTCACAATGTTTTAAAATTACATTTTGCAAGAATGTAAACTGCAAATGTATAAACCCCTGAAACTTAAAACTACAGAATACAATGCCATTAAATTTGGTAGGTTCTTAGACCTTACAAGGAGACTGTGTGTGTGTGTGTCAATTTTATTAATTGTTTGCTGCCAGAAATTGCAAAATAACATCTGTACTTAAAGTCAAATTCCATGAGTCTTTATGAAAATTGTAGAATTTTATGAACATTCCATAAAATTAGAATTTGCTAATTTCACTCTGCTTTATCTGCTTTATCTGGGGGATTCAAATTAAAGGATGGGGCATGAGAGGTGGGTAGTGCAAGAGGTCACCTGGTTCAGGAGCTGGATGCATTGTTTCACTAAGAAATGGACAGCTGAGCTGGGTAACACACCAGAGGTAGACTGCCTGCCTCCCCCCCCCCAGTTGGAGCAAGGAAGCACAGAGAGTCAACAATTCCAGCCTGAATGTAGGATATATAAAGGATCACACCCAGTAAATTGGTGATCTAGGGAGCCTGACATACATGCAAGTCTGGGGCTTAGAGGAACTCAAATAGATATACTGGGGAAGACATTGTGTGGGACACCAGGAAAGAAGAATTCTGGCTATTCCAACAGGAAGTGTTGACAGAAAAAAGAGTAGGTGACTCTCATTTTAAAGGATTTTGTCACTGTAAAGAACAAAGAGGATATCAGTACGATCAGTAGTTCTACTGAGTTAATCTGCCTATGCTAAGAGAGAATGGGGGGGGGGGGCAAAATAGTCACCCAGAGAAAAACAGTAGGACTGCAAAAAGGTCTGCCCAGCTCAGCAAATGAAATAATGATAAATGCATTGTGAATGTTACATTTCACAAAAAGAAGAATTCTGGATGCTTTATTTATATGTTACCATAAATATTTGAGAAAACATTACCAATATTTTTTCCCACTTTAATTTTAAAACTGCTAAACCAATTTTATTCAGTTGTGCTGGGTACCAGGATACAATAACAATGGATATGCATGTCAAATGATAAGTATGTGCCTCCAAGAGCAGATAAGTTATAAACATCCACATTTTTGAGGGTTTTCACAATGTTTTGCATATATTTACATTTACATTTTCAACCCCTGTAACTTAAAAATCTCTATTCCAGTTCTCTCCATATTTAGAACATTCTACAGCCATTACAAAAAGGTTATCTTTGCTAATGTACACATGTCTAGATCCAAATGTGCCTGAGTTATAAGCAGATAAAAATGTTCACGAAATGTCCTGGAAAAAATAAAATGACAAACTTTGAGCACGTATAATTTTGAGATGATACATCCTAATGTCATGAAAACTGACACATTTTTAGAACTCCTGCAATCTAGTAATCATGCCAGACCTAACACCTCTGGCTCAGTAAATAGCTGAGGTATATGCAGATAAATCTTTCCACGAAATTTCCCACAAAAAATAAAATGACAGCATTTGAGCAACTGTAAGTTTGACACATTCCACCCTAATTTCATGATATTTAGTAAGCTATTAGAACTCCACTCAGACAAAAAGCATGCTAAATGTTAGAGCTCTAGCTTTATAGATGGCTGAGTTATGATTTGGGGACTTCATTGTACATGAGTTATACTCAATTGAATGTTTCCCTTATTCTTTATGAATAAAAAGATTTACTACTACTTACTACTACTACATGATCAAATTAATGCATTTCATAAATTCCATGAAATTCCACAAATTCAGAATTTTCTTATTCTGCACAGCTCTATCCCACTCCCTTATGAGTAACCTCCTGATTAGTAATTTAAAGCATGCTCCCAAAATGATGTAGTACCTAATTCTACTGTATGTTTTTTTTTTTTTACAAAACATAGTTGCTACATCATTTCTGATTGAAAACTGTGCCTGACACCATCTTGTGGATAAAGAACACACATCTTCCAGTAACTGACAATTTCCGCTGCCAACCAATGGCTGACCAGGCAATGCACATTGTCATAGAGAGAGAGTGGTGGTTATGTGCATTGTATTCACAAAATGGAGACATACACATTTCTCAATCAGATGTAAAGGTGAAAAAAGTGGGCCAGAGCCATCTGTGATTCAATTTCGACTTGGGACCTAAAAATTCAGTTTGGCTTTGTCAGTTTTGTGGCACCATTACAGCTACCAATGCAGTAACTGGCATACAGTAAAACAGATAACAAAAAGGGAAAAAGCCTTGAGGGAGGAAATGACTATTATTTACTACTGCTTACTTGTGGCAGGTAATGTTTGCATACCACTGCTTGGGATTGGTGCATTTGTGTTGGTTTGAAACAGCATACAAGAAGATGACAGCTGCACCTGAGTTCTGAACCATAGTAATTATAAATATTCATTGCTGAGCTCAAGGCTTACTCCTCTGTAGCCTCTGTTTACCTCCATGTCACTTACTACCTTCTCACTAGCCCCATATATTTTCAAAATGTGTGATAACTTTCCACCCAAAATAGGAACATTTAGAGTATTACATTTACCTTTTTAATGTTTCAACATCTATTGCTGTACAGTTTTTCTTTTCTTTTATTTTGTTTTCTTATGTTTAAACTTTTTTTTTTTACTTTTTTTGTAATTGTTGAACTAAAAAGATAGCTGCTGCATACTGGCATCTAAACTTGTGATTAATTGAATTTATGAGGTCACAAAGTGAACTTTCACATCTGTGCACAGCCATCATTGACTACTCAGTTGATGTCAGGGTCATTGGCATCCCTTACCGGTGGGTTGGGTGATGTGATAGGTCTTATTTAACTAACAATGACTTGACATGAGATATGCAGCACTCCTGATTGTGTAGCACTTGTTGGTGATGACATTGTAAATGTTGTACAGTATGGTCTTCAGAAGGACTTGAGGTGGCCTTTACAAATTGGGATGAATCTCTTTCTTATAACTACATTGGTGGGGGAACTCAACATACTCAGAAAAACAAGAATTTGTCAATGCCAAATGTTGATTGCGTTGGTGTGTTGAGCTCGCTCACTGCCCCTCTGTCACTCGTTCAGTCTGTGTCTCCCGGTGCTGCAGGCTGCTCTTTTGTACTGGGCTCCTGCCTGCATTGGCATCTTGTTCTGCCCACTAAGACATTTGCAACTGTCCCGACAGAGCTCTGTTGAGATGGCTCACTCTCCCTCTCTCACTCACTCATTCTGGTTCTCCTGGTGCTGCAGGCTGCCCTTTTGTACTGGGCTCCTGCCTCTGTTGGTGGCTTTTTCTGCCCACAAAGAAATCTGTAGCAGTCCTGACACAGGTCTGTTGAGCCTGCTGACTCCCCCTCTCTCACTTGCTCATTTCATTTCTGCTGGTGCTGCAGGCTGCCCTTTTCTATTGGGCTCCTGTCTGCATTGCTGCCTTCGTCTGCCCACAAAGAAATTTGCAGCAGTTACAATAGAGCTCTGTTGAGCTCGCTCACTCCCCCTCTCTCACTCATTCATTATGGTTTTCCCACCACTGCAGGCTGCCCTTTTGTACTGGGCTCCTACATGCATGGCTGACTTTTTCTGCCCACAAACAAATCTGCAGCAGTCCCAACAGAGCTCCTTTGAGCTCACTCACTCTCCCTCCCTCACTCGCTTGTTCTGTGTCTCCTGATGCTGCAGGCTGCCCTTTTGTACTGGGCTCCTGCCTGCATTGGTGTCTTGTTCTGGCCAGAAAGAAATCTGAAGCAGTCCCGACACAGCTCCATTGAGCTTGCTCACTCCCCCTCCCTCACTCACTCACCCATTCCGTTTCTGCTGGTGCTGCAAGCTGGCCTTTTGTACTGGGCTCCTGCCTGCGTTGCAGCATTTTCTGCCCACAAAGAAATCTGCAGCAGTCACAATACAGCTCCGTTGAGCTCACTGACTGCTGCTCTGTCAGTCACTCATTCTGTTTCTCTTGGCGCTGCAGGCTGCACTTGTGTACAGGGATCCCGGCTGCATTGGCACCTTTGTCTGTCCACAAAGAAATCTGCAGCTGTCCCGACAGAGCTCCATTGAGGTCAATCAGCCTGCCTCTGTCACGTGCTCATTCTGTTTGTCCTGGAGCTGCAAGCGGCCCTTTTGTACGGGGCTCCTGCCCGCATTGGAGCCTTTTTCTGCCCACAAAGAAATATGCAGCAGTCCTGATAGGGCTCCGTTGAGCTCACTCAGTCCCCCTGTCTCACTCACTCATACTGTTTCTCCCACCGCTGCAGGCTGGCCTTTTCTACTGGGCCCCTGCCTACTTTGATGCCTTTTTCTGCCCACAAACAAATCCACAGCAGTCCCGACAGAGCTCAGTTGAGCTCGGTCACTCCCCCCTCTCACTTGTTCGATCTTAATCTGTCCCAAACACTGATTTCCCACAGCGACCTTGCTATTCTCTGGCAGGAGTGCAGAAACATATTTTAGCCAGGACGTGAAAAATGACAGCTGTACTGTTCATAAGGAGGTGTGAAAAACTGCCACTGTTGAAAACGTGGAGTGAAAATATTACAGATTTGCGAAGTTACAAGGGTGCATGCAAACAGTTCAACACACGCTTGTAACGCAGTCATGTTATGGAGTTTCATCACCAAATTTTCAACATAGGGATTTTAGGACCTCTGCTTATGAACATTATCATTGTCATTTTCTCAATCTGTCCCAAACACTGATTTCCCACAGTGACTGCGTTATTCTGTGCCACAACTGTGAAACCACATTTCAGTCAGGATGTGAAAAATGACAGCTGTACTGCTCATAAGGAGGTGTGAAAAAATGCCACTGTTGAAAATCTGGCATGACAATATTGCAAATTTGCGAAGTTACAAGGTTGTCTGGAAAGTGTGCAACGCACACTTGTAACACAATCATTTGATGGGCTATCATCACCAAATTTTCAACATAGCATTTTAGGACCTTTGCTCATGAACAGTATCATTATCATTTTCTTAATCTGTCCCGGACAGTGATTTCCCACAGCGACTGCTCTATTCTCCGCTGGAAGTGCGAAAACATATTTTGGCCAGGATGGGAAAAATGATAGCTGCACTGTCCATAAGTAGGTGTTGGAAAATGGCAATGTTGAAAATCTGGAGTGAAAATATTATAAATTCGTGAAGTTACGAGCCTGTGTGCAAACTGTGCAACCCATGCTCATAACACAGTCATTTTATGGAGTATCGTTACCAAATTTTCAACATAGTCATTTCAGGATCTCTACTCATGAACAGTGTCACTGTCATTTTCTTAATCTGTCCCAAACACTGATTTCCCACAGCGACAGTGCTATTCTGCGCCGGAAGTGCAAAAACACATTTCTGCCAGGATGTGAACAATGACAGCTATACTGTTCACAAGGAGGTGCGACAAAATGCCAATGTTGAAAATCTGGCATGAAAATATTGCAAATTCACGAAGTTGCAAGTGTGCATAGCAACAGCACAGCACACTCTCGTAAACCTGTAATTTTTTGGATTTTTTCCACCAAATTTGCAACATAGGTTTTTGAGAGCCCACCTCATGAACACTGGCACTGTCATTTTGTTAATCAGCCCTGAAAGGTGATTCTGTGCAGTGGCCGAAAAATCACCTTTCAGGGGCAATTAACACCATGACAGTTCAAGAATTCATGAGGAGGTGTCCCAAAAACTCCATGTTGAAAATTTGGTGAAAGAATTCCTTAAAATGCCTGAGATATGCACTAAAGTTGAAAAAACCCTATTTATTACATTATACAGCTTACCGGCATTTCCTCAGTTCACGGTCGGCTTTGAAGAGTGCCGACGTGTTCCTGGTCCACTGAAGATCATCGCACTGAGCTCCGGAGGTAAGTATGGGGTGTGGGGGGAGTGGGGAGGCAGGGTGTGCAGTGGGTGGGTGCGATTTGTGGGTGAGGGGCAGGGAGACTACGAGGGAGAGTTTCCTTTTTTTGCAGGAAAAAAAAACAAAAGATGTTGTGGGACCATTTTTTACTTTATAGGGGCATATGGCATGCTGGGGTGGGCTCCCAGTGTGTCACCAGAGGCTTTCTTTTGGGGGGACAGCAGTAGCCAATGGGGGGATTGGGCACCCCCATCGGCACACAAAGGGGGGGTATCATTATGCCAACAGAGATTGGGCACCCCATCAGCAGGCAATAAAAGTGGGAGGGGTTACAGAATGCCGATGGAGAGTGGGCTCCCCTGTTGGCAATAGAAACACGGGGGCACTGAAACCAATGGGGATTGGGGCCCCCATCAGCAAATAAACATGGTTGGGGGGTTATATTGTTTGTGAGCACAGAGGCAAGCTGCTGCCATGTTCACAAACAATATTAGGGTTTCTAGATCCCGTCCTCCAATGACGGGTCACTCCCTCATTACAGCAGATGGCTGACTCTGCAATGAGGAGGCGGCCCCTGATTGAAGCGGTGAAATTGTCACAAGTTGGTGCCAAGGTTCCAAACTTGTGTCAGCAGCAGCGTGCAATGACATTGGGGGAAGCAGGACAAGCCTTTGCAGTCTGTGGGGGCTTTGGACACAACAGTGCCACGCCTCCACAACCTGCTTCTGAGAAAGCTGCCACAATATGTTTCTTGCACTGTATGCAATCAGCATAACAACAGTGGAGGACCTGTGTGCTTCTGGTTTGCTCAGAATGCTTTTATCACTAGATGCATCCTGAACCTGTGTGAGAGAGCTGGTGTGGAAACTATAAGAAGTGTATGCGAAGAGAGGAGTACTGAATATCTGTCATTGCTGGCTGGCTGCTGCAGATCATTGTGTTTGCTAGTGACTTGGGCATGCTTAGTGTGGTCCCTTTAAAAGTGCTGTATCTAGAAGTGGAAGTGCCAAAATACTGAAGGCAAACTGAGTTCCTTTGGGTCTGGGTAGCCAGTGTCTAAGCCAAATCCTCTGATTCTGACATATTCACAAAATGCAAATTCAGTATCAGCTCATCCTTAGCAAGATTTTATGGAACAGGTATGTTTGTATAAAATACTGCAGAACTGGGTAATAAAACAATTTGAAAATATTATATATACTGTACTTTAGCTAATAGGGAGGTTAGCTGTTGGGAGTGGTGTGTGTGTGTGTGTGTGTGTGTGCGCGCGTGCGTGCATTTTGATGGGGCTCTTTGAAAGTTCTAATAAAACCAGTGACTAGTATACTATCATTTGATAACCACATAACAGAAACCACACCTTACTGGACAAGGGGTCATTTCACAGACATCTGGCTTTGATTCTATATTAAAAGTTCGGGTACTCTGATACAAAGAAAGCCTGCTACATGTGAAGCAAATCTGAAATAAGAAGCTGAAATCAGGGGAAAAATATATCTTTCTAGGATGCTACTATAGTATGTGCACATAGTTTTGCAATGCAAGAAAGTGATGTAACAGAGCATGTGGTATTTCAGTTTTTGGGTGCCCTGGATTAAGGCAGAGCATCTAAAGGAGGCTTAAGACTGGTACTGTATTGCCAGATGTTGCAGTGTATTACAACATTCTCTTGCACTGGCACCTTTCAGAGCATTCATGACTCTGCTGTATTGTAATTCACTGATGGTGGATTTAACCACTGGAGGATTTGACATTGACCTGGGAGGGGGTCCAGCTTTAAGCAGGTTAAACTGTGATTGTGTTATATTTTTCCTGGGCTTTTAGAATAATTTGTTCTGGGGGTGCTGAAATATTAAATCTTCCCCACACTGGCCTATATTCAGGAACCTTCGGTATTCACATGGAAAGTCATTTTTTAAGCTTCATGTCACCCTTCTGTTCATAAAACACTTCTCCAGTGTTCATTGTGCCTCATTTGACATTATTTTACTGTTGTTGTTGTTTTACATCACTCCTAAAAGGGAGCACTGAGCCAAATGTGGATTAAAATCACAGGAGTGCAATAAATAAATAACTGAGGAAGTGCATCATGAATAGCAAGGTAAAATAAAACACAGAAGTCCTAGAAAACTGATTACTGAATATTGTATATAGACCCCCATGGGTTATGATAAAGCATCCTTTTAAATGTACTTAAAACACAGTCAAATAAAAAAGCATTTCCTAATATCACTGAAACTGACAGAAAATGCATATTTGAATGTCAAAACATGCATATAAAAACTAGATTAAATATACTAAAACTGTTTCTGACATGTTTACTTATTTACATACATAGAGCACTGATCTTTCAATCCCCTTCCTTCCATTTTGCACTGGCAGGGAGAGAGATCCCAGCATACTAGCTGTCAGATCCTGAAATGTAATGTTTATCCATTTGAACACAAGCTGTCATTACCACATTCGCGTGGTATGGGAGGGAGTTTCCAGATTTCTCATCTGTATATACATTAACCAAACCAATGACTTCTGACTTTCAAACAAAACTGCCATTCTACAATCCATCACTTTTCTTTTGAACTTAGGAAAGAACTGAATGATTCTGTCTTTTATTTATTAATGTCAAGATTACATTTGAAATGAGAATGAAGAGACATGGGGGTAGGGGGAATCTGCTGCTTCACGAAACCTGCTGGGACTCTGTGGCCTACTGCTAGGCAACAGGCCATCCCCCACACTGCAAACAGAAGACCACAAGAAGAATGACCTCATCTACAAATCAACTCTTTGCTATGCAGATCCGCCTGCAGCCCTCTTAAAGAGTATAGCATGACTTGTGCAGCAGGTGCAGCATAAAAGTGACTGGCCTTTCCACATTCAAAAGGCAGTGACCATTTACTTTCTTTTGAGTTTTTTTCTCCCTTCCCTTTTATTATCCTTTACTATGCTTGCTTCTTTTCCTTTTGTCTTCTTTAATTGTTCTCACTCACTTGTAAAACCCTTAGTGAACATGTCCATCAAAGCTCCTGCAGCACGAATATTAAAAAGCAACTTTCACAAGGACTGATCCAAATCATGAGTACGGTATTTTTTTCCTTTTAGCACAACCCGAAGGAAGTATCGGGAGTTTATTAGGGCTTGAAATGAATGTTGTGTTTAATATACACAGGGCAGCTGCTACAGTTTACCTAAATTATTTTGGCTATGACTTGGTCTAAGATCAAACAGCCTTCTTGCATTACTTTGGCAAATGTTGACAGAACAGGCCCTGCTTTTAGTTCATTTTACAGTACTGTAAAATGAGATGGTGTAAGTCTGAACATGGTGCTAGTCACTGTGTTTCAGGATTGTTAGACAAAGGAGAAAGCGCTGGGGCTGCTTAAACTAGAATCATGAGCATATCAACATTTGCAGTCCTATTTCAGTCACTAACAGTGCACAGTGCACAGGAAATCATAAAGACTAACTCCTGCTCAAATAAATCTGTGGCAGGGAAAAAATGATACCTTCTTTTTTTATACTGGTATAAAATAAAACACTTCCCCCTCCTCCCTTCACCACACCGAGGAAGAGTTATGTTACTGGTAAGGGACAGAAACTGCAAACAAATTAGATGCCTGGGGCCAGATATTCAAAACTGTGCCAGGCACAAACCAGTTGCACCGAGATTATGCCACATTTGCACAGGATTGCTATATTCAAAGGGCCAAATAGCTCCAGCGCAATGTGTTAGCACCAATGCTAAAAGATAATGTACGCACAGTGCAAAGTGAGGGGCAGGGGCATGCATACAGGAGCAAAGGTATGTTTATTTATTTATTTAAAGAATTGTGGTAACCAGATAGGCCCTCTGAGACAAGACAGTCGCTTCTTTAGGGGCGACCCAAGAAGAGCAGTACACTGATAGTGCAATCATCGATACAATCAATTTGAAGAGGAGAAGTAACACCTAAAAACAGTACATTTACATACAGCAATGCAAAACAATTGGCTATGAAAAAGCCCAGTTAACAAAATATTATGAACACATCATTTAAAGTTTTTGGGGTTTTTTTGTAGCTGAAGAGAAGGAGATATAGAGAGTGGAAAGGTATTGTTAGGAGAAGAACACTGGAAGTAAACAGAAGTAATTTAAAAGGTTAGCACCGCACAATGTGGGTTACCATGACATGTTTCACTGCTCTAGTTACTGCCTACGAAAAGCTAGTCTTAACCTCGGGCAAACCCAGGATAGGGGGCATGAACATAGCAGCAACAGGAAACAAGGCTGTATGTAGCCAATGAGGAAGCAGTATGGGTGGACGGCCACCCTGGGCCACTCCATATGCACAGCACCCAAACTGTGGAATACACTGCAGTACTATTGCTTGGAAGCTAACCATCTTGTCATTGCTATAACTGAGCTGAAACAGCACCTGCAGCAGAAATGGTTTGCAAAGTGAAACGTTGTTGCACATTGTGAATTGTGTGTTGTTGTTAATTGTATGTATGTATTTAGTATACCCTCTATCATCTCAGCCACATATGTAGTGGCACTGGGTGGTTACTGTCAATGTGCCTTGGCCCAGTGTGCTTAAGTGAACAACAAGGTGATAAATAAGCATAGAAAGAAACCAGACATGGAAGAGACATGCTGCACACGGACTGAATCTCCTATGTCACCATCATCTGGCACTGGTTCCTAACATGCCAGCCATTATTGGGTGACCCAGCACCCTGTGGACACCATGTCAGTGTGTCCATATAGCACACACCTCCAGTCCCCCCATTGGGGTACACCAACACAATCCAGCGCACACATGCAGCACTGGGGGTGTGGAGGATGTTGAGGGGAGGGTGTACAGGTGGGCAGGCTGCACCACATACTGGGTGCTGCCACAAGGCTGGGATCATCCACACAGTGTACATGGTACAGCGTTTGGAATACCCCAACACCAGTGTGCCTGTCTGATGGTATGTGCCCCCCAGGGCCACATTCCGCACATCTGCACAGACACCACAGCACACATGGCCAGCCATGTGTATGCTACTGTGAGTATCCCATGCCAGTTGTGCAGCATCTGTGGGTCACACGACAGCATGACAGTAGTGTCCACTGTCATAGCACACCTGCCAGCTGGGCCTGTCACAGTGTGGAGTGCTGCATTCACTGATGCCTGACACACCATAGGCATTGCTGTGTCCCACACACTACAGGCCACCTTGTTACTCTAGTGCCTGTTATGCACTGTAGCAGGGACTACAGTTTGACTATTGCATGCAGCACCATCACCTGTGCCTGTGCTGCATAGTTCCCTAAGGTACAATAGTCTCTGCAGCTGTGTAAAAACGTAGCCTGCAGCTACCACCATGCTTTTCCAGACTGACATACAGGTGGAGCTGTGAGCAGATCCGGCCTGCCTCTGTACTTCCAGTCTGACATACAGGTGGAGCTATGAGCAGACCCAGCCTGCCCGTGTACTTCCAGACTGACATACAGGTAGAGCTGTGGGATCCTGCAAAAGCACTGGGCAAGCCACATGCAAAGAAGGCCATAATGAGATGCTAATATGGATGTTTGCCTATGGACTGCCTAAGTAGGTTCATTTGCATATCACTTTTGAATATAGCAAATATTTGCTCCAGGCAAACGTCTTAGAGCTGGGCAAACCTATCAGCGCTACGCAAGTGCTGTGAAAATGAGTTTGAGCAGCGCAAACCTGTCCAAACCATAGCACAGTTCTGCAGTATTTGGCCTGCACTATTGTTTGCAGCTTTAGTGAATCCACTTCTTTGCCAGCACACACATTGGCCACGTAGTTAACCTTTACCTTCCTCCACATCTCTGTGCACTGGGCTACTATTGTGGTTTGCCCTTCCTGGATGCTATATTCAGAGCTGGTCTTATTTGCCGGGCTATTTTTTGCACTGCACTCCCAGCCCTGTTTGCATGGCTTCATTTGCATGCTATATTCAGCTGCTTTAGACACAGGGCTATTCCTTTGAATATAGCGCCGGACGGAGCCTGCCAGTCTAGGAGAGGGGGGCAGATGGACGGAAGTTCAGAGAAGGGGAGATAGGGGAGCTAAACATGTGGCTCAAGGGCTGGTGCCAGGAAAAAGGACACAAATTTGTAGGGAACTGGCAACAGTTTTGGGAGCGAAAGTTCTTTAAATTTGATGGACTGCATCTGACTATTGAGGGAGTCAGTGCATTGGGGCAGAAGTTTAACATCTTTGCAGAATATTTAAACTAGCAAATGGGGAGAGGGGTGCAGCACCCCATACGGCGAATGGGAAGAACACCCCTCCCCCCTCAGCTAGTGGTCAAACAGGAGTTCAGCATGTTTGTAGTTCATTTACATCACCAGGTAAGGAAAAAGGTCTGGCTCCCCATATGATGCACAGGGGAAACACCAGACCTCGCCCAACAACTAACACACCAAAATCTGGCCAATGGAAAACCATGTACACAAATGCTCGCAGTCTGGGAAACAAGATCCCAGACCTGCAGGTAATAATGACAGATGCTAAACTAGACATAGTAGTCATTAGCGAGACATGATTTACCAGTAACCACACTTGGGAGACTTCAGTACCTGGCTGTGTACTGTTCAGAAGAGACTGAGGTGCAAAAAGGGGGGGGGTGGAGTGGCCCTTTATGTCAATGAAAATATCAAAGCTACAGAAATTCAGAATACACATAAGGAGCTAGAAGAACTGTGGGTCACCCTGGAAACAGGAAATGGGACAGCCATACAAACTGGGGTTGTGTACAGGCCTCCAGACCAGGGGGAGGACATAGATACATTACTGTTAGAAGATATACAAAACATGACTGCTAAAGTGGAGGTTCTGATAATGAGAGACTTCAACATGCCAGATACAGATTGGTTAATACCAGCAGGAACATCTGCCAGAACTAGACACATGGGGGATTCCCTGCAGGGGGAGGGACTCAAACAACTGGTACAACAACCCACAAGAGACAGGACTATCCTAGATAAAGTACTGACTAACAGGGAAAGGATCACAGATTTCCAGGTAGATGGTCACCTGGGGGCCAGTGACCATCACATGGTATGATTCAGTTTGGCCACTATTTATTTATTTATTTATTTGCTTTTGTTAACCAGGTAAGCACACTAGACATCCAAGTGCCTATTTTCAGGTGCAACCCGGGAGAATTACAAAGTAACAATGAGACATAATACAGAGTCAAGGTAACATACAGGAGCCACATGCTCTGACAAGTGGCTGGTACAGCTTATGGTACAGACAGGGTAAAAACTGGACTGAGAGCAATCAAGTAACAAATTGGCATGACAGCATTGGCAGGTAGAATAACATCAAATAACAACTAGAGATTAGCCTCAAAGAACAACCCAACCGGGAGCAACCACTAGAACTAAATCATCCCATTCCAAGGCAAAAATATGGGACTTTAGAGGAGCTGATATTGATAAGATGGCCAACAGAGTTAAGCTAGCTCTGGCAAAACAAAATATAGGTGAGGGGGTTCAAGCAAAGCGGGCAAGCATTAAAGGTGCAATACCTGAAGCAACATCCCTTTGTGTTAGAGAGAAAAGAAAGTGCAAAACAAGAAGGAAACCACTTTGGTTCTCAAAAACAGAAGTAGAAAAGGGAAGAGCCAAAAGGCTGGCCTTCAGGAAATATAAGGAAACGCAGCAGGATGAAGATAGGGAGGCATACCAAACTTCTCTAAGGGAAGCAGGGAAGGCAGTAAGGCAGGCAAAGGCCCAAACCGAGGAAACACTAGCACAAACAGTAAAAGAAGGTGACAAGACTTTCTATAGCTACATAAGTGAAAGGAGAAAGTCCAGAGGGGGTATTACTAAGATCAAAGGGGATAAGGGGCATGTGAGGAGAAGGACCATGTAAAAGCATCTATCCTAAATAGATACTTCTGCTCAGTATTTACTGAAGAGAAGGTAGGGCAGGGCCCCAGCTCAGCACCATGGACACAGGGGGGAGGGAGGTGTACACTAGTCCCTTCACAAAAGAAAGGGTCCTACAGAGCTCGATAAGCTCAGGGTGGACAAGGCAATGGGACCTGATGGCATACATCCCAGGGTACAAAAGGAGCGAAGGGTGGAACTAGCAGAGCCATTATCAGAAATGTTTAGTGAGTCTCTGAGCACAGGAGAGGTCCCAGAAGACTGGAGAAGGGCTCACGTGATCACCTCTCCACAACAGCGGTAGCAGGGAGGAGGCAGATAACTACAGATCAGTCAGTCTTACCTCAGTAGTGGGCAAGATTATGGAGGCACTCCTTAAGGAAAAGATAGTGCAACACCTGGAATCCATAGGAGCACAGGATCCAAGACAGCATGGGTTTACAAAAGTAAGGTCCTGTCAAACTAATCTCATAGATTTCTTTGACTGGGTAACCAGAGTGGTGGACCAAGGGGGAGCAGTTGATGTTGCTTACCTTGACTTCAGCAAAGCTTTCGATACTGTTCCACACAGAAGATTGATTAATAAGCTGGGTAGGTGCGGGATGGTCAGAAGTTGGTCAAATGGGTGGAAAACTGGTTGATGGGCAGAAAACAGAGACTTGTGGTAAACGGCATAGTCAGAAGAGATGCAAGTCACAAGTGGGATACCTCAGGGATCAGTCCTGGGGCAAGTCTCCTTCAATATCTTCATCAGTGACATTGCAGATGGACTGGAGGGTAAGGTTTGTCTGTTTGCAGATGACACCAAGATCTGCAACAGAGTAGATGATCCAGATGGGGTGGGCAGAATGAGAAGAGGTCTGGATAAACTAGTAAAATGGTCAGAAGAGTGGCAACTGGGGTTTAACACAAAGAAGTGCAAGATCATGCACATAGGGAAAAGAAACCCTGAAGCCACTTATAGGCTGGGACGGGAGTTGCTGGCAATCACAAGGGAAAAAAGAGACTTGGGCGTCATCATCACCGATGACTTGAAATCATCCAAGCAGATCACTAAAGCAGTGAGTAAGGCTAGAGGGATGTTGGGGTGTATTAGTAGGGGTATCACAAGTCAGAAGAGGGAGGTAACAGTCTGTCTTTACCAGACACTGGTCAGGCCTCATCTGGAGTACTGCATGCAGTACTGGAGGCCACACCTTCACAAGGACATTAACCAAACTGAGGCAGTCCAGAGAAGGGCAACCAAAATTGTGCAGGGACTGCATCAGAAAACATATGAGGACAGATTAATGGAGCTCAATATGTATACCCTTGAGCAAAGGAGGGAGAGAGGTGATATGATCGAAACATTCAAACACCTTAAGGGCATTAACAAGGTGAAAGAGTCTAACATGTTTCAATATAAGAAAAATAGCAGGACAAGAGGACACAGCATGAGATTAGAGGGAGGCCGATTAAGGGGGAATGTGAGGAAATTCTTTTTCACAGAAAGGGTAGTGGATGCATGGAACAGCCTACCTCAGGAAGCAGTGGATATGAATACAGTGCAGGGCTTCCAACAGGCATGGGATAGGCATAAGGGGGCAATACAGATGAATAGATAGGCCATTGACAGAACAAAAGCCGATGGCACATTCATAAGGCAGAAAAAGAAATAGGCAGACTGGATGGGCCTTGCGGTCCTCATCTGCCATCAACTTCTATGTTTCTATGCTTCTAATTTAACATGCCATGCATTGCTAATTTTCCCCTGGGGCTATGTTTTTATTATCTGACTCCATCGTATGTACATTCTTTTCAAAGTGTCTGTATGCTAGATGGTACACAAAGCCTGTACTGTGCAGAGTGCCAGATACATTTGAGATTCTCCCCACTCATCATTGTATAAGGGGGACTTTGTGGTATTTTTTTTTTTACGTAAATGTCATTGCTGCAAGTAGCTGTCAAATCATCCAAAAAGTGTCTATTTTGCCAACACACCCACACACACACACACACACACACACACTTTGGTAGGAAGTGGGAAAATGTACTAAACACACTCGCCCTTTAAAAAAAAAAAAAGATTATTTTGGTTTCCTTTGGGTTTCCTCTATAGCCATCTATTCTGGCCCCCTCCCCCCACTCTTCTGTTGTTAATTTTATTTTTACTTTTATAGTGACATTTCTTTAGGCAGCTGAAATTGGACTGCCTTTTGCCACCCCGTTCCCTGCTCCATCTATAGATGTAACTTGTCCAAGATAAGAAATCTGGGAGCCTCCAAGACTGACAAGAATCAAAAATAAAATCAGAGAGCAGCCTGTTCCTATGTGAACCGTAGCAAATGTCCAGGAGACATAGGAAAACATGCAGTATGTCACTCACCCCAAGTATATATTCTCTGAAATATTTATTTAAAGTGCACACTCTTAAAGGGTTGCCCAATACACCAACATTTCGGGGACAGACCCCCTCCTCAGAGTGTATGACTTACCTATGGATGTAGTATTACAGACATTCAGAATACTTCAAAAATATTCATCTTTCTTATGACACAACCAAACAACCATTGAACCTCCACCAGTGAAAAGTTTGTTTAGTAAATAATATTTTTAAACATAACAGAATGTTCCTCCAAAGAGTATGCTTAATCAGAATCCTTTTTTTATTTACCCCTGTAAGAAGTGAAAGTCACATATACAAGTATATTTCACCACACACCACAATTTTAAATTTAACTTCTTGCACTCTGCAGTGAAATCAGGTACTTGCAAATCAATTTATATATTTTTTTTCACACCAGTACTGGTTTCTGAAAAATAAGGCAGGACTTATGTGAGGGTTGCAAACAGATAGTCAATAATAATTAAAAGTGCCTAGCTGAACCTACAGAAAGAAAGTTTACCTGAGTTCTGAATGTATTAAGGATGACTCCTCTCACCTGTTTTCTACTGTATGTGGGAACACTAGGTGTGGGAAGAAGGTTTGTGTAAGAGCACTAACCGGTCAGTGTCAGGAGAGCGTCTCGTGTCATGACCTCACAATGTGTGACATCAGTAGATGTTCCTTATGATGTCAGCTGAGGCAATGCCGCCACTGTGCTCCCAATAAAACAAAGTGGCTTTCCCTTCTGGCTAAAGATTGCCTCTGGTGCCAATTAGCCAAGCAAACATTTAAAGTGTAATGCAACTGCAAATATATTAAGGAAGACAACCCTGTGGAATATCTCAATTGCTGTCCAAGACTTATATTGCTGTAAGCAAATAACGAAATAATGTAAGAGAAGGGAATTCCTTCTGTAGATAAAACTAGGGGGTCATAATATGTGGAGGAACCTATTGCCCAAAGAAAGGGTGGAGGTGTTAAAAACCTGCTATTCACAATGCATTATACCGTACACAATACTAACAATGTAACAATTCTTCAGGGGAGTGGGCACAAGTGGATTCAGATTCAGTTCCAAAAGGGTATAAAGACATAAGAATACCACAATTCTTTACATACTTTGTGAACACTAATAGAAAAGAGGGCATGAACCCTTCAAAGGACAGAATACAAATTCACTGTCCAGCTTCAAAGAAAGAGAGATGATGGTATTTGAGAAAAGACAAATATACAAAATGTTAATCAGAACTTTTGGGAGCTAGTCTATGTCACTCAAACTATATATATATTGCCCTGAATCTGCATATATAATACACCTCTCTTGATAAAAGTTTTCATTCCAGATCCCACCCCTTCTCCCAATCTGTATTTTTTTCTGTACCAAAAAAAATCTCAAATTAGGTACAGTATACTTGTACAGTTTAAAATATCTTGCTAGAGGGGATTCCTTATTACCCCTCTGTATGTCCCCCTTATGGATGTCATTTTGGGGGACTGGAGAATGACCAGTGGAGTACCACAAGGATCAGTATTGAGTCCTGTCCTCTTCAGTGTCTTCACAAGTGGCATCACTGTGGAACTGGAGGGGAAGGTGTGTATCTTTGTGGAAGACACAACACTCTGCAACAGGGTGGACACTCAGGAAGGGGTAGAGAGAATATAAAAGGATCAGGGGATACTAAAGGAGTTGGCTAGGGTGTGGCATATGAGTTTCAGTACCAAAAAGTGCAAAGTCATGCACATGGGGTGGGGAAACCAGGGGGCTGTGTATAAGATAGGGGGGTACTTACAGTCCCCAAATAAGAGACAGACCTTGGCATAATCATATCCGATGAACTGAAGGTGGCAGATCAGTGTGACAAGGCCATAAGCAAGGCTAGCTGGATGATGGGGTGCATAGGGAGGGGATTTCCAGCAGGAGAAGAGAGGTAGTGTTGCCACAATATTGCTCAAAGGTGAGACTCAACCTAGAGTGCTGTATCTGGTTCTGGAGGCAGCACTGCCACAAGGATGTTGACAGGGTGGAAGTGGTCCAGAGAGAGCTACCAAAATGGTGCAGGGGTTGCAATAGAAACCATATGAAATGAAGCTGCATGAGCTCAACATGTACTCCCTAGAGAAGAGGAAAGCAAGGGGGACATGACTGAGACCAGTAAGTACCTCACATGGGTGAACAAGTTGCAGGAGGGCATCTCTTTCAGAGGAGGAGAAGTACCAGAACATGGGGGTGTGCAATGAAGCCTGAGTGGGGGAGTTTAAGAGGGATGTAAATAAATATTTCCTTAAAAAAAGGGTAGTGGACACCTGGAACAGTCTGCCAGAAGAGATGGTGGGGGCAAAGAGAATGGGGAGCTTCAAGCATGCATGGGATAATCACATGGGCATAATAGGTAGAGGAAAGGGAGGAGGGAGGAACACCTGTGGCCAAATAGGGTACAGGGTGCAGAAATAGTCAAGGAAAACAAGGCAGACTGGATGGATCTACCAGTCCTTTTCTACTGACAAATTCTATGTTTCTATGTTCTCCTATATGGGTTCTGAGTTCCCTTTTTATGTATCAGATAACAGGAGAATTTGATTATGTAGATCACCCATATGGTTTAACAATTGATGAAATAATGCATAGGCATAGTTTTCTTGTTACTGGCATTGTAAAGCTCTTTAAGTTTACAAGTTTTACTGCAGTTAATACAAACAACACATGGGGAATTCTCCTTGATGTCCATTATGGATAGAAAATGTTCCTCTCTAATAATGGAAATTTTGTAATCTGTACCAATGAAGTGGTCCCTGATGTTTTTGCCCTTGTGGCTACTACCAGGGGTTTATTTACAATTATACCATGGACACTCAAGAACAGCCAATCAGAGCAGCAGGCTGGCAGCTTACCTGCATTGTAAATCCCCCGATAATCACTGCAAAAGGTGCCAGTCAGCCGCATGTCTTAAAAATCATCCGACCCAGGAAATTCAAACTGGAAATCTGCCATATTGAAACACTCGCTACCTGGCAGTCTCCTACTCCCATCATGTCCTACTCAGCAAAGCACACAGCGTGAGTAACACAAACCCCCCCAGAAAAGTGGATCCACACTTAAAAAAAAAAAACACACCACACATCAGCATGTACTTCCCTGTAACCACCGAAAGTGCACCCACCTCACCTCAATGTTCGCTCCCTTGCTGTCTGCCCTCCATCATGCCATCAGACTCCTGCTGTACCTCTCGGTTCCCTCATCACTGTCTCTGGTCCACTCAGTCTCTGCCCACATTAATTTACCAGCCTATCTCACTCCTCCATATAAAAAAAAATATTGAAAAAAAAAAACCACCCAACTCGGTCACTTCCTACTGCTTCCTAGAACAGGAAGCAGTTCGCACCAGAAACCCAACCTGAAAGCACACACTGTGCTGTGTGACCGCAGCAAGGGAGCAATCAAATAATTCCACCTAGCAACAACAAACTCTTTTTTTCTCGCACAATTAAAAAATGAATAAAAATAATTAAAAGTCTTAAAAACCTTTATTAAACTTTATTTTTTTGTAAAAAAAAAAAAAACAACAACAAGGTATAATCACAATAAGCCACTTGGGGGATCTGGGTTATCGGGGGATTTACCACAGCTGGTGAGGATTTACCCACTCGGTTGCACCTCGTGGGCAAAGCACTCCAGCTGTGGTAAATCCCCCGATAACCCACACCCCCTTATGGCTTGTTGCTTAAATATCCTTTGGCTTTCTTCGGCACTTTGTAAAGTTCTCCATTGTTTTAAGAGCCAGTGTCTAATGTCCCCAAAAGCATCACTGTAGGTGGTTGCCATCACCATACCTTTACTGTGCCCTTCCTGTTATCTTCATTCAATCAATCAATCAATCAATCAATCAAATCTTTATTTATTCAGGCGAACATCACTGAGCACAGCTCATTTTCAAGATGGACCTGATAAGGTCAAGGTTCAACATTTGGTACATATACAGGTATATTTAAAACACTTATATACAGTATTCAAAAGCAAAAAATTACCTAAAACGTAACAAGACAAGGTAGGATCATATGAATGCACACTAACTAATCCAATATGTACATATCAACATTGGAAATATCATGGTATATATTCAAAATAAAGCAACCAAACTTCAATGTTCCAAGGTAAGTCATTGTGGACAAGGAGACACAGAGATTGAATGACTGAAAGATGGTGGTCATAGACTGTGATAAGTGTCATGGTAGGAAAGTGTACGAGTGACTTGAACAGGGGCTGGGGCTTATACTAGAAAGTGTATGGTAGGGATAAGGGCTAAGGTAAGCGCCAGGAATTAATGGGAGAAGATTATAGACAGGAGGTGCGGTGTCTGTGGGGATAAGTTATAGGGAAGTGTAATGCCATGTTATGTTGGCTGCCTGAGAAGGGGAAGGTTAGGAATACAGATAAACTAGAACTTGTGGAAGCAATTGCATTTTTCTGGGAAGAGACTTAGATATAGATGCTTAAAGTTGCTCAGCTTCAGGGTCTTCTGTATCGCATTCCATGATATAGCTAGTGCATAGCTGATAGCAGATCTCCCATGCCAGGTGTTGAATTTAGGCACTTTGAGCATGATGAAATTATGGCTTCTTAGGGCATAGATACTAGCTGTGGCCTGTGAGAAGCAGTCTAATATATATTTTGGGAGCATCTTAGTCAAAGCTCTGTATGTTCATACTGCAGCATTTCTGTTTCTTCTGAGACGTAGAGATGTCCATCCGACTGCAGCATAGAGAGAGCAATGGTGAGTGCTAAATGGTAGATCTGTTATGAACCTCAGTGCTCTGTGGTATAGTGTATCCAATATGTTTAGGTAGAAGATAGGGCAGTGACTGTAAAGGAAATCTGCATAGTCAAGCACTGAGAGAAATGTGACCTGGACCAACCTCTTCTTGGAGTCTCTGGTTAGAAAGTGCCTTATTCTGAAAAATAGACCAAGCCTCTGGCAAAGTTTTTTTTAGAAGTTCTTTGATGTGAACTGTGCAGTCAAGTCTGCTATCTATCCACACCCCCAAATACTTGAATTTTTCTACATAATCAAGGCTTTCACCAAGGATAGTGGATAGCTGGGGGAGATTGTTTAATGAGGAGGGACTTGTCTGGCTTTGGGTGGAGAAAAACATTGCTTTTGTTTTTTTTGCATTTAAAAGAAGCTTTTTTCCCAACAGTTGATGCTGTAGTATATAGAATTCCGCTTGTAGAACTTCACAAACTGTAGCAGGCGATGGGTTGCTGACATATAAAACAGTGTCATCTGCAAATAAGTGTACAGTGGCTTTGGTAAGATTTAAATCAATATTATTAATATAAATGGCAAAGAGGATAGGACCCAGAATAGAACCTTGTGGAACTCCTCTTAGTAGTGGTTTGAGTGGAGATAGGTCTCCTTCAGCTTTCACTTGCTATGTCCTTCCCGTAAGGTAACATCTGAACCATGTAAGGGAGAATGGATCTAAACCTATGGAATGCAAGGAAGAGAGTAGCAGTTCATGGTCCACAGTATCAAATGCCTTGCTTAGGTCTAGGAATACAGCACAAACACTATTCTTTTTATCCATTTCAGTTTGCCAGTCATTTGTTACTTTAGCCAGCACAGAAATAGTACTATGCTTATATCTAAACCCAGATTGTGCTGGATTTAAGAGATTAGTTTCTTCAAGATATTCTCTTAGTTGGATGCTCCCTAATTCTTCTAGCAGCTTGGATAGCACAGGAAGGATAGAGATTAGTCTATAGTTGTTAAGGTCCATAGGGTCCCCTGATTTCAGTAGAGGGAAAACTTGGGCTGTTTTCCATGTTGCAGGAATAGAACCAGATATTAATGACAGATTAAAAAGGTGTGTTAATGGAACTGCGAGTGCTTGTATTGCAATCTTTAGAAAATAGGGGTCAAGGGAGTCTGCACCTGCACTTTTTTTTGATATCCATCTGTGAAAGTAGGTCCTCCACTTGTTTCAACAAGACTGGTTTGAAGGAGAAGGAGGATTCAGTTATCCGAGTTCCAGTGTTCTGGGAGTTTAGATGAGCACGTAGCAGATTAGCTGGAGAGGTATCAAATGCAAGGCCAGCAGTTGTAAAATGATTATTGAATGAATCCAGTATTTCTATCCTGTCTGAAATCGTTCCCTTGTTGTGGTGTATTTGAGCTGGTAGTGTATTGCTAGGATCTTGTCCTATTATGCCCTTTATGGTGCTCCAGAACTTGGCAGGGTTGTGGTAGGAGGAGTCGAGTTCAGCCATATAATAGGCAGCCTTTGCATCCCGTACTTTCCTGGTACAGCTATTTCTGGCTTTCTTAAATAACATCCAGTCATTTGGGTTCTTAGCTTTCCTTGCCTTTTTCCATAGATTATTTATCTCAAGAAGGGCAGATTTAAGGTCAGTTGTAAACCAGCGGCAAGTTTTGTTTTTTATTCAAACTCTAGTAATTGGTGCATGAGTGTTAAGGGCACCTAGTACTATGCCATTTAATACCTCATGTGCTTTTTCCACAGAGTCTGCTAGGTAGAACTCTTGCCATCTTGTAGAGTGATTTAGATCTTGAAGATATGCCTCAATATTGAAATTTTTCTTAGATCTCCTCAGTAGGAATTTAGCTGGGGGTGTTAGTTTGCCGGATGATCTTATTCCAGCAATAAGGCAGTGGTCACTTATATCACTGAAAAGCACTCCAGCGTGCGTGAAGAGGTGGGGTTTATTCAACAATATGATGTCAAGTAATGTGCTGTTGCTCAGATTATTTTTGTTGATTCTGGTAGGTTCATTTATAAGTTGTGTAAACCCATAAGTATCACAGAATAATATTAAGGGTGCTGCTGCCTTGGATAGCCAATTTAGGTTTAGGTCACCTAGGATTATGGTTTCTTCTGTACCCATCTTGATTAGGTTTCCCAGGTGGGCTAGAAGCTTAAGATCAGCTGAGGGGGGCCTGTAGCAGCCAATTAGCTGAAATGCTGCAGTATTGGAGAGAGCCACTTTGAGGGATAGACATTCGAATTCTTTGGGCATAGATGTTACATCTAAGCAAGTTACAGATATATTGGATTTTACATATATAGCTATTCCCCCGCCCCTTGTCTGGCGATCCGCTCTGAATATTTGATAATTGGGTAAGTTTATGTCTCTATCTGCTGTGGTGGGTCTGAGCCATGTCTCCGACACCACTAGAAAGTCTGGCAAAGTATGGTTAACCCAGGCTTGTATCATCGTGAACTTTTTTAGTAGTCTGCAGGCATTGATATGGAGAAAGCTTAGACCTTTGGTCGAGGCTAAGTTTGCTGGTGAGGTAATGCACTCTGGAGGTCCTGGGTTAATTTCCACATTTCCAATGCAAATCAAGATAAAAATCAAGAGTTTCATAAGGGCTTCAAGAGATAAGATGAGGAGACTATTTTGGCCCTCCTTTTACTTTTCAGGGGCCTCTGTTTTAAGGTATGCCAGTCGAGTAAGGGGTTATGGGTTCGTGCCAACTCACTAAATAGCAGTCTGGTGGTCAGGCGTAATGGGGAACTGTTTACGCAGTAACAGAGCACTGACCCATATGTTATTAGAACAGTTTGAGTCGCTTCATGGAGGTTGCCCCACTGGTTGTGTTGCAGCATAGGTAGGGCATATATGAGGATCCGGTCCTTCTTTAATAATGGTGTAATAGAAAGAGTAGGAAAGTGAGTCGCACTTCCCAATGTGACAGTGCCAGGGAGGATATCTTTCTCCCTAATCACCATCAATAGCAGAGCCAGAAATATCCAGAGGGATCCCCCCATTATGAAAGCAATGCTGAAGATTAGTTCAAGCTAAAATACAACAATGCAGTTACAGAGAGAACAGTAAGGAAGGGCTGCTGATTTGATGACACAGCAGTGGTAATGAGGCAGATTACTGGTCAGCGCGGCACTGGGGGCGGGAAGTGTAATTCGGCGGGAAGATGTCTATAAAAATAACACCCAAGAGCGGGAAGAAGCGGGTGGGCATAAATTTTGCGGCTTTCCCGTACCTTCCCTCGCTACATTCTCTCTCCTACATCATATCCTCTCTCTCAACCTTTGTCGATCTTTCTCTAGTGTCCTCCACCACTTTCTTTGGATACTTCTCATCACAAATCTCTCTGAAAGATCCTTTGCAGTAAGTTCGTATTTCTCCAGTTCTGTGCTGTTCCTTTTTGCTCACTAAAACTGTCCATAGGATATATTATTAACTAGAGTTCTCTAATAAAGGTTTTTTGCCCTCAATAAAGCATTTTTATAAGTGAGCTTGTGGTACAGCCTAGTGCACCATCTACTGTTCTTTATATATTTCTAGATCCAAAATGCTTGCTGACTGTCATTGTGATTCTTTACAATCGATATATATTCTGTTCTAGAATTTAAGTAATCATGATATTTCTCCAATTCTGGCTCATTGCCACTTCCATACTACTATTATATCATCAATAGAACACTTCCAGACAGTGATATGCTGTCTGAAAGGATTTTATTGTTCCAAGTGCACATATTTGAATTCAAAATTGTCCTTGAAAAGGTTTGCATATGAGGGTGCCATGGCAGAGTCCATGGCACTCCCTCATATTTGTAGGTATTATCCATTCTGAAATCTAAAATAGTTTATGCTCAACACTAGTTCAGTCATATGAACATACAAAAAATGCCAGCAGACACAGGCCATATGGTCAATCGAGTCTGCTTGAGCGTGCAGCTATCGGCCTAGTACACTGAAGCTGCCCCTCTGTATAGTAGTGACCCTACCCCCAGCCCTGTCCCATCCCCTCTTAAAACTGCCCACTGACTTAAATCCTACCACTTCCTCTGGTAGTGCATACCACATGGCCACCACCCTTTCTCTGAATTAATGCCTTCTAATTTCTCTTCTGAACCTAGCCCTCTCCAATTTAAGACTGTGCCCCCTAGTGTCCCTCCCACCCTATAATCTAAAAATCTCCTCTGTACTAACCTTATTTTTTCCCTTCCTATATTTGAATGTTTTGATCATGTCCCCACTCTCCCTCCTCTCCTCCAGGGAGTACATGTTAAACTCAGAAAGCCTGTCCTCATAGGGTTTGCCCTACATCTGAAGATCATCCTGGTTGCTCTGCGATGGACCCCCTCCAGTAGGTTCATATCTTTCTTTAGCTGTGGACGCCAGAATTGAATGCAATACTGCAGGTCTGGTTTGACCACTGACCTGTACAGTAACAGGATGACCTCCCCCATCCTGGAGGTGATTCCTCTGGCAATACCCCCCCCCACATCTTATTTGACTTAGCTGCATCCCTCCTGCACTGTGCTTAGTGGTTCATTTGCCCTTTGATTATCACCCCTAGATCCTTCTCCTCCTCTGTAGTGGATAATTGCACTCCTCCCCCCAAGCTCGTAACCATATATTGGGTTTTTGGCTCCCAAGTGCAAGACTTTGCACCTTTTTGCATTGAATCCCAGCTGCCATGTATCCAACCAGTGCTCAGGTTTGTCCAGATCCTTCTGCAGTCCTAACCACCCCTCTGCATTGCCCACCACTGCATCAATCTTTGTATCATCCACAAAAAGGCTGATCTTATTCCTGATCCCTTCGGAGATGTCAGCAATAAAGATGTTAAACAATACAGGACTCAGCACTGAGCCCTGAGAAACCCTGTTAGTTACAACCCTTGGAGTTGAGAGTTCCCCCCCTAACAACTACCCTCTGTTGCCTATACTGCAGCCAGTGCATGACCCACTCCACCAGCTTCTCTCCCATCCACAGGTATCCCAGTTTACTAATCAACCTACCATGTGGCACTGAATCAAAGGCCTTGCTGAGGTCCGAATACAGGACATCCACTGCCTGGCCCCTGTCAAGTTCCTTAGTCACCCAGTTGTAAAAGTCAACCAGGTTGGTCTGGCATGATCTGCCTGAGAGACACTGTGCTGTCAGCTGTCCTGGAGACCATTTTCCTCCAGGAAGGCAACTAACCTCTCCTTAAGGATGCTGTCTATTAGCTTCCCAGTGATGGAGGTGAGGCTGAATGTTCTATAGTTACCTGGTACATTCTTGGGTCCACTTATGTGGAGGGGCACCACATGTGCCATCCTCCAGTCCTGGGGTATGCAACTTGTCCCCAGAAAAGTGTTGAACAGGTCCACAGTGGTCTTGCCAGGATCGCTGCCAACTCCTTTACACCTTGGGGTGCATACCATCCAGGTCTTGTGCCTTATCCATCCTCAGAGCCCTGAGGCCTTCCAGGACCCTGCTCTCTGGGATTACCGCATCCATTATCTCTGCCCCTTCCCACTCTCCCTTCTCCCACCCCTCCCTTCTACTGTGGAATTGGCCCATCTTCTCCCTAGTAAACACAGAACAGAAGTAGTCATTGAGCACTTCTGCCTGCTACACCTCCTTCTCCACCTATCCCCCTTCTACCTTGATCCTAACAATCTGAGCCTTACAGCTTTTTCTCTCCCTTATGTACTTGAAGAAATCTTTTTCCCCTTCTCTGAACCCCTGTGCCAGCCTAAGCTTCCCAGCTGCATTGACTGCCCTGACTGATCTGCTCACCTCCTTTGATTTCTTCATGTAATCCTCCTTGTCCTCCTGTTTGGATCTCATGTATTTCCTGAATGCAGTCCCTTTTTATGTTGGCTTGCATGCACATGTAAGCAACATCTTGCGATAGTAGCACATTTCAGAGGTGTGTCAGTGTTGTGGCCAATGCAGGAGATGCTTTAGTGGGTGTGCACCTCAGCTACCAATCAGTGAGCATGCTGGTGATGACAGGAAACTTCAAAGAGAGCCAAAAACTTGAAAGAAATGTACTGCTGCAATCACAAACAGTTTTGTCATTGCAGCGGCACCTCCCCCCCTCGCAACCTTGTTGGCTCCTGCAGCCGAGTACTCTGTCCTTGGGCCTTGCTCCAGGAGCAAGCAGTTTGCTCCTGCAGCCAAGCACTTGGTGTCAAACCTTGCTTCAGGATTGAGGCATTTGTTTAGTGTGCCTTTCCTGGTGAAACATTTCAATAAATATGGTGGCTCCTGCCACCCGCCAGACACTCCCCATAAAGCCAACATCGGGGTGCCCCATCCTTGTGTCGGCATGTATTCCCCCTACCCCCATTAATGTGGCACACTGGGAGCCCACCTCAGTGTGCCAAAATCATGGTTTAATGTTTCCTACACCGGGATGCCCACTCCCAGTTTTGAATGCGCTCTCCCCAGCCCAAGTCTGTCTGTGCAATTTGCTGACATTGAGGTGCTCAATCCCCATGTCGGCATGCACTTACCCCACATACTGTTCTGGCACACTGGGAGACAACCCCAGTGTGCCTAAATGTTGTGGCCACCCCCAGCCCAAACTCGTCTGTGCTATTTGCCAATATATGGGTGTCCAATCCCTGTGTCGGCATGCAGCTCCCCCATACTGTTGTGTCACACTGGGAGCCCACCCCCAATGTGCTTAAATGCTGCACCCCCCAGCCCAAACCTGTCTGTGTTATTTGCCGACATTGGGGTGCCCAATCCCCATGTTGGCAGACACTCCCCCCCCACACTGTTGTGGCACACAATGGAAGCCCACCCCAGTGTGCCTAAATGCTGTGGCCCCCCAAGCCCAAACCCATCTGTGTTATTTGCCGACATCAGGGTGCTCAATCCCCATGTTGGCATGCACTCCCCTCCCCTCCCCACATTGTTGTAGCACAATGGGAGTCCACCCCAGTGTGCCTAAATGCCTTTATTTGTTTCCCCTGTAAAATAAAGAAAATGGTCCCTTGAAGATTTTTTTTTTCTGTAAACAGAAAACGATCCATCATTGTGTCCCCATCCCTCCCCCATCCCAACCCTCCCTCTGAGCACCCACCTCCCGCACCCCCCACCCATACTTACCTCCGGAGGTAGGGAGCAGCGATCTTCTCTGGACCGGAAAAGAGTCTGCACTTTTCAAAGCCAAACTGCGAAGTGAGGAGTCTGGTAATCACTGTATAATGGGAGTCAATGGGGGGGGTTCAACATAGGTTGATATCTCAGCCATTTTTAGGAATTTTGGCCCCAAATTTTCAACATGGGGTTCTTGGGACCCCACCTCATGAACATGTCACTGTTATTTTGTTTCTCTGTCCCAAAAGGTAATTTCACCTTCACTGAGCAGAATGACCTTTCAGGACCAATTAACAAAACAACAGTACCACTGTTCATGAGGTGGGGTCCAAAAAAGCCCATATTGAAAATTCGGTGAAAAAATTCCAAAAAATGACCGTGTTGCAGGCGTGCATTGTGTATTATGTATGCATGCTTTTAACTTCACCATTTTCTAATATTTTCACTCCAGATTTTCACCATTGCCATTTTTTCACACCTCTTTATAAACAGTACAGCTGTCATTTTTTACATCCTGCCCAAAATGTGTTTTCGCACCTGTGGTGCAGAATGGCATGGTCACTGTGGGAAATCAACTTTTGGGGCAGATTAACACAATCACAGTGTCACTGTTCATGAGGGGATGTCCCAAAGTGCCCATGTTGAAAATTTGGTGGAAAAATTCCAAAAATGATTACGTTACGGGTGAGCATTGCGCAGTTTCTATGCACGCTCTAAACTTTGCCTATTTTTCTTATTTCCACTCCAGATTTTCAACATTGTCATTTTTTTCACACCTCCTCTTGAACAGTACAGCTGTCATTTTTCACATTCTGCCCAAAATGTGTTTCTGCACATGTGGCACCCAATGGCACAGTCGCTGTGCGAAATCTTCTTTCAGGATTGAGTAATGAAATGATAGTGCCACTGTTCATGAGGTGGGGTCCCAAAAAGCCCATGTTGAAAATATGGCGTGAAAATACCAACAAACACCTGGAGTGTTAAAGTTCTCAACCATAACGCCCCACCCTGTGAGGACTGACAGGTGTCGGGGGTGCGTGACTTGGGTTCTTCGGCCATAATGCTCATGGCATTCCACCCCCAACCCCCACCCTGCAACCACTGAAAGGCATCAAGGTGTGCCTTGGGGTCTTTGGCCCTAATGTTCACCCCATTCTCCTATACTGCACCCATTTCAGCTTATTTCCTTATGAAATGGGGTGAGCGTAAGGGCTGAAGACCACAAAGCATATAGTGACACTTTTCAGTGTCTGCAAGCTGGGGTGAGGTGGAATGGAATAAGCGTTATGGCCGATGGCCCAAAGGCACACCCCCAATGCCTTTCAGTCTCTGCAGGGTGAGGGTGGAGTTGGCATTACTTTTATACTTCACTGTCATTCCTATTATGCATCTCTCTAACTCCTGCACTACCAATGCCAATGCCAACAAGTCAACATTTGGCATTGACAAATGCTTGTTTCCTTTTCCCTCCCTAACACTTCCCTACTTAACCATCTTGGCTTCTTAGACTTGGCCTATTTGCTCTGGAGCTTTGAACAAGTGCTGGTGGCCTCCACTAACCCATGGTTCAGTATGCCCCATTTCTGGTTAGCATCCATGTGCAGGTGGATACTAGCTAGGTGCCCCTCCAGTATGTCCCTCATCCTTTCATAGTCTGCCCACCAGAAGTCCATCACCTTTATCTTTGTACTGGCTGTCTGTTTCTCCATACTGAGTGAAAGCCACACTGTGTGGTGGTTGCTATCCGCCAGGGTATCCTTCACCCCCACTTCCCAGACTTTTTCACCATTTGTCAGCACAAGGTCCAGTATGTTACCTTCCCTGGTTGGTTCCCTTACCATCTGCACCAGGAAGCTGTCCTGGAAAGCATCCAGGAGTACCTGTTCCTTGCCACACCTGGTGGCTGGGGTACTCCACTCCACCCCAGGTAGATTGAAGTCCCCAACCACCACAGTGTTATCCTTTGCACTGACCCTCCTTATCTGGTCTCCCAACTCCCTATCAACATCCCCATTTTGAGGTGGTCACCTATACACCACCCCCAAACTAATCCTCCTGCCTTTTGAGTCCTGAATTTGTAGCCATAAGGCCTCTGCCCTTCCCTCTTCCTCCTCCCTGTTACACAATGTTGCTTCCTTTATAAAAACAGCCAACCCCTTCCATTTTTCCTGTCCTTCCTGTACAGCCTGTACCCTGGAACTAACAGGTCCCAGTCCGGGTATTGGCTGGCCCACACCTCCGTGAGGGCAACAATATCCCTCCCCCCAACATCAGGGCCTGCAACTCAGCGGCTTTGTTCCCCAGGCTCCTCACATTCAGGGAGACTACCCTCCAGTATGTCTCTAGCCTTCCCTGCCCTTTTTTACACCTGTATCATCCCCCCATTTGAAATCCCCCTGCCCCTTTCTTCCTATCTAGGGGGGAGGCCTATTGTCCTCCCTTGCCTAAGTAGCTACTTTGTCCTCCAGCCTTCTGTCTCCCCCATCCCGCTTAGTTTAACTTTATCCTGGTTGCCATATACTCCCCCAGCTTCTGTTTCAGGACCATTGAGCCCTCCCTACTCAAATGTATCCTGTCTGAGGCATACATGTTCTTGTTATCCCATGTTCCACCCAATTCCCCCACCAGCCCAGACCACCCCTGGACTGACACCATGTCCTCAGCCATGCTTTAAACTGTACTATCCTCTACTTCCTGGCTGCACTTGCCCTGGGTGCTGGGAGAATGTCTGAGAAAGCCACTGAGCACACTGCTTTTTCACAGTCTCCCCACCTCCTTGAAACTTTCTTGCACCTCCCCAACTGTGCTTCCCTCCAGGTCATTTGTGCCAAGGTACACCACTATGTGAGGTTTCTCCCTTTCCCTCCCCACACACTTTTGAATAAACTGCCCTACCCTACCTCCTGGCATGCATTCCGCCCATATATCTTGACATTCATCGTGGAAAATCTGTTGGAGAGTATATTTAAGGAAAGGCTGGTGAAGGTCTTGAAGGTAAGTGGACTTCAAGATGTCAAACAACACGATTTTGCCAAGGGGAGGTCTTGTTAGACTAACCAGGTTGAATTTTTTGATTGGATGACAAGATCTCTGGGTGGTGGTAGGCCAGTTAATGGTTTATATCTAGACTTCAGGAAGATATTTGACTTAGTGCCACATGGAAGACTGCTGGGCAAGCTGAGTGACTTGAGGGTGGGGGAAAGGTTAGTGAGGTGGACTGGGAACTGGTTAAGTGACAGACAACAGCGGGTGCTGATATGAGGGGAGCTATTGACATCCAGAAGGGTCATTAGCAGGGTCCCTCAGGGTTCGGTTCTGGTTCCAATGTTATTTAATGCTTTCATTTCAGACATTATGGTGGGAGTTAGGAGTAAAATGAGCCTGTTTGTTGACAACTCCAAACTAGGTGCAGTGGTGGACAGTAATGAGGGAAGGAGGACACTCCAGGAAGACCTAGAAAGACTAGAACAGTTGTCAGTCACATGGCAACTGGGGTTTAATGCTAGAAAGTGCAGTGTACTTCACATGGGAGATAGGAATCCAGGGTACAGCTACAAATTTTTTTGAAGGGGAGGGTACAGTTAGCATTCTCAGAGGAAGAAGAAGATCTGGGTTTAGTGATCACTGGTAAAATGAATCACTCAGGACAATGCAGGAAAGCAGCGGATAAGGCAAACAGAATGCTGGGATGCATTGCTAGGGGGATCACTTCAAGAAGGAAGAAGATTATTCTGCCACTGTACAAATCCTTGGTGAGGCCGCACTTGGAGTACTGTGTGCAGTTCTGGCGCCCTTACTTAGAGAAGGTCATTATGCTCCTGGAGAGGGTCCCAAGGAGGATGTCTAACATGATCCTCAGAATTTGAGATAAGCCCTATGTGGAGAGACTTAGGGAGCTAAACATGTACTCCATGGAACACAGAAATGACAGAGGAGACACGATCAAGACCTTTAAATACCTGAATGGTATTAATAGAGTAAATACAGAGGGGGTGTTCAGACTGAAAGGGGAAGGGACCACAAGGGTCATAGCCTGAAACTGGTTGGTAGGAAGTATAGAAGAGACCTGAGAAAGCATTACTTGATGGAAAGGGTGGTGATCCATTGGAATGTGTTACCTGAGGAGTTGGTATCAAGGGAATCAGAGGGAGGTTTTAAGATGGGACGGGAAAGATACTTGGGCAGGGTACATGTAGGGTGGGCAGAGACCAGGGGGACTCTGAATGGAAATCAGGGGAGGGATGGAAGGGAAAGGGGAGGGGGTAGCAGCAGTTATCAGACTGTGAGCTTCATCTCAAGCAGACTTGATAGACCTCAAGGCCTAATCTGCTAGCATTTTCATATGTTCGTAAGTTTATATTTGTGGCTATATGCGGTCATTTCCAACAAATAGATGTTTTGTGGTATTGTTTCACTTCTGTTGGTTTCAGGTGCCTCTGACTTGCACCTGATGCCCTCAGTACGTGGCAAGGATCTTACATTCCAAGTAACAAGAAGGCAGTCATCTATGTCCTGAATGTTTTTATTTATGTTTTTATTTTTCATTTCCAAGATTCTGATAATATGGCATGTGTCTTTTATGTATGCCTGGGTGTTGTTTATTAAGGTCTTAATGTGGTGGTTCACTTACACTGACAGAGATTTTAAGATGAAATCTATTCCTGCCACTATCAGTCTCCCCAGAGGGTATATCAATCTTTTGTGTACTTTGGGGACAGTGTAGAAAATGTTTGTCTTTGGTGTCTAGTTATACAGTACGTTATGTTCCCAGTCATTTAAACAACCATGTTTGTGTCCACGATCCAAAAATTATTTACCATCTTACTTGTTTTCTCCATTGGATTGCTATCCAATTTAGTATAGTTATCTTTGTTGTATAGTAGCTTTTCATATTCAGCTCATTATTTATGGTAATAACAGTATGCACAAAAATTGTCCCATCCTTATTTGCATTTACAAATATTATAGTGTTATCATGTTCCAGCCTTCTTAAAATGTCAAATTTTTCTGCTGTAAGATTGTATTGGCCTCTGCATCCCTCTTCCTTATTTAAGCATATTAGATTCTTTACATCTCTGTCAACCTGATCACAGTAAGTCTGTATTTGTTTTGGAATTGGTTTGGGATATGCCGGGATCTCTTCCCTTGCCAGTGCAAAACTTTGACATCATGAAACATCGTAAAGTGTCTACTGGCATCGCCAACTTCAACTTTGCAACTTTTTTTTAGGTGAAGTGGCACTTTTTCCAGAAACTGGCAACTTCACAAGCAAAGTTTGGTCACTTTGTGGAAAAAAGTACCACTTTGCCTCACAAAAAAAAGTTGCAAAGTCTGCACTTTGAACTTCACAAAGTTGGCCAGCTTTGGAAAGTTCTGTTGAAGTGAAGTTTTCTCAACTTTGCACATCTCTATCCACAACCAAATTATTTTACTATCTTACTCATTCTCTGTATTGGACTGCTATCCAATTTAATATAGTTATCTATGTTGGATAGTTGTTTATCACACTCAGCTTGGTATTTATGGTAATCATGTATCACAATTGTCCCCCCTTGTCTGCACTTTTGATGATTATAGTGTTGTCATTTTTCCATCTCTGTCAGCATGATCACAGTAAGTCTGTATCTGTGCTGATATTGATCCAGGGGTAGGAAATAGAATATGGCACCTAATAATTGACTAAGCTTCATTTTCTTTTGGTTCTGTCTATAATCACTTCTTCAAATTCTTGTATCAAAATAATACTATAGTCTCAGTTTATGAAAAAAAATTCTTGAGGACTACTTTTAAACCAAAAGGATTTAGTTTGTTATGAGTGCAAAATGAAAGATCCCTTTCTTGGACCTCCTGTTCTTCTGTGATCACTGCAAAGATAAGTTATATACCAATCTTTCCCCTTGCTTTCTCATCTGGTCTATGTGTTCAATCTTTGAGGAACTGCTTTTCTCTTGGGACCTTTCTTCCTCTGTGACTGTTCCTGTTCTCCTGTACCTCCTGTTGCACCTCATATTCCTCCTTCTCCCTGATCTGAACCTCATTCTCTTGGGTCATCTGCCACTGTCTGTAACCTCTTTACTATCTGCACAATCTTTTACACTGATACAACCCAGGCACACACTACCACATATGATGCTGGAAACCATATAAATATAAAAAGCTTTAATAGCTATGAAAGACACACAGCAACATTTCTGCCTGCTTGATGCATTTTTGGTCCCTAACTGGACCCTTTCTCAAAAACTCATTCCTCTGATGTGTATGCCTATCCGCCCAATCTACCTGTCATGTTTGTGACCACCCCCTTGCCTCTCTAAAAAAAAATGGGTGAGCTTATCTCTGTCAATACTCTCTATCTCTTTCACTATCTGTAGATTATAGAGAAGAGTCACTATATGGATTATAGTCATGTTTATACCATTTTTGATTATTTTCCTTAACCCACACATAGATATTTATGTCACGATAGTTAATAAGATCTCTTTTTATTTTTGTTAAGTTGGTATGCTCTGATCTCATCCTCAAACTAGTTTAATGATTTGTAAAGTTTTTCAAGGTAGCTTGGCACTCTGTATCTGCAAGGTGGTCCCTAATCTGTTTATCAGTGGCTTCAGTCTTGACATCAATGATTTGCAATTCTTTAGTTAAAGCTTCCACATTTAGCAGCATGAAGTTAGGGGAATAGCAATTTCATGCTGCATCCCATTTATTTTCAAAATCTCTGTTACTGTACACAATGTTGGATTCTACCATAATCCTTAAAAGAAAACTGAAGTTTTCCAAAACTTACCATGCCCAAATCCCATACCCCCAAGTATCATTTTTACAATGACAGAACATTTTGTTAAATAAGTGCAATTTACTTTATTTCAATTTTTCAAAGACAGTGATCAAGGAACATGGTGTGTGTTGCATAGTGCCATCTCAGGTTATGGTGCAGCTCTGCACTGCTCACTTAAATCATACAAGTGAGTGTGCAAACCCACAACATAAACTGAGATGGTGCCATGCAGAATGTGCCATGTTCCCCCAGTCTTTGGAAAATTAAAATTAAGTAAGTTGCACGTATTTAAAAAATTGTCATTGAGAAAATGTTAATCGGGGGGGAGGGCATGACTTTGGGGGGTGTGGAGTTTAGGAAAACAGCAGTTATCCTTCAACTTTTGGAATATTCTTTTTTGTTTTATGTAATGTCACAAAATTAGTGTGTGCCTCTCAAAGAAAAGTTAATAGATTTCTGTTTCAAGTTCCTCTAATTCATTACTTAGCTGATTCACAGTGCTAGAAATAGAAAATGTATGTTTGGTTTTCAAACCCTTGAGGATCCTGTCCTCATCTGCTTGGGATAGAAGAAGGAGGACTTATCCATTATCTGTGAAGTTAACTAGCTGATCAAAACTTTCAATGCCAGATATTGGTTAAATAGTAGTTCAGCAGGAATCATGGCACAGGGTCCACAGAGAAAATGAGGTACAGTATGTATGAAGATAATCAGTACAGTTTGTTCACCTTAATGTCCAAACAACTTTTCAGAGGTGGTGGTGAAACAATTGGTAGAGTGGTGGTTCAAATGCAGATCTATATCTGGAGTCATTCAAACTAAATGCACCAACAAGTGTTCATGTGCAAATTCAGGATAGGAAATACAGGAGCCTTCAAGACTATAAATAATCAAAAATAAAATCAGGGAGCTTTCTGTTTCTATGCAAATGAAAGCAAATGTCCAGGAGACGGGAGGTAAGGAAAATAAATAAACACAGTATAAACATGTGTATAATGAAAACAAACAAACACAGTATAAACGTGTATAATGAAAATAAACAAACACAGTATAAATGTATATAATCTATATAGTGACTCCTCCCTATACAGATAGTGAGGATAGTAGAGAATATCAACAGAGGCAAGCTCACCCTTACATTTTAGGAAGGCAAGGGGATGGTTAAAGTACAACAGGTACAGGGGTGAAGATAGTAGAGAAGTTATAGACAGAGAGAAGATGACCCAGGAGTAGAATGTTCTGGTCAGGAAGGAGGAGGAACATGGGAACATGAGATGCAACAGGAGGTACTGTATAGGAGAACAGGAACAATCATAGAGGAAGAAAGATATCAAGTGGAAAGCAGTTTCTCAAGGATAAAACGTACACACCAGGTCAACCAACAAGGGGAATGTTTAGCATATAACTTATCTTCTAGAGTTACCACAGAAGAAGAACAGCAGATTGTAGAAAGGGATCTTTAATTTAGCCTTCACAATAGAGTAAACCCATTTATTTTAAAATTAGACCTCTAGAGGTTTTGTTGTAAACTGAGACTATGTTATTATTGTCATACAAGAATTAAAAGAAGTGATGATAGAGAGAACCAAAAGAAAACAAGCATTTGTCAATGCCGAATGTTTGCTTGCTGGCATTGGCATTGGTAGTGTAGAAGTTACAGAGCTACATAATAGGAAAGGCAGTGAAGTATTGAACTGAAGCCAACCCCACCACCACCCTACAGAGAGTGACAGGCATTGGGGTGTGCCTTTGGGTCATCAGGCATAACGACCACGCCATTTCACCACACCCTGCCCTGCAGACACTGACAAGTGTCACGGTGTGCCTTGGGGTCTTTGGCCCTTATGCGCACCCCATTCCATCAGAAAATACGGTGAGATTGGTGCAGTATAGGAGAATGGGGTAACGTTTGGGCCCGAAGAGTCTGAGGCACACCTTGATGCCTCTCACTGGCTGCAGGGTGTGGGTGGGGGTGGAATGGTATGAGCATTACAGGCAAGAATCCCAAGTCACACCCTGATGCCTGTCATTCTCTACAGCATGAGGGCATTATGGTGGAAACCTAACGCCTCAGGCATTCATTGGTATTTTCACTCCAAATTTTCAACATGGTTTTTTGACCCCCACCTCATGAACAGTGGCAATATCAGTTTTAGCTGAAAACTGCTTTTGCACAGTGACTACGGCATTTGGCACCACACGTGCAAAAACACATTCTGAACAGGATGTGAAAAATGACAGCGGTACTGTTCATGGGGAGGTGTAAAAAATGGCAATGTTGAAAATCTGCTGTGAAAATCTTACAAAAACTGGTGAAGTCACGAGCGTGCATAGAAACTGTGTAACGCACACCCGTAATGTAACTAGTTTGGGGATTTTTTTACATCAGATTGTTAACACAGGCATTTTGGGACCTCCAATCATGAACAGTGTCAGTGTGATTTTCTTTATCTGTCCCGAACAATGATTTCCCACAGTGACCACGCATTTCTGCGCTGAAAGTGTGAAAACACATTTCGGCCATGTTGTGGAAAATGACAGCTGTACTGTTCATAAGGAGGTGTGGAAAAATGCCACTGGTGAAAATCTGGACTGAAAATATTACAAATTCATGAACTTACGAGGGTGCATGGAAACTGCGTAAAGCTCACTCGTAACACAGTCATTTTAGGGAGTTTTGTTACCAAATTTTCAACAAAGCCATTTTAAGACCTCTGCTCATGACAAGTGTCACTGTGATTTTCTTAATCTGTCCCAAACATTGTTTTCGCACACCGACTGTACCATTGTGCACTACATGTGCAGAAACAAATTTTGGGTGAGATGTGAAAAATGGTAGCTGTACTGCTCATAAGGAAGTGAGGTAAAATGGCACTGTTGAAAATCTGGTGTGCAAATATTACAAATTCGCAAACTTGCCAACGTGTGTAGGAACTGCGCAACGTGTGCTCCTAAAACAGTCATTTTTGGGAATTTTTTCACCAAATTTTCAACATAGCCATTTTAACACCTCTGCTCATGACCAGTGTCACTGTGATTTTCTTAATGTGTCCCATACATTGATTTACATACAGCGACCCTAGCCGATGTCATCGTACATGGGTGGAAACACATTGTGGGCTTAGATGTGAAAAGGACCGCTGTACTGCTCATAAGGCGGTGTGGTAACATGGCAATGTTGAAAATGTGGAGTGAAAATATTGAAAATTTGCAAACTTACGAGCGTGCGTAGGAACTCTGCAATGCGCTCGTAAAACAGTCATTTTTAGGAATTTTTTCACCAAATTTTCAACATAGCCATTTTAAGACCTCTGCTCATAAACAGTGTCACTGTGATTTTCTTAATGTGTCCCGTACATTGATTTCGCACACCGACTGTGCCATTGTGTGCTACATGGGCGGAAACACCTTTTGGGTGAGATGTGAAAAATGACAGCTATACTGCTCATAAGAAGGTGTGGTGAAATGGCAATGTTGAAAATCTGAAGTGAAAATATTGAAAATTTGTGAACTTACGAGCGTGCATAGGAACTGCACAACGCACACTCGTAAAACAGTCATTTTTAGGAATTTTTCCACAAAATTTTCAAAATAGGCTTCTTGAGATCCCACCTTATGAACGATGGCAGTGTCATTTCATTAATCAATCCCAAAAGGTGATTTTGTGCAGTGACTGTGAAATCACCCTTCAGGTCTGAATAATGCCATGACAGTGAGAGCATTCATGAGAAGGGGTCCCAAAAACCCCATGTTGAAAATTTGGCGCAAAAATTCCAAAAAATGCTCGAGATATGCAGCAAAGTTGAAAAAATCCTATCTATTACATTATACAGCTTACCGGCATTTCCTCAGTTTGCGGTCAGCTTTGAAGAGTGCAGACGTGTTCCCGGTCCACCGAGGATC
Organism: Neoceratodus forsteri; assembly: GCA_016271365.2. Lineage (NCBI taxonomy): Eukaryota > Metazoa > Chordata > Ceratodontiformes > Ceratodontidae > Neoceratodus > Neoceratodus forsteri. The sequence goes on along the minus strand of CM057449.1, from coordinate 940,997,770 downwards.
GTCGCGCCAGACTCCGGGGGTAAATATGGGGTGAGGGAGCTGTGGGGAGGCAGGGTGCACAGTGGGTGGGTGCGGATGGGGGCAGGGAGACTGAGAGGGACCGTTTTTTAATTTACAGGGTTTTTTTTTAATTATTAAGATGATGCAGGATGTTTTCCACGCTGGGATGGGCTCCCAGCATGGCAGCTGGAAAGGATGTTTGGGGGGGCTGGAGCTGATGGGGGACTGGGCACCCCCATCAGCCATATGGGCTTGTGCCATGCTGGGGTGGACTCCCAGCGTGGCAGCTGTAAGGCTGTTTGGGGAGGTGGCTGGAGCTGACGGGGGATTGGGCACCCCCGTTGGCCATACGGATGTGTGCCACACTGGGTGGGCTCCCAGTGTGGCACCAGGAAAGCTTTTTTGGGGGGGGCAGCGTGGAGCTGACTGGGCATTGGGCACCCCATTGGCTATACTGTATGTGCGTGGGGGGTGGAGCGAGTCAGGACGTAATATGCTTGCGTGCGTGTTGAGGGGGGAGCTCTGCTCACTGAAGCGGAGCTCTCCCTTTCAACTGTATGCCACTGCATTTTCAACTGCTGTCATAGACAGCTGGAGCAGTGATTGGCGCACTGCGACCGTGCCTGCAAACACACTGACTGAACTGGAAGAGGCTGACACACCTCTGGAAAACTCGGATGATGGCACTATGTTTCTTGCACATGTGTGCAAGCAAACATAATGAAACCTGTTCAATTATTAGGTGCCATATCCTATTTCCTACCCCTGGATCAATATCAGCACAGATAAAGTCTTACTGTGATCAGGATGACAGATATGGAGAGAAGCTAATATACTTATATAGGGAACAGGGAGACAGAGGCCAATACGATCTTACTGTGGAGCATTTTGCCGTTTTAAGAAGGCTGGAAAATGTCAACACTAAAATCATCAAAAGTGCAGACAAGGGGTGCAACTGTGATACATGATTGCCATAAACACCAAGCTGAGTGTGATAAACAACTATCCAACAGAGATAACTATATTAAATTGATTGATTGATTGATATATTAAATTGGATAGCAGTCCAATAGAGAGAATGAGTAAGCTAGTAAGGGAATTTGTGTATTGTGGATAAAGATTTGTGTGAGGCTGTGAAAACTTCACTTGGACTGAACTTTGCAAAGTTGGTCAACTTCGTGAAGTTCAAAATGCTGTCTTTGCAACATTTTCTATGAGGCAAGGGGGCACTTTTTTCCACAAAATGACCAAACTGTTTGTGAAGTTGCCACTTCATGGAAAAAGTGCCATTTCACCTAATAAAAGTTGTGAAGTTGGCAAAGTTGAAGCTGATGATGCAAACAGACACTCTGTGAAGCTTTGCGATGTCAATGTTTTACAACTTCACCAATGAAGTTTACCTTCACTGTATCTCTGATTGTGGACACAGACATTGTTGCTTAAATACTTGGGAACATAAAGTAATTTACAACCAGACACCAAAGGCACCGATTTTCTACACTCTTCTCAAAGTACACAAAAGTTTGACAGATCCTCCGGGGAGACTGATAGTGGTAGGAATAGATTCCATCTTAGAACCCCAGTCAGTCAATATGGACTTCCACTTGAAGACCTTAATAGCCAAAACCCAGGCATACATAAAAGACACAGGCCATATTACCAGAATCATGGAAGAGTTAAATACCAACATTCAGGGCATAGATGACTGCCTTCTAGCTACTTGGGATGTAAGAGAGGTATGCACATTCATACTGCATACAGAGGGCATCAGGTCCATGTTAGTGGCACTTGAAACCCACAGAAGTGAAAGACGACTACTGAATATCTATTTGTTGGAAATGGGTAAGTTAGTACTCAGTAGAAACTGTTTTAGATTTGAGAATAAGTATTACCTGCAAATATGAAGGGCCACCATGGGCTCCACCATAGTGCCCTCATATGTGAACCTTTTCATGAACAATTTTGAATGCAAACATGCATACCCAGAAAAACAAAACCCTTTCAGAGAGTATATCATTGTCTGGAAGCATTTTACCAATGATATAATAGTAGTATGGAGGAGTACTGAGGCAAACTTGAAGAAATGTCATAATTACAACCTAAATTCTAGAACAGAATATTGACGATTGTAAAGAATCAAAGTGTGTAGTCAGTAAACATTTTTGATATAGAAATATTTACAAGCACAGTGGACTGTTCACTAGGCTGTACCAAAAGCCTACTGATAAAAATACGTTATTAAGAGCCAACAGCTTTCACCCAAAGAGTCTGGTCAATAATATACTCAATGAACAGTTTTTGTGGGCAAGAAGGAACAGCAGAGACCTGGAGGTACATGAACTGGCTGCACATGATATTTCAGAGAGATTTGTTGCGAGAAAGTATTTGATGAGAGTGGTGGAGGATACCAGAGAAAGGGTGACCAGGGTCGAGCAAGAGGATCTGATACAGGACAGAGAATCAAGAGAGCAACCACCTACAGTAACTTTTTTGGGGACTCTGATAGGAAAGCAGACCAGAGCAATGTATTCTTTTGATTCATTTATTCTTTTCTGAATATGCATCTGCTTCAGGTCCAAGATGGCTACCAGATCACATGATCAAGTAGTATATGACAGCTTATGTCAGCCAGGGTGGAAGGACTGATGTTCTTGTGGGAAAGCTAACAGGAAGGCTAGGGAGGAGGCAATAAAACAATAACCCCAGAGGGAAGTCCTCCTTGGAGATGTTCCCATATTGGACAAAGGATCCAGGTGCATGTCATAATGTTAGCAAGGAGGTGCTGAAGGATGCACCCCCCAACACACACACACTCAAAGGGGGCTAGGACAGCACAGAACTGCCACTCAAAGGGAATGAGACCTCTCCCCATAGTGAGTAAGCAATAAATTGAGGTGCTGTAAGAAAGCATGTTCTCTTGGACTTGCAACATCTGAAGATCAGGGCCCTGCCATACAAAGAATAGCTGACTGATAAAAATAGCACAGTAAGGGTCAGTGCAATTCTGTAGTTAGGGCAGGTGAAGGATTTTAGGTGAGAATAGTTCAGATGTCTGCTGTACACCAACTACCTGTTCAACTTGTTTTTTTTCTGCTTCTTAGTAAATGTGCAACCCTTTTGTTTTCCTGTAAATGCATCTTGTTGTAAATACTTGTAGTCTTTTAGTAAAGAATCATATTTGTATAGAACCAGTGACTGCTTGTCTTATTTAAAAGGGTAATTCTACTATTTCTGCTGAACTCTGTTTGCAGTCCATTTCCGGAGGGGCACTCTACCCACAGTTATTGTTTGATGTTCCTGACCTTGTGCAAAGAAGAAAGTAAGAAACAGGTTTCCCTGAGTCCTGTTGGTAAAAACCCCATGGTGATGGAAATGAACTTGAAGTCCCTGGTGAGGGGGTTGCATCACATTGGTGGCAGAGTGGTGGGATCAGTGTGGCAACTGGTACCAGTGTGCAGAGCAGCATACATTGTGCTTTCCTGTGAGGCAGGAGCTCTGAGAGAGAGAGAGAGAGAGAGAGATAGCACACTAGTGATGGAGTGCCAGCTGAAATATACAGTAACAGTCATGAAACAGGGTTTCAAAAGCTTGCATTGTTTACTACTGTTTTTTTTTTTTATTTCTAAACAGCTTAGTGCAGTGTAGCTAGAGAACATGAGCTCCTCAGGCTATATCAAATTTTATGTACAGCAGCTTTGTGAGCTGTGCACAGGGAGGGGGATTGTCTATGAGGGCATGACAAAGAGTACTCTCATGGAAGCCCTGTTGGTGCATGACCAGCTGCAGGAGGGGCAGACTGTCTCAGATGGGCATGGCCCAATACCTGGTCAGCAGGGGGTCGCTGAGGACAGTGACCCAGGTAGTGAGACAGGTTACAGTGACTGAGCAAGGGGGCATCTTGTGGCAAAAACTGGGGGAGTAGTACAGCCCAATCAACCTCAGCTTCAGACCCTGAAGGCAAAGCTTGTGCTGCAGGATGCCAAACTGCTGAGGCAAGGTTGGAGGCTGAAATGGAGAAAATAAAGCTGGAGGTAAAGGAAAGAGAAAAGATTTGCCAGCATGGGATCCTTATGTGAGAGGAAAGAGAAGGAACGAACAGAGTGAGAGAAGGAATGACCAGAGAAAGAGAATGAGCAGAGCGAGAAAAAGAATGACAACATGAGATTGAGATGGAGAAACTGTGCCAGCACACAGCGTGGCAAACTGTAAGTAATGGCAAAAGTGGTTCAACCCATGAGGCCACATTTAATTCTAAAATGTTCCCGCAATACTGGGAGGGAGATAATCTAGATTTGTTTTTAAAATCGTTTCAAAGAGTTTGTGGGCAGTTTAAATTAGACAAGGTTTCTTGGATTATCCACCTGATCCCATTGCTCACTGGCCATGCATTGCATGCATTTACTTGAAAGGATGATAATGATTGAATAGATTATGATAAAGTTAAATGAAAGTTATTAAAACCTTTTAAACTGACTCCTGAGTCTTATAGACCAAAATTTAGAGTTAAGAACAGGCCCAGAAAACAACTATGTAGAACTGCATGTCCTAATGTGAGCTTATTTAGACGATTGGGTAGATGGGGCTAAGGCAAGGACTTTAGAGCAAATTAAAGATTTAATTGTAAGGGAACAGTTTCTTAAAATTGTACCTGATGATCTGCGCATTTGGCTACTGGACCAGGCATGCAACTCAGCAAAGGAGGCAGCAGAAAGTGCTGATTTGCAAGTGGCCAGCAGACCACATTTGCATCACAAGAACAATGGGGGTGGGGCAGAACATGGTTTTAAGGGGAGCCAAGGAGGGCAGCCTAAAGGAAACCAGTCTGCACCAAAGCCCCAAATAGGACCCACCTGTTCTAAGGGGAACAAGGAGCCGGGGACAAAGGAATGCGGATTTGCCAGAAAGTGATGCATCTATCCTATGACTGCCCTAAAAACAGGAGTAAAGGGCAAAAGCCTGGGAGAGAGGGTGACTAAGACAGTACACTGCAATTAATAAACTGCACATATAGTGTAGTGCCACCAAACTCCACCAAGCATATGCAACCTATTCTAGTAAATGGGACAGTAACACAAGGATTTGAGGGACACTAGTGCCTCCATCTCCATGGTAAGGCAGGATCTGATCCAGGCAGAGAAGATTCTGCCAAGACATTTCTCCAAGATTTGGGGAGTCATGGATTCAGTGGTCCAAGTGCCAATGGCTCAGGTCTTTCTGAGCTGGGAGGGTGGCCATGGGATACAGGAGGTGGGAGTTATACCTGATCTCCCTATGGATGTAATCATGAGGAATGATTTTAATGACAGGGAAAACCTAGTATGTGTTACTACCTGTAGCTAGGCAAAAGGGCAAGCTTCTGAGGGTGAGGGTGACACAGCCTGTGCAGACCCATCCCTCAGCAGCAGATGAAGTTTCTAGTGTGGGTGAGGGGCTAGCTAGGAGTAGCAGCCCTGTGCCCCCTAAGCAGAGGAGGTCACTGCCAGGGGAAGCTTTCCTTCTGAAGGGGAAGTGGGGAGGGTCATATTGGAGGAGCTGGGCAGGCCACAGCAAACTGAACCTACTCTCCAAAAACTGAGAGAGATAGCAGATAGTTCTGAGGCCTCTTAAGGGAGCAAAAAGTCAGTTTATTGGGAGAATGGGCTGTTGTACAGGGAGTGTACACCACAAAGGGAGCTAGAGGGAGAAGTGTTCCAGCAGCTGGTAGTCCCCCGAGACTACCAAAAGTAGCTTGTAGCCCTGGCCCATGACATTCCTTTTTCAGTCTACCTGAGTATTAACCACACAAAAAAGCAGCTGGCCAACAATTTCATGTGGTCAAGCATGTACACAGACATGGCAAATTACAGTCGGACTTGTCCACATTGCCAGCAGGTTGGAAAGGATGGGGACAAGGCTAAAGCAGCTTTGGTGCCCCTGCCTATTATTAAGGAACCCTTCAGGAGGGTAGCTGTGGCCATAATGAGGTCCCTAAATACCCCAAGGCACACCGACAAATGATACATACTGGTTGTTGTGGATTACACAACCAGGTACCACGAGGCTGTGGCAATGTCCTCCAATGAGGCAGAAAAGGTGGCCGATGAGCTCCTGGGAATCTTTAGCTGAGTGGGATTTCCCCAGGAGATTTTGTCAGACCAGGGGACAAATTTCATGTCATCATTAATGACCATTTTGTTGGAGAAGTGCAGGGTGAAACAGCTCTGTGTTTTACCCTATCATCATGAGACAAATTGCCTGGTTGAGTGAATCAACGGGACCCTTAAAACTATGCTCAGGACATTTGAGGACCAGCACAAAAGGGAGTGGGACAAATATTTACCCCACCTCCTGTTTTCATTCAGGAAAGTCCCACAGGAGTCCACAGGGTTCTCACCCTTCATGCTCCTATTTGGTCACATGATGCGGGGGGCCCTAGATTTGGTCAGGGATGAATGGGAAGGTAATCATGCCTCCCTAGTGGAGTCTGTTGTGGAGTACATCCTAAATTTCAGGGACAGGCTTAAGGAGCTCATGGGGCTCACCCAGGAGCACTTAGCCACGGCACAACAGCAACAGAAAGCCTGGTACGATGTCCGGTGATGCCATTGCTGAGTATGTGCGAGTAGTTTCTAGCTCTGTGACCACCTGGCTAAAAATATCACTTTTTGAGGTATTTTTCCCTAGCGCTACTACTGCCTACTTTATTGTTTGGTGCATTGGCCGGACAAAATCCAGAGAGAAATTGTTGTTTTACCAATCTAGCTTTTGTTTGCCTGAATCCTCTTTAGTAGACACCCAGACCCCCGAATCAGCTATGGTGTATTCAGCTTCAGAACAACCTGCTGCCTTGGACTCTGCTCAGTCTTCCTCTTTGGTTATTTTGAGTGAGCTTTGGAAATTTCGGTTTGAATTTCAAGGTTTGCAGGCAGAATTAAAAACTGTACTACCGGCTCTTCAAGGTAAAGTGGGGGAGTTAGAAAAAACAGTAGCAGGTCAGATTCTTGCTTTGATTGTCTGGATAGATTAATGGCCAAGCTCCTGCAAGATCAACAAGCCACTTAGGAGTGCTGTGAGAACCTTGGAAATAGGTCTCACAGAAACAACTATGGTTAAAGGAGGGAGCTGAGGGTACTAATATGATTCTCTTTTTACAAGACCTTTTGACATCACATTTGAACATTGATGATTTGGCCCCCTTACATATCGAAAGGGCCCATTGATCCTTGATGACTAAATTGATCTCCGATACAGCTCACCCAAGGTCCATAGTGGTGCATTTTTTTGACTATTCAAATAAGCAAGAGATTTTGCATCGAGCATGGAAAAGGGGAAAATTGCTTTATAAGGGCCAAAGAATATACTTCGATAATGAATATTTGCCAGCTGTTCTCTCTCAAAGAAGGGTTTATGCTCCGTTGTTGTGCTTGTGAAAGCAGCAGAATAGTAAGTTTATAACTCCCTATCCTGCTAAACTTTAAATATTATTTCAAGATGACTCCCATTTCTTTGAGAAACCTGCCTCAGCATTTCAGGAGCTCCGCAACTGAAATATTGTATGACAGAATGATTTAATGGACACTGATACTGCTCGGGAAAAGAGAAGTTTTCAGAAGGAACAGTGGACCAAAGTCTCTCCTCAGAGCAAAAAATGCAGGCAAGAGCAGAAACTAAAACATATCAAGGCACTTCTTCAGTCGTTTCATCGGGAAGATTTGACTTGATTTTGAACTTGATTTATTCTGTCGAATTGGGACCGTGCCCTCATGGTTACTAGCCTTTATAGCCGCCCCCCCCCCCGTATTGGTCATTATGTATCAGTGGCTTTCTGATGTTTTTTCTTCTCCTTTAGGTAGGATTGTATGCCATTTAGTTTTTTTTATTTTTTATTTTCTACATCTAACCTATATATTAGTATCAGCTGGAGGATGTCACCACATCAGTTGTTATTATTTGGTGTGATTTCATTTTAGTGTGTGTGTGTGTGTTATGTATGCTTAGCACATTTATGGATCTTTTTTGGGATAAGGGGTTTTGGGTAGGTCTGGGGTATTCTTTGTTTTTTTTTACCCAATTGGTGGGGATGAGGGATGGGGCATGTGGCAGAAGTGGAGAGACCCCTTCAGGTACAATTTAAGTTGCTTCTGGCTCTCATTTGGTCTAGTGCTATTTTTTTCAGTCAGCAGATATCTAATGCTATTTCTGCTGACTTCAGAGTGACACAAGATCTGCTTCTGAACTGCTATTGATATAGCTTGGACAAGGACTTGCTGGCTCTTTTAAAAGGGTACAGCGGGGTTATCCATGCAGTTTTACTGGATGGTGGGCCAGTTTCCCAATAGGTTGTGCTCAGTACCTTCAGGTGCAGATAGATGGGTTGTCCACGTGGTATCTTCACATGACAGCCCAGATTCCTATTCCAATGCCAGCTTATCTTTTCAGGACTGACTATGCAAAGGGATTTACAAGCTAGATGGCTTTGCTGTAGCATTGGGCCCCTGTGGTTTGATGAGTGGATACAACCATTCTAGATGTTGTGGAGCTTTGTTGGTTGCCATGGTTCCTGTGATGGTTCCTTCTAAGGAAGCTCCTGACTCTGGGCCTCCCTGTTATTTTGGGGGAGGCGAAAGGGCTTCTTATGGGGTGATGATACATTGCTCTCTTTCTGGGTGAGAGACTGGGTTGCTGCTGTGTGTGGCCTGGGGAGAATGTTTCATATCCTTCTGCCACATTCTCCCATCTCCTGTCCCTTAGTCTGCAAATTGCTAATCGACCATTCTGAGTTTCTAGTTTTTCACCAATTTCAGTTGAGGTAAGGCTGATTCAGTTTAACCTAGCTTATCCATGGCCCTGTTTTTTCTTTTTTGAGAATTACTTGTGGACTTGGACACAAGAATGGAGTTTATGTCGATGTTCTAGGTGGTGACGCCCTCCTAAGGCACTTGGTTACAACTCATTAACTTAAGCTTTGGCTGGAGGGGCTAGTTTTGAAACTGGGGTGGTTTGGGTTGGCCTAAATAACTGGGATTTATATCTTTCAATATTAGTTTCAATTGTTATTTTCTCTTTTGGCTGGGTGGTGGCTGGAATTTGCTAGTATACCCGATTGGGACATTAAGAATATCATTTTTAGGTAATCCTAAATTTATTTGTTACAGGATAGGTTTTCCCAAAGGCGATTCTTTAGGTCTTCATGACAGATGTTATCGAAGGCTTGGCCTGTATGTTTTGGTTCACTATTTTATTTTCTGTCATCCCAGCCTTGCTGGCATCAGGCTCTTATGAGTCTGGGGATCTCAGGGGCACGTGATTTTACCATGTTTTACCCCCTCCATGAGTTGTCCACTCTCTTCCGCAAGAAGGCCTAATTTTGGTCTCCCAACCTAGGAAGTCACGGTTTAAGTGGGTCCACGGGTTTTGTGGGCCTTTCAGTTTTTTTCCTAGTTCTAATCTATTGGTGTTGGGCATTTTTTGGGGGGGGGCGGAGGTTGGTTACTGTTCGTGTTACTATCTCTGACATTAGGCAGATTAACTTAGTTTGTAGTTGGGAGGAGTTTATAGAATTATTTGACATGCAAGAGAATATTAATGGGTGAGGGGATAATTTCCTATCTTGTTATAGTTCTAGTATTGTTCAACTTTGTAGTTTTATTAAGTGTTAGCAATACTGTGGTTGTTGATTTGCTAATATACCACCACCTTGATTTCATTTTAGTGTTTTTGTCTGATCTCTGCTGTTGGTGTTTTTTCTGTACTCTCTCTTTTTTTTATTTTTCTCTTTTGCTGTTAGCCCTTAGCTGTTTTTTTTTTTTTTTTTTTTAATTATTCAGGTTCTAATTTATTGGTTATAGTCTTTGATTACTTGATAATGTAGAAATATTATAATCTTAAAATGATAAACTTTAATGTTAATGGCATCTACAATCCAGTCAAACATGTTAGGTTGTTGCAATTTTGTAGACAGCAGAAAGTTGATTTAATATTTTTCCAAGAAACTCATCTGACATCAGTGGAACATAAGAAGTTTTTAAAATTTGGTTTTGAAAACATTCTCTATGCATCTTATCCATCTGGGAGGTATTGTGGTATTCTTATTCTTTGACGTAGAGGGCTGGGTTCTGACCCTCAGACTATAGAAACAGACCCGGAGGGTAACATAGAAACATAGAATTTGATGGCAGATAAGGACCGCTTGGCCCACCTAGTCTGCCCATTTCTCTACATAACGGATAAGCTGCAGATCCTAGTTAACCAACAGCCTACTTCCTCCTACCCCCCCACTAGAATTGCCCTATGTCTGTCCCATGCATTCTTGAATTCCCCCACTGTTTTTGACTCCACGACCTCCTCAGGAAGGCCATTTCATGCATCTACAGCCCTCTCTGTGAAGAAATACTTCCTCATATTACCTGTGAGCCATCCCCCCTCTATCTTCAAATTGTGCCCCCTTGTTCTTGCACATCTCTTTTTCTGAAAGATGCTACCCTCTTGGACTTTGTTGATTCCCTTGAGGTATATGAAAGTTACTATCATTTGTTCTCATGAGTGGTCTGCTGGATGGTCAGGAAATGACCTTGGTCAATATGTACAGCAACCAGCAACAAAGAAAGCTGTTTTTCAAACATTATTTGCTCTATTGATTACGTTATTAAAAGGTAGGCTGTTGTGTGTGTGTGGGGGGAGTGACATAAATTTGACCCTCAACCTGGATCAGGATTCTTCAAATCCTAAAGCATTAAGGTACTCTGAGGTATCCAGGTATGTGAGGCGTACGCTGCAGCATTTAGGACTTCTTGATCTTTGGTGTTTCCTGCATTGCTAAGGTAAGGCATATACCCATAACTCACCCCGGCATGGTAGTTCTGCCAGAATTTATTATTTTTGTTCCACCATTGGGCATGTGGGTGGTTTGCACTCTATGGATATAGAACCTATTTTTCATTCTGATCACTTTTCGGTTTTGGTTACCTTTTTGTGGCCTAAATTTAGCCTATCTGAAGGATCCATCCTTAACAGCAGATTTAGTTGATCAGATTAAGGTATACTTGGAGCATAATGATGGGGTTGAGATTTCTTTTTGCACCCTCTGGGATGCACTGAAAGCTGTTTAATGTGGCAGGCAGATTTCATATGCTTCCACAAAGCACAAGTAATGGGGAAAAAATTGTAGGATCTATACAGTAGATGGAACTTTGAACTCATCAGGAGCAGCAAATGAGGGGTGATAAGGTGGCTTGCCACCAGATATGTCTTGTGAAGGCAGAAATACAGAAGTACATTGATCAAAAAACAGAATAGCCTTTTACTATTTAAGACAGCAGTCTCATGTGGGGGAGCAAAGGGGGCAAAATATTTAGCTCACTGTCTTAGGTCCCATTGGGCATCAGCCACAGTTTGCAAATTGAGAGATCCTGCTACAGGGTGGATGATTCATAGGATGGATGATATTTTAAATGTTTTCCATTCTTATTATTTCTCCCTTTATACTGAAGATGGTTGTTGCCCAGGTAAGGACAAGAGAAAGTCCTTTTTAGCCAGGGCAAATTTGGAACTGGCCCAGGTGGCCTTTTTTTTTTCAACAACCAATGACCCTGGTTGAGCTTCAGAATGCAATTCAATGGGCAAAGGCCAGGAAAAGCCCTGGGACAGATGGTTTCCCTTCTGATTTTTATAAGATAGCTCCATTGCAAAAACTGCTTACTCCTATACTTTTAAGGGTGATGCAGGCAGTCCAGAAAGGGGAACCATTGCCTTCATTATGGAACTACATGATTATAGCTGCACTTTTAAAACCCGTTAAGGACCGTTCTCAAGCAAAATCCTATCAGCCTATATCCAAGCTAAATTCTGATTATAAGTTCTTTACTTCTATTTATCTGTCCAGGCTCGAGGACCTTCTCCTGCCCTTGGTGGACTGGGACCAGGCGGGATTTGTGTGAAGGAGACAGGTTCAAGATAATGTTCTAAGAACATTTCTTCTGCTTGAGCATGTTACTAAGCACTCTATCCCCATGATCCTGGCCAGCCTGGATGTGGAGAAGGTCTTTGACCATGTTTCCTGGCTCTTTCTATGGGTAACTTTGCAAACTTATGGTTTTCCTTTGTCTTTTATTAGGTTATTGCAAACTCTCTATCAGAACTCATCTGCATTTGTAACAATTAATGGTCTCTTTTCTTCTTCATTTCAACTTCATAGAGGTACTTGACAGGGTTGCCCCCTTTCCCTTCTTTCGTTTGCTCTTTATGTAGATCCTTTAGCAGCCCATATTCATCAAGCAGTTAATGTAGAGGGTATACCATTGGGGGAGGGACTATAAGATAGCCCTTTTTGTGGTGACATTTTATTAGCCTTAACTAATCTGACTCAGTCCTTGCAGGGGGTTGCTATTCTTCTGGAGGAGTTTGAGCTGCTAGCTATCTTTTGCCTCAATAAATTGAAAACTGAAGTTATAGCATGTCAATCAATCAATCAATCAAAATCTTTATTTAACCAGGCGAACATCATTGAGCAGAGCTCTTTTACAAGATGGACCTGGGTAGAACAGGGTTGGGTAACATTCATCATAAAAACATATAAATACATGTAAATAAGTATATAAACACAAACACAATGATGCAGTAATAGGGGAGTCAAATGACAAAAGGAAGACAAGGCAAGCCATAACAGAGGAGGATTCAAATACAAGAGGGCAGGTCCACCACTGAACCATGCAACTGTATATAAACCATGTTCTCTGTATAGAAGTACCAGTTAGTTCATTTACCAGGGGCAGTTGCTAGTAATAGTCATGAAAATGGCTTGGAGAACCACCAACTAATGGCAGATGGGGTACCAGGAGGGGTATGTAATATGTAAGTGAAGGATAAACATTGTGAGAAGTGAAGTCCCAAGGAAAGGTCGGTAGAACTGATGCGGCGGTTGGGGCCTATGGGGAGAGGGAAAGGGGAGTTAGGACTTTTATAGTATGATTACATGTAGATTGTGGATGAGTGCAGTAAAGAGTTGTGAAAAGAAGGCTGGAGAAAGTGGGAAGATAGACCAATATCAAAGGGAGGACAGAGGCATCAAGGTGTTACATGAAAGCATGATGACAGACCAGGACCAAGGAGGAGACAAGCACTAGAAGAAATTTGTTCATGGTTAAATGGTACAGGTTAGCATGATGACAATTCATGATCATGGGAAACAATTGCACTGATCATTTCTGAGACATGAATATAAGAGCTTGAAAGATGAGATGCCAATGGGTGACCTCAGTTTCAGTTTTTTTTGCAATTTATTCCACAAGGAGGACAGTGTAAAGCTTATAGCAGCCCTGCCAAAGTGAGAGTTAACTTTGGGAACCATCAGTAGGAGAGATTTGCAACTTCTCAGGGAGTAATTGCCTATTGGTTTTATAGGAAGACAGTCTGTAATGTATTGGGGCAGTTTTTGGGAGATGGCTCTCATGGTCCATAAGGCTGCATTTTTATCACACCTGAATTGAAGAGAACTCCACCCCACTGATTGATATAGGGAGCAGTGGTGAGTGGAATAAGGCAGTCCTGTGATGAACCTCAAAGCTCTATGATATAATGTGTCAAGTTTGGTGAGGTAGGAAATGGAACAGTGACTGTAGAGGATGTCAGCATAATCTATCAAGGATAGAAAGGTTGATTGTACCAGCTGTAGTTTGGCATCTCTAGTTAAGAAGCGGGCTATCCTAAAGAACAAGTCAAGTCTCTGTCGTAATTTTTTGAGTAATTCTTCAATGTGCTCTATAAAGCAGAGCCTATGGTCTAGCCATACTTCCAGGTATTTGAATTTAGGGACAAATTCCAACTTCTCGCCAAGAATTGTAGTAATCTGTAGCACAGGATCTGATAGGGCTGAATTTACCATTTGGGCAGAGGGAGAAAAGAGCATTGTTTTTGTTTTCTTGGCATTAAGTAATAATTTTTTGTTCAGGAGTTGGTGTTGCAGCAGGTTGAACTCAGATTGAAGGTCATTACAAGCAGATTGTAATGACTGGCGGCTTACGTAAAGAACTGTGTCATCTGCAAACAGATGAATGTTGGCCTTAGTTATGCTTTCATCAATATTGTTGATGTATATTGCAAATAAGATTGGTCCTAAGATAGAACCCTGGGGAACACCTCTTAGGAGAGGTTTGAGAGTTGAGAGATCTCCTTCCACTTTCACCTGCTGGAAACGATCAGAGCGGTAGTTGTTGAACCACTGTAAAGATAATGGGTCAGCACCTAGTGAGGTCAGGGAAGAGAGTAGCAGAGAATGGTTGACAGTGTCGAAGGCCTTGCTCAGGTCCAAGAATACAGCGCAGGTGTAATTCCTGTTGTCTAGCTCTCTTTGCCAGTCATTAGTCACTTTGGCAAGTGCTGTAATGGTGCTATGTTTAGCTCTAAACCCTAACTGGACTGGATTAAGCAGGTTATTAGCTTCTAGATACTGCCACAGCTGGTTACTTATGACTTTTTCCAGTAATTTTGACAAGACCGGGAGAATCAAAATTGGTCTGTAATTATCTAGATCACAGGGATTTCCGGACTTGAACAGGGGTATGATGTGTGCTGTTTTCCATATTGAAGGAATGGATCCTTGAATTAATAATAGGTTAAATAAATGGGTTATGGGCATGGCTAACACATGGATGGCCACCTTCAAAAAATATGGGTCGAGGGTATCCGCACCAGCACTTTTTTTTACATCCAGTTTTATCAATAGGTCTTCAACTTCTTTCAGAGTAGTAGGACGCAAGGAGAAGACTGAATCAGTGACGCTAGGATCTGCACCTTGATTATCCACCTGAGAGCGTATCAAATTTGCAGGGGAATTGTCAAGGCTGGGCCTGCAGTCCCAAAGTGATTATTGAAGGCATCCAGAACTCCCAGTCTGTCACTAATGGTGTTATTGTTTAAGAAGATTTCATCAGGTAGTGAGCCACCGGATCGGTGACCAGACAAGTCCTTGACAGTTTTCCAAAATTTGTAGGACTTTTGGAGGCAGAGAGAAATTCAGAATGATAGTATGCAGCTTTTGTATCTCTAACCATTCTAGTACATGAGTTTTGTGCCTTTTGAACTTGCACCAGTCCGCAGCAGACTGGGTTTTGCATGCTTTTTTCCATAGGTTATCCTCTTTCAGTCAATGCAGATTTTAATAATGGTGTGAACCATCTACATGCATTTTTTGCTATTCGTACCTTAACTATAGGGGCATATTTATTTAGGGTGTCTAGGATAATTTTGCTGAATATGTCGAATGCTGATTGCATGTTTTTTGCCAAATAGAACTCTTGCCAATACAAGGAGTGTTTCAGTTCGTTTATATAGGCAATGAGATCAAAGTTCCGTCTAGATCTCTTGGCAGCAAACTTCAGTGAAGTAGCAGGTTTGTTGCTTGCAAGCAATAAACGAGTGATCACTGATATCACTGAAGAAGGTGTCAGCAAAGGAGAAGAGATGTGGTTTATTCACTAGGATAACATCCAGCAGGGAGCTGTTATCCATGTTCTTTTTATTTACTCGTGTTGGTTCGACAATGAGTTGCAATAATCCATGGGTGTCACAGAAAGCTACGAGAGGAGTGGTGGTTTTAGATGGCCAGTCTAAATTAAGATCCCCAAGAATAATTATTTCTGAGGATTGTTGTTCGATGATATTACTCAGATGAGGTAACAATTGTAGATCGGCAGAAGGAGGTCTATAGCACCCTATGATACACAATGTTGAAGTGTGCGAGATGGTGACTTGAAGAGACAGACATTCATAAGCATTTTCAACAGATAAAGCACTCAGACAGGATTCCGTATACCTATTCTTGACATAGATGGCAACCCCTCCACCACTGCAGTGTCGGTCTGCTCTAAATAGTAAATTGTTAGGGATATTGACTTCCCTGTCAGAGGTGGCCAGTCTAAGCCAGGTTTCTGAAACCACTTGGATGTCTGGTTGAGTATGGAGGACCCAGGTCTGGATCATGGAGAACTTTTTTAACACACTGCATATATTAATGTGGAGGAAACGCATTCCTTTCAGTGTGGCAAGGTTAGAGGGCAATCTGATTGCAGCTGGTGGCCCCAGATTGAGCTCCACATTTCCTGAGCGTAGTAGAAGAAGGAGTAAAAGTTTTCTTAGAGTGGAAATAGTAAGCTTCGTACTGGTAACCCCTTTACGTCGTTGAGGGCCATCGTCCTGGGGAGGCGCGCCCCAACATTTTTTGCCCTTCCCACTAAGGGTGGCAGAGATGAGTACTCTAACTGCTATCTGTAGAGGTGATGCCTCTATGATGTTGGCGGAAGTCATAAGCTGAGGTGGCAATTCATTTCATGTACTAGCGTTAAAGGTAATATGAAAATAGTGTTGAAGAATTGGGGAATTGAAAAGGCATATATCCACATATGGACAGGAACTAGTTACAGAGCAGATCAGATTAGTATCCACAGTAATAAAGACTTGAGGTGGCGTATATTGGGCATGTGATATGAGATAGAAGAAGGACCAGAACAGGATCCATGATTTGACACACATAGTGGAATAAGGATGGGGGGAAGCTAGAGAGGAGTGAGCTAGAAAGCCAGGGCGGGGTTTATGTGTATTTAATCAGGAGAGAGGGGTGGGTGAGTGGGCAAAAAAATTGGCAGCTAGGGCTCCCTTACTGGAGGTAATCAGTCCCTGAGGGCAAGTCCATACCTACATTTCTGTGAGGGGCTGGTGGCTTCAGACCTGGACTGCGCATGGCAGTCTGGCAGGCCAGGTTCATCAGAGAACCACGGCTGTGGCTCTCAGACTACCTGGTAGGAGAAGGCAGAGGAGAATTAAATAAGAAAGTCAGAGGGAGTGGGGCTGCTCGTGGAGCAAAAAAGAAATGCAGACTGGCTTAAACGGGGGGGATGTTGCAGACCAAGATGTTAGGCAAGGTGCCTCCAAGTCTGAGTGAGCAATAACAGGGCTATTTAAAACACAATACTAGCTTAAAAAGGTGAAGGGGGGTTTCAAAGGCCTGAGCTGAGATCACTACTGGTCTTATGAGGAACACAATACAGGCATTTACATTAAATCAGAAAACTTCAGCTATAAAAATACAAACAAGACAGTTTTAACAGAAAACATAATTTAGCACAATATAATCAAACATTAACAGTGCAGAGCTGTATGGAGCCAATCGGAGTGCTCCTGGGGCTGACTGCAGCCAGTGGGCCACAGCAGTAAAAGACTCTAGATTTAAACCCAGAGACAACTGTCCTCATGTAAAGAAAGCAAAAATTGGCATCTAGGACTCCCTTCCTGGAGGTAATCAGTCCCTGACGGCAAGTCCGTACCTGCATTTCTGTGAGGGGCTGGTGGCTACAGACCTGAACTGCGGGTGGCAGTCTGGCAGGTTGGGTTCATCAGAGAATCACGGCTGTGGCTCTCAGACTACCGGCATTTCTGGGAGGGGCTGGTGGCTTCAGACCTGGACTGCAGATGGCAGTCTGGCAGGTCGGGTTTGTCAGAGAACCATGGCTGTGGCTCTCAGACTACCTGCGTTATTCTTCTTCAGATGAAGTTCAGCAGCTTTATCTGGTTAGGTGGACCAGGTCGTCTATTAAATATTTAGGGGTCATGCTTCCTAAATCTTTGGTGTTACTTGATACTGTGAACTTTTAGCCTCTAACTCAATCAATTAAGGAAGACCTTCAACGCTGGTCCACTTTACCATTATCTTTCGTGCGTCATATATAAATTATCTGTATGATTATTTTGCCTAAGGTTCTTTTTTTTTTTTTTACAGTCTTTACATATATGCCCATCATGAGCCTATTTGAGAGAATGGTGGCAGCTTATACTGAACTTTGTTTGGAATGGGAAAAAAAACATGATACATGCCTCTATATTATTTTTGTCCCCAGTGAAGGGGAGCTTGGGTCTCCCTAATTGTTAGGACTGTAGAACAGGGGGAGGAAGGGGAGAGGGAGGTGAGGTGCCTGCCTGATGCCATGGCTTGGAGGGACAGGGAGTGAATCCTCAGGATCACTGGAGCAGCTGCACGGGGGAAGGAGCTGGATGTCATTGTCCACCTAGGGACAAATGACCTGGCTGAGAAAGGGATCAGAGCAGTGCAGGAAGATTTTGTGAAGTATGGGAGGGGCCTTAGACAAGTAGCATGCACGATAACCTTCTCAGAGGTGCTGCCTGTCTGTGGCATGGATTAGGCTAGGGTGCTCCACACCATAGGATTCAATCAGTGGTTGAAAAACCAGTGCAGAGCTCTGGCATTTGGCTTCATTGGGGACTGGGGGTCCACCTGGAGTGATGCAGGCTCATACTGTGTGAAGGCCCCATCATCCAGGAGGGTCCAGGATCCTAGGTGATAGGTTTAAATGCTTCATTGGCAAGCATTTAAACTAGCCAAGGGGAGGGGCTGGAAGAGCAGGGAAACTTAGCCCCAAAAATCAGGGTAGTAAGTGAGGTAAACACCAAGATAGAGATGTTGATAGGGAGAAGGGCAGGGGTAAATGGAGAAAATGACAAAGGCAATAAGGACAGGGATGGGCCAAAAGTGGTAAGGCCATCAAGAAATGGAGGGTAATGAGTACCAATGTCCATAGTCTGGGCAACAAGCTCCCTGAACTTTTGGCCTTGACAGAAGAGGGATGCCTGGATATTGTAGCATTCACAGAAACATGGTACACAGAGAGCCATTACTGGGATGTTAACATACCAGGGTACACAACCTACAGGAGAGACAGGGAGGGTAGAAGAGGGGGAGGAGTAGCTCTCTATGTAAGAGAAGGGGAAATACAACAGAACAAAAAAGCAACTGGGAGGAGAGAGGTATGTAGGTCACCTTAGAGACTGGAAATGGCACCACATCTACACAGGGCTGTATACAGACCCCAGTCAGGGAGAGGGAATGGACAAGGATATGATAGAAGGCATCCTTAGTATGGCAGAGAAAGGGGAGGTACTGTTGATGGGGGACCTGAATATGCCAGATGTTAACTGGAGCACCTTTGTTGCAGCCACATCCAAGAGCAGGACCATTCTCGATGCCCTACAGGTGGCATGACTCAGACAGCAAGTTTTGGAACCCACTCATGAGGGAGCAATCTTAGACCTTGTACTCTCAAATGGGGACAGCGAGAGGACCTCAGATCTAGAAGTGAGTAGCCATCTTGGAACAAGTGACCAACAAACAGTGTGGTTCATGATAAACTCAGCTACAGAGTCAAGCCATACAAAAGTGAGGGTACTGGACTTCAGGAGGGTGACTTTGGCAAGATGGGACAGTGCCTTAGAAAAGCACTAGCAAACAGGCTAGAAGGAGGGGTGGAACAACAATGGGGAAACATCAAATCTGCCATCACAGAGGCAACAAGCCTTGTGTGAAGCAAATAAACAAATCAAAACAAAGAAAAAGCCACTATGGTTCTCAAAAGAGGTGGCGGGAAGGTTAGGAGAAAAGATAGCATTTAGGAAGTATAAGGAAACATAGAAGGAGTAGGACAGAGAACTGTACCAGTTAAGGCAGAAGGAAGCAGGGAGGGAAGTCAGAATAGCAAAGGTCCAAACTGAGGAAAAGATAGCCAACTAAGTTAAGAAAGGGGATAAAACCTTTTATAAGTACATCAGGGGGTGTAGAAAGACAAAGGGAGGGATAGTGAGGCTGAATAGAAAGGACGGTGGGTGGGCAGAGAGGGACAGTGAAAAAGCAGGGGTACTGAATGAATACTTCTGCTCAGTATTGACAAAAGAGGAGGAGGGGGGGGAGGTGCCAAATCCAATTAACAGAAACACTCTGGATGGGTGGGTCAATCCCAGTCCTTTCATAAAAGAAAGGGTTCTAAAAGAACCTCAAAACTGAAGGTGGACAAAGCAATGGGGCCTGATGGAATTCACCCCAGAATTCTAAAAGAATTAAGCAGAGAACTAGTGACACCACTGACTACCCTTTTTAACAAATCATGGGTGGATGGTGTGGTACTTGAGGACTGGAGGAAGGCGGATGTGATTCCCCTCACAAAAAGTGGGAGCAAGACAGAGGCAGGAAACTAAGCAGACCTTTCAGTTTGACCTCTGTGGTAGGGAAAGTGATGAATCACTTCTGAAGGAAAGAATTGCTGAGTACCTAGAGGAGAGTGGGGCACAGGACCTAAGGGCAGCATGGGTTCTGAGTGGAAAGGTCATGCCAGATGAATCTAATGATGATTGACTGTGACCAAAGTAGTAGATCAGGGAGGGCTGGCTGGGACATGGCTCACCTAGACTTTGTAGCAAGGCATTTGACACAGTTCCACACAAAAGATTAATAATCAAATTAACCAGCCTGGGGTGGGTGGTAACCTGGGTAAAGCTGCTTGGACAACAGGACACAGAGGTAATTGTAAATGGAGTCCATTCTGAGAAATAGAGGTTACTGGTGGGTGCCATGAGGGTTCAGTACTGGGTCCAGTCCTTTTAATGTCTTTATAAGTGACATTGCAGAGGGACTGGAAGGAAAATAGCCTCTTTGCAGATACAAAGATCTGCAACAGGGTAGATACACAAGGAGTAAGTGGAAAGAATGAGAAGGGACTTGAGCAAGGTCGGGAGGAATGGTCAGAAGTATGGCAGCTTGGATTCAATGCAAAGAAGTGAAAAATAATGCACCTGGGAAACCAAAACCCAGTGGAAGATTACACAATTGGGGGGGGGGGGCGGTAGTAACAACAACAGAAATGGAAAGGGACCTGGGGGTAATCATACCAGAAGACCTTAAGGTTAGCAAGCAATGTGAGAAGGTATTAGGGAGGGTTGGGAGGATACTGGGATGTATAGGGAGAGGCATCACCAGCAGAAAACAGAAAGTTGTTATCCTTCTGTACAAACAATTGGTGAGACCCCAACTGGAGTACTGCATCCAGTTCTGGAGATCCCATCTCCACAAGGACATAGACATGATGGAGGCAGTCCAGAGGAGGGCAACTAAAATGATGCAGGGTCTGCAAGAGAAGCTATATAAGGAGAGACGAAAGGAGCTTAATATGTATACCCTTGAGGAAAGGAGGGAGAGAGGGGAACATGATAGTATCTTTTAAGTACCTCAGTGGAGTCAACAAAGTCCAAGAGGTTAGCATCTTTCAGAAAAAGAGATGTGCAAGAACAAGGGGACACAACTTGAAGATATAGGGGAAAACGGCTCAGGGGCAATGTGAGGAATGGAACAGCCTTCTTGAGGAGGTTGTGGGGTCTAAAACTGTGGGAGAATTCAAGAATGCATGGGACAGCCATAAGGCAATTCTTGTGGTGGGTAGGAGGAAATAGGCTGCTGGTTAACTAGGATCTGCAGCTTATCCTGTAGGTAGGGAAATGGGCAGACTAAGTGGGCCAAGCAGTCCTTATCTGCCATCAAAGTTTATGTTTCAGCTCTAGATACTTTGCTGCTGGGTTAATTCTTCATACTTGGCTTATTGGAATGATATAGAGATGGCCTTAAATGATCTCTATAATATTGATCGGGCATGTTTTGATACTTCTCAACTTCGGGTGCCATTGTTGCATATTTATGATTTTTCTAGGGAGGTATTGAGGGTATGGCATAAATACTTTCTAGTGTTCTCTTTGATAGATACATTTTTAGCTACAGCCCTTGATTGGTATCAGCAAAATCCACTTCGCACTTCAGATGTTTTTCTTCAACTGTAGGCTAAGATGGGTCTTTCCTATTATCACCAGCTGTTTGACACCAAGGGCCAACTTAGCTTTGCCATACTTCAAGCTTGTTATGGCTTACCCCGTAGATATCACTATAGGTACCTGTAGCTCATTTCATATCTACAGGAGTTGTCTTTTATCTCTGTAGTTCAAGATAGACTGAGCGCTCTGAGGATTAAGATTTTCATAGCTGTCCAACAGGGTTCGCCCCAGGTACATCTCATAGCTGCTTTATATTTATTTATTAGAGATTGTGAAGAGTGGTCTTTTCAATCTCTTTATACAAAGTGGCTTCAAGATTTGAATGTTCTGTGCACCTGGGAGGAATGGGAATTGTCAGCTCTTCTTAGTTTTCTTTGGTGATTTCACCATATTTGTGGGTGTTCTCATGGCAATGCCAATCAAGGTTTTTTCTAACACCAGTCTGGGTGGCAAAATATAAAGGCCCTCTAGCAGCAGGCTGTTGGAGTCATTGTGGTGAAATTAGTGCTGATCACTCTCATGTGTTTTGGTCCTATCCGCTTTTAGAGCCCTATTGGCAGGAGATTTCTTCTGCCCTTTCTCAAATATATGATATCCTAAATTATGCTCGACTCAAAAATTGTTCTGCTCCATATCCCCTTGCAAGTGTTGAAGCTTCCTAAGTGTCAACAGAAATTATTTTTGACTTTAGTTGTCTGTGTGAAGAAAGCCTTAACCAAACTTTGGCATAGGCCGCAGGTTCCATATATTCAAGATTGGTTTCACATTGTTAATTTTCGTTACGGATTGGAGAAAGCCACATATAGATATTTAAATAAAGAGGAGGCCTACATAGCTCTTTGGAGGCCATTGATCAATTACCAACTACTGGTCTCTCCTACTTTTGTTCCATAACAGAGCAATTTTTTTTTTTTCATTTCTTGTGGTGGTATTTTCTTTAAACTCTCACTTTGTTGAATACTCCATGTAGTGTGATTTTTTGCAATGCTGCATTATACTGTTTTCGATCTGTGAGCTACGTTTATACAGTGAATTTTATCTTTCTGTAACCTTCATTTTTAGTGAAAATGTGATAAAGTTTAAATATAAAAAAAAAGAAAGCCTGGTATGACCGTGGGACCAGAGCCCCGGGAGTATGAAGTTGGACAGTGAGTGATGGCACTTGTCCCAGTCTGACACAATAAACTACAGGCAGCGTGGGAGGGCCCATTCTCCATAATCAGTAAGCTGATTGATGTTAACTACATAGTAGGGCAGCCTGACAGAAGGCGCAGGTAAAGGGTATAACATGTGAACATGATAAAGCCCTAATACGATTGGGAGGAGATGATCCTCGCAGTGTGTAGCACACCAGAAAAGGGGAGAGAGGCTGATCCCCTGGTGGACCTCCTTGGGGAAGCCTGGGAGAGATCCTTAGTGAATAAGCTCACCCCCCCTCAGGGCAGCTAATACTGGCCCAGGCCAAGGAGATGAGGGGTGGTGGTGTGAGATTTTTGGGACGTGTTCATGGGGAATCCAGGGTACAACACACTGGCTGAATGCCACATGGACACTGGGGCCTCAGTTTTGCTGAGGCAGTCCCCCTACAGGGTACCAGAGGGGGGTTAAGAAGACCATGCTGGAGGAACTCAGGGAGATGCTAGCCCTTGGAGTGATCCAGGAGTCCAGAAGGCCTTGGGTCTTGCCTGTGGTCCTCATCATCAAGAAGGATGATACCACACGATTCTGTGTCAACTACTGGAGGCTCAACAGTTGTACAGAGTCTGATGCCTACCCCATTCCCAGAATGGATGAGACCTTGGAAAAGCTGGGGGAGTCCGGTTCCTGACCACTATATACCTGAAGAAGGGCTACTGGCAGGTGCCATTAACCCCTCCAGCCAGGGAGAGGTCTGCATTCATTACCCCATATGGCTTATTTGAATTCAGAATAATACCATTTAGAATGAGAATGCGCCCACAACCTTCCAGAGGCTTGTGGATTGCATCCTGGCTGGGGCAGGTGAGTATGCACTCACTTACATGGATGACAGTGCCATTTACAGCCAGACATGAGATGATCAAGTCAGGCATGTGAGGGAGGTGTTCCACTGACTGAAGGCCACAGGGCTGACAGTTAAGGCAGAGAAATGCCAAGTAGGCATGGCAGAAGTGTCCTACCTTGGGCAACAGGTGGGCAGTGGATGCATCCATCCAGAGACAGCAAAGGGTGATGCCATCCATGCTGGCACACCCCTTCCACAAAGAAACTAGTAAGGGCATTTCTGGGAAAGCTGGGTACTACAGGAGGTTTGTCCCTCACTACAGTGATGTGGCCAAACCCCTGACAGACCTGACGAAAAAGAGAACTCCTGAAAAAGTTCTCTGGACAGAGGACTGTGAGTCTGCCTTAAAAGAGGCATTATATGGGTCAGCCATGCTTGCTAGCCCCAATTATGACTTAAAGTTTGTAGTACGTGTTGTTGCCTTGGACTATGGGTTGGGTGCAGTCTTAAGCCAGGTTACAATGCAAGGAGAGCAACACCCCATGGTCTATCTCAGCCGGAGGCTTCTGCCAAGGGAAGAGACATATGCCACAGTGGAGAGAGAATGTGTGGTGATAATGTGGGCCCTTCAGAAGCTGCAGTCATATTGGTAAGGGAGGGAGTTCACTGTGGTCACAGATCATAACCCCTGACATGGCTCCATAGGACTAGTGGGCAAAATACAAAGTTATTGTGCTAGAGTTTGGTACTACAGTCAAATAGTATGATCACTGAGCACTGAAGTGGGGTGCAGAATGACAATGCAGATAGACTGTCGAGAAAGGGATAAATGCATGGCATATTACTTTAGGTACTCCCTAGGCCCTACATGAATGGCAGTGTCTCTTGGGGGTTGCCCAAAAGAGACACACCTTCATTTCTTAAGGGGGGAAGATACATAGAAACAGAATTTGATGGCAGATAAGGACTGTTTGGCCCACCCAGTCTGCCCATTTCCCTACCTAATGGATAAGCTGCAGATCCTAGTTAACCAGCAGCCTACTTCATTCTACCCCCAACCCCTAGAATTGCCTTATGGCTGTCTCACGCATGCGTGAATTCAACCACTGTTTTGACTCCACTACCTCCTCCGGAGGCCGTTCCATGCATCCACAACCCTCTCTGTGAAAAATACTTCCTTACATTACCTCTGAGCACTCATCTTCAGAATTGTGCCCCTTGTTCTTGCACACTCTTTTTGAAAGATGCTACCCTCTTGGACTTGCTGATTCCTTGAGGTACTTGAAAGTTTCTATCATGTCCCCCCTTTCCCTCCTTTGCTTGAGGCTATACATATTAAGCTCCTTTAGTCTCTCTTCATATGTCTTCCGGTGCAGACCCTGCACCATTTTAGATGCCCTCCTCTGGACAGCTTTCATCTTGTCTATGTCCTTGCAGAGACTGGATTTCTTGAACTGCACACAGTACTCCAGATGGGGTCTCACCAGCTGTCTGTACAGAGGGATAACAACTTCCTGTTTTCTACTGGTGATGCCTCTCCCTATGCATTCCAGTATCCCCCCAGCCCTCCTTACTGCCCTCTCACATTGCTTGCCCACCTTTAAGTCATCTGATATGACTACCCTCAAGTCCCTTTCCATTTTTGTTGTTGTTAGTATCTCACCCCCCATTGTGTACTCTTCCCCTGGGTTTTTGTTTCCCAGGTGCATTACCTTGCACTTCTTAGCATGAAATCTAAGCTGCCATACATTTGACCATTCCTCTAACCTTGCCAAGTCCTTTCTCATCCTTTCCATCCCACCTTGTGCATCAACTCTGTTGCAGATCTTTGTGTCATCTGCAAAGAGACATACTTTTCCTTCCAGTCCCTCTGCAATGTCACTTACGAAGACATTGAAGAGGACCGGTCCTAATACTGAACCCTGCGGCACCCCACTAGTAACCCCCCTTTCTTCAGAGTGGACTCCATTTACTATTACCCTCTGTGTCCTATTCTCCAGCCAATTCTTTACCCAGGCTATCATCATGGGACCCACTCCCAGGCTGGCTAACTTGTATATTAATCTTTTGTTTGGGACTGGGTCAAATGCCTTGCTAAAGTCTAGGTAGGCCATGTCCACAGCCCCTCCCTGATCTACTACTTTGGTCACCCAGCCAAAGAAATCTATTAGATTCATCTGGCATGACCTTCCGCTGTGAATCCATGCTGCCTTGGGTCCTGTGCCCCTCTGGCCTCTAGGTACTCAACAATTCTTTCCTTCAGAAGTGATTCCATCATTTTCCCTATCACTGAGGTTAAACTAACAGGTCTGTAGTTTCCTGCGTCTGCTCTGCTCCCACTTCTGTGAAGGGGAATCACATCGGCCCTCCTCCAGTCCTCAGGTACCACACCATCCTCCCATGATTTGTTAAAGAGGGTAGTCAGTGGTGTCACTAGTTCTACCCTTAGTTCTTTTAGAATTCTGGGATGAATCCCATCAGGCCCCATTGCTTTGTCCACCTTCAGTTTTAAGAGTTCTTTCAGAACCCTTTCTTCTGTAAATGGGCTGGTATCAACTTCTGCATCCAGAGTGTTTCTGTTGTTTGTTTTAGGTACCTCCCCCTCTTCGTTTGTAAATACTGAGCAAACAAATATGTTTAGTATCTCTGTCTTTTCACAGTCACACTCTGCCCACCTCCCTCCCCTTTATTAAGCCTCACTATCCCTCCCTTAGTCTTCCTTCTCTCCCAGATGTACCTAAAAAAGGTTTTATCCCCCTTCTTAACTGAGTTGGCTATCTTTTCCTCAGTTTGGGCCTTTGCTGTTCTGACTGACTTCCCAGCTTCCTTTTGCTTTAACTGACACAATTCTCTGTACTGCTCCTTCTGTGATTCCTTGTACTTTCTGAATGCTTTCTTTTTCTCTTGAACCTTCACTGCCACCTCCTTTGAGAACCATAGTGGTTTCTTACATTGTTTTGTTTTGTTTATTTGCTTCACACAAAGGCTTGTTACCTCTGTGTTGGCAGTTTTATTATTCGCCTTGTTCTTCACCTCTTCCTGCCATTTGCTGGTGCATTCTTAGGCACTGCCATTTGCAAAGTCAGCCCTCCTGAAGTCCAGTACTTTTGCCTTTGTATGGCTTGACTCTATTGCTGTGTTTATTGTGAACCATACTGTTCAATGGTCGCTAGTTCCCAGATGGCTACCCACTTCTACATCTGTGATCCTCTCTCCATCTCCGTTTGAGAGGACCAAGTCTAAGATTGCTCCCTCTCGAGTGGGTTCCAATACTAGTTGTCTAAGGCATGCCCCCCGTAGGGCATCTAGAATAACCCCACTCTTAGAAGTGGCTGCTGCAACTGCACTCCAGTTAACATCTGGCATATTCAGATCACCCATCAGCAATATCTCCCCTTTATCTGCCATTCTAAGTATACTTTCTATCATTTCCTTGTCCATTTCCTCCCCCTGAGAGGGGGGCTCTGTATACAACCCCTGTGTGGATTGTGGTGCCATTGCCTGCCTCCAAATTGACCCACAGTGCTTCTTCTCCTCCCTCTTTATCCTTTTGATCTATTGCTTTGATTCCTTCTCTTATGTAGAGAGCTACTCCTCCTCCTCTTTTACCCTCCCTGTCCCTCCTGTAGATAGTGTATCCTGGTATGTTTACATCCCAGCCATGGTTCTGTGTGTACCATGTTTCTGTGACTGCCACGATATCCAGATGT
This sequence comes from Neoceratodus forsteri, assembly GCA_016271365.2. Lineage (NCBI taxonomy): Eukaryota > Metazoa > Chordata > Ceratodontiformes > Ceratodontidae > Neoceratodus > Neoceratodus forsteri. Next base: position 940,970,446 of record CM057449.1, on the reverse strand, counting down.
TCCTCCTCCATCAAGGCCACTAATTCAGGAAGCTTGTTATCCAGACTACGGGCATTGGTACTCATTGCTCTCCATTTTTTGATGGCTTTACCTTCTGTAGCGGCATCCCCCACTGACCTTTCTACCTTGGTCTTTTTCTCATTTAGTACCCTGTTTTGTAGGGGGAGGCTGGGATTTTCCTGCTTCTTATCAGTGATTCCCCCCTTGACTAGTTTAAAAGCTTGCCAATGAAGCATTTAAACCAATTGCCCAAAAGACTTGTTCCCTTCCTGGACAGATGCAGACCATCCTGCCAGTATAGACTGGTGTCCCTCCAGGTGGAACCCCAGTCCCCAATGAAGCCAAACCCCTGTGCTCCACACCATTTTTTCAACCATTTGTTAAACTGCATAGTGCAAAGTACCCTCGCCTCACCCATGCCACTGACAGGCAGTACCTCTGAGAAGGATACTGTGTGTGCTACTTGTCTTAAGCTCCTCCCCAACTCTACAAAGTCCTTCTGCACTGCTCTAATCTCATAATGAGCCAAGTCATTTGTCCCTAGGTGGACAATGACATCCAGCTCAGACTCCTGTGCAACTGTTCTCGTGATCCTAAGGATGCGCTTCCTCTCCCTCCAAGCCATGGCACCAGGCAGGCACCTTACTTCAGTTTTCCCTGCTCCCCCCATTTCTATCCCCCTAATAATTGAGTCCCCCACCAGGAGCTGCTTCCTTTCCCTGTGGTGCCCTCTGCCTCCTTCCTGAGGGCCTCCCTTGTGACAGTTGTCTGCACCCTCCTTAGTCTCCTCTGTGGGTGCATCCATAGGGGAACTATGCTCCCCCAGAATGGTGTATGGACTGCGGAGTGGAACAACTGACTGTGTGTGCCTCTGTTCCACCACCCTTACCCTCCCAGAGCCCACTGTGGTCTAACTGCTGTGCTTTCTTCGCTACCTCTGAAGTATTGGTGGTGGTCCTGGTGCTCCCTGGATGGGGGAGGTTCCCTTGCTACTGTCCAGTGCGGCGTGAAGACAGGCAACTTCCTCCCTCAGGGGAGATAGTTGTCTGCAAACAGGGCAGCATCTCAGCCTCCAGAAAGACTCCCGGAAGACTGTTGCCCCACAGCCATTACATTGCACTACTTCCCACATAACTGTCTACCTTGTTTAGTTTTGTGTGTGTGTGTGTGTGTGTGTGTGTGTGTGTGTGTGTGTGTGTGTGTGTGATTGGTTTGTTATATAGAAATATATGTATTTATATAATGTGTATGCTTGTATTGTCAGTTCAGTGTGCTAGAGAGGATATGACAGTGATATGCACCTTGCCCTCTTGAGGAAATGATGTCAGAACCCCAGGTATAAAGGAACTATTTCCAGGGGTGAGTGGGGTGAGGGGTAGGAAGGGTTTGGGCCTAAACTGTGCCCTCGCAAAACAATCAGCTAAAAGCTCTGACCTACCACTGCAATGAGTGCCTTTCTGTCAGCAAGATGCCCAACATGACAATTTGACAGAGAAAATACCCTGCTAATCAAACAGAGAAAAATCTAAACATCCAAGTCAGACACAGGAAAACCTCCCCAGCCCCAAAACAGCCTAGTGACTTGTGCTCTGAAAGCAGTCAGCCCCAAAACACGTCAACTGTGCAGAAGGGCAGACACAGAAAACAGTATTGAGCCCCTGTGGGCTTAAACTCTTCCTGCACTGAAAATCTTAACAATTGTAACAAAAGTAAAAGCAAGCTCCACCTCCCTCTGTTGATTGAAAGATTGCCTTTTCTGATAATTCTAAGTTCCTTATTTCGCCCTTCAGTTAGAAGTATCCTCCACCTGAAGAATATTAACTTTCCTAAGGAATCTGCTTCAAACCAAAGACAATTGTAAATTGTAAGGTTCACCTCCATCTGTTGTGAGCACAACTCACTTTCTTGCAAATCTTAAGTCCAGTGTTGCAGCTTCCAGCCAGAGGTACCTTCACCTGAAGACTATTAGGTTATCTGATGAGCCTGCTAAAATTAGTACTGTTATCAATGTCTGTAAGAATCTTCCAGAGCTATTGGCTGTTAAGTAGCTGTGATGTAAGCACTTCCTGACACAGTCTGGCCTGGCCTTTTAAGGCACACAGAGATAAACAAAAGAAAAAACAGTTTCCACCCCCTAGGCACTGTCTGGGTTCAATACACAGCCTGTAACCTGCTCTCAATTCAGGACTTATGACAAATTCTTAGCCCAGTGAATAACTCACAGTATTACAAATATTGCAATGCAAACAGTCAATCACTAACTCCAATCAAGTCAGCTGTGCAGAAGGGCAGACACAGAAAACAGTATTGAGCCCCTGTGGGCTTAAACTCTTCCTGCACTGAAAATATTAACAATTGTAACAAAAGTAAAGCAAGCTCCACCTCCCTCTGTTGATTGAAAGACTGCCTTTTCTAATAATTCTAAGTTCCTTATTTCACCCTTCAGTTAGAATTATCCTCCACCTGAAGAAAATTAACTTTCCTAAGGAATCTGCTTCAAACCAAAGACAATTGTAAATTGTAAGGTTCACCTCCCTCTGTTGTGAGCACAACTCGCTTTCTTGCAAATCTTAACTCCAGTGTTGTAGCTTCCAGCCAGAGGTAGCTTCACCTGAAGACTATTAGGTTATCGAGAAAGATGTGTCGAGAAAGGGGACCAGAGCCATGTATTCTTTTGATTCATTTATTCTTTTCTGAATATGCATCTGCTTCAGGTCCAACATGGCTACCAGATCACATGATCAAGTAGTATAAGACAGCTTATGTCAGCCAGGGTGGAGGGACGGATGTTCTCATGGGAAAACTAACAGGAAGGCTAGGAAGGAGGCAATAAAGCAATAACCCTAGAGGGGAGTCCTTCCTGGAGATGTTCCGTTATTGGACAAAGGACCCAGGTGCATGTTATAATGTTAGCAAGGAGGTACTGAAGTGTGGACACACAGACACACACACACACTCTAAGGAGGCTGGGACAGCACTGAACTGTCACTCAAAGGGAATGAGACCCCTCCCTGCAGTAAGTAAGAAATAAATTAAGGTGCTGTAAGAAACCACATTCTCTTGGACCAGGAGCTCTGCCATACAAAGACTAGCTGACTGGTAAAAAAGCACAGTAAGGGACAGTGCAATTCTGTAGCTAGGACAGGTGAAGGATTTTAGGTGACAATATCTCAAAATTCTGCTGTACAATAACTGTTTGTACAACTTGTTTTATTTTCTGCTTCTTAGTAACTGTGCAACCTGTTTGTTTTCCTGTAAATCCTTTCTGTTGTAAATACTTGTAGCCTTTTAGTAAAAACATATTTTTATAGAATCGGTGACTGCTTGTTTCATTTAAAAGGGTAATTCTACTGTTTCTGCTGGACTCTGTTTTTAGTCCATTTCTGAAGGGGCACTTTACCCACAGTTATTGTGTTTGACCTTCCTGACCTTGTGCAAAGGAGGAGGTAAGAAACTGGTTTCCCTAGGTACTGTTGGTAAAAACCCATAGTGGTGGCAGTGAACTTGAAGTCCCTGGTGACGGATTTGAGTTACAAGGACATTAAACACTGGTTGTTCAAACACTTGAGAACTTTACAAACTAATGAAGAAATTGTTAAAAGTTTTTTTTTCTCTGAATCCCACGAAACCTCAGACCTGCTCTGATAACCATCCCCCCCATGCCCAGGCTTACCCCCCTGGGCAGAGCCACTGGGAGAGCTCCCCCCAACAGACATTATAGGCGGGCCCCAGCTTACCCCTCCTGGGATGGGGCCATGGGAGCAGAAACACCCCCCAGCGGACATCAAAGGCAGTGGAGAAGTCAGCGGGGCAGGTCGTCATGCTGGAGGGCTGGCATTTTGTTGTTCCAATGCTTCCCTGGGAGTGGGGACTTCCCTATTCCTTATTCCTTCCCTAGGATGCTCAATCCCTCTCTCCCTGGCTGGTCCTCTGACATCCTGAGTCTGTTCCTGAATCCAGGTCATTGGCATTTCAGACAGGCACCCTGCCCCTGCGCCTGTGGGAAGGCAACAGTTTTTAAAATAAACTCCTGATAGTAGCCAAAAACTGAAATAACATAGGGGCTGTTTGGTTCATAAAGATTACAAGATTCTCATTATTTGAAAAGAACATTTTCTATCCAGGACTGACATCAATAAGAATTAATTGTGTGGTCATTGGGCTAATTGTTGTAACAAATATAAATAAGGAGATTTACAATGTCAGAAATGGAGAAACTTTACCTATACAGGATTTCATCAATTGGAAAATCACAAGGGTGAGCTATATGATGAAAAATGCCCATGTAATCTGATACATAGATAATACATAATACTGGCACTGTTACACTAGTGTATTAGGGTTGAGTCAAAACTTCTATGTTAAACCTGAAACTTTGAACCTTAATAACTTTGGCACCGTTCGACAGAGTTGCATAAAATTTATCATACATACTCTATGAAGTGTGAAATCCGATAAAGTACTAATGCCATGTGATTCCATTTGTGGTTTTTGAGATAGAAACTGTCAAACAATCCTACATTTATGAATTTTTTGACATTTCTTTGTCCACTTGTATCTCAGAAATGCCTTTATGTTGTGGTCTGAGATTTTTGGGGAAGAAAGCCTATGGGTGACAGATGTGGCTTTTGAAGGTTTGGTGAAAACAATATTAATCTGTTCAAAAGTTATAACACTTTAAAGTTTCCCATTATTTCCTATGGGAAAAATAGATGTAAAAGTGTAATTTTTGCACATCGTCATCCATTTTTGCCTAATGTGCACCTTAATAACTTTACAACCCTTCAACGTATTTCCATGAAATTTGGCAAGCATAAGATCTGGAGGTAAGTTAAATGATGTGGTAAATTGTATGAGAATCCATTGTGCTTTTTCTGAGCTACTGTGCCTCAAACATCCTTAATCTTACATGTTTTATTCCCATTTTCTCAGTCTTCCAGTTTTGCATATTTGTACCTCAATAACTTTAGGACCCTTAAACAGATGGCATGAAATATTGCATGATTAGTCTCAGAGGTATGTCTGTTGATATGATAAATTTCATTTGAGCCCATTGTGTGATTTGTGAGATATTGTATCTCAAACATCATTAAACTTACATGTTTTTTTTCCATTTTTACTGAGTCTTCTAGTTTTGCAAAATGTGTACTTTAATAACTCTGGAGCCCTACAACATATGTGCATAACTTTTTGCATGCATAAGTTTGTGGTTTTGGTCTGTCGATGTATTTAATTCCATTTTAATCTCTTTTGTGGTTTCTAAGGTACTGTGTGTCAAATATCCTTAAATTTACATGTTTTTCCCATTTCCGCAGTCATCCAGTTTTGCATAATTTGCACTTTAATAACTGTGCAACTGTTTAACCGATATACACACAAGTTTGCATGGTTAGGTTTTGTGGGGTAGTTCTGTTGAAGTTGCTTATTTTGTTTGAATTACTTGTGTGATTTCTGAGATATTGTGTCATAAACATCCTTAAATTGGCATGGTTTTTAAATTTTCACAATCTTCCAGTTTTGCATACTTTGCATCTTAATAACTTTGCAGCCTTTTAACGGATGTGCATGAAATTTTTGCATGCGTAATCTTATGGGGTAGTTCTGTTGATATGGCTAACTTTGTTTGAACTGCTTAACTGCGACATTGTTTGCCAAAAGAATTAGTGTACTGCCACGGTTTACCACACTACTTTTTTCAGATATATCTGTTTCTTTGTCATGTCATAACTAAATAATGGTTTGGGCTGAAATCGTCAGGGTACAAAGGACTTGCCCCAAAGATTTGCCCTTAGCTAGTTTGATGGAAAATGTTGCTATGTGGCAGAGATATAAGACTTTGACGTTTTGGAATTTCCCTTAGAGTAACATTGTGATGGTTGGGGTACTTTTCAGATGCTATATCTCAAAAATGCTTCAAGATACAGCTTCGGCACTATGGGTAATTTAGTACACCTTTGGGTATACCAAGTTGTTTTGCATTTTACCAAGCTCTGTTTCAAACTATTGGTGAATTGTAACAAATGGGGCACATGTGACCTACCGTATACTGTGGCATGCATTATCAACATGGCAGCAGTACTGCTTTGCAGGGTACAGTGGTACCACAACACACTATGTATTGATGGGAATGCAGTGCCCAGAGGGCCCTGTGCTCCCACATACACACAAGAAACAATTACAATAGGCATGGATGTGAACATAGGGCCTAGAGGGCCCTGTGCCAGCACCACTTACTATGGACTGATAGGACTGCAGGGCATGAAGGTACCTGCCCTTCTACATGGAAATGAAGGACAATTACAATAGGAATGGATGGCAGCACAGGGCCCAGAGGTCCCTGTGTTCCTACTGCTCACTATGGACTGATGGGAGTGCAGTGGGACCTGTGCTCCTACTGCTCACTATGGACTGATTGGAGCTCATGGCTCCCATAATCAAATAAGGCTATGAGTATACTTTTTCAAAAAGTAAGGAAATTCATTGCAAAAAACTTTGTCAATGCACCATTAAGGCTTAAGTATCAAAACTAGGGAAATATGACCTTAGTGCTCCCAAGCCTATGACCCCACCCCAACTGTGCATGCAGGAACGGAGTGAGGGGTGTGCCTTGGGGTTGTGAACCCTAATGCTCACACCATTTCAACAGATACTAATATAACATGGGTACAGAAGAAAACAATGGGGTGAGCATTAGGGTTCACAACCCCAAGGTCCACCCCTCACCCCTGTTGCTGCATGCACAGTTGGGGTGGGGGCCTAGGCTTGGGAGCCCTAAGGTTGCATTTCCTTGCTTTTGATACTTCAACCCTAATGGTGCATTAATGAAGTTGTTTACACTATATATATATATATATATATATATATATATATACAACAAAAAAACTTCATTAATGCATCAGTTAGGGTTGATCCAGAAACAAATGATTTGATACCTTTTATTGGACCAACATGGATGTTACAGAAAAGAACAAAGTGCTCTAGCTTTTGAACCTACCCGGTCCTTCTTCAGAAGCTTTTTGGCCATAAAGCTTTTGAAGAAGGACTGGTTAGGTTCGAAAGCTAGAGCACTTTGTTCTTTTCTGTAACATCCATATTGGTCCAATAAAAAGTATCAAATCATTTGTTTTTGGATCTGTTCTTAAAAGGACCAATACGGCACCTACAACATTTTTTTGCATCAGTTAGGGTTGCTAATACATCAACAAAAGTTTGGAAATTTGGTGTTTGGGTTACCAGTCCCTACCACCCTATCCCACCCCCTCATCCTCCATACACCAATAGGCGTCGTGGTGTGCATTGAGGTCATCAGGCCTAACTCTCACCCCCATTCCATGTGTAAACAAGCTGAGGTGGTGCAGTATAGGAGAATGGGGTGAGAGTCAGGACTGAAGATCCCAACACACACCCCAATGCCTGTTGGTGTGTGGAGGGTGGGGGGATATGGATGGGGTGGTAGGGGTTGATAACCCTAACACCAAGTTTCCAAACCTTTATCAGTGTACTATCAACCCTAACTGATGCATTAACAAAGTTTTTTGCAATGAATTTCCCTTCTTTTTGAGAAAGTGCAATGAAACTGGTATGTGGTAGTGGAAGAGTGGGCCCTCTGGGACCTGCACTTCCCTCACTGCCCATTTTTGCATACTGATATCCATATGTGGGGGCATGGGCCCTCCAGGCCCTGCACTCCCTCACACTGCCCATTTTTTGCATAATGATATGCATATGTGGGAGCGCGGGCCCGTCCCACTCACACATATGTCCGGAGACATAACACACCCCTATAGTCATGAAAAAGAACCCTCGCAATACTAATTTGGCAATATCTCAGTAGCCATAGCAACCAAGGAAAAAATCCCACTAAAGTTGTAATCATGGCTTCAAAACCTCCATGGGGGCTTAATCCACCTAAGGGTGTACTAACATCACCACAGCGAAAAATCCATATTTTGAACCATTTTCGAGATACAGGCACCAAAAGGTGCACTGGGCAACTTCAGAGCACTGTTAAACCATCATCAATGTTGTGACCAAACCACCAAAAGGCACATCTGTGGGGCCAGGGCTTTCTACACTGAAAATTTCAGCCAAAAAAGTCATAACCATTTTTTTGCTATGAAATGGCAAAGAAACTGTCTCATTTAGGGATTTAATTCCGTGAAATTCCGCAACTTTCACAAAACTCCCATACAATAGGTCAACATAGGGTACTTTCATGAAACTAAAAAGTAGGGTTGCAACACTACTGGTACTTTCGTGAAACTAAAGGTAGCGTCACAACACTACTGGTACTTTTGCGAAACTAAAGATAGTGTTGCAACACCACTGGCACTTTCCTGACCCACTTTCAAGATATGGGCATCGAAAGGTGGCGAGGACGCTGATATCTCAGTAATGTTTTCCATAAATGCCTTTTTCTGTTTTACTATGAAAATTTACACCAGTTCCATTGTAAATGTAGTGTAGTGTAACTGGTATATGGTTGTTGGAGTGCAGACCCTCCAGACCCTGCGCTCCCATAATGCTGAAAATGTTTGTGTAATGGTATGCAAATATGTGAGCGTGGGCTCTCTGGGCCCTGTGCTTCCACTTACACATAAATGGGGACATAACACAGGACTACAGACAAGAAAATGAACCATTGGAACACTAATTTGCCAATATCTGAGTAACTGTAGCAACTATGAAAAAAATTTCACTTTGGATGATATTCATGACTTTGAAACCTCCACCCGTGCTTAGTTCACTTAAAGGTGAACTAAGCTGCAAGTAGTGAAAAATCTGTATCCCTAATCATTTTTGAGAAATGGGCATCAAAAGGTGCCATGGGTGTTGCAATGTTATACTATGGAGAATTTTGCAAGAAAATTGCATAATGGACTCTCGTAATGCAGTGACTTTTTGTGAATTTTGAACCAAATTTTCAACATGGGCTTTTTGTGACCTCTCCTCATGAATACTGACACTGTGATTTCGTTAATCTGTCCCAAAAGTTGATTTCGCTCAGCGACAATGCCATTCTGTGGTATAGGTGAGAAAACATGTTTTGGGAAGGATGTAAAAAGCGACAGCTGTACTGTTCATAAGGAGGTGTGAAAATGGCAATGTTGAAAATTTGGAGTGAAAATATTAAAAATTGGCGAAGTTATGAGGGTGCCTAGAAACAGCACAATGCATGCTCATAACACAGTCATTTTTTGGATATGTTTTACCAAATTTTCAACATGGACTTTTTGGGACCTCCCATCATGAACAGTAGCACTGTGATTTTGTTACTTCATCCCAAAAGTTGGTTTTGCACAGTGACTGCGCCATTCTGCCCCACAGGTGTGAAAACATGTTTTAGGTAGGACGTGAAAAATGACAGCCATACTGTTCATAAGGAAATGTGAAAAAATGGCAATGCTGAAAATCTGGATTGAAACTATTAAAAATTGGCAAAGTTCCATGCGTACGTAGAAACTGCACAACTCATGGTCATAACGCAGCCATTTTGGGGAATTTTTGCACCAAATTTGAACATGGGCTTTTAGGACCCCTACTCATAAACACTGGTACTGTCATTTCATTACTCAGTCCCAAAAAGTGATTCTGCACAGTGACTGTGAAATCACCTTTCCTGACCGAGTAACAAAATGACAGTGACTGTGTTCATGAGGCGGGCTCCCAAGAACCCCATGTTGAAAGTTTGGGGCCAAAATTCCTAAAATTGGCCAAGATATCAAAATAAGTTGACCCCCCCTCATTGACTCCCATTATATGGCTTACCTTGCTTCCTCAGTTCGCAGTTTGGCTTTGAAGAGTGCAGACCTGTCCCCAGTCCAGAGAAGATCACTGCTCCTGAGCTCAGAGGTAAGTATAGGTGGGGGTGTGAGGAGGTGGGTGCTCAGTGGGAGGTTGGGGAGAGGAGACTGGGGAGAATGTGAAGGAGCATTTTCTTCTTTACAGGGAAAAAAAGACATTGTGGGACAGTTTTCTTTAGTTACAGATTATTTTTATATTTAAAAAAACATCTAGCACACTGGGGTGGGTTCCCAGTGTGCCACACTAGTTGGAGGGGACACTACCCGGCTCATGGATTGGGCACCCCAATGTCAGGATAAAAAGAACTGGCTTTGGGAGGAAGGGCATCCTACACTGGGAGGGGGGCATCATGATGTTGGAAACATATTTTAACCTGGCACAATGGGGTGGGCTCCCACTGTGCCACATGAGTGTTACATGCTGCTGACAGGGTGATTGGGCACCCACATCAACAAAGAAAGTGGGCTGGGACATCCAATGCTGGGATTGGGCATCCCAGTGTTGGAAAACAAAGAATAGCTTAAAAAATCTGGGCACACTGGGGTGGCTTCCAGTGTGCCACATAAGTGTGTGGGATGGGGGGGCATACTGACAAGGAGACTGGGCACCCCGTTGTTGGTGACTGTCACAGAACTTCAATGCCGGATTCTGCACTGAAACTAAAAGACATCGGGAGATGGTTTTCTTTATTTACTGCCCATAGATAACCAGTCAGTTGTGGTTACCTAATTGGGGGCTAAGGAACACACTGGGGGCATTAGATTTTTAGTCTGACCACCAGAAATGCCATTTTCAGGATCCTAATGTCAGAAATTGGGAAGAAGTGGATGCGACACTTTTGCAAAAGTGTGACACTTTAGCGAAAGTGGCAGCATCTGTTTCTTCCCAGTTTCTGACACTAAGAGGACGATCATGAAAATGACATTTTCAGGGAATTAGGTGAAAATTAGATGCCCCAGCGTGTTCCACACACCTGATAGATTAAACACAACTGACGAATGTTCACCTAGGGGCAGTAATTACTAATTTCAGCCGTTTCGTCTGCCATAACCGTAATCAAGATGGCGGAGCTCAAAAACAAAAAAAGAGAGAGTTTTTTTGCCTTTGCAAAAAGCTTTTAAAACTTTTGAGCTAGATGTATATTTTCCCCTTTGGCTATAATGGGAAACTTTATTGTTTAATAACTTTTGAATGGATTAATATTTTTTTCCCCAAATCTTCAAAAGGTACTTCCTTGACCCAGACCTCTTATACCCTGAAAATGTCAGACCAGATGGACAAACTATTCGGGCTGTAGATACAAGCAAAGAATTAAAAAAAGTTGAGGATTTTTCACACTTGTCAATGCTCCACAGCTCCACAACCAAACACCTGATCAGAACAAACATTTCCAGATCAAGAGATCTATGGTTCCACGCCGCACTTGCAAAATTTCAGGCAGATCGGCTAAACAGTTGCAAAGTTATTAAAGTGCAAAATTTGGGGTTTAACATAGAAGTGGTTGCACAACCCTAACTATAACTGCCCCACCAGGCAGGTATAATATATACAATAATGGATGAGGAAGTGTGCTTAATGAGAAATTAATGGTTGCCCTAGGTGTGGGATGCTACATTAACCCTGAGGGCAAAGCTAGAGGGGGTTTATTAAAGCACCCACACCAAGGCAACTAATTCAATTCTTACTTCCCATCTTTTATTATTAATAATTGCTGGGCAGTAATTTTTTTCCAGCCTTCGTGAAGTGTCTGTGACTCTCTGACTTTCACACAAATACACGCAGGCACACACACATATACACACACACACACACACACACACACACATATACACACACACAGTTTGTCTCCCTACTTCTGTTTTTTTTTTTGTACTTTCAGTTTTTATGTAGTTTTTTTACTTACAGTCTCTGACCGCTGTTGCGATTACTGTACACTTTCTGATCGGGCTTGCACTGTGCGTGTGTGAGTGTGTGTGTGTGTGTGTGTGTGTGTGTGTGTGTGTGTGTGTAGCGACGGGTCCATTTCATTTTAAGAGCAGGATCAACCAGATAACAGAAAAAAAAAGAAACAGGCAGGATCAGCCCAATAGTTTTAATAGACTAGAACTCTGTGGAGTTCAAAGATGGTGTGGTGGCTTCTGGCGGATCTTCGGCAAGCAAGAGATGGAGCCACCATTTATTTTGAGTGTTAAACCCACCCATGGATGGCACATTAGCCAATGAGAGTATATCTTTCTTTTAACTGACTCAGCTCTTGCTCGCTGTTATAACCCATGGGTTATAACAGCAAATTATAACTGGGTCAGTCAATGAAAAAAATTGCTGACCAGTTATTATATACTGGTAATGCCAAAGGGGAACTCTGAACCTATGTAGGAAAACATAAGGGGAATATACAGGAGGGTATTATCCCCTCTAGCAGGGCAGTTTAAACTGAACAGACACATTATGCCTAATTTGAGATTTTCTGGTATAGAAAAATTATAGATTGGAAGAAGGGGTTGTGATGTGGAATGAAAATTTTAGCATGATAGTTGCACTATATAGACAGATTCAGTGCAACCGGTTGTAGGAGTGGTTTGAATGATTGTATAGATTGGCTTCCAATAATCTGATTAGTATCTCTTTCTTTCCTATCAATATTTGCAAGGTAGGTAAAGAATTCTGGTATTCTTATGTCTTGACACCCTATAGGAGCTGAATCAGAATCCATGTGCGTCCACCCCTGCATAATTATTACATTGTCTGTATTGAATAAAGTATGATGAATTGTAAATAGTAGTTTTTTGCAACCCCCCCCCATCTTTTTGCAGTAGATTCCTCCACATATGATGGCCCCCTAGCATGTTTTGCAGAATGATTTCTTTCCCCTTACTCTCATTATTTGTTTACAGTAATATTCCTCTAGGACATGAGCAGCTGAGATATCATATAGAGTTTACTTTCTCAATATTTTGCAGTTGCAATACACTTTAAGCTTTTGCTTGGCTAGTTGGCATCCGAGGCACACTTCAGCCAGAAAGGGAAGCCACTTTGGCTTATCGATAGCACCGTTAGGGAGTGGCTTCATCTGATGTTGTCAGGAATGTCCCCTGACATCACACGTAGTGACTTCATGATGCCTGATGTTCTCTTGATATGGAACAGGAAGTGCTCATATAAAAGGCTTCTTCCCACACTTAGTGCATTGTCATGTAGTAGAAAATGGGCAAAACAAGTTGTACTTTATACATTAAAAATGAAAGTAAACATTTTACTCTGTAGGTTCAGCTATAGTATGTAGTTTTAATTCCTACTGGCCCTCAATTTGCAGCCACCACATAAGTCCTGCCTTATTTTTCAGAAGCCACTGCTGGATGACTTCACTGCAAAGTGCATTAGAGCTGTTGGATTTGATCTGTGGTGTGTGGTGGAATGGTTCTATGTCATAATGGTGATCATGGAATAGCGATCACTGCTACAGTGAGTATACATTGCCAAAATTGAATTTTGGCAATGCACACTGACAGCAAGGAGAAAAGAGGCACCAGAGACCTACAGGTTTTGTTTTTAATGCAGGTGGCTGTGCCCCCTGCACCCCCCACACCCCCCTATTTATGGATTCTCAACTGCAGGGGTGCAAGTCGGGAGGGTGAAAAACGTAATGAAATTGAAAGCCGCCTGCCATCAAAAAAAAAAATGCACCATGCTGGACCCAAACCCTGCACCTCCCCGCCGACCACCCTCCCCACCACACTAGTGGACCAGCTCAGCAGCTGCCTGCCACACCCCCTTACATATACCATCCCTCCCCTGCCTCTCTCTCCCCCGTGAGTGTGCGTGCATATGTATATGTGCATACTTCCCCTCGCTGTATGTCACCCATCCCAGTATCCGGTCACCCCTCTGCTAGGTAGCCATGAACACAGGTGCTGTAATTGAGTTGCCGTTTTTGTAGGTGCCCAATTTCAGTCACTTTGTTCACTGGATACTGGAGGAACACAACTGAATATGTAACATTTACTCTATACAGGAATCAGTAAAAAAAGGTTTCTATTTTAGCATACCCTTTAGAGGTATATTCTGCTGTTATTATTAAAAATATTGTTTACTAAATGAACCTTTCACTGGTGGAGGTTCAATGGTGGTTTGGTTGTGGCATAAGAATGATTAATATTTATGGAGTTTTCTGAATCCATGTAATACTATGTCCACAGGTAAGCCTTACACTTGATGAAGGCATCTGTCCAAGAAAAGTTGGTGTTATTGGGCAACCCTCTAAGAGTGTGCACTTTATTCAGAGGATACTTACTAGGGGTGATGGTCCTATTTGTTCCCATGTCTCTTGACTATAGATGTTGGTTTTAATGATGTTCCTTTTATGATTTTTACCTGGGCATGGTCTGTAGCCCCAGTTCTGACTTCTCACTGCTTCACACTTTTTTTGTCTGTTTTGGCCCTTGGGCCTGGCCTGCCCACTCTGGTAGTGCCGTGTAATTTCTGGCAATGTGTTTGGCCTGTCACTGGCAGCCTTATAGCAAACTATGCCTGCTCTGGTGATGTTTTTCAACCTGATTTTATGGAGGCTTTAACCTAGGCTGCTAATCATTCAAACACAGTGTAGTTAAATTATAAGGCCAGCACAAGTTGGGCCTTGGTTATCTTAAAGATCTCTTGGTCAGCTATACTCCAGGTCAACAGCCCCGCCCCACCAAGGGTACTTTATTGCCCATCCTGACATCCCATCTCAAACAATCAGAAGACCAAGCTTTCTTAGTTCTGGACCCTATTATTTGGTACTCCTGGACATTCAGTCTTATGAGTTCCCCCTTGATGGAGGTATTTAGAAATGGTGTTAAATACTTTCTCTTTTTTACAAGCCTTTGGAACTGGAAGAAGTATACAGGCCTGTTTTCTCAAAATATAGAAATTATGTCTAATTTATTTCTTTGCTATGGAATTTTAAAATTGTGAATGTATTGATGAATTCTCCAGTGCTTGAACTGTAAAGCTCTCTTGAGTTCCTGGAATAGGGTACTATACTAATAAAATAGCCATGCCTTGCCTAGTATCTGCACCTCTGGCATAAGTGATAGGTGCCATTATTTGGCTGTACGTCTGGTCTAGCCTGCCTCCACTGAGCTGTAGGCTGACTGAACTCCTCAGCACTCAACCTCCAAATGCTTCTTCCACTGGCACTGGTAAAGTAAGTATCAGTTGTGCTAGATGAGCTTGTGGAATGCAGTGTCAGCTGGCCCTTAAGGACTTTCACCATTTACTCCACAGTACCTCCTGCTCAACAGCAGCAGGTTTCCTACAGTGATGCACAAACAGAAAGTGCCAATGTGCTGTGTGTGAGTATGCTGTCAGCTCACAAGGAAGTATGTCAAAAGTAAACAGCAAGATGAGCAGCACACAGCTTGTATCCAAATGAATGGTTTTAGTGAAAAAGGCAACTGCCAAGTAAACCAACACGGAAAATATTGCAAATGTGAGAAACTGGTGTCAGGCAGTTTGTGTCCTGCTCTTTAATTTAATACATTTCTCACATTTGCAGCATATTAAGTATCAGTTCATATTGATGATTCAAGATATCAGTTTTATGTATTAAGATTTTTATGTTTAGGGATTTTATTTATCATGCATTTTTATTCCGTATGTTTACATTTTGTTTGGTCTTCTATTTTAGACCAAATGGTCTTCTGTCATATCTGGTTGTACATGAAAATGGGCATTTTGCTCGTGAGTTCACCAAATTTTAAATAAATAAATCAAATCAGTTACTTGGCAGCTTGCATTTTTCAATTAATCAATTTTTTGGGGGGTTTAGCTACGCACTGCTCATCCTGCTGTTTCACTTTAGTGATGCTCAGTCTGTTCCAGGAAGTCTAATTTCCAGTGCTACCACTCTATAGTAGTTTCTCGAAAGGTGGAGTGCCATCTTTTCTTTTCTTTTCTTTTCTTTTCTTTTCTTTTCTTTTCTTTTCTTTTCTTTCTCCCTCTCTTCGTACATTTTTTGCTGTTGTTTGGATACAATTAGCTCTCTTTTTCTCAGCACAGTAACTGTAACTATGCCTCTACAAATAACAATTTGTTGTGTATAACAAGCAAAAGGTAACCACACTCACTAGGCCCCTGGTCCCAAAGTAGGGACAAAGCATAGAAAATCAGAGATATACTGTATGACCAAAGTCATTAACACCATTTTATAATGTATAAAAATAGTTTCTGAAGGTATACATAAGGCTCTCCAGAACAAAATCAAAGGTGGGCTCTGCAGATCTCATTTACCAAACATTCCCGAAAATGTTACATTTTTCAAGCAATTCTAAAATTTATGATGAAGGACGTCTACATGAAAGTTACATTTTTTTTTGTCCCTTACAGTTCATTTAAAGCTGAAGCTAAAGCTGAGGCTGGAGTCATAATACCCTTCTCATGACATCATAAATTATAACTGTGGAAGTGACTGTGATGTCACTTGTCAAGCATTCTGATGTCATCTCTGGAATGTATCACAGCTGAAGCCAGGCTATATGGGACCAAGTTTTGTTTTTATGTAATTACTCTTGGCAATAATAAATGAAATGCCTTGAAATTCAGCATGGATGCTGGAAATTAGGGCAACTGATTTCTGCTGATGCTAACTGTGATGTTTTTGCTGGTGACCGGATCCCTCTTTAATTAAGCATTAAGGCATGGTAAGGTGTGCTTTGTGACAAAGGCCATGTGTTTGCACTGGCTGAGACGTGCCATTATCCCAGCTTGAAATATACCTTGGAATGCCTTATTGCAATTATGAAATGGCTCCATTAGGATTAGTGAAGAAATAACTTTAGAAATATGTTTAATTAAATAAGCAAAAGTGATGATAAAAGAGAAAAAAGGAGAAAAAGAAAGAAATAGTCCTACTGAGACATTGTAATTTGATGCCTGGGCAGTAGAAAGCAGATGCTGCATTTTGTTTTAAAAGACAAGTGGATTGAGGTGTACTGAAACAACTGTGCCTGCTTTATTTAATAGATCAGTTAGATCACAAATCTTTTTTCAGTGCTGTTTTACTGGGATATCAGCACTGGGTTCGGAGCTCCTCAACCAATCTGACTTTTGGATTTGTTATACCTATTTCCTAATGATTGATATTATTATGTGCTTCTTATTCACTACTCTTCAATGACAGCAGCATCAAGTTTAAGAGGAAAATGAGAACAGTTCTGATGCAACATTAGGGACATTCACAAAAAACAAGGAGAGCAAAGAATAAATAGAAAGGCAACTAGTAAACTATCTGTACCATGTGACATAGGAGACATGCTTTAAAAATCCCTGAGACCTTGGGGGGGGGGGCTAAAAACATATTTCTCGGCATATCTGTTTATATGTTGTATGTTCTCTATATTCAGCTTTCTCTTTACTGCTGCACTCATTACCATGAAAACACCAATCTCTAGACTTCATCTACTTTCCTTCTGTCTACATCCAATGTACCTTCTGGCTTGGGATTCCAACCCTCCACTCGTTACATTAACTTATCATAATCCACCTTCTGTCATTCCTTATTTTTTACATTTGACAGACCCTAGAGTGTATTATTGTTGTTCTACAGTTAAAGAAAAAGACTTGCAACAGTTAAGATTTTCAATTCAATAGATTTATTTGAGAAAAAAAAAATTACCCCACCTTTTACTTTAAGTTAAGTGGTTGAAAATGCATGATCTTATGGGCAGCAGCCCATTGGAACAGTTGTAGCACATCCACTGATGACATGGGCAACCTAGGTTCCGGAATAAGCCTGAGTAGTTGAAGGGTCAGGGTCAGCCGGGGGGGGGGAGGACTGAACACCCAAAAAGACTCTCCCTTCCTCAGGGGTAGGAAATGTCACTGTAACTGCTCTACTAACACTTGGGTGATGATGGGCGGTGGTGCAGGTAGGAACACTATTTTGGTGGAGAGACGCCTATTGCCTGGTACATCCCATCACCACATTCAGCACACACATGCCTGCACTCAGCCTTTCCTGGCATCTCTGTGGGACTAAAGAAGAAAATGAAGAAGAAAAAGAGCCTGACAATGATGCGGGATAAAGTGCCACAGGTACTTTCAGGTTGTGACTCACCCACTGTCCTCCTGCCCCTGGAACTATACTTCAGTAGGAGCCTGGGCAACTCCCCACTGCCACATCTTGATGGGGCAAGGATAAGTTAAGAGTGGTCAGGGTAAGCAGCAGTGACAGTGAGGTTGTGGCCTGGAGGTTACCAGCTAATATGCTAACAGGGGCAGCTGCAGAAGGGGATGAAGTGTAAAAAAAAATAAACAAAGTGAGCAAGTAAGTAGTTACATTACCACTGGTATTTCTGGTATGCTGTGATTCTCAGCCATGGTAGGTAAGCTCCTTTGAAGATAAATACAGTATTATGTTTTTTTAATGTTATGAAATGTCTGTCTGGAATTTTTTTTTCTCCTTGTTATGTGCTGGGAGTTACAGTAGCTCTCAGCCAATCACATTTCTTTATTGTTTAAAATTGTGGTATAATTTATTTTATATGCAGTGCTGTCTGCACATTCAGCTATTAAGTTAATTAAACTTCAAGAAGAAAACTCAAGTGTGTGAGTAAATTATTAAGACACATCACCAGGTTCATTGCAAACAAGAACGCTGCAGACAACATCCACTTGCTTATGCTTCATTGATAATGTTGAACAGTGATTTTCCACTGACCCACGTTAATTGATGATTGTTGCTCCTACTACCCTTCTCTACTTAAACAAGCTCATTATTCTGGCACTCCTCCTTTCCAACAGGATGAACAAGGAAGAATTTGTGCTCAGGGGAACCTTAATAGACTTTCAGAGCCTCACCATCCCTATACAGTGATGATGATCCTCTTTCAACAGTGAGTTTTATTGTTTGGATACCATTTTCCTTGCTTGAATTCCAATTGAAAAAAAAAATTCCCTTCTGTGATGAACTAGTCCTCCCTCATTAATTATCTGTGCAGCAACTATTGTATTTCTTACCCTTATTGTTTGCTGGTAATGGAATGTAGACAGCTAATTAGAACATCTCTTGGAAAAAAGTTTAGGAATCAGTTAGGGCTATAGTACTAAACCATCCACAAAAGTAGGGAAATGCAATGTTATAGTTAAAATTACCTGACATGTGTACAAAGTATGGTGTTGCTTAAAACTTGAAGCAGTGTTGGTGTTACCCTACTACAGCACTATCTTTGAAGACATGGAAATACAGCCATACACATATGCATTGAGAGAGGGTGGCACAATTTAGGGTATTGTCAATGCTGCATTGAACAATATTTCAAACTTAGAAGAACACCACTGCACAGTGAACAAGATTCAGGGGAATTCTGACCATAGTGCTACATTTTCCTACTTTTGCGGCTTTAGGCTACAACCTTAAATAATGCCAAAATGTTTTCTGGCATAGATTTCCATCATTATTTAAAGGATATTCATTAAAAAATAATAACAGATGCACACTAATTTGTCTTCACAATGCTGGGCTTTTACTGTGTGTGACAAGCTGTCCCTTGTATCTAGTGGCAACCCTACATTGCCATGTCCCATGCTAAGCTGTCCCTGACATTCAGTGGCACCCCATCCCTCACAGCAACCCATGCCAAGCAATTTCTGACATCCTAATGCTTCCCTTCCTTACCCAGACCTGTGTCAAATAGCCCCCTGCAATCAACTGGCACCCCTTTTCTTACTGCATACATCAAGTCCTCTCTGGTGTCCAGTGGCTCCTCTTCTTCAGCCAGCTCCATGCAAAGTGGTCTCTGGTATCCTGTGGCACCTGCCTCCCTTGTCCCATCCATGCTAATGGCTTCACATGATGCCCATAAGCATTCCCTTCCCCAGTCTGCACTCCATCAAGTGGTTCTTGGCATGCAGTGGCACCCACTCTCTTACTCATCACATACTAAGAGCACCTCTGGTGTCCAGTGGCACCATCCTCCAAGTCCCAAGCATTCATGGCACTCCTTCCATTATCCTAAACCTACCTCTTACTTCCACCTTTATCCATAACTTTGGTTCCCATATCTGGTGTTCCCATTGAACCAAGTGGGCAGGTAACCTATAGGCCAGCAGTCTTCACTCATTCTATACAGGCAGTGTTGTGCAATGTAAGACTGATGGTAAACAAGTCCATTATTATATCAGACTTGATTTCCATGGTCGATCTGGCTTGCATCATGGAGTCCTGTCTGGGTGATGACATGGGGCCAGTTTTGGAGACATCAATCCCAACTGGTTTCTCTGTAGTTCACTGACCACAGAAGGATTACATGGGTTGAGGGAGTGGTCATCTGTTTTAGGTCTAAGTTGAACTTCACAGTGCACCCAGTGGGAGATATGTCATCTTTTGAATCCGTGGCAGCACATGAGGATCCAAGTGCAGGTTATACGATCTTTCTTGTGTACCAGCCTCTGGGATGTGAGAGGGATTTCTTGTAGGAAATTGTGGATTTCATCACTGAGTGGTTGTTGGAGTTGCCTATGTGATTGATTCTGGGCAACTTCAATACTTGGTTCAAAGACGAGCTCTTGCAATTTGGTCAAGATTTTATCCAGCTGATGTATCACTGGGGCTGCAAGGAGGCAACCACCCTCAAGTGTTAACCAGATGGTGCAGCTAAAGGAGTGGCTAACCCTTGAATTGTCAAAGCCAAAAACAGAGATAGCTACACTCCAAGAAAAAAGGCTCAGGCAAATATTCCAACGAAATTGGATTTAATAACTTAATGTCAAAATTACACATATTGAGCAAGGCCAGTCACCAACAGAAGCAAATGCCCCAGTGCTTCACTAGATAGGCTTCCTCAGGGGGAGGGAGGGTTGAGACATCCCCATCCTTAAATAGTCAAAAAAGGGGTGACAACATGCACACTAAAGCAACATACATATTTTATAACATTATCACAATAATAAACCCAATAATAAGCCCATATTCCATTATGTGAAAAATACACATAACAACACCATTGGATCCTATAACAAAGTAAAACTGAAGCTAGGCATTAATTCATCAGTGCAATTAATTTGTTAAAAGATAGAATGCCTCACTCCCATGGAACCATCAGGTAATCACCCCAAACTTTCTCAGACTGCTCCTCGGGGATCAACAGTAAATGGACTAGGGAGTAAGAGAAGAAGAGAAAAGGTAGAGGTGCACAGCATCCAGGGATCCAGTCTAAAAAAAAAAAAAAAAATCATACAAATTACAAAAGGAAATAATGACAAAATCACAAAAGAACCCCCCCCCAAAAAACAGTCAATTACTACAAGTAAAAGAACTGGGAGGAGGAAGGGAAGGGAGGGGGTTTGGGGAGAAAAGTGAGAGGCACTGGGTATAAGGGAAGCGTCTAAGGTATAATTACTTCAAGAGACAATATGAAGATGAAGGATTGAGGGGGGATGAATTTCAAGAAAAATACCATACATTGCAAATAAATGGTTTCAAAACCCACATTTCATTGAGGCCTTTTGGTTTAACAGAATCCGGTTTAAAAATCCAAAAGTTGACTGTCCGGAAGAGTAGTCTCAGACAGTCTCCT
This sequence comes from Neoceratodus forsteri, assembly GCA_016271365.2. NCBI lineage: Eukaryota > Metazoa > Chordata > Ceratodontiformes > Ceratodontidae > Neoceratodus > Neoceratodus forsteri. Next base: position 940,949,087 of record CM057449.1, on the reverse strand, counting down.
CCCCTTTCTGGAGGCTTAAAGCATGCAATACCCACACATTTGAGATGTTTAGGATCCCTGTCATGACATTCTGAAAAATGCATCCCTACTGCTTAGTCCAATCTCCTGTTGACAATGGACCGAACATGTTCCTGAATCCACTCCTTTGGCATTCTAAATGTTCTCCCCACATATCTGAGGCCACATGTGCACCAAACCAAGTACACCACAAAAGTGGTGTTACATGAAATAAAGTCTTGAATCTCCACTTGGTTGCCATAGTATGTATAGTTATCAAGGCCTTGCCATTGTTGTTACCTTGTACATTGTATTTTTGCTTCTGGCATAAGTGGTTGTTTATTTTTCTTTTTGACATTATTGTATTCATTGTGATGTATAATGTGCATTGTAACTTGGCCAGGTCCATCTTGCAAATGAGCTTTGCTCAAAGATATTCACATGGTTAAATAAAGATGTTGATTGCTTGACTGATTGACATTGGTCAGGCCTTGAAGTGTATTACCTGTCTGGAAAGATTGGCAGATACTACAATTAAAGCACTTGTAGCAACCTTTGGGTTTAGTGGAAAGCCAAGTACTGGTGCTGGATTGTTCAGAAAACTGGATGTGTACCAACCCATACCTAATATTCAGACCGCTTCTGAATGATAACCTACGATTGGCCCCAATTGCTTCTCCCACAGTTGTGTCCCATTGGAGAATAGTGCAAACCAAAATATAGTTTCTTCTCATTTTTCTAGGGCTGGGACAGGCAGATAAAACCAAGCTGAAAAATATAAAAACCAGCCTAGATTTCGCTTTTCAAGGTAACATTTTTATTTTCAAAAACCTCTTCACATTGCCGTGATCCCCTCAGCACTGAACATTTTGCCCACAGGGCTTTCTCAGGGGCAAAGACCTAGGCATAAACTGATGATACAAACCATAATTAAAATCAGTGTCACACTGTAACTACTACACTATATGGATGTTTTTTTCTGTATACCTTACTCCCCATATTGACATTGCATATTACAATCATATTAATCATTCACTTTAAATTTCCAAGTACTAATACATCTGCATACAATTTTATACTACAACATCCTGTGCCCCAATAGTGTCTCCTGGTGGTGTTCTCATACTTACAAACATTATTAATTATTATTAATAGTGTCTTATTATTTTATTCATGAAAAACAGTTACTGGCATCATTTCATTCTCCACAGTTTTAGCCATACCTTAGAGTTGTGTATGTTAAATTATTGTCTTTTTTAGTCAATCTTTTATATTCCACATTCTTGTATAAATAGATACATTTCTTATTCCTTGGTACCCCGTAAGTTAACAAGGAGACCATTTGTGGTAATACTGCTCATATTGACCAACTTTATATCTTAGTTCAAATTCAGCTTTAAACCATAATTCACATAGACACGGACATATTTAAAGGCACCCACCATTAATTCATTCAAAATTCCTCATTACTTTATGTCTCTGTTTTCTTATTATTACTTTAAACAGAGTATTATCGTGTTCCATCTCAGTTCAGCCATCTGCTTACTGGTGTTAACATATTTTAGATGGTTTTCTATGTAGTGTATCATAGTCACATAATTATTCAAACAGACTTTCTTATCACCTAGTGTATTCAGATGGTTTCAGATGCCGCTCTGACTTAGTGCTTTGTAACAGCAGTTCTCCATATTTTAAATTATCATTTTCTTTATTCTGCTCTCCTCTCCTTATCCCCCTTAATTTCTATCAGTTTCAGCAGTATCTCATTATATTTCATCTCTTTTCACTAATTTACTAGTCTCTGTTTAAACTTTTTTGCATTGTTTCTATATAACATCTCTTACTTACCAAAACATTCAGTCTCTTTTATCACTCCAAGTGCTTTGCTGTTTGTTGCATCACAGCAGAACTCCACATATCAAATATTCTACGTTCTGATATGTTGTCCTTATTCACCCTAGTTATAAGAAAGTAATACTTCACCATGATCCTTCAGAGCTCCTAGTCTTTATTGAGTACTTCCCTTTAGTTTCCCTTCAGTCACTCTGACTTTTATACCTGCAGTGTTTTATAGTTTTATTTATATGTTCTCCTTTTCTTTAAACCCACTCATAGACTCCCTGAGCATACCAAGATGTTATTTTTACTCACCCTTACAGGGCTTTCATGGTTGTCACAGCTGTCACTATGAGCTCCATTGGCACAGTGGTGCTGAGGGCTGAGGTGCTGGATGACACACCTTGCGCCACACCAGTGACCCAGGTTCAGTAGTGAGTTCATGCTGCCATGGGTTGGCAGGGGAAGGGGAAGATTGAGCATCCAGTGGACTGCTCTACTCCCCTGGGGAAGGATCCAGAAGTGTATTGTTCTGTAGTGGCCCTAGGTGGAGACCGGCGGCTACCACAGGAACATTGCCATACTTAAGGGTGGGACATGGCAGACGTCAGCACTAGTCTCATTGACATCATTGCATGTCTGCATCTTGGTATGGATTTTTCTCACTTCTATGCCAATAAGCCCCTACTACCAACAGGATAACATTCACAATGGGGTCCACCCGACACTGCCAAAAAATCTTGACCTTTGGGCAGGGTTCTGGGTGATGCAGTCTCCCTTACCTTGTGTCCCCTGGGGAAGGGCCCCACCATGGAGGGAAAGCCATGGTCCTCCTGGCTCCAGGGGATCAAGGTGGAGGATGACGGTTGCTTGGGTTGAGATCCTCTACATCAGGGTCGATGAGAGGGAATAGAATAGCTCCCCAGTTGCAAGCAGGACATAAAAATAAATAAAAAAAAAACTATAAGCTCCACTGTCTACTGATGTCAGTCCATTTTTATACTGCTGGGTCTGAGGGCAGACCTGACGCTGCTCCAATCACTCCCCATATACCTGTGGCTCATCAATGACATCATCACTGGTGTCATGATTATTAGCAGTTACTAGGTGAGATCTTGGGTGCTGAGAAGATCATGGCAGTGTGAAGAGGTTTTTGAAAATAAAAGTGTTACCTTGAAAGGAGAAATCTGGAATGATTTCTGTTTTTTCCCCTGGAGAATATGCTAGTTTCTCAAAATACTGTTCTCTGTTTTCCCAGCAACATTACTGAATACAGTTGAAAAAGGTATGGTGCTACATCCATTATTGTTTTGTTGTAACTTTCCTATCTAAGTGTACTAAAGGAGGTGCTAGCTGCACCTCTGACAGCCATGTTCAACCTGTCAGTGGAAACAAGGGCGGTACCAGGAGACTGAAGGAGGACAGATGTAGTCCCTCTATAAAAAAGTGGAAATAAGGATGACTCAGGAGGCAGAAAACTTCAGGTCAGTTAGCCTGACTTCAGTGGTGGGCAAGGTAATGGAAACACTATTGAAGGAAATAATTGTGGTACACCTTGTTGCCAATGGTCTGCAAGACCCAAGTCAGCATGGGTTCATGGGGGAAGGTTGTACCAGTCAAATCTCATAGATTTCTTTGACTGGGTAACCCGGGTAGTGGATGGGGGGGCAGTGGATGTTATCTACCTGGATTTTAGTAAGGGCTTTGACACTGTTCCACATAGAAGGCTGATAAACAAGTTGGGGAACCTAGGAGTAGGGAGTAAAGTAATGAAATAGGTGGAGAGTTGGCTGAACAATAGGACTCAGAGGGTGGTGGTAAACAGCATACACTCTGGAGTAGCCAGAGTGACCAGTGGGGTGCCACAAGGATCAGAGCTGGGGCCAGTCCTCTTTAATGTCTTTATCAGTGACATTGCAGAGGGGCTAGAAGGGAAAGTATTCCTGTTCACAGATGATACAAAACTCTGCAATGAGTGAACATGCTGCGGGGTGGACAGAATGAGGGAAGATCTAAAAAAGCTGGAGGATCGGTCAAGGTATTGGCTGCTGTTTTTCAATGCTAAAAAGTGCAAAATAATTCTTATGGGACACAGAAACTCATGGGCAACATACCAACTGAGTGAGGAGGTAGTAACACGCTCAAAACAAGAAAGTTCCTGGGGGTAATCATTTCTGATGACCTGAACATTGCTAAACAATTTGATAAGGCAACAGGAAAGGCTAGTAGGATGCTGGGGTGTGTAGGCAGGGGCATCACCAGCAGAAGGAACAAGCTAAAAATGCCACTGTATACATCACTGGTGAGACCACACCGTGAATACTGTGTCCAGTGTTGGAGACCCATCCTCGAAAGGGCATAAATAGGTTGGAGGTGGTTCAGAGTAGGGCAAACAAAATGGAGTGGGGCCTGCATCAAAAACCCTATGAGGAAAGACTTAAGGAATTAAACATGTATTCCCTGGAAGAAGAAAAAAGGGAAAGGGGTGATATGACTGATACATACAAATACCTCACAGGGAAGAACAAGGAGGGTATAATTTTCCAGAGAAAGAGATGCTCAAGGACACGAGGGCACAATTCGAAGTTGGAGGAGGGAAGCTTCAAATGAAATGAGAAGAAGTACTTCTTCATGGAGAGGGTGGTGGACAAGTGGAAAAGCCTTCCAATGGAGCTAGTGGGAGCAGAAAGTCACAGGATTCAAGAACGTATGGGATAAATACTAGGGGATCTTGTAAGTTAAGGGGGGGGAGGAAGACCTTAGGCCAATTAGGGTCTGAAGTGTTACTGTAGGTAGGTTACATAGGGCAGACAAGGTGGGTCTAAAGGCCCTTATCTGCCGACAACTTCTACAGTATGTTTCTATGTTTTCTGTGTATTTAACAATTCTTTGTGTGGTTTTTTTTCGGCACTTCTTCTAGGGCTTTATGTAAGCAATAAACTACAACAGAGTGTGGGTTATGCTGGGATTTACCCACAACTGGCATGGTTTTGCCATGAGACTGCAGGCTGAGTGGTCAGACTGGTTCAGCCATGGTAAATCACAGCATAACCCACACCATGGAGTGGTTTATTGTGATTATACAATGTTTCCCCTTTTTTGGTGAGAGAGAAATAAAGTAAAATAGTTTGTTTTTGTATTTTCAATTATTTGTATTCATTTTATTGCTCCACTAGAAAATATAGTTGCATGTTGCTAGGGAGATATTGCCTAGCTTTCTTGTTTTTGCAGAGCTGCTGGTGGAAGTTGTTCCCCTCACTTCATATATATAATCCCACCTTGAGGTAGAGTCCCCTTCCCCCACATACATATCGCTGCTGGGCTTTTGATGTGGAAGTTGAATTCTGCCATTGTTATTTTAAAAATTTAAACAACGGGCTACTGTTTGACTTGGACGCAGCGTACCCGCCCCAGGCAAAACAGGCCATACATATGTGGAACCATCCCCAATTACCTGAAGCCATGTTTAAAAACTATGAGAAATGGTGACCTTAGGAAAGTGTTTAAAATTAAAAAGTGAAGGGTAAGTTTTAGAAATAGGCATCGAAAACCCAAAGCATCGTGGTGGGCAGACCAGTATGACGGTTTTCAGCACTGATTTGCAAAAGTTAGAGCCGTTGGTTTGTAATTTAAATAGTTTTTAAACATGCCTTAAAGTGAACGGGGATGTTTGGAGGCATGTAGGAAAATGGGATTGAAGGCAAGGTGGGAACGGAACGGGAATGGACAGTAAGCAGGAGCAGACCTGAGAGAGACAGAGAATGCAAGAACTAAGGTGGGTCCAATGGTTCATCATGGGAATGAGTGCCAAAAAGCTTACTTTTAAATAGCGGCAAAAAAATGGAAGAAGGGGTATGTTTTTGTGTGTGTGAGTGTGTGTGTGTGTGTGTGTGTGTGTGTGTGTATGTGTGGTCAACTGGGTTGGGACAGGACCGGAGAGGGAGCAGGATTGGAGTGGAGAGTGAGACGTTAGGTGGTTGCAGTTTGGAACACGGGTATTGTGAAGGAGCATCTCACTGTCCATCACTGGCTTGGCACTGATGGCTTTCTCATTCTCAGAGTGATCTTGGAGGCAGTTCTTGATGTGGTTTACTGGTGACTGACACTTTTACCTGTGGATTTACCATGGGTAAAAGGTGCCAGTTAGCCAGTCAGATTCATGAATTCTTGGCCACCATTGTATAATTAACAATTCCTCTCTATAACCTCTGGCTCTAAACCTTTCTTTTTGTTCTAAAGCTTGGGTTTTAAAATGTATCAGCTGAACACTTTCTGCAAATACCGTATACCGTATGTCACCGTTTAGAAGCCATGGCTTCTATTACATTTTTCTTTTTTGAGCCACAGCTTTTAAATGGGGGCAGCTACTATTCAGGGGTGGCTTTAATTGATAAGCTGCAAGCCAACTGTCAAAGTCATTGTTTTTTCTCAGACCCATTTCTGTAAGATAACACTAAACTCTCTGTTAATCATTTGCTTATTATAGATTGGCATGGAGGTGTTTTCAAGTTAAGGAGGGGGAGGGACACTCAAGGCCATGATCTGAGATTAGAGGGGAGAAGATTCAGGAGGGAAATGAGGAGACACTTTTTAAAAGAGAGGGTGGGGTCTGGCTGGCATGCTTTTCCAGAGGAAGTGGTACCGTATAGAACAGTGGGCTGCTTCAAAAAGGGATGGGACAGGGTAAGGGGGAAAAGTAATTAGAGGGGGGGGGAGGGAGGGGCAGCTGCAGTATAAGGGCTGCTAGCTGCACACTCTAGCAGACTTGATAGACCGTAAGGCCTTTATCTGCTGGCAATTTCATATGTCTGTATGTATAAGAAATAATAGCAATGTAAAAAGTAAGTACCTCCATGAATTTGGAGTTTACTGGCATGCTTCTTAATCACACAGTCAGTGTTAGTTTCTCAGAGTTGTCTTAGCTCTGTCTCACTCATTGGTTTAAAACACTCACTCACTGGTTGCTTTACTCAATTTAAGCCCCATTTATGATTTCCGTGGACAGATTAATAAAACAGTACTTTAAGAAAAGTTCCTCATTATTCAACTCTGCTCAGCTCTGCTGCTTAACCAATCAGCCAGTGTTAGCTGCCTGGAGTTGTCTCAGGTTCCCCTAACTTGCCGGTTTAATACATTCATTCACAAGCTGCTTTACTTTATTGAATGTAACCCCCCATTTATGAGTTTCATGGATAGTTTAACAAAAAAAGCACTGTAAGAATGATACCTCTTTATTTAACTCTGTTCTGCTCCTTAACCATGCAGTCAGATGAAATGCCACACCAGTCAGTTTCAGTTTGCTTAAACTACAGCTGTAACTTATTGTACTTTTTTTATAAAAAGATAAACTCATCTGTAAACAAAACTGAGAACTAAAACAAACTTGAGAAACTAAGAAGAAGATGAAGGAGAAGAAGAAGAAGAAGAATCATTTATATAGCGCTTTTCATACACAGTGTATTCCTAGGTGCTTTATAAGCAATGCTAGACTGGTAGTGAAGTGACTGAATGTGTAGTGGCAGCCATATTGGACATCAACACCAACACACAGCCTGGACAATTGTAAGAATCAGTTTTATGGGAAGGGAATTGTTGGCCAGGACATCAGGAATGTCCCCCGCTCTTTGCAAAGAATGCCCTGGGTTCTTTTACTTCCACCTGGACACCCACCAGGGCAGCACCAGGATGGGTAGAAGGGATCTCAGCTTAATGTTTCGTCTGAAGGGCGGCACACCCCAGCAGTACAGCACCCCCCCCCAATACTGCACTTGTATGCCAGCATTTTAGGTATAAGTCCAATCCCAGTGTGGGACAAGAACCCACAACCTTCTGATCTAGAGGCGGATGTGCTACCAACTGAGCCACACTGACACGTAACCTGACGTGTAACCACTTTATGAATTGTCCTGCTCAGCCATGCTCCTAAACCCTGTAATCTAGTAGCCAGTAATCAGACTAATTTCACTGTTTAGAAGCTGCTTAGAAGCCATGACTTTAAAACTGAGGTGGCTTTTTTTTGTCTGCAGCTTCTAAACAGGAGAGGCTTCTAAATGGGAGCAGCTTCTAAATGGTGAAATACAGTATCTTCATATAGTAGCCACCCTCTATTATACAATGGCAAGAGAAAAATGCTGGCTCCTGAGTGGTCAGACCGCAACTGGATCCGTGATTTTATCCCAACACAACATCACAGCTGTAGTCCCAGCACAGTCATGACCACATGAAATGTTTAAAAAAGACTGCTCTGCAGCCATCCCTATGAGCAGCATCAACAGATGGTCTCCACTTCAACACCAACCACACTACACCCAGCTAAACTTTGCCCTGCTCTGCACAACAACTCAACAGTCCTCGCATGCTACTGCTGAGTACTAGTCAATCCTTCTGTAAAGCACACAAAAAACAAGAATAACGAAAAAATAAAAGTCAATTAAAGCTGCCCTACTCCACTTCCCGCTCTGCTCTGTAGGACAGTAACAGCACATCCCCAAGAAATTGCTGCGATCACCTCAAGAATCATAAACCCACAATAAGAAACAAATGTCTATTTTTGTTTCTTTCCTATTTTACCTGGGCTGTATTTTTCCACTGCTGTAATTTCAAATCGGCTTTGCCAGTGGCGGTGATATGCAAGAGTTCCATTTCAACAGGTTGCCATGTGACACTCCACTTCACAGACCATTGGCTCATGACAGGCACACACAAGAAACAAAGTAGGGGACTGGAAAAAAGGCTCATAAAGTGAAAAAGACAGAGGGACCAAAATAAAACAATAGACGACATCATACAACAAGGAAGGACTGAATTGAGGTGGAACACAGAAGTAGTCAGAAAGGTCATGGCACAGCAACAAAGGAATGAATGGCACAGCAGAGCAGTCACAAGCACAGACCATAAACCTGCATAAATGCAGTTGTGTAGCATCACCGCCACCTGCTGCACAACAGAAAAATTATGAACTCTTTTTTCAATTAATACACCTCCTCCAACAAAAAGTAACAAAAAAAAATTTAAACATATTTTCCCATTTTCTAATTTTTTTTAAGACATGAACCATTGTATAATAGGAATAATGCACTCCAGGGTGTGTGTTGTGCTGTGATAACATCTGTTCTCAGGTGTTGGATGCACTTGGTCTGTGGCCTCGTGCCCAACCACCCAAGGTGTAACGTTATCCCAGCACAACACACACCCTGGAGTGCATTATTCCTTTAATAAAGGCTGCCCTCAAACATAAGCCACTACCTCTATTCAAATTCTATAATAAAAGCCACCCTCTGTCTTTAGCCATGGCTTACATTGATTGACATATGGTAGAAAGGGCATGGCATGTACTGCTACTAAGCCTGATTCAAGTCAGTTTCGAAATACCAGTATTACCTTTCTTGCAGTGTCACGGCATCATGTGCTGCTCCCCAAAGTATGGTACCTATCTTATTCTTATAATACAAATACAAAAAAAAGACTTTAAAGTGACTTGGCATGTTTGCTGTAGTTGGGGTGTTTGGCATGGTGATGGTACTGGAAGTGAGGGGCAGAGTGTAAGAGTGGTTTTATTTTTTTATTTCAAACATTAAAAAAAGAAAAGAACACAAAATGTTATTCATCATCACACTCAGAATTAGCTGCTGTACCACACTAGAGTCTCTGTAGCTTCTGATTTATTTGATCTCTGATTCTACCATTGGATCACTATCAAGATCAGAATCAGAACAGCTCAGAGGCTCTTGTGTGTCAGTTTCACTGTTTGTGTTATCAGAACAGAAGCATTTAGCAGAGCTTGTGGTGTTATCAGATGATTTGAGCTCTGCCATTGATTGGCTCAGAACAGACCAAAACAGCTCTCCTTTTAACATTGGGAAGGCTTTAAGCCTGAGGTTCAATGGGCAGAGCAACAAAGTCACTCCTCCATCAGGTCTTAAAAGGCCACTCCTCCTGGACTGTGCCAGGATTCGTTTCTCTTTGCAGCTGGTGGCTCGGTCGGCTCTTTCTTCTCTCAGTTTTTCTCGTTGCTGCTGGTTAGCTGACTCACCTTTGGCTGCCTCCTCAATCTCTCCCCCCCATTGTTCCCTCGCTCCTCCAGTTTCTTTCCCCTCCTGGCCTCGACCACCTTTCCTAAATCTCGACTTTCAATCCCAGCCTACCTCTCCACTGCTCTGATTTTCTTAGTTGCAGCTGGCGGCACTGCTCTTCTTCACTCCCCTTATTTGGGCTTCTGCCCATGTTTCCTAGGTCTCCTCCAGCTGTCAGCTTGTTCTTCTTATCCTTCTGCCACATCCGCCTTCATTTTCTCCTCCCCCACCTCTTCCCCATACCACGCTCTGCCAATCCTTTGCTTCTGTCCTGCGTTTCTCACAGGCTCTCAGCTGACTGCTCATCTTCTTCTTCTCCTTGCCGGTGCTTTGAGTTTGCCTCCCCTGCAAGCGCTCAGCACCTGGATCCCACCTTCTGCTGCTACCACCGAAGCTGTGCCCCACCTTGTTGGGCCTCATTTGTTTCCCTACCAGCCACCGCTTTGTTATTGCCAGTGCCTTCCTGGTGCATCGTCTTCTCTTCTCAGCTGCACCCGTCACTCCTCATACTGCTAGCACTGCAGCACTTTCAGCTTGTCTGTGTTGCTGCTGACATTTCTGCGGTGGTACCTCTACCAGTGCTTTGCAGAGCTCTTGCATGGGGGTACCCAGGATTTCCTTCACCTGACCGAACAAACATAGTTTTCTGCTATTTCAGGTTCCATTCTATCCCTGGTCAGTTGAGTCCTTGCCTCTTTGTTCGCAATGTTTGCAAAAACAAAACAAAAAGGAAATAAAAAATTGTTAGTTTGTCCTGTGCATGGGGTTTCAATGCACAGTGCTTTTGAGCTGTTCCTCATTCGGGTGCCCCGGAGCTTAGTTTCCTTTTTGTTCCTCATGGCTGCATCTGTAAGTGCTTCTGCGTCATTTTCACTTCTTGACCGTGCTGCCTCCATGCTCTTCATTTGATAATCCACTCGGTCAGCTCTCCCTCAGACCCCACTCCTGCTGTGTTCCTCTGTGTTTTCTGCTTTCTAACCCTCCACCTCTGTTGTTCATTGGTGCTCCCATGCCCCTGTGGGCTCCTGATCTACTTGGCACTGCTGTCTCCTCCCACTTTGCTTTCCCTTGGGAGGGTCCTGACCCTGGTCAACTGGCTGGCTGGCCAGCACCCTGTCTTGTACAGTACTGCTATCTGCCACCAGACTGCTGTTGTTTAGCTGGTGGTGTCTGACCCTGCAGTCTCTTCCTGGCCCCCATTCCCTGCTGCTCCCGCCGTCATCCCTCATTCCTTGTCCAGCACTCCCATGTTGCTGGACTGCCTGCTTAGCCCATTCCTCACCTTCTCTGCCTCGGCTTTCTTTTGAGGGCTTCCCTATTCTGCTGTCCCAATATACCACCATACCCTACTCATTCACGTTGCCTAATATTCCCTCCTGCATATCGCCCTGCCTACATGTCTCCTCCTCCAACCCTATTCCCTCATTCTAGTCAAACCTATTCAGATGTTCTCCTGGTACTGCCTACCTCACTGTCGGCTGCCGGCTTCACCTGGCCACTCTCGCTCCTACCTTCACGTAATTTTATCCATTCATAATTTGGCTCTCAATGGACCCAGTTGGCATGCACTCCCATAGTTACCAATGACGGTAGCTTCCTCATGACATGTTCCTGGTTCTCTTATGCTCAGTCCAACCACAGGGTCTACTGATTCACATTGATTAATCAAGCATACCTCTCATTGGGTCTTATGCTGCCTCGTCAATCTGCTCTCCACTGGGCGACATGTCTTCCATGTCCATTGCTTCTTAGCTCAGGGCTAGCCTGTAGCTGACAGTCTCGCTCTGCACCCATGTAGTCCACATCTGGAGCATGGGAAGTTCGGAGTGGGGTCCTTCTCCCTGGCCCATAGCGGGAATGTCTTCACTCAGGAGGACCTTCAGTCATCCCTCATCTTGGTGACACCTCTGGATGTAGAATATACAACTTCCAGCTGCGAGGGGTGGGTCTCCCATCATCAGAGCCCCTTTGGCTGCCCAAGCAGATTCAGAGGCACCCTCTATGCCTTTCTCCACTATGACCGCTTCTGGTTCTCTTGGTCTGTTTTGTAGGCTTGCATAGGCCAGCTGAGTGCCTCAGCAGTCATCTCTCTCCTCTCTTGCTTTTGAACATCTAGTTGCAGAGACATCACTCACAACTCTCAACAGCCGTCCATTTAGAAGGATAGAGTGAGTGCATCCTCTAAATTGGAATATGTTCCTCCTCCCTCGATCTCGACTCTAAATTGCAGTAGCTGAGTCATCACGAATCAAAACATCTTTCAGCCTGGACAGAAGGTGACCTAGGCCTTGGATCCCCACAGGGTTCCTCATCAAAGGGGGGTTTTCCTCTCCTCCATGTCAATCATCATAATATTTGTCAGGGTTAGTGCTTTAATAGGTTCCGTAGTTAGGTTCTGCTGTTGGATGGAGTCAGATGGTGGCTGTGGCTGTTCCCTCTCTCCTTAGGAAGTCCACCCTTCTGCATCTTGTCAGAGTTCCTTTCATTCATTGTCCTAGCCTTATATTGTTCTTCTCCTGTCCTTCCTATGTGTGTCTGCCATATTTATTTCCAGTCTAGATATATTCTTGCCTCTTCAATGCTCAACGCTCTTTTGGGTATTCTTTTTGGGCTTCTTCCGAAGCTATCTTTAGCTAAGGAAATTATTCCTGTGGCACCTATGGGGGGAACCCTCCTCTGGGTTCCTTGCATCGTACCCCTACAGGGTGGTATATCCCATAGATAGAGAGGGGAACAGCCACAATGTATCTAAGTCATGCAAGCATGCATCTCATTCAGTTGCATAAGCACAATTGAATGGGAAGGTTTTAATCCTGAGGTTCAATGGGTGGAGCAACAATGTCACTCCCCCACCAGGCCTTAAAGACCACTTCTCCTGGACTGTTCCAGGATTTGTTTCTCATTGCCCCACCATTCACCCCTCCTTCTCCAGTGGCTCATCTCTCTTTCCCGTGGGCTTCTTCCTAAGCTACCTTTAGCCAAGGGAATTAGTCCTGCAGCTTCTATGGGGGGAACCCTCTGCTGGATTCCTTGCATTGTACCCCTACAGGGTGGTATATCCCATGGATAGAGAGGCAAACAGCCACAATGTATCAAAGTCACTCATGCATACATCTCATCCAGTAGTGCAAGAACAACTGAATTACTATTACAAGCCACCCTCAAACATAAGCTGCCCTCTAGCATAAGCCTTGGCTGAAACATCAGTAATGGTAATTAAACCCACAGCTTTTAATCAAAGATATATGGTACATAGTAGTTGGCTGTAAGGAATAGAATTTTTCAGTGTCTCATGGTGGACACTGACATACCTTAACAATGGGTTAGTTGCTGTCTCCTTTCTGAAGCCCCTGCTAACTACCATGTTCTTTTTTACATCTGCCATTAATGTAATGTCTAGAAAGTTGATACTTACAGCATTGATAATTGAGATAAACCTGAAATTCAGGCTGTGTTGTTAAGCCAATTAGTGAATTCTATGTCTAAATCTTCTGCACCCTCCCATACAAAGAGGTAATCATCTACGTACCTGTACCAACATTTGATGCTTGCTGCAAATGGGTCGATCTCAGGGTTGTAGATAGTCTCCTGTTCCTGTAAACCTAAAAACAGGTTGACATATGTCGAGGCCACAGATGTCCCCATAGCTGTGCCACAGGTTTGTAAATAAAAATCCTACTCAAATTCAAAAATATGTGTTAAAATGAATTCCAGGGCTTTTGTGATGAAATCCAGCAGGATTGCTTCTCTGAATGGATTTAACTCCAAAAAGTATCTGCTTGCCCTAATGCCATCTGCATGGCATATGGAGGTGTAAAGCACCTCCACTTCCACATTTAACAATATGTAATTCTTATTCCATGACAAATCTGTTAGTTTTCTCTAAGTATCCCCTGTGCCTTTAAGAACTGATGGCAAGTCTATCACAGATTCTTGGAGAAAAAAAAAATCAGTGAAATCACTTTGTTTTTCAGTTAGTGAACAGATGCTACATGCAATCAGTCTTCCCAGAGGATTCTTCATATTTATCACTGGGCCTTGCATAAGTGGCTACACTACCACAACTAACCAATATGGTCATGCCTTGAAGCCAGTATTGTCACTGGGGCTTCAGATAAAACATCTCAAGATTAATGCTTCGGCCAGATCTCTGCACTGCAAAGTTCTCATTTGGGGCACTCCCCAGTTGTCCTCCCCCTGTGGATATGGTCCGCTGTTGCCCTGTAAAGGGGTTGTCCCCAACAGGACTTCTGGCAGCATTAGACCTCTGGTGTGATGGAAAAGTTATGTACTCCTGAAATTCAGTCTCCCGAATTACACTATACCGAGGTCAGGAGACCGAATTTTACAATCTCGCCCACCCATAACTAATATAACCAACTCCGAGGGGGAGCGGACCTTGCAGTTGGTAGTAAAGCTATGGGGGGGTGCAAAAATGATTTTGCTAAATGTTCCCCTACTTGGAAAAGAACCCTGTCCCCAAAAGCCTGCTGCCCAAGCTGCAGGAGCATTAGTGCTGTATGCCATGGAGCAGCTCGCCCAGCACCTCGCTCTGCCACCCTCACAAGGTTATGCCAGGAGGAATCATGTTCCGTGGGAGTAACCTAGCATTTCACCCAACAAAATGCAATTTTGCTTTCGGGGAACTGTGTTGGGCATCCCTCATTTTGGGATACCGAAGCCGGGCCCATGAGTGTCAGGACCCTCAGCTTCAGTATCCTGATAGGATACCGGTGTGATTGCTGTATGTGGGACAGGATTGAAGGAATTGGTAGCAGCCTATAATAGGACTGTTGCCTTGGCCATCAATGTTGTCATGCCAGTTCATGTACGATCCAGATTTTCTCACTTAGTATCCCCATGGTTCCATAGGGAGCTTAGGGACATGAAGGTTTCACGTGGCAGATTAGAGCATTGCTGGTGGAAATGCAATGTTGTTTGCAGTATACATGCTGCCCCAGGGCAATCTCATCAGACAGAATGGCTTAGGTTTTCACTGTTATGCAGATGATACCCAGCTGTACCTGTCATTTGCACCAGGATGCCTGGTGCGGTCATGTATGGAATTTGTGACTGATCAAGATCCGGGATTGGATGTCCTCTAATTGGCTGCAGTTCAGCCTGCACATGATTGAAATACTAGTGACTAAGCCTGGTTGGCGGCAGGATGTGGGGACAACAGCAGAGAATACCAGTCTGGTATTTGGTTCCTCTAGTCTGGTGACTTCTACCAAGGTGAAGAATCTTGGTGTCTTTCTAGAACAAAGACTGACATTTGAGGCTTATGTGTTGTCCATAGTCTGTAATGGCTTTTACCATCTTTGTAACATCTCCCAGATTAAAGCCTTGATCCCAACAGAAGACCCACCCTCAATGGTGCACACCTTTGTGACCTCCAGGCTCAACTACTGTAATGCTCTTTATTTTGGGTTGAGTGGAGTGGTACTACGATGTCTGCAGCTAGTGCAAAATTCAGTGGCCATGTTACTGACGGGACATCCAAGGTCATGGCATGTGATCCCAGTCCTGCATGATCTGCCCTGGCTGCTGCTGAAGTGGAAACTCTCCTTCTTGGTTGGTTATACCCTATAAGGTAGACTTGAAAACTCATTTGTTTCAACAAGCATTCAGTGATTACTTTATGTAATCTATTTGTATTCTGTACTGTTAGAATTTTATGGATTTTCTTTAATCTTGTATTTTAATATTTTTTGCTATTTTATTATTGTACAGTGCTTTGGCTTGTAGAATTGTTCTTTATAAATAAAGCTTATTATTATTATTATTATTATTATTATTACTATTACTATTATAATTATTATAATGCCTTTCACAGACTGGGCCCGGGTTATCTGAGTGAGCTCCTGTCGACTTACTGCCCAGCTTGCCATCTCTGCTCCTCCAAGGGGAGCCTCCTAGTGGTTTCTAGGTCAGGTTTAAGACATTGGGGTGACTGCATATTTGAGGTAGCTGGTGAACTCACTTCGCAGGTCTCTAAGGCAGGCTCCATTGGTGGAGGTCTTTAAGAGGGGCCTAAACACTATCTCTTCAGTCAAGCTTTCAATTTGATTTACTATCACTGGTCTTAGTATCTAAGTTATCCTTACTGCTAATTTGTACTTTATGTTTTAGCTGTTTTAATTATGATTATGTGTTGCTTCATTTGGTTTGATATTTTACTGTTATCATGCACAATGTCCAAAGCCTCTGGGAGGGGTGCTAAATTAACAAAATTACTACTACTACTACTACCACCAATATGTTGGGTGATACAACTCTTCTGTTTACTTCCACAACCAGTTACCATCTGAATTTTAGCACTAAAGCAAAGTAATGGAATTGATACAGTGAGGTGCTGTAAGTGAAGGAGCTGTGCTGGAAGCAATATTAGGGATTTTTTTGGGGGGGGTAAAAGATACTGAGGGTTGGCTCCTGGTACCCCATGAAGTTGAGGAAGGGGTCAGAAGGGAGAATCATATTAATTTTTGCATTCACCTGTGCACATGCACAAGGAACGTCTTGAAACAGTATGACTTTCTGAAGGTGTGTGACCCTCCTCATGAATGCAGTGCTCAGTGTAGCAGGCACGACCCTACCAGACCAATACATGTCAAGCTGTGTATGATAGCAGTTCAGCTGTGCTGGTCTTCACTTCAAACAAAAGGTCCACTGCAATCAGCAGTGGTAGCGTGCGTGCAATTAGCATACTGATGTCTTTACGTCTTCAGTACAGCCAAACTGCTGTCATACACAGCTCGGCATGAAATCCCTCCAGCTTTCTCCCTGTGCTAATGTCCTCTCCTCCCCTCATTATTGTTCTCCCTGGCCCCCAAATTGTGTGCCAAGGGGGGTGCCCAATTCCCCTAGGCTCATGTGCCCCCCAAGCACTCTGTGTGGCCGATGTGGGTGCCCAATCCCACAACAGCTGCATCCCCCCCAACAAACAACCAGCTGGCATGCTGCGAGCCCACCCCAGTGTGTACTATCTCTCCCCATGCTCACTGTATGGCCGGCGGGTTTTAAAATTCCTGTGAAAGAAGAAAATGGTCCCTTGGTGAGTCCTTGCCCCTCCCCAACCTGCACCCACCTTCTGCGCACCCAGCCTCCCCCCACCCCATACTTATTTCTGGAGCCCAGCATGATGATCTTCAGTGAACCAGGAACAGATCTGCACTCTTCAAAGCCGACCGCATAATGGCATAAATGTGTTTTTTTTTCAACTTAGGTGGATATCTCAGTCATTTTTTTTTACTTTTGGCACCAAATTTTCAACATGTGGTTCTTGGGACCCCTTCTCATGAATTCAGTCACTGTCATTGCATTATTCGGTCCCGAAAGGTGATTTCACAGTCACTGCACAGAATCACCTTTCGGGACTGGGTAACAAAACAACAGTGTCAGGGTTCATGAGGTGGGCTCTCAGAAAGCCTATGTTGCAAATTTGGTGAAAAAATTCCAAACAATGACTGTTTTATGAGCATGCATTGTGCAATTTCCACCCACACTCATAAGTTTAAGAATTTGTAATATTTTCACACCAGATTTTAAACATTGGCATTTTTCCACACATCCTTATGAACAGTACAGCTGTCATTTTTTCACATCCTGTCCGAAATGTGTTTTTGCGCTTCCAGCGCAGAATAGTGCAGTCGCTGTTGGAAATCAGTGTTTGGTACAGAGTAAGACAATCACAGTGACACTGTTCATGACCAGAGGTCCTAAAATGCCTATGTTGAAATTCTGGTGATAAAAGTCCATAAAATGGCTGTGTTATGAGTGTGCATTATGCAGTTTCCATACACACTCGTAAGTTTACGAGTTTGTAATATTTTCACTCCAGATTTTAAACATTCACATTTTTCCACATCTCCTTATGAACAGTATAGCTGTCATTTTTCACATCGTGGCCAAAATGTGTTTTCTCACTTCCAGCGCAGAATAGTGCAGTCACTGTGGGAAATCAGTTTTCAGGACGGATTAAGAAAATCACAGTGATACTGTTTATGAGCAGAGGTCCTAACATGCCTATGTTAAAAAATTTGGAGACAAAAGCCCATAAAATGACTGTGTTATGAGCGTACATTGCTTACTTTCCATGCACCCTTGTAATTACTCGAATTTGTAATATTTTCACTCCAGATTTTCAACATTGCCATCTTTTCATTCTTCCTTATGAACAGTACAGCTGTCATTTTTCACATCCTGCCTGAATTATGTGTCTGCACATCTGGTTCACAATGGCACAGTTTCTCTGGGAAATCAATGTCTGGGACACATTAAGAAAATCATAGTGACAGTGTTCATGAGCAGAGGTGACAAAATTCATATGTTGAAAATTTGGTGAAATAATTCCACTGAATGACTGTGTTACAAGCACGCTTTGCACAGTTTCCACACAGGCTCGTAACCTTGAGCACAACCAGAGCGTTAAGGTTCCTAAGACAGACACTTAAGAAGTATGAGGCTGAAATGTTTATCAGATGCAGGAGTAGTTGCAGAGAGGTAGTCTGTTGGGACATGGATGCTGAAGGGACATAGATACAACTGGGGGGTAGAGTTACCACCTGTCCCTATTTTCGCAGGACAGTCATGATTTGGGCAGCTGTGTCCTGCAAAAAAACATGAAAAATACTACATGTCCTGACATTACAGCAGAAAAAAATATTTTCTGACTTTCCTCTAAATGCTACAAAACAATATACTACATTAATTAAAATACCTTAAAATCATAAGGAACACTAAAACAGCTAAAAACTACAACACTTAGTCTTAATTTTGTTTATTTAGAGAAACCAATCTGTTGCATTGGTCGAGACTACATATTGTCCTGTGAAAAAGCATGTTTCAGTAAGAAATGTCCACTTTGGTCTTTTAAAAGGTGGTAACCCTACTGGGGGGCTGCATAAATGCCAAACACCACTGCAAATACCTGCAAGTGAATGTTCGGCATTGTCAAATGCTTGTTTTGTTATTGACACTGGGAATAGAGGAGGCAGGGTTTGGCTTCATATTCATTTTCAGGGGACATTGTTCAGGCACTCACACACCACAGAAGATGGACATCTGGTGGCCCTATTCATTTCCAGGGTTGTAGATTGTGCAGGGCATGAGTGTATTACCAGAATGGGCTCCCAGTGGCTGATTTAATTTGGGAGGGGCAGTTTGTTCAGAGCACTAACACACCACAGGGGATGGTCTTTAGGTGGCCACATTCATATTTTGGGGGTTGGCTGTTTGAGGCACTGTTAGACTACTGGAGATGGGCTCCCTATGGCCTCATTTATGTCCCATAGGGAGCTGGGACACTAGTATGACATGGTGGATGGGCTCCTGGTGTTGCAAACTAACATAGGAAAAATGTGTTTGTCATTGAAGATTGGCTCCCAGTGTTATAACAGCAAGTCAAAGTGGAGTTGTTTTATGGCATTGAGACTTGGCTCCTAGTGCTGCTTTGAATACTCAGAGGAACTGGGCGCATCAGGGATAGGTTCACTGTGATAGGAGGGAGTTTAAAACTGCTGGCTGGTGCACACAAGCATGTCAATCTTTGGAAAGTGATTACACGCATGTGAAAACACCATATAAAAAAAACATGAAAAAGTGTACTGTAAATGAGTGGCCAATGTTTCTTAAATGTCTGTAAATCACTTATTTTAAATAATTTTATTTCCAAAACTAACACACTTTAGGAAAACATCTAACAAACCAGACAGATTAAAGATTCAAATCTTTTAATTTTTTTTTGTCATTACTGGGGAGCAGAAAAAGAATCTTAAAATTAATATTTTCCAGTTTTTTTACCACCATCTAAAAAACTTATTTTACCAAATATATCACATTTGGATGGCTTAAAAATCTTCCAGAAGGGGTGTGTATTCCAGAAGGGGTGTGTATGTTAATTCTCAGGTCCTAAGTCAAAAGACAGATGAGTTATAAGAGGCCAAAAAATCGTGATTTAAAGATTAAAGTGCATCTTCAGCCTTAACTATTGTGGTGGGGTGAAGAACAGACTTGTTTTTAATAAGCTGCAGTATTTAACAAATATTACTCAGTTATAGTAACATGCATAGTGATGCTATTATTTAAGGTCAGAACAAACTTCAGATCCATCATGTCAGCCCCATCCAGCTTTACTAGTAGCTATGACTAAGTATGATGTGCAAACATGAACTAATTTAAATTGTGTTCCTACCCACTCTACTACCAAGGGGGTAAGCAGAGAGTTGCCTAGGCTTACCTTGAGGACCTTGGGGGCATATTCACTGTCTCTGCTGGAAGTCTGTTCCATGTTGCCACCATTCTCTGGATGAAGAACTGCTTCCTAACCTGGCCCCTGAATTTGCCACCTCTGATTTTTTGGCGTGTCCCTATGTGGAATAAAAATATACTAATGTTTTAATGCAGTAAACTGGCAGACTGGTTGACCTGTTCCAGAAAATACCGGGAGGTCAGCCAGGTCAAACTCTATAAGCTTGAACATGTGATGAAATGGTCCTGCTGTTTATCTCAGGATTTGCCAGGAGGGTCTTTTGGGTAATAAACTTTATCTGTTTCTGGGGGTCTACTGGCAGGGTGCCACCCTGGGATAGTGAAACTGTTGACAAACATTTGATGCCCGAAGCATAACAAACTGGAGGGCTATCTAAGTATATTTGTTTATTGATGAAACATGGAAACTGCGAGTGTCTGGTTTCCAACAAAAGCCAGTATAATTCTGTTTACAAACAGAATATTTTTATTTGTGAGAAACATGTTCAGTTGAGAAAGGGAAAAAAAGATGTCTACTGAGACCCATCATAGTTTTCTCTATTAAAGGAGGACCTCACTGTGAGCCAAAAAAGAAGGGGGTTGTGTGTAATGCAACAGACTGAATGACAGTATAAGACTTATAGGGGGGAACTCTTATGTCTTTCAAGTTCTCTGAACACAAGAGGCAGTGCTATTTCCATATCTTCACCTGTATGTTTGATCAAGCTATAGGAAATATAAGTTTGCGTTTTTACAGTTTAACTCCTATTATTTTCAATAGTTTCTCCTGCATGTAGTTTTGTTTAATTTTGGCTAAGGTATTAATGTATTGTGTAAATAAAGAAGTTATTATTAAGCACAATACACAGACTGGTTGTACATTTTAATAAAAGGAGCATAGTTTGTGAATTTCAGGGGTAACCATTCCCTTACAGAAATGTAAGTGTGCTGCATACATGCACAATGCAAGCCACATGCTTAATTGTGCAATGTTTGCATGCATTTAGCATACACAAAGTGAACCTACGTGAACCAGATCAAAAGGCGTATCAGGTTTGCATGCTGCATGCTTGACATGAGTGCAGCAGCTAAGCTGGTGTGATCATCATTTAAAAATCACATCAGGTTTACAGGTTGCACACTTGCCATGCATGCAGTAGCTAAGCTGGTGCAAATCTCATCTTAAAAAATGCATCATTTTCTATTTCTCATACTACTGCTAGCAATTAGAGCCATTCAAATACAATTTCCATTGATTTCTCATTATAATTAGGCAAAATAATTTGGCCATGCTCAGCATTGTTTGTGATGAGTAGGGCCTTGGAAACATGTACAGTACCTTGCTTTTTGTCACTGAAATGAGGGACAATGAGGGACACTAACCCTCACAATGATCGGGACACATCCTGAAACATGGAGCTACAGTACCTCAGAACACAGTGGAAACCATTGTATTTACTTGTACAGATACTGTATTAGCACCTGAGAATGAATTTCTACCATAAAGCAGGGGTGCCACTTAAGTAGGGCAGATGGGGACAGTTGTCCCCACCCCTGCATTTGTGCCAGGGTTGTTTTTATGGTGTGGCAACAATGGCATTAAATTTGGATTCAATCTTTTGCACAATAAGTGCCCCCCTTCCCCAGCCTGTGTGCACTCATGCTGTGGCTGCACTCCTGACTCGACTGTGTCTGTATTGTGTTGTCCACTCTCTCCACCTATTAGCAGTGGCACCATCACCCATCATGTGGAGGAGCTACAACCAAGCAAGAGTGTGTGTGTCATGCTAGTGCAACACTGTCTTTCTTGCCACAGAGTAGACAGGCTACACACTACAGCTTGGGGGAGTCAGTGAGCACTAAGCTCTCGATAGCAGTGTTGCATCAACATATTTTTGTTGATCTACTCTTAGTGAGTCTCCATCTCCCTTGGTGGCTGAGGAGGCAGGGGGTGATCTAGAAGCTAGCTCGATGACTAGGCTAACTACCTACCTACACTACTAGGCTCACCTCATAATAAAGATATTGCTGGCCCCCCACAGCAACAAGCTATGACCAGCAGCAGCAGTAGCAACAGAGGTGTGGGTAGGCCTTGATCAGTGCAGTGTGGCAGCAGCAAAGCAAGAAGCATGCAACACAGGTTGAGTTGGCTCAGTCGGTGAGGTGACTTGGTCAGGACCACAGTGGGGACCTCGAATGGTAGGTTCCAACATCCAGCTTCTGGCAGAAGGATGGAGGAGGAGTGGACTGCAAACTGGGCTGGTGGCACACAGGGCCATGCTGCAGGTTCCAACCAGATGGCTGGGTAAATAAAAGTAAATATTTTTTTTTATAGGGGGATTGAGAAAGGAGGAAGCACTGAAATATTGATGTGGCTTTCACATTTCTGCACCTTTGGGAAGCTTCATGACCCATATGGACTGGTATTGAATGTAGTGGATTCAGGGAGAGAGATTGGGGCAAAGTATTTTTGGGGTGGTTCATAATTTCAGCCAGGAAACAAAAATGGCTAGCAACTGGGTGGGTTTGAGCCCAAATCTGATGCTTTGTCTATATTGGGTATAGAGAGATGAATCTTATACATTTAAATGTTTCCTAATTTGCATATCAGTTTTCAATCGCAACAAATAAGTTTTACCTTTTAGGGACATTCCAGACATTCCAGAGCTTGCCTTCTAAGGGCTAACTGGCACCCTGGCCTCCACTGGTTGTTGGCTTCCTCCACCATTGAAATCTGAAATGGTGCCATCTCCATAAAGACAAAATTTACAGGACATCCTCTGTGTGAGCAGCATGTTTTCCATGAGGGATGGATGAGGGGCAGAGCAGTTTTCAGAGGTAAAATGTGGGCTGTCTCTTGCAATCAGGGACAGCTGAGTGGTATGGTATGCACAGACTATAGGAGCCCCACTATAGTCAGGCTTATAACGCCCCAAGTAGCTGATCTCCACATCCCCACGCTCATGCAAGTTATGACATTGGGCAAGGGACAATGCAGTGGCATGCTCTTTGAAATGAATGGGGTATTTTTATTACTATTTTATACAATCTGATAGCAAGTTGGAGATTATTGAAGGCCACCGCTCAACTAACAAGGGCCTCGTTAGTAGAACAGTGGCCTTCATTAATCTTGTCCCTCACCATCATAATGTATAAAATAATAATAAAAAATAACTCCATTCATTTCAGTTTTGTGTTTGTCCCTTAAAGTCTGTTTGTGTGGAAGCATTCAAAACTATGGAGAGAAAATAGTAGGAGTA
Organism: Neoceratodus forsteri; assembly: GCA_016271365.2. NCBI lineage: Eukaryota > Metazoa > Chordata > Ceratodontiformes > Ceratodontidae > Neoceratodus > Neoceratodus forsteri. The sequence continues at coordinate 940,925,674 of CM057449.1, read as the reverse complement.
CAGACCAGATAGAAGTGATTAAGGAGTTCTGTGGGTAAGTATTTGTATGAGGGGTGGGAAGAACCACATGTGTTTCCAGTTGTATGTGTGCTACAATTCAGTTGTACAGCCGGGGACATGAAAACTAAAAAATATGGCAGTGGCTATAAGCATGCCATATGTATGCAGATGTGTGCAGATTTCTATTGAAGTACAAGTGAGTCATACTTATGCAGACAGGATAGCATAGTGGTTAAGAGCCCTGAACTGCAAACCTGGAGACCTGAAGACCTGGATTTGAATCTCATCAACCCCCACTTGTATACTCTGTGATCCTGAGCAAGTCACTTAACTTTAATGTGTGCAGTTATCAGTGACCACTTGCTTTTTTTGCACACATGCAACATGTATGCAATCTGTTCCAGTTTAACAGGAAAGCATGCTTGCCACACTTGCTTGCTGCACACATGCTGCATGCATGCAGTCAGTTCCAGTTTAACATAAAAAAATCATGCTTGCAGCACGCATGTCACAGGGGTAGTTTTACATGTCCACTGCACAACATGCAAGCATTTCATATAAATATTTCCGTAAGGGTTATTCTAAAGAGGCATGCTAAATTTAGTTTAAACTTTCTTTGATAAAACAGAGCCCACACCTCACCTGGGATCTGAGCAGACAACCTTGGCTTGATACAGGGAGAATGGTGACAGGGATGAGAGGGTCCAGGAGTCATAGAAACATAGAAGTTGACGGCAGATAAGGACTGCAAGGCCCATCCAGTCTGCCCATTTATTTTTCTACCTTATGAATGTGCCATAGGCCTTTGCTCTGTCAATGGCCTGTCTATTCACACTCATCTGTATTGCTCCCTTATGACTATCACATGCCTGTTTGAAGCTCTGCACTGTATTCATATCCACCACTTCCTGAGGTAGGCCATTCCATGCATCCACCACCCTTTCTGTGAAAAAGAACTTCCTCACATTACCCCTTAATCGGCCTCCCTCTAATCTCATGCTGTGTCCTCTTGTCCTGCTATTTTTCTTATATTGAAACATGTTAGACTCTTTCACCTTGTTAATGCCCTTAAGGTGTTTGAATATTTCAATCATATCACCCCCCCCCCCTTTGCTCTAGGGTATACATATTGAGTTTAGTTAGTCTGTCGTCATATGTTTTCTGATGCAGTCCCTGCACCATTTTGGTTGCCCTTCTCTGGACTGCCTCAATCTGGTTAATGTCCTTGTGAAGGTGTGGCCTCCAGTACTGCACGCAGTACTCCAGATGGGGCCTAACAAGTGTCTTGTAAAGAGGGATTATTACCTCCCTCTTCTGACTTGTGATACCCCTACTAATACACCCCAACATCCCTCTAGCCTTACCTACTGCTTTAGAGGTCTGCTTGAATGATTTCAGGTCATTGGTGATGATGATGCTCAAGTCTCTTTCTTCCCTTGTGACTGCCAGCAACTCTCCTCCCAGCCTATAAGTGGCTTCAGGGTTTCTCTTCCCTATGTGCATGATCTTGCACTTCTTTGTGTTAAACCTCAGTTGCCACTCTTCCAACCATTTTGCTAGTTTATCCAGATCTCTTCTCATTCTGCCCACCCCATCTGGATCATCTACTGTGCTGCAGATCTTGGTGTCATCTGCAAACAGACAAACCTTACCCTCCAGTCCATCTGCAATGTCACTGATGAAGATATTGAAGAGGACTGGCCCCAAGACTGATCCCTAAGGTACCCCACTTGTGATATGCATCTCTTCTGACTGTATACCATTTACTACCACTCTCTGTTTTCTGCCCCTCAACCAGTTTGCCACCCAGTTGACCAACGTCTGACCCACCCCGAGCCTACCCAGCTTATTAATCAATCTTCTATGTGGAACGATATCAAAAGCTTTGCTGAAGTCAAAGTAGGCAACATCAACTGCTCCCCCTTGGTCCACCACTCTGGTTACCCAGTCAAAGAAATCTATGAGATTAGTTTGACAGGACCTTCCTTTTGTAAACCCATGCTGTCTTGGATCCTGGAGTCTGGGGTGTACGACCTTTGCAGAGGATTGAGTGTGGGCACAAGGACACAGTCAGGGTAAACCTGGGTGAAGGCTTGCATCAGCCAGAGTCCTTTTTAAATGGTTATCAATATATTGGTTTCTCACCAAATATACATGTGTGTGTGGGGGGGGATTGGGTTCTCTTGGGTGAGCGTGTATGGGGGGAGTTTAGTGTGTGTGTCTGGGCAGATAATTTTGTGTGTGTTTTTGGGGGTTGGAGGATGCTGCTTTTTTGGGGGAGGGTGCTGTGTGTGTGGGGGGAAGGGTTGGTGTTGTGCTTACATATTTAGGTAAGCTTATATTCGGGTACATGTCATAATTATGCTACAGGATGTTAGGTCTCTTGGCTCACATACATTGTGAATATACACTTCTTTTCTAGTTATCTTTTCCCGGAGGGGGGAGTTTAATTCCATGGGGGGTTTATTCAGATTCTTAAGACTGTTTCTGTTCATAATCTTAATTGATTATATACTGACTCATTATTGAACTTTGAACATTTTAAGATGCATGAACTCACTTTAGAGGTGGTCCTTGAGAAATGTATTTTTTTATTATTTTTTTTATTTGGCAATAATATGGAGAATTGATATTATCTTGTAAAAACTATTGTTACAGCACTTTAGGTTTTAATGTTCATGGAGTGTAACTGGTCAAGAGTATAGTTTAGAAAATATCTCCAGATAAGTTTAATTCTTTATTTCCATACATATATTTCTGCTGTACAGTTTTTTATCATACAATGCTATCAAGTTTTAACTTGGACATTTGTGGTAGTAAGTCTAAAGGCATTGCTTTTAATTTTGCTTGTATTCTCATAACACACACATTCCTTAATAATTTCAGTTACAGGCTTTGCCTGCTTGAGTGTTCAGCTTATCTAATGGATGTCATTTGACCTTGAAAAGATTCTCAGTAATAGCAAGCCAATGGGATGCTATTCATTCCATTTAAATTTGTGATGTTTTGAAATAGGTACTTTAAATGAGTGAGAATTTTTTCCTTTTTTTTATGTGAATAGAATGTGACTCTCTGAACAATTGTCATAAGTCTCCGAGGAAGGACTTGATTGATCCAAAAGCTTAGACATTGTTTTCTTTTTATAACATCTATGTTGGTCCAATTAAAGGTATCAAACCATTTGCTTCTGGATCTGTTCTTACAAGGACCAGTATGGCAACTTATTTATTTCTGTAGAGTTAAACAGAGTAAAGCTGATTTATAATAAGGCATGCCACTTCGGACTTCATGCAGATAACTTCACTCATAGCTGTATCTTTTACACACTTACTAACTGGCTACCTTTACCTAGCAGAATAAAGCTCCAGATCTGTTTGCTCACTAAAAAGGCACTCATGGCTTAACAAATTGCTTCGGCACCATTCCCACCCAATACAACACCAGAAACATGGCAAAGAATGCACTCAAACCTCATTTCTGGCTGACTCAGCTGGGCAACCGTCTTTTGCTGTCAGGTCTGCTAATTGGTTAAACAAACTGCCTGATACACTGCTGAATCTCCCCAAGATTGATTATTTTAAAAGATCTTGGTCTGTTCTTCCAGTCCAGTGCAGCTGTAACCATTAAACTGTTTTATTTGGTTTGTCTCTGTACATGCCCTATGACGTTCATGCATGGATTTTTTCAAAATTGTTTTTAATTGTTTTGTCTTAAAGGAAAACCATGGAAAAGACACAGCTTTCCTCAGACACTACATAAACTGAAAGCCCCCTCCCCATCCCCACATACCCATTGGAAGCCTACACATCACCGCCCACTGGCCAGAGCCGTGGTCCTCCTTCTACTCTTAACAGGCAATATACATCATAACCCAGGCTCCACCCAGACCAGCCCACCAGGTGGGTCCCCTGGTCTGAGCATTGCCTCCATGAATATATGCAGCATATTGAAAAAATATACCTTCCAATGCTGGGTCATGCTGCACAAACCAGATGTCATAGCACTGGTGGAAACCTGGCTCTCAAAATTCACCCCTGACTCCTTTGCCTCCCCTCCTGGCTACACCCTGTACCAGAAGGATCATGTAGGCAAACGTGGTGGTGGCTGTGCAATCTATTCCAGGGATACACTCACTGGTCAAGCACTCCCTGCTCCAGCCCTTGCAAGCGGGGCACAGGTCCTTACCCTTAAACTTACTCCTGACCCCTCCAGGGGCCCCCTTTACCTCACCTCTGCCTACATTCCCCCTAAGAACCAAAGCCCTGGCACTTTTATCCTTAACTGATTATCTCTCCACCCTCCCCCACAAGGCAGAACAAGTCCTTGTGGGGGACCTTAACGTGAACTGGCTCAGTGCCACCTCCTCCACCACCCAGCACTCCTTTGAGGCCATTGATTTGTCGTAACTTATTTCCCAACCCACAAGAGTAAACCCTAAGAGAGGTACCAGCACCCTCCTAGATGTTATCATCACCAACCACCCCAAAAAAATCCTGACATCCAAGTCCTCCCTGACTCACTCAGTGACCATTCCCCTATCCTATTCTGCTGGGTGGCCCCCACCCTGACTCCAGCCAGCCCACCTCCACGGCATTTCAGACCAGGTGGGCTGAAAAACCTCAAGCATTTTCTTGCCCAGATAAACTGGTCCCCCATTCACCATGCTCCTGACATAGATACTGCCCTAGCCTTCTTTTCCCAAACCTTTAACAAAGCCTGTGACCTCTTCGCACCCTTCACGGCTGCCCGAACCAAAAAACATAACGTGCCCTGGATTACTCCTGCCCTTTTACAATTGCTGAGGCTTAGGGATAACTTATGGCACCTTGCCACAGAAACAGGCCAGATGGCTGACAGACAGGCCTACAATGCTGTGCGGAATAAGTGCACTTGGGCCATCCGAAAAGCCAAGGTCAACCACTACCAGGCCACTCTCACCTCCTCCTAGGGGTGTGCCCGAACTTTCTGGGATAATGTCAAACAACTAAATGGGAGCACACGCTCCCCTCCCCCATCCCAGATCACCATTGATGGCACAACCGAAACAGACCCAGCAAACATTGCAAACTACCTTAACACATCCTTTACAGACCTTAGCTCTGTCCTCCCCAGTAATTTCTTTGATTCGCCACCCTCCCTACCTGCCCCGGTCCTCCAATGCCCTAGCTTCTACCTACGTAGGGTAACTGCCCAGGAAGCCAGACCCCACCTGGTCAGAGAATTATAAAGCAACAGTCCCGGCGATGACTCCCTGGACCCCAGCATTCTCCATCTGGTACTGGATCAGGTCCTTGCCCCACTCACCAGCCTTCTCAACAAATCCCTCTGCCTGGGGCAATTCCCAACTGCATGGAAAACCGCCATTGTTACTCCCATTCACAAAGGTGGTGAGAGGTCCTCTGCCGGAAACTACCGTCCTATCTCCATACTCCCACCCCTCTCCAAAGCCCTAGAAAAGCTGGCTGCCATGAAAATCACTGAATACCTGACCAAATACAACATCCTCTGCCCTGAACAGCATGGTTTCCACGCAGGACACAGTACCGGCACTGCACTAGTTGAATTTTCAAATTTCCTGCACTCCTCACTGGACTCTGGCTCCCTAGCCGAGGCAGTGTTCGTCGACCTCTCAAAGGCATTCGACACTGTCTCCCACCCCCTCCTACTGGATGCCCTCTGCCACACTGGCTTCTCTACTGGGCCTCTCGCCTGGTGCACCAGCTACCTATCTGCCCGCTCCCAATGTGTCAGAATTAATCGGACACTTTCCAAAATTTGTCCTATCCGCTCAGGGGTTCCTCAGGGCTCCATCCTGGGACCCCTACTCTTCTCAGTCTACCTTAACACCCTGCCCAGTACATGCACTGGGAAAATTCTGCTGTATGCAGATGACGCCGTCATCTTTGCCACCCACCGTAACCCTATCTCCCTCCAGGACTCCCTACAGCAATCCTATAATAATGCCAAAACCTGGTTTAAAGAGCACAGACTGGTCATTAATCTCAAAAAAACGGAAACAATGCTCTTTGCCCACCCCCAAAACAAAGCCAGCAACTTCCCACTCCATATCCTCCCCTGCTCCAAATGAACTACTAGAGCAAGTCCACTCCTACAAGTACCTTGGGGTCTCCTTTGACTCAGCCCTCACCTACCACACCCACATTGATGCACTTGCTTCAGCCACTAATGTGCAGCTAGGTATCTTACACCGTATAAAAACTATCTCCCCGCTGCCCTCTGTCTGCGGTTCCACATCCTCTATATTATCCGTTGACTTGGCCCTACCAGTGTCACGGTGCTGCTGACACAACCGCCCTCAATAAAATTTGCCCCATCCTAAATAAGGCATGCAGGCTAATCACTGGGGCTCCCAGGCTCACGCATTTGTGCCAGCTCTATGACATGACAATACTGCTGAATCTAGATGACCGCCTATGGTACCAAACGTGCCTAATAACAAAAAAAACTCTTCTCGGGCTATCCCCACCCAGGCTGACAGCCTCCCTCCACCAAGCCCAACCCTTGGCCTGTACACAGACCTCCTGCAAGGCCACTTTTCTTGTCCCAAGATCTAGGACCTCCCATGGACAGAGGTCCTTCTGCTATAGAGCTCCAGCCTTGTATAACTCGCTCCCTGCCCACATCTCAGATTCCCCCACGATTTCCAAATTCAAAACTGCACTTCGAAGCCAACTATTTAATTCGTGTAGCTACACCTGTCTATAATTGAGGCATAGCTCTCTGTGCTCTGACAATGCCCGCTGGGCGGCACCTACACCACACCTCTTTTAAATCCTCACACACTGTTGTTGGAACTGCTATTATCCTGCTGCTTGCTCTTTCCATCATGCAAGAATGTGCCATTGTAACCAAACTGGCTTACCTGTTTATCTGTTGTAATCACATGTGCTTGCTAACTATGTAACCCATTTTGCTGTAACCAATAGTCTGTTAGGTATTTGTCCTCAATGTGACGAGGTACCTTTGGAAATTAGCCTCTGGCTCAAAGGTTGTAAACCGATGTACAAATAAATAAATAAATAAAATAAATTAGTGCTTTCAGACAATAACAACTTTTTTTAATGATTTAAAACAGCTACCCACAACTTTCACTTTCTGTTGCTGGCAGCCACCATCTCATGAGCAGCAGTGAGATTCCTGAGCTCACTGTATGCTAATATATCTGTTTGACCTCTGCTATTGGTTGGCAGGACATATTAGCATAAAGTGAGCTCAGGAAGCTCTCTGCTGCTCATGAGATGGTGGCTGCCAGCAATAGAAAGTGCAAGTTGAAGACCACTGTTTAAATCACTAAAAAAGCAATTAGAGGTTATTTCTAAAAAAATGATACTGTCTGAAAGCACTAATCAGGCATTTTTGTAGTGCCTGGGTAAAGCTATGCCTTTTCCAGTGTTTCCCTTTAAGTGTTTTGAACACGACTCAACTGCATTTTTCTCCGGAACTGCTTATTGTACTAGTAATATATTTTGTGACTATGTATTTGATGTGGATCTTTGCAAATGAACATGTGTGCTCAAAGGTAATCTCCAGAGTTTTCAATTAATAAATAGATGCCTTCCTTAGCATATGTGAGAACTGTCACAAACGCACTCAGCTGGTCAGGCCCTCTGCTCCCACAGTGCCAACCTCTGAGCGCAATAGTGTGAACAAGTAACAGGCAGGGTAACCCTCTTGTCTGCTTTTGGGTCTGAGTCACCTTTAGTCTCAAGTTCTGGGAGGATTCAAATTGTGAACCTTATGCTAGCGTACCCAATGTACAGGCATAGATAAGTACCCTCTTCGGGGACTGCGGTACAATCTTTCGCCAGGGCACCAAGCCAGGCTCCCAAAATGAACCCATAAACTCTATAAGAGACCTTAGGTATATTTTTACCTTTTCCCAGTTTAGTAACACCATCAAGCCCTTCAAAACAGCTGTCAGACTTAACCACATATATATCACATGCAAAAAGAACTTGGAAGACACACCCAGGCAGTATCTTAAAAAAAAAATTACTTTACTAAAAGATGATAAAAATATGAAAAATGTAAACACAGAACAATATATCAAAGAGCTCACAATCACATAAAAGACCAAGGGAAGATTACAAAACAAAACTCCTACCACAATACATTTAGATTTTTGGCTGTCTAAGGTATGGTTTACCTATAGTGCTTTGACAGCCCTAGTGCCGACATCCCCAACCATGACAGCTACAATGCCGACTGTCGGCATTGTAGCCACGGGATGTCAGTGCTCATAATCAGGGGGCTGTGCCCCAACCCCCCCTTGTGGGGGGCTCTGCCCTCCACACTACCCAGTCTCTAGGATTCTAACTCCAAGTCAGAGTTGGACTGGGTGGGGCAAACACCAAGTGAGGCAGTCCCAATCGCTGCATGGACCACCACAAGGATGGGTGGATTTTGCCTGATTTCTGGTGCTGTGGTGGTCTTCGCAGTCAGGGAGTCACTGCAGTGGCTGTATACCCTAAGGTATTACCTCTGGAAGTGCATTTAAAAGTTAGATCAGAGAGCTGTGTCTCTCTAGAGTCCCAAGATGGTAGGATAACAATTTAGACACAAGTATCAGTTTAAACTCTGAGTCTCCACACCCCTCATCTAGCTCCTCCTTTTAGAATATAAAATTATAAAAAATGATTTCCTCTCAGGAGGTATTTTAAATAATGTGACTTCAGAAGAAAAAAAGACATTTCCTAAATTATGACAGTCTTTAATCAAGCCTTACCTTTGAACTGGTGGCTGGTTCCTGTTTTCCCAAGGAGATTGCAGGGTTTTACAATGTTTTAACACATTGCTATAATCAATAGGTTCCTCTAGGAAATCATAAAAGTTGATTATGCTTATCCTCTGGCTGATGGCCAGAGCCTTAAATAAGAACAGACAGGAAACTCTAGGTTTCTCCTTTACTGGTCAATTTCACACATCCTCTGGTCAGTTTACATATCCTGTAGCTTCACTGAAACCTGGGGGGGGGCACCCATGGAAACACAGGCTGCCTTATGTGAGACAGTCACATACTACTTTTTTATTTTACAAATATCAAACAATAATCATAACCAGGTGGCCAAGCATCACATGAACATCTGCATACAGCCCAGATTAGAAAAGGGAATGTAGGCCCTTAGTCTAACCACCTTAATATTCGGAAAGCCTCTCAATGCATTTTCCAAAATAAATTCACAAGATAGTTGGGACTATGATAAAGTTAAAGATATGTTGCTTAAATGTTATGAATTGATTGCTGATGTATATAGATAGAAATGCTGTAGATTTAAGAAACATAACAAAGAAAGTTATATTGAAATGTAGGTACAGCTTTCCAATTTGCTCAGAAGGTGGTTAGAGGGTGCAGAAGCATCCTCTGTTGTGCACCTTATAGAGGCTGTGTTACTGGAACAGTTTTTAATCTGCTGTCTAGAAGATCTAAGGGTGTAGTTGGCTGAGCAAGCCCCAGGTTCTGCCAGGCAATCAGCCGAAATGGCTGACAGGTGTGTGGCAAATAAGTTGTTTGCTAACTGGAAGAGTGTTAGGGGAGTGATAGCTGGGTATAAATGAACAGGTAAGCTAGAGGGGCAGCCTAAAGGGAACACAGCTGATCCTGACCCCAAGGTGAAGGGCACCCAGTTCTCCAAAATAAAAAAGAATCAGGGAGAATGAAAGTGTCATGTGTGCCAGCAAGTGGGGCATTTCTCTCTATAACTGCTCAGCACAGAACACCCAGAGAACAGGAGCAAAAGAAGGAAACCTACTACCTCAGGCTCTAATAGTGTTAACTATGTAATGGGGAAAATAAACCGTAATTCAGCTAAGTACTTGCTCCTTGTTAAAAATGAATTGGAAGCTTACACAAACTGGAGAGACACAGAAGCTACGCTCTCCATTGTGCATCAGGATTTAGTGAAACCTGAACAAGTCCTACCTTATCAGTTTGCTATGGTAAAGTGCACAGTGGGAAACCAACTGTGCCAGTCCCATTGGGTCAAGTCTTCCAGAGCTGGGGGAGCAAGGGATAGAAAAAGTTTGTCTGACAGTAGGGAGAAAGGGGCTTCTGAAAGTATATCTGTTTGCTTGGATTCTGCACACCTGGGGGCCACAACTTTTGATAGTCCAGCTTCAGTAGCAGCTGGGAAATGCTCAGAAGAAACTCCACAGGATGGTGCTGTCTTTCCAGGAGTAGTAAAGAGCGCAGATTTAAAAGGTGCCCTACTGAGGGATGAATCCTTAAAGAAGGTAAGTTAAAAGGCAAACAATGCTGACTCTTACCGTCAGAGTGGGAGGCAGAGCAGAGTGAACTGGGCAAATGGCTTGTTGTATTGTGAGTGAGTACTGCAGGAAGGCTCCAGCAGGCTACTTAAATTCACTGATGATGCTAAAATGGGCAGGGTGTGAACTCTGTTATGGGTAGAGACCAGTTTCAGGAAAATCTAAATAATCTAGATGATTGGTTGGACTCCTGGACCAGATTTTCAGAACATTTGTGACTAAGTTCAATGCCAGAGCCGCCAGTGCAGAAAAAAATCTCTGCACGGGCAGTATTTAGTTTATTCTGCATGGGCAGCTACACAACTGCGGGTGCTCCAACTGGCCCTTGTTGGACACGGGGATCAGAGATAACCCCTTTTAACAGCAATTACACCTTAATGCAGGCATACCTGTACATGGCAGGTTTTTCTCTGTCCCACTGGATGAACTGAGGTAGGCAGCAGCTCTTGCAGGACTCATTGCCCTCTTATAGGGAAAGCTACACCTGGTAGTACCATGTGTAGTATTCTGGCACAGCTGCACCAAAAAACAGCCACAAGCTGCTGTAAGTCAGGTAGCCAATCACAAATGGCTCTGCAATAGAAGATTTGCATGCAGAAAAATCTTGCGGAATAACAGGGTTTTCTGCTTGTGCATCAAAAAGGGATTCATTTGAGAATCTAGTCCCAGGAACCTCCTATTCAATGTAGTTAAATACAAGGTGCTACATTTCAGGAGGGAAAACAGTTGCAGGACATATACACTTTTTGGAGCTCCTCTATCTGCAGGGGAGGCAAAGAAAAATAATCTGGCAGTCATAGTAGACAAGGGTAGACAAGGGGCTGAAGGAGGACAAACTGTGAGTGACTACTGTCAAGAGGGCCAGCAGAATGCAGGGTGCATCAAAAGGGAGTGAACATCAGAGTAAGGGAAGTAATACTGACACTTTACAGGGCCCAGGTCAGGCCCCACCTGGAGTACTGCATGCAGTTCTGGGCTCTTCAATACAGAGAAAGGACATAGAGGCAGTGAAAAGGAGAGTGTGCAACACAGGGCCACCAAAATGATCAGGGGTGTGGCACAAAACCTAGGAGAAGAGGCTTGTCATCCTTAAAATTTTAACCCTGATGAAAAGGAGGCTGAGTGGGGACATGTTCTCAGTGTTCTGCATACTCTAAGGCACAGTATCAAAACCTTTGATCTGGTGTCTTCCAACAGGATGTGGTAACATGCCTTGAAGTTCCTTGCTGTGGAGGCCTGCTGCATACACTGCACTGTTTTGCACTTTGTGATCATCTTTTTATGTGCATTTTGAGTAGTAAAATATGTTCTTATGACATCTTTGGCCCGATATTCAAAAGTTTGCCCAAGCACAAATCTTGGTTTGCATGCACAGACCTGGCTTTGTGCAGATTTCGTATTTTCAAAAGTTGGTTTGCACCCAGACAAACTGTGGAGGGGGGCACAATGCAAATGGAGGGGCAGGGACCAGAATATCAGGGCAGTCCAATATTCAGAGTATTTGCACAATGCAAGGTCATTTTGCATGGTCCACTTGTGTGCCACAAATACTGCTGACAGACACCATGGCTTATTCCTGCGCAACCCTAACAGCTGGTGGAGGAAGTGTGAAGGCCTCACCGTGCTGGTTCTGAGCCACCAAAACAGTACCTCTGGTGTCCAATGGTCCATCCCCCCCTCACACCCATGCCTGCTGTAACAGAACATGTACCCTAGTTTCTAGTGGTCCCCCCACCTGATACCCTGTCTGATTAATAAAAGAAGATTTCCCCTGGTGTCCAGCGGTCCCTCCTCCAATCTGATCCCTGTCCCTGTACATGGGAAAGCTCACCCCAGTTTGACAATCCCCCTGGTGATCACTGGTCCACTACTAACATGGGGGATGCCTGTGGCAAGTAATGCCACCACCCATCAACACAGCTCTGGCACTGTTCCTGAATAGTGATATTCCAACCCCCCCCCCAGCCTGTGTCTTGTTCATGTCTAGTGGTTTCCCGCCCTCCTGCAGCACCGAGAACTCATCCCCTGGTCACCTGTACCTAAATCTTGGTGCTGCAGTGAAGTGACAGCGAGTGACACAACCCTTCACACACCACCTCGGCTGCCCATCATCTGAGAGAAGCTGGGAGTGCGCTGCTTATTTGTCCTATAAATAAGCAGCACACTCCCTGCTTCTGTCAGATGGCGGGTGGCCAAGATGGTGTGTGAAGGGCTATGTTGCTTTCCATCACTTCACAACAGCACTGACATTCATGTAATGGTAACCGGGGGGGGTACTCAGTGCTGCAGAAGGGAAGGGAGCTACTAGACAGCAATAAGACATGGGCTGGGAGGAGTTCAGAATATCACTATTTGTGAACAGTGCCAGAGCTGTTTCATTGGGGAGGGGTTATTACTGCCATTATCACAGGCGTCCTGCATGTTAGTGGTGGGCCAGCAATCACGGGGGTGTCAAAAACATGGTTGGATTTCACTGTTATGGGGATGGGGATTAGATGGGGAAGGACCACTGGACATCATGGGGGGGCTTCTTTTATTAATCGCACAGGGTATTGGGTGGGCATGGAGCACTGGACACCAGGGAATTTGTGTGTGGACATTGCACATGGATGTGAGTGGGGGGAGGGACAGCTGGGAAACTGTGCGCATGTACCAGGTGAGGGATCAGGTAAGTGGGGACCACTAGCACCAGGGATAGCTCTGCTTCTGGAACCAGGCAATTGGAGAGGGGTGCTGCACTTGATTGCCTGGCTATGCATGCAAATGAGACCATAATGGGCATGTAAATGGCCCCTTAGTGCCTTGCATTCCCAATGGGCTCATTTGCGTGGGTCTCTTTGAATATTGCAAATTACGCCTCATTACACTCCTCTGTGGTGGTCTGTTTCCTGAGCTATGTCAAGGCAATGCTAAGTGACTTAGTGCTGGGCTGACATGGCTCTTTATTCAGTTGAATAGCGCCAGTGCACTATTCTACTGAATATAGCATCTTTGAGCACTCCGGTTATTGCAAAGTGAAGAGCAAATTTTTGCACTCAGCTTTGTGAAATTTTGGATATCGAGCCCCTTTTGTCATTGCATTTTCTGAGCAATGTAGCAAATGCTTTTTTTCCTGCTTGTCATGTAATACTAGGAGGCACTTTTTCTCTTGGAAGGTGGTGAACCTGTAGGACCATCTACTAGCAGAGACAGTTGACATTCAGACAGCACATGCCTTTAAGGCAAGCCTTTATACGTTTCTGTTTACTAATGATATCAACAGGAATCATGCATAGTAGAATGGGTGGGGAATCTTTATGACGTAGTACATATTTGCAGATGATTCTTTTGTAACCCTACTTATGGAGCAGATGGGCAGACATGAAGAATCTAGTGCCTCTTTGGACCTTGTGTTACTATGTTAGTACTAGACTAGTCAACATAACTCCATTTTCAAAGCATATATATGTCTCTGCAGGTGTTACTGGAATAATGAACAGACTACAAAAAACTGGTTTGTTAAAAATGAAGACTGTTGCAGTACCAGCTTAATGATGTACAGAGAAAAGGCCACTTTGCTAGTGCTAGACAGTTAGATTTGTATCAAGCATATGACCTTATCACAACACTGATGTTATACTGAACCTTTGAAGATCAGGATTAGACAAAGTATCTGCCTTTTCCAGTCTGTTGTCTTATTAGAGTTCTATAATATATTAGGACTTTTGAAAACCATGACCCAATCCCAGGTGTATTCTACAGATGTGACCTTTTCAAAGTTCCATAAGTGAAAATAGATTTTGCGCATCCTACTGTAGCTTATTGTGATACGAATGAAACTCAAAGAATCCTGCTAGTGGACAGCAGGGTCATCACAATTTCCTAGTGACAAAAACTGAAATGATGGGAATTCACTTAGCCCTATTAAAGTGGGTCAGATCATTCCTAGAAGAATGTCAATAGCGTGAACAGGTACTATAAGCGATTTCATGTCTAACTGGAGGACTCTGAATGGAGATGTTCACCAAGTAAACATACTGGACCCTCAGGTTAAAGACATACTTTGCTGCAGATTAAGCAAGCCCTGGTAAGGGAAGACTAGTTTACCGCATATTTTCCCTCAGCAGCTTACTCACTGGATACCTGCTTTAAATAAAAGTAGGTAAGGACGCCACCAGGAGGGAGGAGTGGTATAATGGGGCCACTGCAATTAGAGGAGGTTGCCTATAATTAGTTTTCTTCAAAAAATATAACTTTTGGGACTTGTGGTGATGATGTCATCATGATCAACTACTGAATTCATGCTCTTCCACTGCCAGCCCATGTTAAACCTCAGAAATAACTCTTTATCTAAACATTCTTGTACTCATGACATCAGGAAAGAATTAGCAGTGTGTGGAAACACCTGATATGGTTCACACTCCCAAACCCCAGCAGGATGGAGAATGATTAATCAATGAGAGCATCTTCGACAGCGTGGAGGTGGCAATGGCAGAGGGGCCTGCAAAGGGAACACAGAGCCACTCCTCAGATGATCTGCTGTTTGTGCTGAGAGAACACTGAGCATTTTGTGAAGAAAATCAAGATGTTGGCTGACCTAATTGAGGACATTAAAAATTCAGGCATACAAGTTGATGTGGTGGAACAACAGGTGTCTGACTTAGAGCAGACTAATTCTCACACTCAGAGGCTCTTGATGCATCCCTTAGATTTCCAGGCATGGCTTAAATCCAAGTGCATGGACCTGGAAGGGCATTTCCACAAGAAAAACCTTAGAATGTAAGGGCTGAGAGAGATGCTAGAAACATCAAACACGACTAAGTTTGTAGAGCATTTCTGAAAAGAACTGTTGAATCTGTCCCCCAATTTCCTGCTAAATGTGGAGCAGGATCATTGGGCACTCATTCTGAAACCATGGAACCCAAATCTGAAATCCATTGTATTACAATTCCAGAGCTTTAAAGCCAAGCAGGAGGTGATCACTCAAAAAAAAAAAAAAAAACCTCCACCCAACCATAAAGCTTTCCCTGTAATATTCTGCCAACAGTATACATTTTCTGGATACCACTGTCGCTATTAAGTAAGGAATCCTACATATCTGTATTTACAGGCAACTAATAGACAGACAGAGATACTTACACAGGAAAAGTATGCACCCGAGCCACACAAAATCTGTCATGTATAGTCAAGCACTTCGGTATCACAGCCTCTGTTCAAATGAGGAAGACAGAGACACACATTTGATGATGTTGAAAAACACCTTTATTGAGCAGGGATACTCATCCAGAGAAACTGACAGAGCAGAGGAATGTACAACACAGGTACCAAGAGAACAACTACTGCAATATAAGGAAAGGACCACTACCAACAGAATACCTTTTGTAGTCACATATCATCCTGACCTTGAACTTCTACATAATAGTATTAAGGACTTTTACCCAATAATTAGTGTGGATGAAATCCTTAATCGTATTTTTTAAGAACTACCACTACTATCTTTTAAACAATCACCTAATTTAGCCATCCTGATTATTAGGAGCCAACCTGAACCAGAACATAATGCTGTAACATCATATGGTACACGACCTTGTCATCCACACAGATGTAAGACTTGTAAGTTCATTTCCACTTCAGATTGTGTGGTTACATCACAAAACAGACAATTCAGGATACAGGGGAATTATACATGTACATGAAGTAATGTTGTCTATTTCATTCAATGCAAGAAACGTCCTCACACAGGTTATGTGGGGGAGACAAAGCAACAACTCTGCACTAGAATGAATTCACACAGGCATTCTATTAATATGAAGATGACTGACAAACCAGTGGCACAGCACTTCTCCCAGGCTGGCCAGAATCTCAGATATGTCTGTGAAGGTCTTAAAAGGACATTTCAACAGTACACAACAGAGATGGGCTTCTGAAATTAGACTTTATTTTACTTCTCAGTATGGTGGAGGATGGAAAGGACATTGATGTGTGGTATATGACACATTATTCCACTTAAACTTACTCAGACCTTTACTTCAAAGGATGGACATAAATACTTCAGTTCTTCAACAAACCTTTGATTTTCTTAGTTTTATACTTATAGAGTCTCCTTTATCTGGTTATCTACATGTTGGCTTCTCACCTTAGCACTGTGTGTGTGAGTGTGTGTGTGTGCACATGCGTGTGTGCATGCATGTGTGCATATGTGTGTGTGTGCATGCACATGTATGTGGGGGAGTGTGGCATGGGGCAATTTTTACGTGGGTGTTGGGGTGTTTTTTGTGGGTATAGTGGGTGTGGTTATTGTAGTGATATCGAGGTAGGCTTTTATTCAGATAGATGACATATGATGTTAAAGTGGTTAGGACTCTTAGTTCACATATATAGTGAACATTTACTTCCTTCTACTAGTTGTCAGTGGTTGTATTACATACTGTCACATTTTGTAATTATGTACACATTAAGATGCATATCTCATTTACTTGGGGGTTCATGAAAGGTTTAATTCCTTTGGGTAAATATTGCAAAGGGTGGTGTGAATGATGATGATGATGTGTTAGGACTGTTGTACATATATCTCATTCCTGTTAACTATCTTTCCCAGGAAAGGTGGGGGGGAGGGCTGTGGGATTGTATTCCTATGAGTATTTATTCAGATTCATTAGACTGATTCTGTATATGTTTGTTATACACTGACACTGTATTGAAATCTGTACATAACAGGCTCATGGTCTCAATTTCTTGGGGGTCCTTGACAAGTAGTTTTTGTTTTTTGGTTTTTTATTTGGCACTTATACTTACAATTGATATTATCATATATTAAATCCTGTTACAACACTGAAGGCCTTAAAGTTTAAGGAATGTATTAACTGGTTGAGAGTATAGTTGGTAAAATGTCTCAAGCTAAGTTCTATATTACATTCTGTGTGAAACATTTGCTCACTTTGAGTAAACTTCACTTAAAACCTCTGTATACCATATATATAAATAATGTCAGTTTATTTTAATTTTGAGGCTTGTTTTTAACTTGTAACTAGGCCTCATTTTAACACGTATTTATTATCCACAGGCTTGCCTTTCATTGACTGTGTTCTTTAAAACACAAGGACACTTGCAATTAAAGTTGTAAGCTCCTCATCTTACATGTAATTAGGGAAAATAGTATCCTAAGGTTTTGTTAATAGTAGACTGTTTTCTTAAAACATACTGAGACATTTTAAAATGTATGTGAGGAGAACCCTCTGCTTGTTGCTATTTCTTGATAACCTTTGACCTTCAGGGGCTTCTCAGCTAAAAGCATACTGGTGTTAATTAGCTTCTCTGACATAATCTTCTGTTATGTTTCAAATGAGCATGTTAAACCAATGAGAATTATTTCTGTTTTTTTATGCATTATCTGGGTGTTAATAGTATGGGATTTTCAAAATAACTGTCATAAAGCTTCTGAAGAAGGATTTGGTTGGTTCGAAAGCTAGAGCACATTGTTCTTTTGTTATAACATCTATGTTGGTCCAATAAAAGGTATCAAATCATTTGCTTCTGGATCTGTTCTTACTAGGACCAATATGGCAATTACACTATTTGTTTGTCATTCTGCCAATGGAATTTCCACTAGAATTTCTCTGGTTCTTCTGTGGAATTCTGCCTGCTGTGATCAGCAGAATAATATTCCATGGAACAGCAATTTTTCTGCAGAAGATTATTTCACAACCAGTTCCATGGAAAATATTGAGATCCATGGAATACAATTCTGCAAAAATGTTGTGGAAAAATTCAGTCCACATTTTTTTTTTTGCCACGAAATCCACCATTCCATTTCTGGTGAAATTCAGTGGAATTTAAAAAATTCCAGACAAGTTTGTTCTGCTGGAATTTGAAAATTATGCACAACACTAGACTTAACTTTTAAGGGCTGCAAGAGAATATTGAATAATGATTATCCTCAGGAAATCCTTAAACAAAGATGAAAGTAGAGTATAATGCTTTGAAAAAAAGCTTTAAAAAAAGGCATCAAATTTCAGACCCCATACCAGCATGCCTCAGAGCCAAAAAAGCTTTGATTTGTTACTAGAGGCCACATCTGACCTGAGAAAATTGAGCATTGCCACAGTCCTTGCAGACATTTCTAGAACTCCTACTACATTGACGGCGCTGTTGAGGGTTAGTAGCTGGCAACAGGTTTTGGAACAGAAGGGAGAAACGCTTATGCCAAGCTGACTAGTTAGAACAGGATGTCAAAAAATTTCCTAATTTCCTTCAGAAGACATAAGCAACAGATGAGTGACTACAGCAGAGGAGACTAAGGAAAGAGACCAGCTCTGGAAGTTGACAGATTGAGAGTGTTACCTTTATTTCGATGGACAGCCACTGGATCAGGTTTGATTGGTGGTTTATGCTTTGAAGGGGCAGAGTAGGGAGCTTGGTGCCTATGCAGAGTTATAGCTGTTTAAGATGATAATGCTTCAGAGGCAGGACTTTGGGGGCACACCCTTAATTCACAGCTGTGGCTCAGAGCCTTCTAATATGTAAATGTGAGAGTAGTTTGCCTGCATACTTGGTGGAGAAGGGCCCCTTGGCTTCCCGCTTTCCTTGGGTCACCTATCAAAATGTAAGAATCTGAAAACTGGTCCACCGGTGCAGCTAATGTGCTACCTCTTGTGGTTCTGATGGCCGTGGTTTGGCAACTAACTTGGGCTGTTGCATGGTTGGCCAGGGTGAAGGATTGAGCATCTGATGGACTGCTCCCCTCCTCTATGGAGAGGTTGGTGCAGGACCCAGTGTTTGCCTGGCCCTTAGTGTTGGCTGTGGGGTTGGGTGCAGGGACCACAACAGAGCAGTGGCAGAGTGCCTGGTGTCTTATGTGCCACACACAGAAGTGTGCCTGGTGTCATCACTGACACCATTGCATGCTCACTCCATCAAGCCAATGGGTATAGAGCAGGAACTCAGAAAACTCCCCAGTTGGCAGGATGGCTTCTGGCCACCTGTAGGCCCTGCACCCGATGACCAGGCACTGCCACAACACTGGATACATTTGGAAATTAAATTGGGGACCCTGCCACCCCTGCCAAGGGAGTAAGCCCTGGAGGAACATACAGGCAAGATAAGTCATGGGGATGTTGGGGTGACAGGACTGGGGTGGCTGGCATGAAGTGGGCCAACTGGTGCTCAGGGAATAAACAGTACTAACTGCAAATAGAAAAAATTAAGAATTTGTCATGGGGCCATGCCTTGGAGGATCATGGGCTGGAGTTGATATGACACCAGGTAAGGTGCTGGATGTGAATGCGGGCATTCCTGCTGGTGGTGTATCAGACAGAGAGGGTTTAGTCTGCTAGAGTTTCTCCAGAAGGTTTTACTGGTCCCATCACCATGTGCTTTGCTGAATAAGCTGGGTACTGATTGCTATTCCCACCTCACATTAAACTGGATATACCCCCCCCAGACTCTATAGACAGAACAATCATATAGCATAGAACTGCAATTCAGTTTAGTATCTCGGCACTCATAGTGGGAGGGCGGGATGAAGTGGGACCCCCGAGTGTATAGGAACCCATCTTTATCAGTTTTTGGATCTAAGTTGTTATGTGTGGGTTAACCCTCTCATTGCATATCATATTAAATATCTTCCAAGCATGGTTATTAGACCTTCCTTCTCTGTATATCCCATTACGGATGTACATACTCACACTCTGATGGAGGTTTTCCTATGTTTCCTGAATGCTATAGAACTATGAGCACAAGAAGAGTTACTGGACTCTTGGCAGCATATTATTCTCAGCTGATGCCATGCACCACCTTTAGACTTTGCAATGGATGTGAATCAGCATAAAGAGACTAATTTCAGTCACCAAATGAACTATTCTGTAGAGCTATTTAAAATCTGTATGTGTGGGCTGTGGAGTGTCTGTGCAACATAATGTGGGGGCTATTTGGAGGAAATGGCACTACAATCCTGGAGCACCCTGATACTTGATCTAGTTTCTCCTAGGCCCACTGACTTCCTCCCCTCCCCCAATGTTCAAGTTTCTCTTGCCTCAATGTTTAAGCATCTGTTGATTCTCTTCAGAGGGGCACTATAAGCATGTCACAGTGGCCACCTTGGGTTCTACATAGGGGTAGTATCTGAAGAGAAATGGCACTGACCAGGGAGACTATGGGCAGGTTGAGGACTGGAGAGAACCTATTCACATCTGCCATGTCCTCTCCTATGAAATGACAGCCCCACCACACACACACACACTCACTTCCAACAGAGAGGAAGAAATATAAGCCATAATTCTCCTTTCTTCTGGCCAGAGGCCACCTTGGGGCACCCAATACCTGGGCAGAGAGACCCATATCTTGGGATCCTCCTACCTTGGAGGTCAACAGTTTTGTCAGTTTATTGGTTTATTTTTTTGTTAAGTTCTTGTTATACTAGGATGTGTGGGATGTACAGAAGGCAGGATACCCATGTAAGTACATCTTCCAGCATACTGGAATAAATTACTGTGGTTGTAGTAGGTAGGTGTCCACATTTTCTTTAAAGATCTCTATACTAATTGAGTTTACAAGGTTTATTGGCAATGAGTTCCACAATGGAATAATTCTTTGTGTGTAGAAGAATCTTCTATTATTACTTTTAGGGTAGGTTAGCGGAAGTTGGAATTTGTGACTTCTGAGATTACATGGTCTGGAAATGAATGTCATACCTAGTTCAGTCATTGATTCCAGGTCTCTTGAAATTTTGTACAGTAATAATAAGTCCACCCTTATACTAGGCTGTTCCAAGGTATACATATTCAACTCCCTCAGCCGTTGGTCATAGGTTTTATTTTGCATGTTATCAACCATTTTGGTAATCCTTCTCTGAACCCTCTCAAGTCTAGATACGTCCTTCTTGAGGTATGGACTCCATAACTGGGAACAATAATCTAGGTGGGGTCTAATATAGGTTCTATAAAGAGGCAATTACCAGTCTCTATTTCTGGATACAAATGATTTTCTGATGCAACCTATTATTCTATTAGTTTTGGTTACCAGATGACCACAATGATTTCCAAAACTTAAATCAGAGGATATGATTATTCTGAGATCTTTTTCTTCCATGACTGTACTTAGCGTTGAGCCATTTAATGTATAATGCTGATTACTATTATTTTCACCAAGGTGCATGACAACACATTTTTCAGTATCAAATAACATGCTGTTGTTTTGTGCCCAAACGTCTAATGTAATTAGGTCCTGTTTTATGTATTTTTATATCCTCCTTAGTTTTGACTTTAGATAGTATTTTAGTATCGTCAGCAAATTTTATGGCCAAATTATGTAAGTTTAAAGTCATGTCTGAAATGAATATGTTGAACAACACCAGCCCCAAGACTGAACCCTGCAGCACACCACTGGTCACGTATCCTGAGGGTGATTGATATGTTGTGTTACTGTTTCCAGTTTGATACTTTTCACTGTGTGTCTATTTCAGTATGATACAAAATGAGAAGCAAATGAGGTAGGGGGAAGGATGGGGGCACCCAGATACATTACAGGGCAGACTTTTTACCAAGCTATAGAGTGCATAACAGTGCAATATCTTGTAAATGTGATGTGATCATCAGATCGACTATGCAACATCCTAGGCTGGATTGTTCCTTACTGGGGGATGAAAGAAAGAAATGGTTGGAAACTTCAGGTATTAAAAACCTTGCACAATACAACAGCAATAGGCTTGAGGAGAGCTTCCTGTGTTTTACTTGCAAACCACTTATTTTTGCTACTGCAAGCTCTGCATATCAGCCATTGTGTAAACTGTGGAGGTAATACTACCTTCTTTTTAGTAGATGATGCATTAATATGGTTTCTCCACAATTGTACGTCTAATTTTCAGCCTGTATGTTTATTTATCTTTTAAAAGAACTGTGATTCATATAAATATTAGAACAAATCTCCATTTTTAATGTTTTGTATTACATGTTTGAGGATAACATAGAAACACAGAATTTGCTGCAAATAAGGAATGATTGACACACCTAGTCTGCCCATCTTATTTTATCCCTACCTACAGTATCACCACATAGCCTACTCAAACTCCAATCCATTAGCTCCCCTTACCCCTATGATTCCTTTGCACCTATCCCATGCATTCTTGAACCCCCACCACTGGAAGTCTGTTCAATGAATCCACCACTTTTTCTGTGAAAAAGTACTTCCTCACATCCCTCCTGAATTTGCCCCCCTCCACAATCATATCATGTCCTCTTGTTCTTGTGCACCTTTTTTTTCTGAAAATACTTCCCTCCTGTACCTTGTTTATACCCATTAGGTATTTAAAGTTCTCTATTATGCCCCCCCCCCTTCTCTTCCACTGCATACATATTCAAGTCCTTAAATCTCTCCTCATATGGCTTCTATTGCAGACACTGCACCATTCTAGTTGCCCTCCTCTGGACCTCCTCTACTCTCTCTTTAACCTTCTGAAGATGTGGACTCAACAGCTGGACACAGTACTCTAGGTGGGATATTACCAGCGATCTGTACAGAGACAACACCACCTCCCTCTTTCTGCTGGTGATACCTCTCACTGTGCATCCCAATATACGATTAGCCCCCACCCCACACTGCCTTTTCACACTTTCTGGCCTCCTTTAGGTCATCAGATATGATTACCCCCAGGTCTCTTTCCTATTTGGTGGTTGTTAGGGCTACCTTACCCATTTTGTACTCTACTCCTGGGTTTCCATGCCCCAAGTGCATTATTTTACACATTTTTGCATTGAACCCTAGCTGCCATATATTTTACCATTCCTCTAATTCTTTCAGGTCTTTGATCATCTTGTCCACCTCCACCCCCAGAGTGTCTACCATATTGCAGATTTTGGTGTCATCTTCAAAGAGAAAGATCTTCCCTTCTAGTTCCACTGCAATGTCACTTTTAAAGACATTAAAGAGGACTGGTCCCTGAACTAATTGCTGTGGCACCCTGCAGGTCACTCCCTCTTCCTTGGAGTGAATTCCATTTACCACCACTCTCTGTCACCTATCCCTTAACCAATTTCTTACCAAGCTAATCACCTCTGGACCAACTCCTATGCTACCCAGCTTGCTTATGAGTCTCCTATGAGGAACAGTATTGAATGCCTTACTTAAACTTAGGTAGGCTTCCTCCACCAATCCACTCTGAACTAGATCCTTGGTCATCCAGTCAAAGAAATCTATAAGATTAGTCTGACATAACTTCTCCTCCATGAATCCATGCTGACTCAGGTCATGTAACACACTTGGTTCAAGATAGTCCTCAATCCTTTCCTTCAGCAGTAATTCCATTAACTTTCCCTTTATGGATGTCAGGTTGACTGGCCTATAATTGCCAGCCTCTTCCCTGCTACCAATTTCATGTAGTGGGACTATACCTCTCCTCCTCCTCCTCCTCCTCCAGTCATTCAGAAGTATTCCTGTTTCTAATGAGCTGATATATAGGACTGTCAGAGGTACAGCCAGTGCCTACCTGAGCTCCCTAAATACCCTTGGACATGCCCTATCTGATGCTATCACTTTGCCCACTTACAGATTAGCAGTCCCTTCAAGAATCTCTTCTCTGAAAATGGACTAGTGTCCACCTCCCTCCCCCATATGCTCCTATTACTTTTTGTGGCTTCTCCCCTTCTCATTCCTCTGTAAACACTGAACAAGAGTATTTGTTCAAGATGTCTGCCTTTTCCTCGTCCCACTCTACATAATTCCCAACTTCCCTTTTTAACCTTACAATTCCACCACTGGTCTTCTTTTTTTGTTACATACCTAAAAAATGTATTGTCCCCTTTTGTTACCACTTGGGCTATTCTCTCTTCCATTTGCACCTTTGTGCTCCTTACTTCTCTCTCTGCTTCCCTCTGTTTCCATGATATACTTATCTATCCTTCTCCCTCTCTATCTCTGCATACCTTCTGAATGCTACTCTATAAGGTTTTACCTTTTTTTCCACCTGTTTTGAGAACCTCAATAGCAGGGAAAGTTATAAAATCACTACTTAAAGAAAGGATTATGAAATACCTTGAATCCAGCAGAGCAAAGGATCCAAGAGATTATGCAGCACAGCAGAAAGGTCATGTCAAACAAATCTAATTGATTTCTTTGACTGGGTGACTAGGGAAGTGGATGGGGGGAGCAGTGGATGTGTCCTACCCAGATTTCAGTAAGGCCTTTGATATTGTTCTACATAGAAAACTTGTGAACAAGTTGGACCTCCTGGGAGTGGGTCACATGATGGTGAACTGGGCTAGGAACTGGTTGAATGATAGAAGACAGATGGTGGTGGTAATTTGAGAGCAATACGAGGAAAGGAGGGTAACCAGAGGGGTGCCACAGGGATCGGTTTTGGGACCAGTCCTGTTTAATGTCTTCATAAGTAACCTTGCAGAGGGGCTAGAAGAGAAGATGTGCCTCTTTGCAGATGACACTGAAATCTGCAACAGGGTGGACACTGCAGGAGGGGTGGAAAAAATGAGGAGGGACCTAGGTAAACTGGAGGAATGGTCTAGAGTGTGGCAGCTGAGATTCAATGTGAAAAAGTGTAAAATCATGCATTTGGGGTGCAGGAACCCAAGGGAGATTTACATGATTGGGGGGGTACTGACAATCACCAAACAGGAAAGGGATTAGGGGGTAATCATATCTGATGACCTAAAGGTGGAAAAACAATGTGCCAAGACTGTGAGGACAGTCAGTGGATGCTGGGATGCATAGGGAAAGGTATCACCAGTAGAAGAAAAGAGGTGGTGATGCCACTATACAGATCATTGCCGAGGCCTCAGTTAGAGTACTGTGTCCAGTTCTGGAGGCTGTATCTCCGTAAGGACAGAGACAGGGTGGAAGCAGTTCAAAGAAGGGCAACAAAGATGGTACAGGGCCTGCACCAAAAGTCATATGAGGAGAGACTGTGAGATCTCAGTATGTATAGCCTGGAGAAGGGGAGATATGATGGAAACCTAAAAGTATCCAAAGGGCATAAATAGGGTGTTGGAGGGTAGCATCATTTAGAAAAGGAGATGTTCATGAATGAGGGGGCATGACTCGAGGTTGGAAGGGGGAAGACTAAGGGGTAATGTGAAGAAGTATTTATTTTTTTTTTTTATTTAGTTGTTTAACCAGGTATAGCACAGACTCCCCATTGTCTCCCTGAGGGGTGTACCACATGATACCCTTTGCTATACCAAAACTTTTCCAATTCAACATTTTCTTCAAGGAGGAGATGTGTCTCCTACACAAAAATGATTCATGGAAAGCATTGTGGATGCATGGAATAGACTCCCAGAGGAGGTGCTGGGCTGAAACACAGAGGGGAATTCAAAAATGCATGGAACAGGCATAGGGGAACCCTAGTGATAGGAATGAGAAGATAAAGCCAGAGATCAAGTAGGGTTTGCAGTAGGTACTGTAGGGAAAATGGGCAGACAGGATGGGTCTAGCAGTCCTTATCTGCTGTCAGTTTCTATGTTTCCATGTTTCTAACCATGGTGGTCTCTTTTTCCTGTTGCTTTTACTCACTTGTTTGATGCAAAGGCTTGTTGCCCTTACTATGGCCCCTTGTATCTTCGCTCATTATTTCTTCACCCCATCCAGGTCACCCCATGCCCCCACCCCATCATCATCGAGGCATTCATTCATGTTTATAAAATCTGCCCTCCTGAAGTCCAGAACTCTCACCCTTGTGTGGTTCAGTTCTGTAGCTGTCCTTATACTGAACTGCACAGTACGGTTATCACTGGTCTCCAGATGGCCTCCCACCTTAACGTCTACAACACTGTATATACCGATTATTAAACTTAACTTGAACATGATATAGGGTATTGCACATGTCGGAGAACCATGGCTAGTGTCCCTCATACAGTGCTTTTGTTCAATGTCAGTGGCCTGCACAACCTGATGAAGAGACATAAAGTTAGGGATCTCCTGCAGAGGGGGTTGGGGAATCATTTTTGTGTAGGAGACACATCTCCTCCTTGAAGAAAATGTTGAATTGGAAAAGTGTTGGTATAGCAAAGGGTATCATGTGGTACACCCCTCAGGGAGACAATGGGGAGTCTGTATTCTAATTAAGCAGTCTTTCTGGTTTGAAGAGGAGAAGCTGTGTTTAAACAATGGGCGAAAGCATGCCCTACTAAAGGGATCTGTACTGGGGGAAAAAGTTGAGCTTCTTAATGTATACACCCCCAAAGGTAACAAAAGCCTTTTCCAGACTATTTTTGATCTATTGGCCTTTAAGCAGTTAGGAACTGTATTGTGGGGTATGGATCTCAGTATGATCCTTTCACCACACCTTGATACCACCAGCATACACAGGGCAAAAGTCTCAGCTAAACAGATGTATGTCATGAAACAGCTAAAGAACTTGAGCTACCTGAATGTGTGGACAGGACTGTATCCCTGAGTCAGGCAGTATACAGTAAGTTTTCTTTTTTTTCTCCTGACTTCACCACACATACTCATGAACGGACTTCCTGTTTGTCAAACATGAGTTGCTGCTACAGATAAAATCAGTGGAGTTACTCCCTAGACTGGTCTCTGACCACATTCTTATCAAAATGAAAATTGTCCTAAGCACTCATCCTAAGGATTGCTTTGGCAGCTCAGTCCTGCCATGTTTTATAAAGAGTTACAGCAAGGGGAAAAAAAAGATTCCTTAAGCAGGAAATAATTAGGCTCAATACTACCCCAGCAATCTCTACAGCCACAGTTGGAGAAATGATTAAAGTTACTAACAGAGGTAAACAAATTAGTTTTGTAAACCATATTAAAAACAACTGCAGAAAAAGAGATTATGGCTGCAGGGCCAACTACAGGAGGCAAGATGGGCACATGAAGAGGGAGACAGGAGAGCTTGGTAAACTATCCAACCCCTAACAAGACAGCTGGAAGACCTAGCCTTGACCCACACTGATCTGACACTCTGCATGCTGAAACAGAGCACTATGAAGATGAGGGAAGAGTGATGAAGCTCCTAGGGTTTAAGAATTGGCAGCAACAGAAAGTTATACAGGTCCCACAAATGTAACACCCAAACACAGGGCAATTTGTCACCCACACTACAGCAATCACAGATGCCTTCATTAGTTTTTACCAGATGGTGCCCTGCAAAACAAGGTGAGTCAGACTAGAGAAACACTCTTGAGGTGGCTGACCATACCATCTCTAACAGAAGAGCAAAGGCAATCACTTATAATGGCCTTTCAGTGCAGAGGAAGTAGATAAAGCAATTTTATCCCTAAAATCAGATAAAAGTCTGGGCTTGGACGGGTTCACAACTGAGTGGCAAAAAACATTCAGGGACATGTTACATTGCCCTGTTCTGCAAAGTCAATAATGAGGTTTTTCAACCTGGAAGGTACCTTCTACTTGGTCCAATGCCATTAGTTCAGTCATCCTTAAGTAGGTTAAGGATAGTAAGCTGTGACGGATAGTAAGCTGTGTGAGTCACATAGGCACATATTTTAAAGAAAACATAATTTGCACATTCCCAAATAATGCAAAGCATCATGGGAAGCATATGCAAATGCCCATGAATTAATTTGGACAGGCTCAACATTAAGCCAAACTGTATGGTGCCAGATGGCCTCACAATGCACTCACCAAAGTCTGAGAACAACAGACAGAGACATATTTGTCATCCTCATTTGGACTCATCAGTGTGCCATATCTGTATCTCAGCCCAGGGAGAGGGAGCCAGCCACCCTATAGGGGATCTTATTTCTTTGGATCATGAGCAGCTCAAAGTAGAGAGAGAAGAGAACTACAAATGAACCCCAGAGCAAATGCACTGGGGTATGGGTTATCCCGGATGATATTGGCCATACAGCCAAATATTAAATAAAACTTGCACATACCCCAATAATGCAAAGCATCGTGGGAACCATATGCAAATGCCCATGAATTAATTTGGAATGGCTCAACTCATTGATATATAAGCACATATCAATGTTAAACATAGACTATAAAATCTACACACGTATTCTAGTCGAAAGAATAGAGTAATTCTTGCCATCTTTGGTGGCCCTGGACTACACGGGGTTCATTCCAGGCTAGCACATCCAGGGTAACATTAAGAGAGTGTTACACCTTCTCAGCCACATCAATACCAATAAGATCCCATTGATCCTTGTAGGGGTCTATGCAGAAAAAGCATTTGATAGAGTGGAGTGGGGTTACTTATTTAGAATCTTGTAACTCATGGGATTTCTGGATCCACTGGTGACAGCAATTCAGGAGATTTATTCAGACCTGAAGGCAAGAATTAAAGCAAACAGTCATACTGGAGGGAGGTTCTCTTTAGGGAGGGGAACTTGCCAGGAGTGTCCCTTCTCCCCACATCTTTTTGCTATTTACATTGAGCTGTTAGGTCCAGCTATCAGATCAGCTGAGGGAATGGATGATGCCTTCCTTACCCTTTCAAATCCAGAAAAATCATTTCCTGAGGCAGTAGCAATTTTAATAGAATTTGGGCAATTACGGGGTTATAAGCAACTGACTGAAAACAAAGACCATGCCTTTTCATTTTCATCCTTCAGATTCACTTAGAGCACAGTTCCCCCTTTGATGGTAATAGGAAGTGTTAAAATATCTGGCAGTCTCCATTCCCAAGCAGTGCAGGAATTTATATAAAGGGAATTACATGCCTCCCCTCAGCTAAAATAAAGCAGGACCTGTAAAAGTGGCCAGATCTTCCCCCTACGCCTAATACACAAGGTCCAGACCATCAGAATGAACCTTCTTCCTCACTTAGTTTATTTGTTCCAGACCCTTCCATTATCTGTTTCTCATGCTGCCTTTAGGGACTGGAAAAACATGGTCTCAAAATTTATTTGGAGGAACACTCACCCCAAAATTCAGTTTAAAACCCTGATTTTGCCAAAGGAGGGGGTGGACTGGGTCTGCTGACATTTGATAGATACTTTCATGAGGTCCAGCTCTCCACATTGGTGTACCGGTGCTCACCTGGGTATGAGGCATAGTGGAAATGGTGCAGTTAGATATGGAAGATACTGGCAGATCCGAGATACTATATTTAATGACAAAACATCATTGAGACAGTTACCATAAAAAGAACATTTGTCAAAAGATTTACTGGTGCTCTGGAGAAAGCTGGGGACCAAGTTTCACTTTCTCCCCCATGCCAGGCTGATACTTAAATTCACAAATGATCCCTTCTTCCTATCAGGAGGATTAGATATCCACTTTCAGAGGTGGACTGGTGGGGTATTCCACACCACAACAGCTTGTGAATGAGGCTGTCATTAAGTCCTTTGAAGAGCTGAAAGAGGGTATGGCCTAGACCATAAAGACTTTTATAGATATGTGCAGCTCAGAACGCATGTGCTATCCCTGGCTGACTGGCAAAAGGTACACCAGAAACCGTTAGACCTCATTAGCCTGTTGTGTACAGCAAGCCAGGGCCCCTGGTGGGACAGACTAATTTCAAGAATATAAAGAGCCTTAGAAGTGCTGAATCCCTGGAATACAGGGTATATTAAACAAAATGGAAGGCAGAACGTGGAACAGAGATTTTAGACAGAACCTGGAAATACTTGTGTATGGTGCAACATAAAATGACTAGTGCCTCTAGTTGGCATGAAAAAGCCTGGAAGCTTCTGGTCCAGTATTTCCAGACTCTAGCCATTCAGACTAAACTTAAGCCTCAGCCCTTTAATACATGCTGAAGTAAATATGGACTGGCACCAGCAGACCATACACATCTGATGTGGTCATGATCAAAAATTAGGAAGTATTAGTCCCAATATTGTACAGAAATTGAGGTAGTAATTGGGTATGCAATCCCATCATTCCCTTGTTATCCGTATCTGGGAATTTCCCCTTTGCAGCTTAAAGACAGGAAGAAAAGAAAGCTTATGTTAATGTCAATTGCTGCCTGTACAAAGGTTTTAACAAGAAACTGGTTAGGTGCCAAGATTCCTGGTACTGCAGATTGGAGAGGAAGTGAACTGTAATGGATTTATATGAAAAACATGACTCTGAGAAAAAAAAATCAGCAGACCCAACTTTTTGAAGACACCTAGGTCCACTGGGTACATGATACATTAAATGATAACCCTGACATTGTAACTGAAAGGGAAATGGGCTCTTAGGGATGATTAGAGATTATATAGAGCTATGAATATTGGCATCAGACTTATAAGAGCAGGCTGTGGAATTCTGGGGTGGCAGTCCCTGCACTCCCTTACCTGCACAATGGTCAGTGACATTATTGTGGAGTGGTTGAGTGATAACAGATGGAACAGACACAAAACTTCAGGTTCAACACACACTCTCTATGTGATGTTTATTTAAAACACAGGGAATAACCCTAAGCAATGGCATATCCCTTCTCCAATACATTGGTTTTCAGCAACAGACTATACATGTCTTTCCTCTACATTTAGTCAGCACCTACTGACCCACTGATTTACTGATCTACCTCTTTAGTGAAAAATTATTTAATTCCCTATGTTGGTCTTCTGTGTTTGGGTGATGGGAAGCTAAAAAAACAAGCTAAAAACCAAAAAAAACCTCAGTGCAGAAGCACAGAAGCAAGAGTTACCCCAAACGGCACTGGCAATAAAGCCATGTTTCAAAGAAACACAGCTGCACACATAACCCCATAATGCAAAGCATCATGGGATGTATATGCAAATCACCATGAAATGGTGCCTCTCAAACAATCTGCAATTTACATACAATTTAAATAACACAACGGGGGTTTTCTGATATTTCTAACCCTGTAACTACATTTTTATGATACAGTCCCCTAGTAACTTTTTACCTTTATCAAAAACACTTAGTGCTGTGGTATTTTCAACATTTACAGGTTTCATACGCATAAGGCATATACATCAAGGTATTTTATGACATAGTTCTATTGCATACTAAATCCAACAATGAGGAACACAGCCTGTCGTTTTACATCAGCTTGGAGGTCACCACAAAAACCTCCCTGTACGAGGACCTGAGAGGGAAAAGGAAAATGAAAGAGGACACTATAGCATAGTCAAGAAAGGGGAAGGGGTGCCCATAGGTGGCCAACCTTGTGGACAAGAAATTGTAAGGGATAGATTAGGATTCTCTCCCTTTCATGTAGCTTCCTTCTGATATACATGATCAGATGTTCTTCCCCATCTATTTTCTTTGATAAGACTGTCCCAATACCATTCTTTGATGCATCAATTTGAACCTCAAACACTTGGTTGAAGGCAGGGCTTTTCAATACGGGAGCTGTACATAGAATGGCCTTGATATTCCTAAAAGCCTCATCACAAATAGGGGTCCACTGAACCTTTTTCGGACATCTCTTTTTAGTGAGATCAGTCAAAGAACTGGCAATGGCTGAGAAATTAGGAATACATCTCCAGTAATAACCAGCTAGGCCTAGAAAAGATCTTGTGTGCTTTTCTGTGGTAGGTATTGGGCTGTTTGCTACTGCTGTAACCTTCTCTACCTCAGGCTTCAGTTGTCCATTGCCTAAAATGAACCTTTGGTATCTTGTCTCGGTCTTTGCCAGTGCACACTTAGCAGGGTAATGGTCACCTCTAACTCCTTTATTGCTTGCAATACCTGGGACAAGTGTCTAACATGGGATTCCCATCCAGGGCTGAATGTGACCACATCATCCAAAGAAGCCGTACAGTACTCAGTGTGTGGTCTTAATATGTGGTCCATAAAATGCTGAAAAGTGGCTGGGGCCCCTTGTAGTCCGAATGGCATTGTGACAAACCGGTATAAACCAACTGGGGTGCTAAATGCAGTTTTATCTTGTGAATCAGGTGACAAAGGGATTTGCCAGTATCCCTTAGTAAGGTCAAGGGTGGAGAAATACTGTACATTGCTTAGCCTGTCAATGATGTCATCTATTCGGGGCATTGGATAGCCATCGAATAGTGACGCATTGTTAAGCTTCCTAAAATCTAGGCATAGATGTATCCCACCCTCTTTCTTGTCCACTATGACTAACTCTTTGAGGGAACCATTATACCTAACTGCTCCAATTTTCTGACTTCCTGAATTACCTCATCCCTCACCTTCATGGGCAATCTGTAGAGCTTTTGGTGTATGGGCTTGTCTTGCATGGCAGTTATGGCGTACACAGTTCCTTTAACCCTCCCCAGGATGTTTGTGAATATGGGCTCAAATTCTTGTAATACCCCCTGCAAATCTTTCTGTTGCTGAGGCTCCAATTCAGGGTTTATCTGGATCTCCCCCAACTGTCCTGACTGCTCTTGCCTTTTACAGGCAACCTCCAGCTCTGACTCCCTAACTTCAGGATGGATATAAATGGAGGGGTTAGACTTCTCATGCCATTTCCTAAGGAGGTTCACATGGTATATTTTCTGGGGGTCTCTTTACTGGCATGCTAAGCTCATAATTCACTGCTCCTGTTTGTCTCAAAATGGTGAAGAGGCACTGCCATTTCATGAGTAGTTTGTTCTCTGTGGAGGGAAGAAGTAACAACACTTTGTCCTCTGACTGAAATGTTTTAGTCTTCAAACCCTGGTCATATCTTCCTTTCTGCAAGTCTTGATTGTGTTCTAAGCTCTGGTGTGACAAGTTGATATACTTCACCAGGCATTTGCATAACTAATTCACATACAGTACCCTATGACATTAAGATGTCCCACCTCCTTCCCTTCTTACCAGTGTTCTTTAACCACATCCTGTGGCCCCCTCAGTTTCCTCCCATACAATAATGAGAAAGGAGAGAAACCAATAGATGTTCGATGGATTTCTCTGTAAGTGAAGAGAAAATAGGGGAGGTACCTATCCCAAACTCAACCCTCTTCTTTTACATACTTCTTCAACATGCTCTTTAATGTCTGATTAAACCTCTTTATTCAAGGCTGTCAGTCTGTGGGTGGTATGGTGAAGTAGTCACTGCTACCATGTCCAGCAGACGGTACAATTCTTTTAGCATGTGTGCATTAAAATTACTCCCCTGATCAGTAAGTATTTCCTGGGGGATTCCCATGTGGCTAAAAGCCTTTGCTTGCTCCTCTGCTATTCTTGGGGTGGTGACAGTTCTCATAGGGTATACTTTCTGGGAAGCGGGTAGCGTAATTACATATGACCAGTACAAATCTGTTACCCTTGGAGCTCTTTTTCAGAGGCCCACTACATCCATATGTAGGGTGTGTTGTCAGCCAGTCCTGAATACTGACTCTGGGGCCCTTGTGATAGCTCCAGGGGGCTGGCCTGGGTCCTTGTGCAACAGGACCATAACTACTAAACTTTCGGTGTTGTGCTGCCTCCACCTGGAGACTTGGGCAAAATAACCAGTGAACTTCCCCTGTTCCCCAGGAACAATATTTCCACCTCCTGAGCCCCTCCACTCAATTCCTAACAACACACAGTACCCAAAAACAGTCATGGAAACAGTAATTATCATATGCACTGCAAGTCTTTATTACTGGAGAGAGAAGGACTGGCAACTTTGGGTGTAAAAAAATAAGGTTAGGCACTTATACAGTACTCTCTAACTCAGAGATTATACTCATAGTGTCATTAGTTACACCAAATGCAACTTCCCCCAGTGCTCCCACCCATCTGGTATCAGACCTGTCCCAATGTTTTTTGGGGTACTCCACTATGGTGGCAGGCCTGGTATGCCATGGTTGGTCAATGTTGGGGCCCTAGATGAAGAACTAACAGAATGCTAATCAGTTTGGAAAAACAGCAACCATTTGAAACCCCCTGGTGGTGAAATTGTATTTATCTGACACCGTGCAGGTGAGAATGACATCCTTGGCTTCTTTCCACTCCAGCGGAACCCTCTGGAGCACTTGACAGGTGGCATCTAGGGAAGGAACTTCTCAGCTAAAAGTGAACCACAGATCCATTGCTCTGGCAGGGACAATTCAATGATGACCCCGATCTCACTGGGGTCTCAGGCAACACACCCTGGGGTGCAATATCTTCAAATAGCAATTAGACAAGAGTCTTTTGTAAATCCAACAGTGAGGTCCTCGGAGCTAAAGATGCACTCTAGACCTCAAATGTCCTATTCAGAATCTTCACCACCCTTTGGTGGACTTAGGCAGCTTTTGAAGCAAACAGTTTAGCTTCTGTAGCCAACAAGTTAGCTTCTGTAGCAAATAGTTTGGAAAAACACAGCCCATTTTAGTAGCAATCCACTTGGGCGCTTTACAAAAACTTCCAGTTTCTCTATTGAGTCTTCAGTCCTTGCACTGTGGCTCAGTGCCTGCAGAATTCTTGATCAGCTAACACAATTTGGGGCTTCAGCCCTGGATGCAGTCTCTCCTGGTCTCTCTTCTCCCTGGGGACTGAGTTTTTGGCAGACTCCTGGGGCTATTTATAGCCTTCCTGCTGATTGGTTCAGCTGTTCCATGGCAAAAAACAGCCTTGCCTGTTTTTTCCTCTTCTTCCTTCCTCCTGCAGCAGTGTTGTTGCCTTTGTCCCCCCCCCCCCGGACTCCACCACCATAATTAAAAGGGCCACGGGGAAAGTATTTTTATTCAGACCAGTCTTCTTAAAGCCACATAGGGGTGTGGGGGCTTACACATGGCTATCTTGTCAAAGGAATTCTTCTCATCTACCATCCACCAGAGGATGGGAAGTTATTTTTGCAGGAAGTCATGGACTTCATTGTCAATACGGTGTTGGGGTCTCCCAGAGTGATGCTGCTAGGTGATGTCAATGCCCTGATTGATGACGAATTCTCGCCTTTTGTCCAGGACTTCCTCCAACGTATGATATAGTTGGGCTTCACACAGGTGATTACCTCTGCGACCCATAAATCAGGTCACTCTTTGGATCTGGTCTTCCTTCTGGGAATGGAGACCTCCAATGTGGTGGTGAAACTTGTCATTTGGTCTGACCATTGCACTGTCAGCTTCAGTTTCCAGGCTTCCCCTTATAGGCCTGCCCTTGTGGAATTGGTCTGGTACCACCCTTTGAGGGGTGTTACCCCAGAAGGTCTAATGGTGGTATTGGATCTCTCAGGGCTTCTAAATTTGAGCGGGGATCCAGAAGCCCTAACAGTAACCTACAATAAGGCTGTGGTGGGTGCTCTGGATTATATCACTCCTGTCCATGTTCGTCCCCTCAATCTTTGCCCTCAGTCCCCATGGTTTGATGGGACTTTAAGGGGGATGAGGAGAGAGGGGCGAAGGATGGAAAGTCACTGGTGGAGGTCTGGCCTTGATGCTGACAGACTTAGATTGATGGACCATTATTTGGACTATCAATCAGTTATCTTCCATAAGAAGACAGAATTCCTGTCTGGGGAGATTACTGCTGCACGAAATTGGCCAGCTCAGCTCTTTCAAACTGTGGACAGACTATGCAATTCAACCTGTCTGCACGTCCAAAGAGCTTTGTTACAAGAGAAATGTGATGAGTTTGCTTGATTCTTTGTGGATAAGGTTGACGACATCAGATCAGAGATCCATGCAGTGCATTCCAAAGGTCATTGCGGTGATCAGTAGGAGGTTGCTGAACCTCG
Source organism: Neoceratodus forsteri (assembly GCA_016271365.2). Lineage (NCBI taxonomy): Eukaryota > Metazoa > Chordata > Ceratodontiformes > Ceratodontidae > Neoceratodus > Neoceratodus forsteri. The sequence goes on along the minus strand of CM057449.1, from coordinate 940,889,940 downwards.
GTTTTGCTGGTCGGTTTTTGAACAGCTGGTGATTGTGGATGTCATGAAGATCACCCAGGGTATGTGGCCAACCTGCTGTAGTTTGGACCTGGGCCCAACCCGCCTCCTTATGGGGTGTGTTGAGGTCATCGGCCCAGTCCTTGCAGAGGTAGTCCAGTGCTTATTAGAGACTGGGGAGTTCCCTGACTCCCTGAAGGAGGCAGTGGTGATTCTCTTACTTAAGATACCTTCTCTCAACCTGGACAGTCCTGCAAACTACAGACCAGTCTCTAACCTACCCTTTGTGGGGAAGGTTAATGAGAAGGTGGTTGTGCTGCAGCTGGACGATCACCTTACCATCCATGATATCTATGATCCTCTCCAGTCAGGATTTAGGAAGAGGTATAGCACTGAGACAACCTTTGTTCAGGTGTTCAATGATCTCCTGATAGTGAGAGATCAGAGGTCTCATTCCATCTTGGTCCTCCTTGATCTCTCTGAAGCATTCATCATTGTGGATCATGGCATATTGCTTGAGCACCTGCTGTGGACTTGGGTCATCAGGTAGAGGGCTCTTCAGATGGATGGATCTCTGGGATTTTGCTTGATGGCCACCAGCTGGTGACCTCTGAATGGGTACGAAGTCTGGGAATTATTCTTGATGAGGGGTTGACTCTGAAATCTCAGGTGTCCTCCATCATCAAGACCTCATTTTACCATCTGAGAAATATCACCTGGATTAAGCATCTAGTTCAGCCTGGTGACCTTCCAACTCTGGTCCATGCCTTTGTGACCTCTTGCCTTGATTACAGCAATGCTCTGTACCTAGGGCTACCGGGGGTAGATATTCGCCACCTGCTGCTGGTGCAGAATGCTGCAGCCAGACTGATGATGGAGTTGCCTTGAGCTAACATTATCACACCTGTGTTCCACGAACTGCACTGGCTGGCAGTTCAGTGGCAAATCTCCTTTAAGGTCAGTTTGCTGACCTACAAAGCCCTACACGATCAGGGACCGGGCTACCTGCAAGATCTCCTTCCTCCCTATCGCCCCTTCTGGCCACTCCACACCGCTGATGAGGGATTGCCAGAGATTCCCAGGGTAAATTTAAAGACCTCTGGGGCACATTCTTTTGCTTTTGCAGCCCCTACCCTGTGGAATTCTCTACCTCATTCAGTTAGAGGGTGCCAGACTGTGGAGAGTTTTAAAGCAGAACTGAAAACTTATTTATTCTCACTGGCCTTCTTAACTAATTAAGTTGAATTGTTTTATATTGAGGGTTTTATTACTGATGTTTGGTGGGTTTTTTTTTAACTTTGTAAAATCGCTTTGATACTTGTTGAATTGCACTTTTTATAAATAAAGATTATTATTATTATTATTATTATTATTAAAGGGGGTTATGGGGATGGGTTATAGTGGTACTCTATCCCTTTTTCCTGCCTGAGGTACTTTCTGACACTCAGCACATGCTTTACAATATTCAGCTATGTTCTTGTGTATAGAGGGCCAATAAAAGCTGGGTAATATCCTATTCAGGGTACTGTCCATGCCTGCATGGCCTGCTAGAGTAATGTCCTGTGCCAGATACATGGTTTGGGAGTGGATATTTTTCTGGAACCACTAGTTGGTCTACTGCCTCTCCAGTTCTGGGGTTAGTGCATTCTCTGTACAGTATTTCCTGTTTTACAACAAACTGAGGGGCACCTTTTTCCATTCCATTCCCCCACCTGTGAAAAAAAAGGTTAACTGAAGGGTCTGCCTTTTGCTCATGCTGCATATCACATTTAAAAGTGTGTCCCAAGTCTAGCTCTACACTAGCTTGAGTAACAATGCAGTCCTTCTTTAGCTTCCTCTTCTCTACCTTAGTTTTACTGTCCTTGCCAGGATCCTCAAAAACATCATCATCAAAATGTGAACACAGATAGTAAATGTCTGCTTCACTTGAGCTCTGGTGGTTACAGCAACTACAGCAGAGTCCTGGGTCACATGACAATGTATAAAGGAAGCAAAGTCTGGGTGGTCATGCCCAATAACAACTGGCGTGGGTAGGCGAGGCACCAATCCCACTTTTGTCTCATGTATCTTTTCTTGAACAGTCATTTGTATGGAGGCTGTAGGGTAGCAATGATTATTACCCCTGCACACAGATGAGTGGTGTATCAGGCCCTTTATTAGGGGTCTTGTTTCCAAGACGACAGCAGTTGTGAGCCAGCCAGAATATTAGCTCCAGCTTTTAGGTGTTTATTTTTTGTTTTTACTTGCCTTGTTTCTGTTATTTTTGTTTGTTTTAAGCTTTCATTTTATTTTTATTTTATAGCTTAGAGAGAGTGGAAGAAGTGAGGTAGAATAGGGGCTTTTGCGTGTTTTCGGGGGGCGTTTTTTTTCGGGCTGCTCGTCTGGTGTTCTGGCATATTGCCAGTTATATTGAGTGTCCCAGGAGGTTTTAGGCCATTGATCAGTGTGGCAGGCTGCAGTTTTCAGCCCATCCCTCGACCCAATGTTTTTGTCAGCTTTGTAGAGCTTTTATTAGTCCGCTGAATCACCCTTGCTCTATTTTCTTTTTCTTGTTGGAAGCACTGGTCCGTTACAGTGAGCGTTCCCATTTGGTTAAAGCTTGCAGCAGTTTCTCAGTCACAGGCACATTCTCAAAAGGCAGTTGGTGGAGTGGTAGGGTGCTTTTGGTTGCCTTGTTGTGGAATTACCTGCTTCTGTCATCCTATGAGGAGCCTGCTGTCTGGAGGGGAGCTCATTTTGACGAGTCGAGAATAAAATCCATTCAACAGAGGAGTATTGACTGCTGGAGGTCATGAGCATTGGCAGTTTTGGTTTTGCTGGATTTTCCCTGAAGTGAGAACTTGTTGGGAGTCCTACTATTTCAAGCACTGTTGGAAGATTCGTACTTTGGACACTGGGTTCCTAGGTGTGGGGGGGGGTTGTGTGTGGCCTCGACTGGTGGGGGTTTTGCTGTGGGAACCTCTTACAGGAGGGTGGTGTGCCCTACAGGAAAGGGGTCTGTCCAGGTGGTCATCAGAAGACGACCTGGGGAATCAGATCATAATTCCCTTGATCTTCACGGGGCTGTGGCAGCTTTCTCCCTCACTTAACTAGGGTCTCAGCTGTGCCATTGTTGTTTTTGCAAATGCTACTACTGGTCTGTTGAAGTTTGCTGATGTGGTTGACCCGTGGAGCTTGCTGGGTGGCTGGTTTGGGTTGGGCAACCCCCCTGGGTAGAGCACGGGGGCTTCTGTGACTGGAGGGTGGTGAGACCCTGGTTCCTGAAGAAGTCACCTAATTGGTGGCTGGTGGGCTTCCTTTTGGGGGCCCTGATTTTCTGGGGGAACAGCCCTCCCAAGCTGTGGTCAATTGGGAAGGCTCTAATTGCAGGTTCATTTTTTGGCTGAACTTGCTCCTTTCATGGACTGTGGTTAAAGAGCTGCACCTCTAAAATAGATCAACTGCTACACCTCTGCCTATTAATTTGAGGGGAGGTAGTGAGAGAGTCTCTACATAAGTGGTGTCATACAAACTTTTCAGTTTGAAAATCTGCCAGAGTGGGAGATTAGTGTTTTTCTTGAGACATTTATAACTGATGCTTTTTGGGGGTGAAAGCCTTAACAAAGCAGATCAGTAGCATGATTAAAGATTGAAATTGTTTTTTATATACACATTTTATCTTTCATCTGAACTAAGAGGGAGTTTAATAGTAGTTGTTTGTGGGGTTATTTTTAGTTACGGTGGGGGTATTGGAGTTTTTATTTATTGTGGGTGGGCGTATAATTTATTTTGGGAATTGTAGGCTGGAGCTTTGACCTTTACCAGCATGTGTTTCAGGCTGCTGTCCCTGTCAGGCACTACTCCCCTTCTGAGCTCCGGGATCTCCACCCTTTTAGTTGTCCTCTATTGCCCACAGCAGTCTATTGCCACTCCAGGACACTGGGGATAGTGGGTAGAAGGTGGAGGGACAAGGGCCCTGGACCTGGGAGGGGGGGAGAGCAGGGTGCCAGACTGGAGTAGTGAGGACGAGGAGACACCCTGGGATGAAATGGAATCCTGAACGAGGTCTGCCTTGTCTGGTGCCCATACCCAAGGGCTCCATGTTAACTGGGCCAGTCACTCAGCCGGCCCCGGTGTCTCATCTGACTCACACAGTGTTGTGCAATGCCAGCTGTATTAAAAACAAGACAGCCATTATATTCGATCTGGATCAGCAGATCTGGCATGCATCACCAAGCCCTGGCTTGATGAGAATGCTGGCCCCATTTTGGCTGCAGTGATTCTGGTCGGGTTCTCGGTGATACACTGTGCAAGATCGGATTGCAGGGGTTGGGGTGTAGCAATTTGTTTTAAATCCAAATTGAGCCTTGTAGATGTGCCAGTTGAGGGAGTCAGATCCTTCGAGTGTGCCATGGTTACAGATGTGGGGTGCAGGATCATTCTCGTCTACCATCCGCCCAGAGCCAAGAGGTTATTCCTGCAGGAAGTCATGGACTTTGTTGTTGACATGGTATTGGAGTCCCCCAGATTGATGATTCTGAGTGACTTCAATGCCTGGGTCGATGACGGACTCTCCATTTGGTCAGGACTTCCTCTGACTTATGATTTTGTTGGGCTTCACACAGGTGGTTGCCTCTGCAACTCACATTCAAGGTCACTTGTTGGACCCGATTTTCATCCTGGGGATGGAGACTTCTGACTTGGTGGTGGAACCAGTCCGATGGTCCGATCACCACACTATCAGGTTCAATCTCCTTGCTCTGCCTATAGGCCTGCCCCTGTGTAGATGGTCCAATACCGCCCTTTCCAGGGAGTGACCACAGGAGGTTTTTCAGTAGTGTTGGACCTGTCAGGACTACCAGGTGCAAGAGAGGGTCCTGAGAACCTGCTACAAGCCTATAATCGGGAAGTGGTAGGGGCTTTGGACACCTTGGCTCCAGTCCGTGTTTGCCCCCTCACCCTTCACCCTCGGTCCCTCTGGTTTGATGGGGCCTTGAGGGAGCTGAGGCAAGTGGGACAAAGGTTAGAATGCAGCTGGCGGAGATCTGGCCTAGATGCCAACAGCCTTAGACTGATGGAACATTACAGAGACTATCAGTTTGCAAACTCCCATAAGAAGGCAGAATTCCTGTCCAGGGAGATGGCTGCAACTCAGAATCAACCAGCTCAGCTCTTCTAAACTGTGAACAGACTGTGCAATCAAGCCTGTCTGCAAGTTTGCTCACTTCTTTTCTGATAAGGTTACTGACATCAGTTTTGAGATCCGCTTAGCATACTCTATGGGGAGGATGGTGGTTGGCGGGGTGTCGCTACTCCTCAGTTCTGTTGGATAGAGTTTGAATGGCCAGAGATCGTGGAGGTCATGAGATTATCTGGGGTATGCACCCGACTTGCTGTAGTTTGGACCCAGGCCCAACTCATCTTTTATTAGGCTGTATTGATGTCATCGGCTCAGTCTCAGTGGGGATAGTCTGGTGTTCACTGGAGTTGGGTGTATTTCCTTGCTCCCTGAAGGAAGCGGTGGTACTACCCTTCTCAAGAAATCTTCTCTTGACACAGACTGCCCCACTAACTTCAGACCAGTCTCTAATCTTCCCTTTGTGGGGAAGGTTATTTAGAAAGTCATGGTGCTGCAGTTGGAGAACCATCTTACCATCCATGACATTTATGATCCTCTCTAGTCCAGTTTTCATAAAAGGCATAGCAAGGAGATCACTCTGTTTGGGTACTCAATGATCTCCTGATTGAGAGAGATCAGAAATGCCGCTCCATCTTGGTATTCTTAAAACTCTCTTCAGCCTTTGACACCGCAGACCGTGGAGTGCTGCTGGAATGCCTGTGTGTTATCTGTGGCCTATCTTGTACAGTCCTCAGATGGTTCCATTCTTTCCTCACTGGCAGATCACAGAGAGTGGTCAGTGGGATTTATTCATCTGAGTCATTCTCTCTGCCTTGTGGGGTGCTGCAGGGTTCTGTGCTGTCCCCCGTGTTGTTTGCGGTGTACATGCTGCCATTAGAAGACATTGTGAGGTGGTATGGGCTGGGTTTTCACTGTTATGCAGATGATACACAGCTCTACCTGTCCTTTGTGCCTGACCAGGATAGTGCACTCTCAGTGTTTAAGAACTGCTTTGCAGCAATCCAGGATTGGATGAATACCAGCTGACTAAAACTGAATTCTGACAAGACTGAGGTGTTGGTAGTGGATCCTGGTCACTGGATAGAGGGGTTGGTGACAGGATGTCCCTCAGGACTTTGGCTTGGCAGTGCCCAGATGCTGACCTCTGAACAGGTGCGAAATCTGGGGATAATACTTGACGACGGTCTTACACTTCATTCTCAGGTGTTGGCCATGGTTAAGTCCTCTTTTTACCATCTGAGGAATATCACCCAGATAAAACATCTAGTTCCATCTGGTGACTTTCCAACTTTGATCCACGCCTTTGTGACCTCACACCTGGGCTACTGTTACTCCCTTTACCTAGGGCTTCCAGGGGTTGATATCCACTACCTGCAGCTGATGCAGAACACTGCGGCCAGATTGTTGTCTGGATCATCTCAATCCAGCCATATTACGTCTGTGCTGCTTTGAACTGCACTGGCTGCCAGTTCAGTGGCAGATCACCTTCAAGGTCAGCTTACTGACCTACAAAGCCCTACACAGACAGGGACTGAGCTAACTGCAATATCTCCTGCATCCTTACTGCCCCCTCTGACCGCTCTGCTTGGCCAGCGAGAGATTGCTGGAAATTCCCAGGGTACATTTAAAAACTTCTGGATCATGGGCATTTTCCTTTGAAGCCCCAGCCCTGTGGAATTCTCTGCCATGTCAGATAAGAGAGTGCCTGACAGTGGAAAACTTTAACACTGCTTTAAAAACTTACTTATTTGGACTCGCCTTTGGAGATGTTCTTTAATTTATGTTGGATTATTGCAGTTGTGTTTTGGATGTCTGATTTTAGAATTTTCAGGGTTTTAAATAATTGATTAGCAGTTTTTTTCTTGGGATGATACTAACTGTACAGAAAGTATTTATATAGATTTCTAGAAGTGCTGTGTTTGTTAAACATAGTGAGGCAAGAGCTATTCATTTTCACAAAGTTTTAGCACTTTTCTGAGCAAAACACTAATCAATTTTTAGAGTTAAATAAAACCCTGATTTTATGGTTTTAATTGTTGTTTTATGGATTGTACAGCAATTTGATACTCTGTGAAAAGCATTTGTTAAATAAAGGTATTATTATTATTCCCAGTCACCAGATATGCTCACACAAGAGTCTGGCAGCTCCTTGAATCAATCAGTCCTATCATCTGCTGTGATCCAATCTGCACAGTAGCCATAAAATGACCCCAGTTCACTAAGGCTAGGTGAGCTGTCTCTTTCTTAATATTAGGACAGTTTCTTGCATAATGTCCCTTCTTTTGGCACCCATGACATGCAATCACTGCTTCAGGAATTTGCCCCTTCTTTCTGCTCTCCAGTCTTGTTTCATTGGGCTGGATTTGACAGTTTATAAGTAAAAGGGTTTCCTTATCGGATTGCTGGTGTTTGCAGTTGCTTTGAAGTCTTCTGCCAACATGGTGGTTTTATCAGTGGAATCAGGCTTATGCTCCTGAACCCAAAGTTGTACATCCTGGGGTAAAACTTTAATAAACTGTTCAATAATTGCCACCTCCAGAAGATGGTCCTTGCTCTTGTTATCTGGCTGCAACCATTTGTACCAGAGCTCCTTGAGATGGGCATAAGTCTCTCTGGGGATATCCAGTGATTGCATTTTAAGAAACCTAAACCTTTGGCAATAGGTTTCAGTGTTTATATCATAACGCCTGAGGATCTTCTGCTTCACACTGTCATATTCCCTTGCCTCTTGGAGTCCATGTGGCTATAACCCAGTTTGGTTCTGCCTGTCAGGTGTGTTGCCAGTCAAACAACCCACTGTTCCCTTGGCCATGCACATATTTGAGTGATCCTCTGAAACATTGTGAGGTAGGCTTCAATGTCATCACTGTCCAATAGTTTGGGCAGTTTACTGTCTTTTGGGCTACTGGTTCTTTCAGTTTGCCCTGCATCAATGGCATGTAAGACCCTGATGGTATTCACCCATTTAGCATCTTGCCTTCTCCACTCAATGTCTCTATCTCTCTCCATCTACACCCTTTTTATGCAGAGCCATTTCAACAACTCCTCTACATCCTCAGGTGGAGCATCTTCAAGAGGAGGTAGTTCCCTTGATTCTTCCCTGTCCTCCTGCATCTCTTTGTTGTCTTCAGGCTTGCTTTCCTTTGAGTTCCCAGGTCCAGTCAAGGCAGTAGCTTCTCTCCATATCTGTCAGCCATGCTTCTGATCAGAACTACATGGACTTTCTTCCCCTGGCTCTTCTCGGGCAACTCCTGATGCACTGGTCCACTTGGGATATCTGGGTGATATTCACCAGAAAACATCCCCTTAGCCTAGTCCAGATGTTTCCAGCAAGTTATCCTCTGACACCAAAGTCTGTGGAGATGTTGTGGGATAACAGATGGACCAGACACAGAATGTCAGGTTCAGCACACAATCTCTGTGTGATGTTTCTTTAAAACACAGGGGATAACCTTAAGCAATGGCATTTCCCTTTCTCAATACATCAGTTTGCAGCAACAGACCATGCATGTCCTTCCTCAGCACTTAGTCAGCACCTACTGAGGAGCTCAAAAAAAAAAAACTAGCTAAAGACAAAGAACCTCAGTGCAGAAGCACTGAAGCAAACATTACTCCAAAGGGCATTGGCAATAAAGCCAAGTATAAAAAAGAAACATAACATCACTCATACCTCCAAAATGCAAAGCATCATGGGATATATATGCAAATCACCATAACATTTTAGGCTGGTTCAGCTTAAAGCAGGAATGCATGAAGCCAAACGGTATCTCAATCTGTCATTTATATGCATTTTAAATAACACAACAGAGGTTTTCTGATATCTCTACCCTGTAAGTTAATTTTTATAATACTGTCACCTAGTAACTTTTTACCTTTATCAAAAACACCTAGGGCCATGGTATTTTCAACATTTACAAGTTTCATACACATAAGGCATATACATCAAGGTATTTTATGACATAGTGCTATTGCATACTAAATTCAACAATGAGGAACACAGCCTGTTGTTTTACATCAGCTCAGAGGTCACCATAATAACTTCCCTGTATGAGGACCTTAAAGGGAGAAGGAAATTAAAAAGGACACTATAGCATAGGCAAGAAAGGGGAAGGGGCCCATAGGTGCCCAACCTTATGGACTAGAAATTGTAAGGGATAGATTAGGCTAAGAAATAGAAGAACTGTTGCAACAGATTTAAGAAAAGGTCAGTCCTCAAGAGTGGCAGGATCTCCCTATCACAATTATGCTCAAGGGTGACATAGTACCTTCACTACTATGAACATAGTTAACTGTCTCCATGTTTTCCTTGTATTGTTCACCATAGTGCAGTATTATACAACACAACCAATACATGGCACAGGAGAGTTCGCATTTCATTCAGGAGCCGTGTATTTGAGTGGATTGGAGACCAAGAGAGAACAATATAGTTCTTTGGGGTAAAGGTGGAACCCCACCAGGTTACAGCTGGTGGGGGGGGACACCAGATGACTGGGTGGATTTAGCTTGTTTTTAAATACCTGGTTTCAATCATGGTGTCTTCCCAAAGACAGAAAATTGAGTAATTGGGAGATGAAATAATTGTATATGCTAACTTGGACATGTAGATGTACTGCATTGATTTTTTTTCATAATAAAGTTTTAATTAGTATTTATGTTTCCGTCATTGTAAATCCAAAATGTCAATAAAGTTTAATGAAAACAAATATATATAAAGATATTATAGCGGTTCAGTCACACCACTACAGTTAGGGTTGAGTAGGGTCTTTAATGTTATACCCCCGTTTTTGCACATTAATAACTTCGCAACCATTCAATGGATTTGCTTGAAAGTTTACATGCATGGTCTCATATGGTCGCTCTTTGGTTGTGCCAACTTTAGTTCTGGTTGGATGTGCAGAGACTGAGCTCTGCCTTGTGCAAAAAGTGATTTTTGAGGGGGTGGGGCTGGGTGACACTTGTAGCACCCAGGCAGTTTGGAATTTTGGTCTGAAATTTTCAGCCTAGAAAGGGTCTGGCCCACAGATGTGTCATTGCAGGTTTGATGTAAAAATATTAATCCATTCCAAAGTTATAAAATTTTGAAATTTCAGGTTCTGAGCATGCTTAGTAGACACTTAAAGACAGGTCTATGAAATGAAAAAGAATCCTTTTTTGTTTGGGGCCATTCCTTTTTTTGTGAGGGGAAAACTCCTTTTTAATTTTCCACCATCTTATTTTCCGTTCTTGTTTTAAAAAAAAATTATTCAAAATCGTTAGGTGGATTGTGCACTTACCTGTTGGAGAAATTACCCCCGAAATGTTTTTTTTACATTTTAATTCCTTTTTCATGACTCAATTCCAGTATGCAAATTGTCATATGAATGGCAATATCATACAAAAAGTTTCCTATGGTTTGTCATTCCCGCAATTGGATCATGTGCAGCACTTTCTGTTTTACAAATTGGATATATACTTCAATAATCATATACCTCTGAAACTAATTTTGTGTGTTTTCATTGAAAGTTAATGAATAAAAGTAATTTTAAATTAATTCCTAAAAATGAATAGCACTGATTTTTTTGATGGCAGACCCTAATTATTCCAATTAAATATATACAAGGCTTGTGACCTCTTGCTGTAAGAGGTACTCAACCCCTTTGTTTCCCTTCCCTTTCTTCCCCTCGTCCCCCCCACCACACACACACACACACACACACACACACACACACACACACACAGGCCCAGATATTCAAAAGGGTTGCACATGGCACAACAGTGTTGCACCATGCGCAACCACTGATATACCCTGGTGCAGCCTTCAAAAGGAAAAGTGCGGCACAAATCGATAATGCCAAATGCATCAGTAATGTATGTGCAGGCGCAGGTGGAGGTATGCCCATGCATAAACCGCGCAGCCCGATATTCAGCCTGGGATGTGCAGAGTCGCGTCATGCTAACCCTACCTGCGCCAGCACAAAGTTGATCCAAAAAAAAAAAGGAACAACTGGTGGCCACCCACAGGTGAGCTGCTGCATTGCAGGGCACAACATGGCAGCTGCCACCTGTGGGTGACCACCCAAGTTCCGGCTGCACCTGGTGGCGCCCCCATGCCCAATCATGGGCATTTGTACAAAAAAGATTAATGTCCTGTATCCCTGGTGGTTCAGTGGACCGCTTTCTGCCTGATCACGGGCTTTTGTATAGAAAAAGACTTCGTCCTATATCCCTGGTGGTCCAGTGGACCGCTATCTGCCTGATTGCAGGCATCTGTATAAAAAAGAACATGTCCTAGATCCCTGGTGGTCCAGTGGACCGCTATCTGCCCAATCGCGGGCATCTGTATAAAAAAAGGCTTCATCCTATATCCCCGGTGGTCCAGTGGACCGCTATCTGCCCGATCGTGGACATCTGTATGAAAAAAGACTTTGTCCTATATCCCTGGTGGTCCAATGGACCACTATCTGCCCGAGTGCGGGCATCTGTATATAAAAAAGAACATGTCCTATATCCCTGGTGATCCAATGGACCGCTGTCTGCCTGATCACGGGCATCTGTATAAAAAAAAGAACATGTCCTATATCCCTGGTGGTCCAGTGGACCGCTATCTGCCTGATTGCAGGCATCTGTATAAAAAAGAACATGTCCTAGATCCCTGGTGGTCCAGTGGACTGCTATCTGCCCGATCGCGGGTATTAGTAAAAAAAAAAATCCCAGTATATCCCTGGTGGTCTGGTGGTACCCACCCACCGCCCACTGAGCTCCACCGCCTCTACGTCAGCCGGGTGAGCCGCAGCACCCCAGCCACCTGCCGCCGCCGACCGACACCCTCAGCAGCTGCACCATTGGTCCACGCCGCAATATCGGCATGTAGCTCATGGTTTGCATTGAGTTGACATTCCAGATAAGGGAGTGGGATCATCTCAGCATATCTGAAATGTGTAGACGGTATGGTTGCACCGCCCATTGGCTCACGCCAGGACCAATGGGCATACAGCCCTACCAAGGTGTCAGTTGGCGGGCAGCAGGTGGCAGGTGGTTAGTGGTGCTGCCGCCCACTGGCTGACCGGGGGGAGCGGGGCAGTGGGGCTCAGTGGGCGGGTTGGGGGGTACCACTAGACCACCAGGGATATTGGAATTTTTTTTTTTTACAAATACCCGCGATCGGGCAGATAGCAGTCCATTGGATCACCAGGGATACAGGACATTTTTTTTTTTTATATACAGATGCCCGCGACTTGGCAGATAGCGGTCCACTGGACCACCAGGGATATAGGATGAAGTCTTTTTTTATACAGATGCCCGCGATCGGGCAGAAAGCGGTCCACTGGACCACCAGGGATATAGGACATGGTCTTTTTTTTATACAGATGCCCACGATCGGGCAGATAGTGGTCCACTGGACCACCAGGGATATTGGGAATATTTATTTTTTTATACAGATGCCCGCGATCGGGCTGCAGGGGGCATCAGTCCCCGATGGCTGCCGCCTGGCAGGGTCCCAGGCACAAGTCATTGGGGATCAGCGCACCTGCATGCAAATGGGGCAATAATGACATGCAAATGGACCCATGTGTGCCTTGCATACATTATGGCCCCATTTGCATGTCAAGTTTTGAATATCGTGGTTGCTGTGCATGCCGCAATGGAACTTGCGCTAGTGCATCTCCATGCTCCACTCTGGCCACTTGCGCTGGTGCAGTGCCACTGTGCCATGCACACTGGGGGTGGCCAGGGTGTGATATTCAAAGCTGCTGGGTCATGGCACAGCTCCGTTGAATATCACCCAGTCCAAGTTGAGCTGCACCCAAGCTTGCGCCACAGCCTGGCACAGTTTGAATATCTGGGCCACAGTGTTTGGTCTCTTGGGTTTTCCTTATTTCTATCAACCAGTTCAGGACCATAGGTGATATACATGTCACTAGATAGCACTGGTAGTATTGGAGACTCACAGGACCTCATAATATTTATATAGTACAGATAGGCAGAAAAAAGGGAGGGGGAGAGGGTGATCCCAGGGGGAGGAAGTGGAGTATGGTAAACAAGAAAACTGAAGCAGAGGCATCAGAGATGTGCCACAATCGTGAATCCAGTTGAGAAATTTCAAAGCATGCACTTGTAGTTTTAACAGTGCAGAGAATGTAAAATATTAGGTGCAGGAGCAGCACTGGGCAAGAAGCCCCATTTTACATTTTAATACAGCAGTCATATTTTAAGAAGCATATTTATATAACTTTTACAAAAAGCTAAGTATCAAATTAGCTTGCACCATATCCCTTAGATCATTCTTGTTGTAATACTGTGGAGGTCTGAAACATGCACCGTAATTTGAAGGATATAAAGCAAAACGTCTGATTCATACAATGAATAGTGAGGTATTTTGCAATGTTTTTGACCCCCATACAGGAATTACCATGAAGTGTCTTAAACCATTTTTCAGCACAATAGAGGTTTAAAGGAGGGAAAAATAATATATTATTGAAGGATTTCAATTAACTTCCATGTTTTGGATCGATCACTTCTAAATGCATATATAACTCGATCAAAAAGTTAAATAATAAATCAACTTGCACCATTGTGTTATAATAGTGGGGAGGTCAGAAACAGGCACAGAAAATGAAGGATACTGAATAAAATGCGGGAAATGCACAATCAATAGCGAGGGATTGTGTGAAGTTTTTTTGACCACCATACAAGAATTACCATGAATGCGCTTACAGAAAATTTCAAAACAGTGGAGGTAGAAATAAGAGAGAAAAAAAAAATAATTATTGAAAGATTTTAATGAACTTTCATGTTTAGGAGCGATCCCTACTAAAAGCATATCTTACCAATGAGATATCCCACACCTTGAAGGTCATATATTTCCATTAAGTAGTACCGGGAAAAATCAATTTTGTGGTTTTTTTTTTATGAACCTCCATATTTTGGAGTGATCATTATTAAATGCACATTCTATCCAGTATTTTCCCCTGGTGTCTAGTGACACATCCTACCCTCCAATCACCCTCCCCATTCAGAATTCTTATTTCTCTGGTGTCTAGTGGCACCACTCAACCGTCTGATTGCTGTCCTTTCTGAAATAAAGAAAATGGTCCATCAGTGTCTTTTTTGTCCTTAAAACCTGTAAAAAAGACAATGGTCCTTTGCCGATCTGACCCCCCCAATCCTGACCTCCCACTCAGCACCCAGCAATCCACGGGCCTCACATACTCTCACTCACCTGAACATAGAAACATAGACTTTGATGGTAGATAAGAACCCCTTGGCCCACCCAGTCTTCCCATTTCTCTGCCTATTGGATAAGCTGCAGATTCTAGTTAACCAACAGCCTACTTCCTTCTACCCCCTACTATAATTGCTTTATGTCTGTCCCATGCATTTTTGAATTCCCCCACTGTTTTTGACCCTACAACCTCTTCAGAAAGGCAGTTCTGTGCATCCAACACTCTCTCCATGAAAAAAATATTTCCTCATGTTGCCCCGAGCCATCCCCTCTCTATCCTCAAATTGTGCCACCTTGTTCATGCACGTCTCTTTTTCTGAAAGATGCTCCCCTCTTGGTCTTTGATGATTCCCTTGAGGTACTTGAAAGTTTCTATCATGTCCCCCCCTCTCCCTCCTTTACTCAAGGGTATACATATTAAGCTATTTTAGTCTACCTCCATATAGCTTCTGTTGCAGACCCTGCACCATTTTAGCTGCCCTCCTCTGGACTGCCTCCATCCTGTCTATATCCTTGTGGAGATGGGGTCTCCAGAACTGCACACAGTTCTCCAGATGGGGTCTCACCAACTGTCTGTACAGAGGGATAACAACTTCTTGTTTTCTACTGGTGATGCCTCTTCCTGTGCATCTCAGTATCCCCCAGCCCTCCTTACTGCCTCCTCACATCGCTTGCTTACCTTAAGGTCATCTGACATGACTACCCCCATGTCCCTTTCCATTTTTGTTGTTGTTACTACTCCCCCCAATTGTGTACTCTTCCCCTGGGTTTTTGTTTCCCTGGTGCATTACTTTGTATTTCTTTACATTGAATCTAAGCTGCCATGCTTTTGACCATTCCTCCAACCTTGCCAAGTCCATTCTCATCCTTTCCACTCCCTCTTGTTTGTCAGCCCTGTTGCAGATCTTTGTGTTGTCTGCAAAGAGGCATACTTTTCCCTCCAGCCCCACTGCAATGTCTCCTATAAAGACATTAAAGATGACCGGTCCCAGTACTGAACCCTGTGGTACCCCACTAGTAACCACCCTTTCTGCAGAGTGTACTCCGTTTACTATTACCCGGTGCATCCTGTTGTGCAGCCAATTTGTTATCCAGGCTACTACCCTGTGACCCACTTCCAGGCTAGCTAACTCGTTTATTAATTTTTTGTTTGGGACTGTGTCAAATACCTTGCTTAAGTCTAGGTAGGCCATATCCACAGCACCTCCCTGGTATACTACTTTGGTCACCTAGTCAAAGAAATCCATTAGATTTGTCTGACATGACCTTCCCACTGTGAATCCATGCTGCCTTGGGTCCTGTGCCCTGCTGACCTCTAGGTACTCAACAATTCTTTCTTTCAGAACTGATTCCATCATTTTCCCTACCACTGAGGTCAAACTAACAGGTCTGTAGTTTCCTGCCTCTGCCATGCTTCCACTTTTGTGAAGAGGAATTGCATCCACCCTCCTCCAGTCCTCAGGTACCACACCATCCTCCCATGATTTATTAAAAAGGGTAGTCAGGTCCCAGGGTGAAGATCCACTCTCTGATGAAAGACATGTCTTGCTGCTGAAAATGCTGACTGCTATATGAGAATGTAAGGTAAGTGGTGTTCAATGTATTTCAATGGAGATTTCAACTTTGATGCATAACTTTGCCATTTTTGCATATTTGTAAACCAAATTTTCAACATGTTCATTTTGGAACCCCACCTCATGAACAATGGCAGTGGAAATAGGCAAATCCTGCCTGAAAGGCAACTTCAGAGTCACTTGGCAAAATCACCTTTCAGGTGGGATTTGAAACATTTCACCCCTCTTGTTCATGAGGTGGGGTCATAAGAAAGCTATGTTGTAAATGTGGTGTCAAAATATGTAAAAATAGCAAAGTCATGAGCATCCATTGAAAATTTGCTACTCTTGCTCATAACTTTGGAAATTTAAAATATTTTGATACCGTCACCTCATGAAAGTGACAGCTGTTAATTTCCAAATCCTGCCCAAACTGACTTTTCACACCTGTGGAGTGGAATGACATTGCGGTGGTGCAGAATCTTGTTTTGGCAGAGATATGAACATTTTTGGTGCCAGGTACATCAGAAGGGGTAATAAGAAGGCTATGCTGACAATTTTTTTTTGCTGCTGCCCTACAAATAGAAACACGGGGCCCTCTGGGCCCTGTGCTTCCACAGCAACATACACACATATGTATCTATGGAGGGATGGGAGTGCTGTGCTTAGGGGGACCTTTGCTCTAACAAGCAAATAAGGACATGATTAGACTATCTCAAAAAGTAAGGACATTCTTTGCAAAAAACTGCATTAATGCATCAGTTAGGGTTCAGGATACAGTGACAAAAGTAGGAAAATATGATATTGGGGTTTCCAGCCCTAACACCACTGCCCCCAACCCTGAAGTGAATTAAGGGTGGAGTCTTCTTGGAATTGTCAACCCTTATGCTCACCCAATACTATGCACTCAAGAAACATGCACACCTGTCTCCATCACATCTCAGCTTTTCTGTTACTTCAATGGGTGAGTTTTAGGGTTGAAAACCCCAAGGAGGACTCCACCTCATATGCTTCAAGCTCTCACTGTTGCTTCTCTGCTGTCTCCTGTGCTGCCATCTTAAATTGTTTGCACCTAGTCCAGGCTCATACCACTCAGCATAGCTGCAATTCCCTATGTTTCTGTTATTCAGGCTCATTTATTGCTATTTCCGAATAGCCTCCTATCTCTTCCAGGCTGCTGGCTTCACCCAGCCTTCTCATCACTAACCTGCTACCTAATCTACAGCTTCAGAATTTTACCAAACCATACTTTTACTGAAAACCTCACAGTCCATTTCTCACTTCTGCCATACTGAAACTTTACCATTCACTTAGCTGTATTTTTTTTTTGTGGGGGGGGGTTCTACACTACTAACAGTACAGTTGCTTCTCTCTATACTGCAATTTTCAATCATTTAATTACCTGCTTAGTCTCATGGTGCTCAGCTTGTGGCTTCCCTGTCATTTCTATGGTGGGAGACTGTGATGTTAAGATGGAGTTTTGTGGCTCCAGATAGCAGGAGCATACTTTTATGTAAGTTAAATGAATCCTGCTATTTTTACCTACATTGCTTCTCACTTATCTATGCATAAATATATTAACCTCATAGCCTACAGTACATGGCCTTCACAATATTTATTGCATGGATTTCAAGATTTTTATTCTATTCCATTATCGTGTTTCAAATACTCCTTACTCAAATAACCAAATTCATCCTTAAAGGCATTTAAGGTATTCAGACCACTCGCATACATTCTCTATTTATGCTGCAATCATAGCAATCACTGCTAAACCTCATTGATTAGATTTACCAAACCTCATTCGATCAATTTCTGGCACCACAACTTCTTGATGTAAAATGTAAGACTTTAGCTATGTGGGGCCCTCGCACTGAAGAGCACGCCTTTAGCTAGCTGAGTCATGTTCGCCAGTGTCCTCTACACTATTCTCCCCATGACCACCTCTGGTTCTCCTGGTCTGTTTTTACTCAGAAGGCCTGCTGAGTACCTCAGCTGTCATTGCTCTCCTCCTCCCACCTTGAAACATACAAACATAGAAGCATAGACTTTGATGGAAGATAAGGACTGCTTGGCCCACCCAGTTTGCCCATTTCCCTACCTACTGGTAAAGATGCAGATCTTAGTTAACCAACAGCCTACTTCCTCCTCCTAGAATTTCTTTATGTTTGTGCCATGCATTCTTCAATTCATCCACTGTTTTGGACCCCACAACCTCCACAGGAAGACTGTTCCATGCATCCACCACCCTCTCCATGAAAAAATACTTCATCACCTTACCCCTGAGCCATCCCCCATCTTCAAATTCTGCCCCCTTGTTCTTACACATCTCTTTTTCTGAAAGATGCTACCCTGTTGGACTTTTTTGATTCCCTTGAGGTACTTAAATGCTTGTATCATGCCCCCCCATTCCTCGAGGGTATAAATATTAAGCTCCTTTAGTTTCTCTTCATATGGCTTATTTTGCAGACCCTGCACTGTTTTAGTTGCCCTCCTCTGGACTGCCTCCATCCTGTCTATGCCCTTGCAGAGATGGGGTCTCCAGAACTGTATGCAGTATTCCAGATGAGGTCTCACCAACTGTTTGTACAGTGGGATAACAACTTCCTGTTTTCAACTGGTGATGCATCCCCCTATACATCCCAGTACCCCCCCCTGCCCTTATTACTGCCTTCTCACATTGCTTCATTCCTTTAGGTCATCTGATATGACTACCCCCATGTCTCTTTCCATTTTTGTTTTTGTTAGTACCTCCAGCCACGCTGTATACTCTTCCCCTGCGTTTTTGTTTCCCAGGTGCATTACTTTGCACTTTTTTGCATTGAATCTAAGCTGCCATACTTTTGACCATTCCTCCAACCTTGCCAAGTCCCTGCTCATTCTTTCAACCACAGTTGTGTATCAACCCTATTACAGATCTTTGTGTCATCTGCAAAGAGGCATACTTTCCCTTCCAGTCCCTCTACAATGTCACAACCAAAAAAGCAGTAGATGCACTCTTTACCTCATGAAAAAATTCTAGGTCCTGGGAAATGCAGTGTTCCAAAGATCATTTTATTATAAATTCCTGGACTTTAAGCCCACAGAAAGCACTCCAAAGTTTGCTCCAGCACTTTGACTCTCAATGAGTCTTACTCAATGAGACCACCCTGAAGAAAACTCATTGTGAGTTGAAGCATTGGGACATGCTTTGTAGCACTTTCTGTGGACCTATTGTTCAGGCCTTTCTAATAAAAATTATTTTTAGAACTCTGCATTTGCCTGGACCTGGAATGTTTCCGTGAGGAAAAGAGTGAATCTACTGCTTTTTTGGTTTTATCATCCACAGGGCTTGTTGTGCTTTCTGTTTTTGCACCACCCAAACATCACTGATCGCAGCACCCTTTTTCTGGATCTGTTTGTCTCTGCAATGTCCCCTATAAACACAGTGGCAGAAAGTGAAACTATGAAGCTGTTCAAAGCATAAATGGATAAACACATGGGGCTATTGGTATACTCAATACAAATTTAATTTAAGGACCAGGTTGATAATGGCTAACACTATAAACCTGTAAACATTCCTATGATTCCTATAATAAAGACAATAAAGAGGACCGGTCCCAGTACTGAACCCTGTGGTACCCCACTAGTAACCCCCCTTTCTTCAGAGTGAACTCCATTTACTATTACCCTCTGTGTCCTGTTGTCCAGCCAACATTTTACCCAGGCTACAACCCTCGAAACCACTCCCAGGCTGGCTAACTTGTTTATTATTCTTTTGTGTGGAACTGTGTCAAATGCCTTGCTAAAGCCTAAGTAGGCCATGTCCACAGCCCTTGGTCTTCTACTTTGGTCACCCTGTCAAATAAATCTATCAGACCCATCTGACATGACCTTCCCACTGTGAATCCATGCTGTCTTGGGTCCTGTGCCACACTGGCTTCTAGGCACTCAACAATTCTTTCCTCCAGAACTGATTACATCATTTTCCCTACCACTAAGGTCAAACTAATAGGTCTGAAGTTTCTTGCCTCTGTCTTGCTCCCACTTTTGCGAAGTGGAATCACATCCACCCTCCTCCATTCCTCAGGTACCACACCATCCTCCCATGATTTGTTAAAAAGGGTAGTAAGTTGTGTCACTAGTTCTTCCCTTAGTTCTTTTAGAATTCTTGGGTGAATCCCATCAGGTCCCATTGCTTTGTCCACCTTCTGTTTAGGAGTTCTTTCAGGACTCTTTCTTCTGTGAGTGGACTGGAAACCTCCCCCATCCAGCGTGCTTCTATTGTTTGGTTTAGGTACCTCCCCCTCTTCATTTGTGAATACTGAGCAGAAGTATTCATTTGGTATCCCTGCTTTTTCACTGTCACCCTCTGCCCACCCCCTCCTTCCCTTTCCTTTGTTCTTTCTTTGCTCCCTAATATAGCTATAAAAGGTTTCATCCCCTGTCCTGAGTTGGCCATCTTTTCCTTAGTATAGGCCCTTTCTATTTTGACTGCTTTCCTGACTTTCTTCAGCTTTAACTGGTACAGTTCTCTGTCCTGCTCCTTCTGTGTTTCCTTATACTTCCTGAATGCTACCTTTTTCTCCCTAACCTTCCCCACAACCTCTTTTGAGAACCATAGTGTTTTTTTCTTCATTTTGTTTAGTTGATTTCCTTCACTCTATGGCTTGTTGCCTCTGTGATGGCTGTTTTGATTTTTCCACATTGTTCCTCCACCCCTCCTTCTTGCTCGTTTGCTACTGCTTTTCTGAGGCACACTTCCATTTTCCAAAGTCAGCCCTCCTAAAGTCCAATACCCTTGTTTTTTGTATGGCTTCATTCTATTACTCTGTTTATCATGAACTACACAATTTGGTGGTCACTTGTTCCAAGATGGCTACCCACTTCTAGATCCAAGATCCTTTTTCTATCCCCATTTGAGAGTACCAGGTTTAAGACTGCTCCCTCCTGAGTGGGATCCAACACTAGCTGTCTGAGGTATGCCCCCTGTAAGGCATCGAGAATGACCCTGGTCTTGGATGTGACTGCAGCAAAGGTGCTCCAGTTAACATCTGGCATATTCAGGTCACACATCAATAATATTTATTTATTTTTTGAATTTTGGTGACCCAGTAGGCCCACTGAGACTAGAATTCCCTTTTTCAGTGGAGAATTGGGGGAAGGGGATACAGATGGTATCCAACTGAAACTGAACCAGATTAAGCTGCTGGTTGTGTTTTTAGTGAATTGGAGAAATTTGGCCAGGACACAGGGGAAATTCCCCTACTACAGTACAGCTACAGTAGTCCCTGTAGTTAATGGCTCACTGGAGCCTTTGATACCAATTTAGTGAGGAGTAAGACAGGGGTGTCCCATGATCCCTCTGCTATATGTTTTCTTTTTAGATCTGTTACTGTGGAAATTAAATGAGGCACAGACCATTAGACCAATATGTATCTCCCCTGGTTTAACATCCCCAAAAGCTATAGCTTATGCAGATGACTTATGTCTTATGGTAGCAGACCAATCATCATTTGAGGAGGCTATGGAATGATGCAGCACATTTGGCTCCCTATCAGGTGCAGCACTTAATCTGGAGAAATCCATAAGTTTTACTTTTGGAAACCCTAACACAGTAAGAAGTAGTATAGGCCCTATTCAGTTCACAGAGGACCCAATTCATATCCTAGGCATAAAGTTTGGTCCCAGGGATGCTGGAAGTTTAAACTGGGAGGAGAAACTAGAAAATGGAAAAATAAAGGTAGCCAAATGGAACAGGGGGACAATAGGGAAAAAGAAAATGTATTCTTAATTAAAACCTTTTTAGTTCCGGTTTTCCTGTATCTGAGCTATGTATTTCCAATACCCAAGCATTTGGAAACAACAGTGTTGAGCCTTTTTTTCAAGCCATCTGGGGCAGCCTCTTCAATCCCATTAAAAGGAATATAATATACCTGCCAATCAAAAAAAGGGGTTTGAACATGATAAACCCCATCCTTTTTTTAATAGTATCTTCTTCATGTCAAATTTAAAACCCATTCTTATCAACATACAAAGAGGTTGGGAACATTGTTTTTTTGAAAATAGTAAAGTCTGGTTTTGACAGTGGGAGGGGAATACATTACGGTGTATTAGAGCCTCTGCTGCAACTCCTTCTTACCTAAAAGAAAGTTTTTTAAGACTGAAGCAATGGCACATTACACCCCAACAGCTGATTTCTGTTCATACACATACAATGTATATAAGGCCCATTTAGATACCTTGTGTCATGTTCCAGAAGCTTTCAAGAAGTGCCCCTGTCCCTATTTGCCATCCCTGCAAAGCTTGTTACAATCCCCCAGCATCCCAACACATATGTGGGATTTTCACTGGTTGTCCTGCCATGAGAGAATAAATACAAAAAGCAATCATAAACACAAACAGCTTGAAGATAGGATTTGCAGCAGACTTCAGTGTATTAATACACTAGAAACAACTGAGCACTTGTTTTTCGACTGCTCATACATAACAGGGTTTTAGACATATATAGCAAAACTATGGCCAGAACCTTTGCATGCTCTATCTCGTATGTAAATCTAATGTATGGAGAAGTGTCTTCTTAACGGAATATAAGCACTTTGCACTTGATTTTTATTATAATAAAATGGAACACTTGGATGGCCTGATGTTTGTATATACTTAAGCAAAAAGATAGTACATATATAGAGCTTGCTAATAAAATTAAACAAGATTTATTTACAGTATATGCATCAGAGTATAAAAAGTTACCCACTACTGAACTTTTAGAATTATGGAAAGGTCTTCCCTGGGTAACAGATTCAGATATTCCAGTTACATGAAGTAATGTAAAATTGGGACCTGATTTCTATACAAAAGACTTAATGTTGATTTCTGGTATACATTGTTTTTCTTTAATTTAAAGCACACAAAAAAGAGTTGCACATAATGATTATGTTTTGCACTCATTTATTTGGATGTATTTCAATTTTTGTTCAATAAACTTTCCCCTACTCTTTTCAAGAAGTGTCATGGGATCTTTAACATTCACCTGAACTACCACCAGAACAGGCAGATGGGACCTCAGTTTAACGTCTCATCTGAAATTCGGCACCTTAGGAGTGCAATATCCCCCTCATGCTGCACTGCAGTGTCAGTATTGGGATATTAACCGAAGTGCTTGGTGTGGGGATAGAACCCACAGCCTTCTGATCTCCAGGCATCAGAGGAAAGTGTGCTACCTGCTAAGCCACTGTCACTAACATTCTAAGGATGCTTTCTGTAATTTCCTTGTCCATTGCCTCTCTCTGAGATGGGGGTCTGTATACAACCCCCATGTGGATTGTGGTGCCATTTCCTGTTTCCATGGTGACCCACAGTGCCTCCTCTCCTCCCTGTTTACCCTTTAGTTTTGTTGCTTTGCTACCTTCCCTTACCTAGAGTGCTACTCCTCCTCCTCTTTCACCATCTCTGTCCCTCCTGTAGAGTGTGTACCCTGGTATGTTGACATCTCAGTGATGGTTCTCTGTGTACCATGTTTATGTGACTGCAATGATATCCAGATATCCCTCTTCCATCATGGCCACTAGTTCAGGGAGCGTGTTACCCAGATAATGGCCATTGGTACTCATCACTCTCCATTTTCTTTGATGGCCTTACCACATTTGGCTCTATCCTTGTCCTTACTGCCTTTTTCTCCATTTACCCCTGTCCTGCTCCCTATTGTCTTCTCTTCTCTACCTTGGTGTTTACCTCACTAACTACCCTGTTGTGTTGAGGGAGGCTGGGATTTCCCTGTTCCTTTTCAGTGCCTCCCCCCTTGGCTAGTTTAAATGCTTGCCAATGAAGCCTGGAATCCTGGCTCCCCTCCCGGACAGATGCAGACCATTGCACCGGTATAGGCCTGTATCCCTCCAGGTGGACCCCCAGTCCCCAGTGAAGCCAAAACCCTGAGCTCCCTGCTAGTTTTTCAACCATTCATTGAATCCCATGGTGCAGAGTACCCTAGCCTCACACATGCCATAGACAGGCAGCACCTCTGAGAAAGTTATCATATGTGCTTCTTGTCTCAGACTCCTCCCCAACTCCACAATCTCCTCTTGCACTCTTCTGATCTCATTCCCAGTCAGGTCATTTGTCCCTAGGTGGACAATGACATCCAGCTCCCTCTCCCATGTAGCTTCTCCCACAATCCTGAGGATTTGCTCCCTGTCCCTCCAAGCTATGACTCCAGGCAGATACTTTACTTACCTGTCCCCTTCCTCTCCCAGTTCTACCCCCTAACAATTGAGTTTCCACCAGGAGTTGTTTCCTTCTGCTGTGGGGTACTGTGCCACCCTCCTGTGGGTCTCCTTTGTGGAGGTTCCCAGCATCCTCCTTGGTCTCCACTGCAGGTTCCTCCATGCTGGTTTGGTGCAGTGGACCCGGTAGGTTGTTTTGTGAATTAAATGTGTAACATTGTATATGGATGGGTAGTGAAGTTTAAAAACACTTTATTCAAAAATATTTTTATCAAGTACTTTATTAAGAATTTTTCTTAAAAAGAGCACTATTTGTAACCTACATGATGTCATATATGTGAACAAAATACATTTCAGAGGTTACATTGCATCACAAAGTCTTGTTTGCTTTTGTTTCTTTTTCTAAAAAAAACTTCTAAATAGCTATCTTACAATCAACTATATTTGGTCACCATTTTCAAAGTAGAAATATTCCACAGAGAAACCACTTTCCACCAGAATGGCATATGAATTGTGGAGAAGTACAGATGGAGGGATGCACCTCTGTTCCACCACCCTCACCCTCCCTGAGCCCACCTTAGTCCAACCACTCCTCTTTCTTGGAAACCTCTGAAGTAGCGGCGGCAGCCATGGTGGACCTTGGGTGGGGGAGGAGGTTTCATGAATCCTAGCCAGGTCAGCCTGGAGACAGGCAACCTCCTTCTTCAAACCAGAGAGGTGCCTGCAGATAGGGCAGCATCACAGCCTCCAGAATGTCTCCCAAAGACTGCCACCCCACAGCCACTGCACAACTCCCATCATTTCTTATTTTGTGGCCCCTCTCCTGTTGCTTTGAATGCTTACTCTCTCCTAACTCTATTTATTTTTCCATCCACTTGCCTATTGCATATGTGCCCTTATAACTCTCACCATTCCTCATTCTGGGACAGGAACTTCCTGTATTCTTCATTAGTCTCCTTCTTCCTTGCTCAGAGTCAGACCTCCAGCAATTGGGGGGGGAAGGAGAGCTCTTTTCCTTCAAGGATGGTGAAACTTATGTGTCTCAGTGATCCTTCCCTTCCTACTGTCAAACAGGAAGTTTCTGTCGTCAGTCAAATCCAGTGCCTATAAAAGTGGAACTGGCTAAGGATGGGAGGGTGGAGGGGAAGGAAGATGGACAATTCATAAGTAAAATGCTAGCTCTTTTGTCAGCTGCTTCTTGTTCTGAAATCAAGACTGTTGTCTGCCAAAAGCTAGCAGCAAGGAACTGTAATTGGAGATACCTGGTTTTCTGCTGCCTAAGCCACACCCCAAATAAACTACTTTCCTCTTGACTTAGCAAACTGAGAAGCTGATACAGTCCCCTTCCCCAAACACAGAAAAACAAAATGACTCTTTTTTTTTTTTTTTTACCGAGACCCCACACTTCTAATAAAGTATCTGTTGGCTTAATCCCAACAGGCTCTGACTCTTGTTGAGTTAGAAGTGCTCTATTAGCAAATAAAGTTCTAGCTCTTTAGTCAGTTGCTCCTTGCTCTGAAAGCAAGATTGCTGTCTGCCAAAACAAGCTCCTGCTCCAGATTCAGAGTTTCCACTGTCACAGAGTACTCTCGTAACCCTTCATGGTGTTCCCATTTTAGGGATCATGAGATCTTTCCACCAAATTGAAATATTTTCCTTCCCTTGGATTGGGTTTCTAAATTGTAGCAAAAGAGCCTTCACTAAATAAAACACCTGTAGCCTGGAAGGAAAGCAACATAGGCCTCAGATCCCCAGAGGTTTCCTCCTAAAAGGGTTTTTTCCTCTCCTCAGTGCCAAAGGTCATAATTTTTAGTTAGCCCCTTAATTACTAAGGTAGTTTCCACAGTTATTCAGATAGGTTTCTGCTGCTGGATGGAAATTGACGGTGGCCCTCCATTGCGTTCCCTCTCTCTTTGTGAAGTCATGCACTCTCATTATAATTCATTCGACCTATGTTACAACTGTCACTCATTTCAGTTATTACTGACCCTCACCCTCATCTCCTATGACCGTGTGTATATTCCAGTCTCAGTACCAATGCACTACCTCAGCATTGTTTTCTAATCTACTTTCTTTTGAGGCTTTTCCTAAGCTACATTTAGCCAAAGGGAATTCTTCCCCTGGCACTTCTAGGGGTGGAACCATCCTCCAGGGTTCATGCCTTCAGCATCCCTACATGATGGTATTCCTGAGGCACAACAAAGTTTATTTAGCAGCTACAACAAACTTTAGTCAGGAAGTTGCATAAGGACAATACTGCACTAAGTTGCATAAGCACATTGAACTGAAAGGCTGTAGCTTGCAATTCAATGGCTGAAGCAACAGTCATGCCCTCCTTCCTGACCTATTTAATCTCTTCCTTCCTGCTTCGTTCAGAAGTTTTTTTCTTTGCCCTACTATCCTCCCCTTCTCTCCTCCAATGGCTAGCCTCTCTCCTCAGGGGCTGTCTTTAGCCTAACGGAATCCTTCCTGCGGCACTTCTTGGGGTGGAACCATCCTCCAGGGTTCCTGCCTTTGGCATCCCTGCAGGGTGGCACAGAGAGTAGAATGGCCTCAACAAAGCTTATTCAGCAGCTGCAACAAAGTTTATTCAGCAAGTTGTATAAGCACAACACCACACTAAGTTGTGTAAGCACATTGAAATATATCTTCATTGCAAAAAAGTTTGATAATGCACAAGTTAGGGTAACTTAATGCCACAAAAGTAGAGAAATGTGTTGTTAGGTTTCCAACCCTAATGCCCCACCTCCACCCCCAGTCCCCAAGCAGCAAACTATTGTGTCTTCCTTGGCGTTGTCAACCCTAATGCTCACTCCTCCCCCATGGGCCCTGTGTGAAGAAAGGAGATCATGTATGACATTGCTCATAGAATGGGTGTGCATTAGGGTTGACAACCCACCAAGAAAGACCCCACCAGTGATTTTTCAAGACTCAGGAGACCCCAAAGCCAAATGTTTTTCCTTTTGCTGCTTGGGGGGTGGGTGTGTGGTGTTAGGGTTGGAAACCAAAATCCACATTTCCCTAATTTTGTATTATTAAGATACCATAACTGGTGCATTAGTGATGTTTTTTTGCAATGAATTTCCTTATTTTTTGAGACCATATAATCAAATAAACATTTGCCTGTGGGAGGGCCCTGCACTCCCATCCCTCCAAGGCAAAGCAAAGTTTATTTAAACAAGCATTTGTCAATGCCGAACGTTCACTTGCAGGTATTTGCAGTGGTGTTTGGCATGTATGGTGCTTTACCCTAATGCCCTGTGCGATTGCTGGTATTTGCACAATAAATTGTCAGCATGACCTTGTGCTACCCCCATTGTGCGCTACATAGGCGGAAACATGTTTTGGGCAGGATGTAAAAAATGACAGCTGTACTGCTCATAAGGAAGTGTGGTAAAATGGCAATGTTGAAAATCTGGAGTGGAAATATTGAAAATTCGCAAACCTATGAGCGTGCGTGGGAACTGTGCAACGCACGCTCGTAAAACAGTCATTTGTAGGATTTTTTCACCAAATTTTCAACATTGCCATTTTAAAACCTCTGCTAATGAACAGTGTCACTGTGATTTTCTTACTGTGTCCCATACATTGATTTACTTTTACGACTGCATCATTGTACTGCTACATGGGTAGGAAAGACATTTTGGGCAGGATGTGAAAATGACAGCTGTACTGCTCATAAGGAGGTGTGGTAAAATGGCAATGTTGAAAATCTGGAGTGAAAATATTGAAAATTTGCAAACTTACGAGCATGCGTAGGAACTGCGCAACGCAGAGTCATAAAACAGTCATTTTTAGGAATTTTTTCACCAAATTTTCAGCACAGCCATTTTAAGACCTCTGCTCATGATCAGTATCACTGTGATTTTCTTAATGTGTCACATACATTGAGTTCGCACACCAACTGCACCATTGTGCGCTACATGGGTGGAAACACATTTTGGGTGAGATGTGAAAAATGACAGCTATACAACTCATAAGAAGGTGTGATAGAATGGCAATGTTGAAAATCTGGAGTGAAAATATTGAAAATTCATGAACTTACAAGCCTGCGTAGGAACTGCGCAACGCACGCTCGTAAAACAGTCATTTTTAGGAATTTTTTCACCAAATTTTCAACATAGCCATTTTAAGACCTCTGCTCTTGAACAGTGTCACTGTGATTTTCTTAATATGTTCCATACATTGATTTCGCACACCAACTGTGCCATTGTGCGCTACATGGGCGGAAACACGTTTTGGGTGAGATGTGAAAAATGACAGCTATACATCTCATAAGAAGGTGTGATAAAATGGCAATGTTGAAAATCTGGAGTGAAAATATTGAAAATTCATGAACTTACAAGCCTGCATAGGAACTGCGCAACACATGCTCGTAAAACAGTCATTTTTTGGAATTTTTGCACCAAATTTTCAACATGGGGTTTTTGGGACCCCTTCTCATGAACAATGTCACTGTCATGGTGTTATTTGAGGCCAAAGGGTGATTTTGCACAGTGACTGCGCAGTGCCTGCGAAATCATCCTTCAGACCAAAATAACGCCATGACAGTGACATCATTCATGAGAAGGTTCCCAAAAACCCCAAAGTCAAAGAATTTGGTGCAAAATTCCAAGAAATGACTGAGATATGCAATAAAGTTGAATCCCCTATGTAGCCCATTATACAGCTTACGGCATTTCCTCAGTTACGTAGTCGACTTTGAAGAGTGCAGACGTGTTCCCGGTCCACGAAGATCATCGCGCCAGAGTCCGGAGGTAAGTATGGGGTGAGGGGGTGGTGTGGGGAGGCTGGGTGCACAGTGGGTGGGTGCAGGTTGTGGGAGGTGGGCTGGGAGGCAGCGCCCGCAGGACTGTTTTTGTTTACAGGTTAAAAATAACAAAAGATGACGTGGGACCTTTGCCACATTGGGTGGGCTCTAGCATGGCAGAAGATGGCTGGGGGTGAGGAGCCGGTGGGGATTAGGCACCCCGATCCGACAAACTACACGAGGCGAGGCCAATGAGGGATTGGGCACCCCGTCAGCAAAAGTAAATGGACCGTTGCCACTCTGGGGTGGGCTCCCAAGCGTGGCAGCAGAACGGCATGGGCTGTGGAGCCGACGAGGATTGGGCACCCCCATCAGCAAACAACATTTGCCACGCTGGGGTGGGCTCCCAGCGTGGCACCAAAGCTTTGGGGCGCGTGACGTGTGCAGGGGGCGTGGCGCTGCGCGAGGAGGGGGCGGTGCTCAGTATGGCAGCGGTGCTTTCCTTTGAAGCAGAGGAACACCGCTGTCATACTGAGCTCCTGCACCCATTGGTGCAGGACCACCATGCCTGCTCAAGGGAGCAGTGCATTGGGTGGGAGAGGCACACCTCCAAGTGTGCTACTCTCCCAAAACGTTCCTTGCGCATGCGCACAAATGAACGTAAAAATGCCCAATCCCGGAGGCTCTGAGCACTGTATAAATGAATAAATATGACATAAAAAATCATATAATACATCGCATATTTAAATACACAGAATAAAATTTTGGCCTATCATATAATTATCATATTCTACTAATTTCCATAATTTAATCCCAAAAAGCTTGGGAAAATAGTAGGGCCTTCAGGCAGGCCTTAAGAATATCTACAGTAGGGGCTCCTCTGACCCCACATGGCAGTGAATTCCACAGAACAGGAGCTGCAACACTGAATGCTCTGTCCCCAGCAGATCTCAGCCTCGTTCTAGGAGTCGCCAGGAGGAACCTACTGGAAGAGCAGAGGGGGTGGACAGAGAGAGCAGGTGCAAGAAGGTCTAAAAGATAACCAGGGCCCTGCCCATGTAGGGCCTTATAGGTGAGAAGACCCACCTTAAAGAGGATCCTCCACCTTACCGGCAGCCAGTGCAATTCATGCAGCACCGGTGTAATGTGGCAAAATTTTTGCTGCCCAGTAAGTAACCGGGCAGCTGCATTTTGCACCAGCTGCAGCCTGCAGAGAGATCCTCCTTTGACCCTGAGGTAGAGCGCATTGCAGTAGTCAAGCCTTGATGTAACTAAGACATGTATGAAGGTAGGGAGGTCCAGAGGTTCCACAGATGCGTACATGTACGTTGCTATGGAAGTGCAGGGCCCAAAGGGTCCTGTGCTTCCATTTCTACCAAACAGCAATTTCTTTCTTTGTTTTATGGCTTGTTAAAGTTCCAATGTTATCCAAAGGGAATTTTAATTTTTCATACTTTTTTTTTATATTTCCCCTAAATGGTTAGGTGGGAGGATGTGTTATTCTCATGGTACTCATTAACAACTTTGTTTTGATATACAGATTGTCTCATAAGTTCAAATATTGAGGGAGTTATGGCTTGTTGAAGTTCAAATGTTTGAGAAAAACTACCTCCCCACCCACCCACCCAGTTGCAGACATTCAGTTCAGAGGTGCTGAGACACCTCTAATTTGAACTTCTGGTCAGGATTTAAACTGCGGTCTTATAGTCCCATTAGAAGTTAATGCCTGCCGCTAACCACAGAGTTCACCATTGGATTAGCTGTTAGGTATTAACTAATGCAGTATCAGTTTGTCCTTCCAATTGAGCTCAACAATCTCCATGGAAAGGTGTAAAGAAACCTTATGAATTAGCATGTAGGGTGCACTCCTGCGATAAATCTTTTATATGTCAGCCTTCACAAAGTTTTTACAAATAATTCAAGGTTGATTATTAACTTGTGATGGACTTAGCCTTTTAAAATGCATTGTTTTCCCCCCTATATTTCAAAATATGTTCCTTTAATCTAGGGCAATATTTACTTTTTCCTAATGTTCTACAATTCAGGAAGTATTTGCATAGGATAGCAAAGACACAGCATCTAGATTGTGTGGTATATATTGTAACAGCCTAGAACTGAAACATAAGAGGTTAACAGACTTAATCAGGGTAACAAAAGTGAAATAGTGGTGGAGTGGCTGGGTTCGAAACATGGAAGCTCCTGGTTCACAATTGTGTAGTATATAATCACTGGTTCACACTGCCACTTAGTTATTTTACCCAACCCTCTTCCTCCCAGTGAAATGCCAGGTGGATTATCATTTCCCCGGGATTCTGGAGTAACATTTGTAATCACTCAGTAAGGTAGTATAGGTGAATCGTGTTCCTGCATGAAGCATGATGATGATAAATGAACTTTGCAGTGAAATATTTTCATTCAAAAAGTTTGCAAGACAGCTTTAAGAGACTCTGTAACATTTGAAACAAAAGTTACCCCTGTATTAATACTGGTGTAGTCTCTCTCTTACACCTGTTCCAGCAATCTAAGTTAGTGACTATAATATACCATGTTCCGCATGTTGCATGCTGTTCAGTCCCTAACAGAAGAAATTGAAGGTTTCACAAGTTGCTTCAGAGAGGCTCTGATGAGTAAACCTTTGGCTGCCAAGAAATATTGATGCCAATGCTGTAGTCCACATTATATTAACAGATCAGATGGTCATTATTTGGGAAAAGACAGTCGAGGTAGAGTGTGAAACAGTGGCATCTCCCTGATATGGTGGGCATCGAGATCAGAAGTGCTGATCAGGAGGTGTGAGTGGATTGGTGGAGCTGATCACTCAAATTGTTCCCAAGTTGTGCAACCACTCTATGAACAGGTTGGTGCTTAAATCGCATACAGGAGCTGTTGTACTTCTCTCATGAGTCCTTTTCCAGGGTGCTCGCTGCAATCTCTGCCTGAGCACCTTACCAGCAGCCCTGGCTTTCCCTCTGCCCCGCGACTGGTAGCTTTCACAAAAAATCTAAAGCAGCTTATACCCAGCACCCCCTAGAACCACAAGGAAGACTGTAACAGCATCTTAAAAATATGAAATATCATACATGCATATTTTGTATGCATACTTGAATTATTTGAATGGATTGGCTTTTTCTCTTGTTTAATTTTCCCTTGCTTTTTAATGCTCTGATGTTGACCCATTCACCCAATAGTCTACAGTGTGTTGTACTCAAGAATGATATGAAGAAAAGTTTTTTTTTTCTGCAAGTGAAATAGTTAAAAAAATTGTTATTCAAAAAAAAACCTTATGGCAGCACATTCTAATAGCACTCACAATTTGGTGAACTATTTTTTTCTGTCTCTGCTTTTGTAGTAAATTAGTCAGTGAAAAATATTAAAGAATGAATACAGTCCCAACACTGTCTGCCTGCCTGCCTGCCTGCCTATCTGTCTATCTGCCTATCTATCTATCTATCTATCTATCTATCTATCTATCTATCTATCTATCTATCTATCTATCTTCCCCTTCTCTGACTTTTTTCTTCTGGGGAGGGGGAAGGGGAGGAGGGATTGG
Source organism: Neoceratodus forsteri (assembly GCA_016271365.2). NCBI lineage: Eukaryota > Metazoa > Chordata > Ceratodontiformes > Ceratodontidae > Neoceratodus > Neoceratodus forsteri. The sequence goes on along the minus strand of CM057449.1, from coordinate 940,857,574 downwards.
AATGTTAACCGATTTCCATACAGACCACCTGTGTATCATCTAAAGGAAACAACAGTTATTACATTAACATTTACAAGTTTATCTCTTTGTTATTGCATAGCTAATCATCTGCCCTTAATATAGTTCATAAATTAACCAGGAATACTTAATGGGTTATTAGTGGACTAACACATATACATACAGTATATTTCCACCATCGAGTAATAATTACAAAATCTAAAGAGAAATAATGGGCCCGATTCTCAAAGCCCTTAGATTGATGCAAGGTGCTTGTGTCAGACCTAAATCATGCAAGTGGCACCTTGCATCATAAAGTGCACCCTGAGCTATTCTCAGAAACAGCCTGCATCAAACGCAGGCTGCATGCACCAAAGGAGACTTGTGCCAGCCTTGCTCCACAGAATGGGCTGCAGCATCATGCTAGGGGGCTTGGGTCAGATGCAGGCTGCCAGAGCCCATCATTCAGTATTCTAAAAAGCCTTCCCAGAGGGCAATGGTCTCAGTACCGATAGACCAGCCAAGGGCTGATATAATGGTATTTAGAAATCCTCTGGGAGATTGGCAATGTGCCCCCCACCCCGATCCCCCATTATAATATAGAGAATTATATATGGGGTGGTGTGTGTAATGAGAGTTTACACACACCCTCATTGTGGGATGCTACATAAACCCTGAGGGCGAAGCCTGTGGGGTTTATAAAAAGCATCCCACAATGAAGGTGTGTGTAAAATCGAATTTTACACACACAACCACATATTTTATTTTTTATAATTGCTGGTGTGCACTTTTTCACCTCAGCAATTATAAAAAATAAAATAAGATTGGTGTTCAGGAAGCCGAGGAGCAGTCTGGATTCTGTGTGGTCTGAGGTGTTTGTAGTTACAGTACTGCACTTGTTTGGGGGCAAAGAAATGGATATTTTCTGGAAAATGTACAGAAACATTGATTTTTTTTTTTAAAAAAGATAAACTTACCTTTGAGTGGCAGTTGCAGTGTCTTTTCCGGCTTTACAAGGCAGGGACAGTCTGTGCCATGCACTTGGCTGCGTTCGCATGCTGACAGAAAACACGGCACTAGTTTTACTTTTATTTTTGTTTTGTTTCCTTGGGTCAGTCAAGAAAGAGTTCATTTAAAAAAATAAATAAAAAAGTAAATTACCACTGAATAGGAGGGACCCAAAAGCGTGCTTCAGGATTGCTGCAGGAATGTGAAAATCAGAGACTGGGACTGCTCATGGCTGCTCCAAGGTAAACCTGGCGCGTGTTTGCCGTTACAACCAGCCCAGCTGGTTATAATGGCAAATTATGTCCAGCAGCCCCTTGCCAAGCCTCGATCTCCATCAATAATAAATAAAATAATACTGCTGGTCTAGTGGACCACTTAATTCCCGATCGCCCATTACATTATATTTTATTATACCTTGTGGTGTAGTGGACACCCAAGCTCTGATCCCCCATTACATCATATTGTATTATACCTGGTTGTGTAGTAGTCGCCTGAGCCCTGATCCCCCATTATATAAAGTTTTACTATACCTGGTGATCTAGTGAACCCCCCCACCCAGTACTCTCCTACCATCCCACTCCCCCAACCCATAATCCAGCCAGTGGCTTGCATAGCCCATCACTTACCCCCACAGCCAGCTGCCAACTGAGCTCTGAATGAGTGCATACTGTATATAGTACACACTCAGTGATTGACAGCAGCTGTCAGTCACTGAGCAGGTACTATATACAGTACACACTCATTCAGAGCTCAGCCAGCAGGTGGCAGCAGTAGTGAGTGGTGGGCTGTGCCTGTCATCAGCTCAATTTCAAGTTGGGGGAGCTGGGTGGTACAGCACAGCATGATGGGGGGTCCACTAGACAACCAAGTATAGTAAAATGTGATATAATGGGGTATTGAGGCTCAGGTGTCCACTAGACCACCAGGTATAATCCAATATGATGTAATGGGGGATTGGATCTCGGGTGGTCTACTAGACTACCAGGTATAAAAAAATATGATATCATGGGGGATCGAGGCTCTGGCGGTCCACTAGACTACCTGGGTTATTTTATTTATTATCATGGGAGATTGGGTCTTGGGGGGAACGCTAGATTACTAGGGTTAATTTATGTATTATAGTGGTGGATCAGGGCTGCGGGGGCCACTAGACTACCAGGGATAAATGATGTATAATAATGGGAGATCAGGGCAGGGGGGGGCGCTAGACTGGGTCTGATTATGCACATTGCCACAGGCTTGCCGCAGACATATCCTGGTATGCCTTCTGTCTGGTGCACTGCTAGGGATGCCTCAAGCCACAGGATTTTGCCACTGGGACCCTGCCTGATAGAGAATTGTGTGCAGGGTCCGTGGTGCATAGGTGATCGGTGCAAGCCCCCTTTGGCACAGCTTGTGCCGAGTTTTGAGAATTGAACCCAGTGTGCTAAGTAGAATAACATACTTTAAGTAAAAGAAGGGCATTCTTAATGTTAAATTATTTAATTAATTTTAAATATGTCCAGGACAGGGTGGGTGCCCATCAAGATGGGACATCATTTTTAGTTTCCAGCCTACAGTGGCTCCAAACCCAGGGGAGCCCCAGAGGGCTTCAGCTAAACATTCCCACTCTGATGTGGTCTCAACCCTGCAGGGCCTTCTTAAATAATGTTAAAATCCCCTCTCCCAGTGGGGATCAATGCAGGGTCACATCATGGGGGGGGGCAGTTTCCTGTGAGCAGGTGCCAATCAGGATGGAAACACAAGAAATCTGCACACTGGTAAGCATCATGCATTCAAAATCCAACTTTTAGAAAAATCAACATGGAGTTTATTAGCTCAAAACTTTATGAGGACATGGAAGGACTTCCATTCCACATACAGTTATGAGCTAATAAACTCTGTTGAATTTTTCTAAAAGTTGCAGCTCCTTAATTAATTTTGGTTACAGTGCACAGGTTTCTTGTGTCTTGGTATTTGACAGGATAAGCTGCTGTTATCTGCACCCCTGCAACATTTCTAGGGTTCACCACTCTATTCTTTTTCAGCTAGGATAGAATTTTTTTTTGTTTCCTGACAATAGCTGGATTTTCTATAGTGGATTTCAGCCCTAGTCTCAAGATACAGGCTGCACCTGAGAAATGACAGTGCCTGGCAAAGAAGAGTTCATAGATAAAACAGTTAAGAATGCTGGCACTCGCCTTGCCTTCTGTTCTTTAACACTTCGCTGCAGTTAGTAAATGTTGAAAAGAGGCAAGCACACCCGAGTTCCAAAAAAGTGCTTAATCTTATTATTAAAGTGCACCAAGAACAAACAGAACTTTGACCACACTTAGCTGCTGACTTACTCACATCCTCAATCCAGTCCCTTCAAGGTCAGGTGGTACATGTTATCTGACGCATTTCACGCAACAAGCCACTGTTATCAACACCCCTGCAACATTTCTAGGGTACACTACTCTATTTTTTTTCCATCTAGGACAGGACTTTTTTTTTCTTTGTTTCCTGACAATACCTCAACTGTCTATAGTGGGTTTCAGCCCTGTTTAAAACCCCTGCTGTGAGCTGAGCTCAGCCCTGGAAGGCATTGTTAATGTTAAAATCCCCACTACTTGGAGCAGGTGTCAGCCCAGGATGGCATTATTAATTTACAAAGAATTAGTGGTAAATCTGTCTTGAGGGGGTCGGGTACCAGCCAACACAGCACATTATTTAATTTCCTGATATGTGGGTCTGAGCCCCAGAGAGCTATGGAGGGGCTTCATTAAACATCCCAAATCTGAACAGGTCTCAGCAGAGATTGTCAGTGTGTGGAGGTTGGCAAAAGACTGGACTGGGAAAACAGTGAACAGAAGCTGTAAATATTCTTTATGTTATTTAGTATTGAATGGATCCAAGTAAGTTCCTGCAACTAAAATATTTCACTTATGGGGCTCAGTGTACTCTCAATAAGTGCCAGCCAGGACAGAAGCTGCAACTTACAGAAAAAGCAACACAGTTTATTAGCTCCCTGCAGGTGGGGAAGACAGAAGTTTCAGCTTGATGCTTTCCCTCCTGTTGTCCTTGTCACTGTCTTTCTCTTCGTACATGATGGACGTTTTTGTGTCCTGTTGGCTGGGGTTGGCTGTAAAGCCTTTTACACATGTAAGGTGGCAATTTGTCCATTCTCTTTGTAAGCCCGCCCCCACACACACACATGCCCACAACATATTATCTTTGTTGGGAGCAGCATCTTCTTAAGTTAGTTATCAGCTTGCCATTATTTTTCTCCCAGATCAGCTCATCTGTAAAAGCTTAGCAGCACTACACAGAAGGGGACACAGCAAGAGCATCACCAATATTTGGCACTGGCTCTTTCCTAATGAAAAAAGGTTGAACTGCAGCGCCTGACTTTTAGGGTCCAATGCACTGAAAGTGTGGAACCTGTACATATATTATAAGGGCAATCAAGGACACTGTCATGCTTGCATCAAAAAAATAGTAGGCATGCTGTTGTCAGAAATACAGATGCTTTTGCTCTCTGTATGGGATCCCATCGTTTATATACAGGCAAATGCCACCTACAGCATTCTTAGCTTTGCTGAGATCACTGATTCCTAACACAGCATGCTGCTAGTACTGTGAATATTCATGAAGCCATCTGATCTACTGGGTTGCCATAGGAGTGAGAACTGCAAAAAGGTTTTGCCAACTTGAACTGCCAGCCCTCCGATTCGAACAGTCACAGTGCTTCCCACTAGCAAGCGAAGGAGGAAGGGATGCATTTGAAAGAACTCTCATTCAGAATTTTTTTTTTTTACTACTAAAAGCAATGCTTTATTTTTGAAGAATATGCATGTCTATCAGACTTCAGCACTGGCATGCTTCCATAGACAAATATCTTGATTTTTCCCCTCCGGACTGGAAAGCAGATAAATATAAGCATGGAGATAGATAGATAGATAGATAGATAGATAGATAGATAGATAGATAGATAGATAGATAGATAGATATATGATGGTTCAGAGGTCAGTACTTATGTTACATACTGTAGCTGAATAATGTAGGTTGTACTTGAATACAGAGGCCAGATGAGTAAGTGGGACAATGC